>CM033641.1:52375308-53023961 GCA_019512145.1 Engystomops pustulosus | reverse complement strand
AAGCCAGGCATGGCACATGTGTCAGTCTGCCGAGTTGCAGAGCCGCCACCAGGTTACGGCCGTTGTCACACACAACCATTCCCGGCTTGAGGTTCAGCGGTGCCAGCCACAGATCAGTCTGCGCCGTGATGCCCTGTAATAGCTCTTGGGCGGTGTGCCTTTTGTCGCCTAGGCTCAGCAGTTTGAGCACCGCCTGCTGTCGCTTAGCGACGGCACTGCTGCTGTGCCTAGAGCTACCGACTGATGGCGCCGTGCCCACGGATGGTAGTTCGGAGGAGGAGGTGGAGGAGGGGTGGGAGGAGGAGGAGGCATAGTAGGCCTGAAACACCTGGACCGAGGTAGGCCCCGCAATCCTCGGCGTCGGCAGTATATGAAAACAAAGAGTAAAAAATTTTATGGGGTCTGAATACTCTCTGTATCCACTGTATATGGTATTTGAAATAAAGTATGTGAAACGTTATCTGGCTCCCAGCCAGATGCTTCAACCAAGTCCTAGAGAGGAACATTTCAAATTACAACTTCTGTAATATATTCACTGCTCTCCTCATCCTGGCTCCTCCCACATCATCTCTCTCATCTTCTCCTTGCAAACGGAGAAGGAGGGCAGTGAGCTGACACTTCATCAGGGAGGGGCAAGAGTCAAGAATGACCAGGAGAGCACTGAATATATTATAGAGCAGAAAGAAGTTTCCTTTTAAAAGATTTCCTCTCTGGGACTCAGCTGCAGCATCTGGCAGAAAGTAAGCTAATGTTTCATATACCGTATATACTCGTGTATAACCCGAGTTTTTCAGCACAGAAAATGTGCTGAAAAAGTCCCCTCGGCTTATACACGAGTCAATACTTAGGATAGAGGGCGGGCTGCGCGCTCACCATCATCGTGCATCTCGGAGTGGACCTATAGCTCATTAAAATGACCAGCTCATGATAAGAATTGCAGAATCCTGGCGTTGTAACTGGCAGGACGGCGTCAGGGGTGGTGCACACGGGCATGCCATTTGCCCCGCCTCCTTGACTGAGGCTTGGGGTTATTATAGGCAATATGCCAAATTGTGTCGCAGCACGTTTTTTGTGCAGCCATGCCCATGCATTTACCAGGGTGATAGAGAAAAGAGTACATGACATTTTTTGCGGTTCCGGGTGGTGATTTATGCCTTGAATTTCTACGTGTTCAACCCTGACATAGTTGTGGGTACAACAAGGGGTGGCACTGCTAGAGGAATATAGCAGATTTTTCTCAAAGTAAGGTTATATGTTGTAGGGAGGAATGACAGCCACAGCCGTCAGAGGCAAATGGCTAAACCTACCAGAAGACCGTCAGTACTGATCGCCTTTTCTTATGTTGGGGTCGATGTCTGGTCTCGTGGCCAGTTTACTGCGGATAACCCAGGGTGGTGATGCTGAAAGTAGCATACAATGGGTCATACTTGTTACTTTGTCTCAGCATTCGAGCAGTACACGTGAAGTAAGTGAATGCACTGGATGCCTCCTGCTTCAGCAAGGCCCTTTAGAAAGTGTTTCTTCTCCATTCGTGGACCTGTCAAACAGTGGTTAGGCCGCTATAGCAGGTTACGACTTGTCGGTGTCGGAGCGGTCAAGGAACTACAATTGGGAAAACTCTTGACCACAATGATGTCCGTGGGTTTGACCCCTCCACTATTCATCCCCTATTGAGGACCTGGGACACATGATTGGACTTGCAAGCAGGGATACTAGAAAAAGATGACGAGCACTAAATGCCTCGGAGTGCCGTTATTCGAGAGAACGTTTTTTCCCCGAATGCCGAGTGCTCGTCTCATAATACCGACCCCATTTAATTCAATTGGATACCGATCATTTTTCAAGGGGACCATGGTTTCAGGCAATAAAGATGTGTTTATTTATTGAAAAAGAATGTCCTTCTGATAAGTTAGCAATGTGAAATGCAAACATCTGCAATCTATTCTTCACTGTTCTGTGCGTATATTATCTCACGACAAGTTACAGATTTAAAACATTGAAGAATAGAATAAAAACCTTGAACAAACACAGTGAACACAGGGGTCATACGTGAAAAACGCAGTGAAAAAACGGCAAGTGAAGATGAGATTGCAGATGTCCGGCACATCTGCTTAACTTGTCGGGAATACGCTGTCCCCGGATCCGCGTCCTCTTCTTCCCTGAATCTCCCCGATCTCTCTGCCCTTTCCCGATGTCTCTGTGCCCCCGGTCCGTGCCCGCCGGTTTCGCTCCGTGCCTTCCGCTCCCCCCCCCGCTTCTCCCTCCGTGCCTGCCTCTTGTCGCCCGGTGTCCTGTCACTTCTTGCCTGCTCCCCCGCTGTCTCCGTGCCTGCCGCTGCCCGGGGTCCTCCATGTCTGGGAGCCGCTGCCACCGGTTGTCTCCCTGCCCTGCCGCCGCTGCCCCGGTGTCTCTCTGCTTCCGCTGCCCCCCGTGTCTCCGTGCTGCCGCTGGGTGCCCGCGCTGTCTCCGTGCCTCCTCCTGCCCCCCCTGTCTCCGTGACCTAGCCCTGCCCGCTGTCTCCTGTAATCTCCCCCTGCCCGCTGCCTGTGCTGCTCGCCGGTGTCTCTGTGCTGCTCCCTGGTGTCTCTTCCTGCTCACCGTGTTCTTCAAATGTGTTCTTCACAATACTATTTTGTTCGCACCGTGCCGCAGCGTTCTTCGGACAATTAGCAGATGTGGCCGAACATCGGTAATCTATTCTTCACTGTGTTTTTCACTGTGTTTTTCACTTAAATGTCCTGTGTTCACGTTTTTAATTCTATTCTTCATTGTTCTTCATGTTTTTTGTTTAATTAATGCTCTATCTCGAGCAGGGAAATTCTCGTCCGAGCCACGCCGTTTCAATTACCTTAAATACGCGAACGAGCATCAAGCTCGATGAGTATAACTTGCTCATCTCTCGGATAACTTTTGAATCCATGCTAAATGGCACCAAGTCTTCCTGCTACTCGCGGAACATGAGCCCTTTCCTTCCTTGTCGAAGTAAACTAATCCCAACTGTCATGCAGAGGCCTTTAGTTCCCCAGTTTCTTAGAACTCCGATTCTCCCATCAATTCTTACTTCCTTCAACCTTCTTACACAGAATATCGGCCTGCCTGATTTCCCCGGCACCTTTGACCAAAGTGACATCTACAGATGCCAGTGGAAACAGGTATACCTGTTGATTACATGGGATTTGGGTGGAATGTTTGCATCAGGATTAACAAATCTTCAACTTCAAGATTGGACTTATTGTTCTTGTTTGCGTGTTGATTTTTCTCTTGTTTTCAGCAGGTTTCAAGAACAACCTTTGGACTCGCCTACAACATTTCAATGTTGGTATATTATGAAATCTAAGATTTCAGAGGGTGATGCATGTCCAAGGCCTTGTTTCTTCTATTCATGACCTGTAATATGTGTTAGTAACCTGCTTTGCCTTTTGACCCTCCTGTCTTTCTTCCCCTAATGCAGTATTGCAACTCCTCCCCCCCCTCCTGTTTCGCACATCTTTGTCAGCAAAAAGGCATATTGCTGAATGTGTCTCCTCTGCTACCGGCAAATTATATCTTTTCACATCGTTGTCTTCGGCACCACTATAAAGCTAAAATCTTCCTACCAATGCTCTACATGGATTGGACGCCTTTCTACAATACGTGATCTTGGTGTGAGTCTGGTTAAATATAAGCTAATAAACCTCTAATAAACACACCTGGCTTACCAAGGCCAGTTATTGATCTATAAATCACTGCTATCCCTTTCAGTGTAGCAGGGGTGAAAAATTAGATTGGTTCGTATCGCATACAGATTACACACCCACTTTGTGAGTTCATCTATTCTTCTAATATAGTACGTTTTCTAGATGCCACCAGTCTTGCAGTTGGTTGACCTACCAGGCCTCTATGTTAGTAACAGTACCTTCATAAAATCATCAAACTGTGGCTTCCTTAGGAGTCAAACCACAACGAGTAAAAGCAATTATGGTCAAGCCCTTTGGTGAGAAAGGTAAAGAAGGACCCTAGACCATCAATGCCTGGGCCACCAGCGATACATTCGAGGGCGATGAGAAGGTTCCCCTCATTGTCAGTGCATGCAACCGTCCCACCCGTCCAGGACGTTATTGCAGATTGGGCCGACGGAACCATCCTCAGTGCAATTAATATGAAAGTCTTCATACAGCATGCAACAATATTAAAAGACTCCCAACAGAGAATAAAGAATTCTCTGGTCTGATGGATGATATTGAACTTTTTTATGTTAATTCAAGCAGTTTGTGTGGAGAAAGAACCAGGGCACTCTCTCACCGGGCCAAATACATCCCACAGTGTCACATGGTTGGGTCAGCAAAGGCGCATCGTGCTATTAGGGTGGTGTTTCCCCGCTGCAAGGACATGACGACGGTTTAAATTGTATGAAAGTAAATCTTACACCAAGTACACGAGATATTCTCGTGAAAACTGTCCCTGAGTTTCTGAACATCAGACTCAGCCAATGGTTCACCTTCCAACAACATCATGTCCTCGCACGCCGCTAAAATATCAAAGCAGGCTTCGATCACTAGTGTACCGTATGCTGACCATGCCAGAGCCTAACCTACTCGAAAAACAGGGATAGTCTCTAGTCTTAAGATGCTTTCACATACTGTTGCGGTACATTAAAAGTTAAAAAATATCCAGGCAAATTTTTCAAAAGTTATATTCATAACAAGAATTATTTTCCATGTAGTTTCATGCCTCCCTAGATCATATTTGTGTTTTTCCTCTGCCCATATACTACTTAGCCTGTGCTTTCCGGTAGATATCCTTGTAGTTCTATACTTCCCATACAATCATACATTGCTGAGTTTTGATGTTAGGATACAATGTCAGGGATGTTTTATTGGGCGAGCACTGAATGATAAACTCTTTTAGTACATTGATGGCAAATATTATACTAGTATGTTATGCCATTGTATTAACAGGCTTAAAAATTCAATTTATTCAACTGTTACATTGTCAAGATAGCAAGGGAAATTCCGCAAGTACAGAGACATGCATTAATCAAACCGCTTTGTCATGATTCTTGTGTTTACGAAATTCAAACTATACATAATTCCGACATCCTTCTGCGGAAGCAAAAATCCCCATTTTATTGATTTTAAAATTGTACTTACTTGAATTTATGTTAGACTTTGAAAGGTCACACTTACATCAGACCAGTGAGAATTAATCCATATAACCGCTTAACAGTGCTTGGATCGTCACAACTGCGGCGCCCTGAAGAAAAAGCTGGATTTACACACAACCCACCACAAGTTTAACAAGTCCTGGGAACAAAGTTGTATTACTAGTCATAAAAATCCTCCTCAATGAGTAGTAGATGAAGTACTTAGCTGTGATTTATAATTACTCTTATTGACTTCTTAGAAGGGGTACAGGGGCCTTTCTACATTTAATTTTTTTTTTCAATGATTAAAACCATTTTTTATAATAGTTTCTCATTGATTTTCCACTCTGACTAGTGAGAACAAAACTAGTGGGTACAGGTACACAAATCCCGCCCAGACGTTCAGCTGAAGTCGGTACGATTCGGTTATTCTCGCACACAGAAATTTACACAAATCCAGATCCCAGACTTACGCAGCTAAAGTACAGGTACGGATTCGGTATTCAGTCACACATCAGAATTTACACACAATCCCGACCGCAACTGCAGCTAGAAGTCCAGGTCGGATTCGTGTTCAGTCACCCAGAAAACCTAGGTGGGTTGATGATCTGCACCAAAATACGCATATTTTAGCCCTAGCATTCTACGGCTATGCTCGTAACTCAGGATGTGATATGGCCAGATGGACATATGATCCCTGGGGAAATAAGGGTTTGGTGCTATTACTGGCAAACAGAGTTAGGGAGGGAGGATGCTGCAGGAGATAGGGTCCAGTCAGACAAGCCGAGGGACTCAGAAAATAATTAATATTTTTCAGGGCAGTTATGTAGGAAGAGAGGGCTGCATAGTGAGGGGCAATTAGATAGTTTAAATGAATTGCTTATTTAAGACAGTCTGAAGAACTGCATGTATTTCTTATTACACTGCCATTGAAGGCTCTGTGATGCACTCATTTCATTCTATATAAATACAGTAACAAAGCTAAGGAGGACTATTACTCAAATCACGTCAGAGAGGCAGGGACTGGGAACAAGTATAAATTCCTTTTACAGGGCAGTACTGAAGAACTACATGTGTAACATTGTCAGTGCTTATTACCTATATCTCAATGTTACAATGATTCAGGTGCCAGTAATTTAATTATATACGCTCCGAAATATATGATAGTAACGTTCATAACAGAATGTCTCATAGGCAGCCATGGGGTGGCGATCATCAGTGTGATTACTTCAGACGCGGGGTCACTATGACCATGGCGTCATAGGCTTACTGCGGTATCCCGGCTACACTGCGGGATGCCCACGTGAGAGCATGACCAGCTTCTGACCAGCATCCGATCGCCATCCAACGTAATTCACGTTGAGGTCGGGGAAGCTACCTGTATCTATGAAAATGCGATTACGTCAGTGGGTGGGGGAAGGGGTTAAATGCCAATTGGAAATTTCATAGAATAGTCATCAAGGTTTGTTGGTCGCACCATGTTGGCACGCGATTACGCTCAAGTGTGAGCCCTGAACTTTCCAGAACCTCTGTGTCTTGTTCTGTTGGCCCTAACACCTCACGGACCACTAGGACGATATCTCCTCCAGCATGATAAGTGACGGTAATACAGAAAAAACAATAAGAAACAATAAACCAAGTACAAGATGTTAAGGCAGCAAGGTAAAAATTTTGTGAGGCAGAAGGCTTCAGAAATCCAAGTTTCAGGTCAAAATGTCAGACCAAGGTGCTGGTGGATCATGTTAATGCTGGCCCAAATTAGACTAGAGGCCTCCAGTACAGTCCTGAATTACATTATTAAAAATGGACTGGGACAGGCAAAAGACAAAGGCGCGAAGAGAGTCAATCAGAGAATGTAGAACTTAATGCCAAAATGAATAAAATATGCTTAAAAAAGAAATGAAATCAGAGTCAGTTCTTCAGTTGACGTGACTTTAATTGAGAAGCTTTTCTGATTAAAGTAAATTCAGCTGTGAAACAAAAACCAATGAAATACCATTAAGCAATCAAATTTTAAGTCACTGGTATCTTTTCTTTCGTTGTTTTTATCATTTTGGTTTTCAAAATCAATCTAATGGAATGTTGGGGCTGTATAATGCAGCTTTAATACATAGTCACTACAAACAATGACTTAAGAAGGTCTATCACCATACTGTCAGCATAATCAGAGTCACTGGGCGCGGTCTCCAACTTAGCTCCCATGATACCTGCACAATCAGTAGCTTCACATTGGCTGGATTTCTAGCGGTTAACATATTTTTACTCTGGAAGACACATTAAAGGTTCAGATGTGTGGGTACGTAAACCATAGCTATTATTAATGTTTGATATATTAGCCTACCACTTTACAATTATTTAGTTTCATATGATGGATTACTGATAGCGGACTCATCAAAGTTGTGTAAGACATTTTCAGGACAAAAATTTTGGTTCACAGGAACAGTACTTAACACCAAACCCTATTGAATCAATGGGTTAACCCGAATTTTGGTGACCCGAAAATGGCTGTTAAATGGGGGTAGTAGGGGTATAGAAACCAAACAAGCCTTGATCAAGGTTCATGAAAAAACTGTGTCTTTCAGATAAACGTCACAGTTGCAGAGAGTATTACACCCTCATCATGACTGAGGTAGTGTGATGCTCCGACTTATATTGCTCCAAACAGTGCAAAAAAACACACCCACCAACCTCAGGTTTTTTGATCATAAACAACAAAATAGACAAGGCTTTTTCACAAAGAATTTGTTTCAAACAATCAAATATTTTCCTAAAAACAGCGGGCTGATGGGACATATGAGCGGGGAGGAGATAACGAGAGTAAACCATGGTCACTGAGCAGTCGATCACATGATATATAAACCGCTTTAATTGTAAACGAGACTCCTACTTTATACCAAGCTAGCATCACTGGGGTCGTTTAAGGGACGTTCCCAGCCTCATCCAACTTCACTTTGCATTTTTATAAGTAAGGGTACTGGGCTGCAAATTAAACCTAATAATGGGAAACTGCCTTGCCATAAGGCTATGGAAATACGTTTGACCCAAAACTTATTTAGTATCCAATGGGTAAACCATTTTGTGATCACACTAATGGCTGTTAAATGTGGGTAATATGCGTAATTTGGTCCAGTTTTTTGTCTTCGACCTTGTATCTGAAAACGGCTTCACCTGGATTATAAAGTGTGTTGCGGCAGATGTTTTTTTTAGCGCATTAAATGTCTGCAACTGAAAAAAATGTGGGTAGACGCAAGCGTATGATTAATGTCCCCAATTCTGCAGTAAAGAAGCACTAGGTTAGATTCATATCATCCACTGCACACTATGAAAAATGGATGAAGTAAATCACTTCTCTTCTTGTCCCCACACAAACAAAGCTATCTTTCCTACCTTTCTTCTGGCCCTCAAAAGGGCCTGCTAAAATATACTATACTAAACTCTTCACCATCAATGTCGAGATCTTCGACTTTCCCTCTATGTCCTCTTTTTTGTAAGGCACTCACAACATGTGCCCTTGCTCTTGATCACATAGCAAGGGTCACATTTTTTCTGCTTGGTCAATCACAGACATGTCAAGTATCAAGTTATCGGTTGAAAAACGACACTGGTCCATCAAGTGTTCCCCAGGAAGGAAAGGATCAGATGAGAAGGGATATTAGAGGAACACATTTAATAAACATAACTATCAATATTATTTAGGTGTTAATAGCAAACGGCCCTTCTAAGAAGCTCTCTTGCTGTCCCGCTGTGACCAGAACTGAGGCAGGCTAATCCAAAGATGTACCATGGTAGGTTGTAAGAACTAAACACACGGTTGGCCATCAGCTGCCTTCCCAAGCGTTTCCGAGTGTGGTCAACATTGAACCAAACCTGAATTTCTTGTCATTAGGGGCCCAGACCAATGGATCAAATAGAAGGGTTTTGGTCTGTCAACCTAACCCCTAAACGAAGTGTGATGTAACTACGTATGGGTCACACGTCGGTTGTGGTGTGATGGAGAGGACATGGAGCTGAGCCCTCTCCATTGCGGGCAAGTGTTTGCTGCATTATTGCAGGCAACACTTACCCGGTAACACAACCGCGATCCCATCATCGCCACCAGCAAACTACATCTTGGCTGATGGTGTCGGATGTGATCAGGTAGTGCGGTACGGTGCGTGATCAGCTCAGTCATACAAAGACCTCATACTGTAGTTTTTAAGGATATCTATTTGAAATGTGTGATTTTCACAAAGCAATGGATGTTGTGTAGGAAGTGCCAGTATATGGTAGGTCAATCAGAGGATACGCTCAGGAGTCTGAAAAATAGTAAAAAATAAAATAAACACAGTTGAAAAAAAATTGTGCTATCTAATGATTGTACCGACCCACAAATAAGTAGACTGTCATTTGGAACACCGTGAAAGCCGTTAATAGCCAAGCTCACACGAAACCAGGTTATGACGTTGTGTTATTTCATTTTTTTTGTTTAATAGATTAGGAAAACTATTAATTTTTTTCTGGGGGGTGTTCTGTCGAGATGGGTGTGGGGGTATACATAATAAGCCAAACAAACGATTTTTTATTCTTACTAATTGGCTGCAATAAAAACAAAGAAGAAAAAATTTTACTGGGGTCTGAATACGTCTTGTATCCACGGTATATGGTATGTGAAATAAAGTATGTGAACGTTTCGGCTACCCAGCCAGATGCTTCAACCATGTCTAGAGAGGAAACATTTCAAATTACAACTTCTGTAACTATATCACTGCTCTCCTCATCCGCTCCGCTCCATCATCTCTCTCATCTTTCTCCTTGCAAACGGAGAGAGGCGCAGGAAGTGAGCTGACACTTCATCACGGGATGGGCAGAGTCAAGGAATGACCAGGAAGCACTGAATCTAGTAGATAGAGCAGAAGAAAGTTTCCTTTTAATAAGATGTTCCTTCTGGGACTAGCTGTCAGCATCTGGCAAAGAAAGTAAGCATTTTCACTAGTACGTATACTCTGTAACCCGAGTTTTTTCAGCACAGAAAATGTGCTGCTGAAAAGTCCCCTCGGCTTACTACCGAGCAATACTTAAATGTAGTACTTAAAAAATATTTTAAAAAATCATAACTTATATAACCACCTCCATATAGCTAATACAGGGGCACAGTATATACATCTAATATGGATGGTATGTAATAGAGGGGGCACAGCATATAGCTAATACAGGGGCACAGTATATACATCTAATATGGATGGTAATGTGCATTGGGCATTTACTCCGCACTCACCACCCATACAAAGCATAGGGAGCATGACCTTCCTATAACACCATCCTCACTCCATGTCAACTCCATGGAGCAGGTCCAAGAGTTATACCGAAAACAACTTCTGGGCTAGGGACATTGCATCTTCTCCCCCCTCAGAAGATAGAGCTATAAGTATTTCAAAGACTTACACAGATTACTTTGCATGTTGCAGTTTCACATGTTGGCACTTTACGCCAAACAAAGTTGTGTTAACAGTTACAAATCCAATGAGGCTGGATTAATTGTACTTGAAGTAAAACTGGATATTATAGCTTGTTATATCTGATCTATTTCATGAAGAGGCAACTAGCAACTGGAAACATTGGGGGGGAGTATTAATTTGTAGCACTAGATCTATTGTTCAGTTTGAATTGTTTTGTATTTTTGTTAGAAGTTATGGGGGCTATTTTAAGGGCTCACGGCTGCACTGTTCGTGGTTTCCCATTTTTTTTTTCCTTTGCCGGCCTGAATTCTGCCGGGATGTTTTGGCAACACAGTATGGATTTTGGTGGCCATCGCCGGGCTTTCACGGACGAAATGGGGGCGTGGCGTTTGGAAACCTGACGTATTCGGAAAAAAAAAAACGCGGATTTATAAAAACGAATGGTGTTGCAAAAGCATCACTCACATGCAAGCCGTGAAGTTTGGTGACTCCACGGACCTCGGTGCAGCAGCTAGACCCGTGACATCAGGCCGCACCGACCTAGTTGAATCGCCGGAAGACCCAATCCTCGTCGAGAATGCGCCGATAAAAGACTTGCTTTTTGGTCTAAATGTGCCACCAAATTGTGTTAGGAACCTAGAAAGTGCTGGAAAAGTGTTTTGCAAAACAAGTGTGAGGGTCGGCAAAACACCCTGCGAATGTGTCTGTCAAAAAAAGCGACAAAAAAAACATTAATATATTTCCTTTATTATTTTCATTTATCATAAGTGTCTTAGAGCGGAACCATGTTCTAGTTGCCCATGGCATCCAATCATAGCTCAGCTTTTATGTTCCCCACCTGGTTTAATAATATAGAACTGAGCTCTGATTGGTTGTCCATGGAAACTGAACAGTTTTACCTCATAAACTGATGATAAATCCTAAACTCTACAGTTACTCATGAAACGGACACTTGTCTGTGAGAATGATCTAGCAATAAACAAAGCTCTTATCACATCTCTATAGAGGCAACGGGCAAGGTATAAAGTCATACTGATAAGATAACTGTGCAAAATATCATTAAAGGTGACAATGAGAAGTGAACTCTATGGATCTTGTACACCCTGTATTTGTCGTGAGATGACCAGATTTCATTGAGATATGAATATTATTTGTTGTTAATTGTTTTTGGTGTTTTAGTTAGATGTTGCCACACATTGCATTGATTCTTCATAATGTATGTGAGTCCAAATCTACAAAGAAGCCTGCGTAGCTCTCTAGGTTTGCATGTGCTGATACTGTGTGTGACAGTCAATGACTAGTGATGTTCATTAGGTATTTAAAACTTGCAACCGGCCAAGAGCAATCACTAAGTAATTGAACTCAGCTCCAGACCATAGTCAGTAGCATTCGGCTCATGTTATAAGGACTACGTGACACTAGAAGATGACTTTATGCCAGCAATACACTACTGGTGCATTAATTGCAAAGAAACAATCTCAGATTAGGCTATGTCTGGAGATTGTGAATCAACAGCATTCCCCTGTGACAATTTACAATTTTTGTTACCAAGTCTCACATGTTTAGTAAAGGGGTATTCCCATCTTGGCTTTTCATTAATTTAAAATTTCATGAGCCATTTGTTAAACATTTCTCAATTGGATTTTTTTTAAAAAAATGTCCGTGTGAAGATAATGTCTCAATAAATGTAGCCATATTGTCCCTTAGAAACGAGACAGCTTCCTCGGATACAACCACCTTACATTTAGAGAGCAGCGGTGGCAAGAACGCGCTATTAAGTCCTGCCGACCTCCTGGATTCAGCGACTCTTTACCACAGGAAGCTTGGGCATGCAGTAAGCCGGACAATTTATAAATACAAAACCTTTGTTTCTTTGTGCAATCACTCCAACAGAGGTGGCCGGATCGAGGAGCTCTTATCTTTCCTAAGCGACACCAAATCACTACATTTAGATGAATATCTTCACACAAGGAACTATTTTTTTTAATACCTCATCTTATTGAGAAGAAAGTTTTATACATGGCAGATTGAATGAACTGAATGAATGCCCAGACGAGAAATACCCCTTTAAGAAGCTGCAAGTCTAAGTGTGGATGTGAGCATGGTTCTTTCGATACCAACTAAATCATCCTAATTATACCAGACAACTGGCTCAAGGTACTCGGGTTTCAAGTGGGAAAAGGGATCAAACAAGGGAAATTTGTAAAACCAGCCCTGATTAATTTCTATTGTTTGTTTTTCTGCTGTATTCGTTCCCATAGAAGGCATCAGTATTGTATAAGTGCTCTAAAAAAAGTTAAAATGTGTTGTCAACGCCTGTGTGTAACTGATGTGTGTGAACGATTAACCCTTCAAGTCTGAACTATGAGATAGGTTCTTACTTGTCAGGAAAGAAGTCCCTTCCACCGTTTTGTTAGACAAAATCCATGTGGGTTGACAGATCTTTCTGTGCGATGTCTCCGACTGGTGTAAAATAAACATATGCAAAATTTAGACTAGAATTTGTTAATAATTATTGACACTATTAATAGCTACACACGTATTTGTAATAAGATTAGAAACCAGTGTTATAGAAGAGCTTAAAAACAAAGCAGGTAACATCAATGGTTGTACCCACCATCAGTAAATTATACATGGTCATTAACCTGGTGTCTGATTCTGTTGTCAAAAGCTCCTCACCATTTCTACAGTTGAATATTAGCAAACTTACAGACATTAGATGCACAGATGTATGGCATTATCTTATTTATTCTTAGTTCCTCCTCTCCAAGCCGCTTTTGGCCGCCCTTTTGTAGTCTTTTTTTGCACCTCATTTGATTTGTTTTTTGATTCCTATTATGCCGCCATTTTGGTGTGCAATCATACCATTACTTTTCCGTAGCATGGTGGCGGACTGGAGCGTAATTAATGCGCCCGTAGGCGCAAACATCAAGTAAAAAGGCGCTAGGGAAGGACAAATAGGGCACAACAAAACACAAATGGTTTACATGGCAAACGGAGTGGTAACATTCCAAAACATAAACGCTAAATAGGCGCAAAACAGCCATTACGCAGCGCAAAAGGGCCAAAACACCACACGGAAAAGAGAAAAATAATGACCCCTATGAGTTCTTAAAACGGAATAATCACAGTACACAAATAAAAGAGAAGGTGTTTTGCGTGCACTTGACATTATTTCGGACCTTAGGTGGCGGCCGCAGGCTATGTTCACCTACAAATCCAGCTGGCCACCTGCTGTTTCTGTCTTTGTGAGAAGAGCGTGGTTCTTATTTCACAAGGTTCTACAGAGTAACTTCCAGTGTCAGAATTACATTAATAACATGAAATTACTGTGAAAAATATACATAATTGATTCCTCCGACCTACATCTATATGGTCTATGGAAACTATTTGTTCCATTAATACAATTGCTCCATGTTTATTTTGAACTTACCCTGAAGGTATGTGTATTGTAATTGGGTCTTGAAACTGTTCCATTACTTTGTTCTATCAACGCAGGGGGCGTTCGTCCTGTGGTATCGGGTACTGCCCTAGAATCCGACTGTGAGGTTGCTTGCTTGGCTTATTCTGTAGATGGAACTAATCATTATCATTATTTAATTTTTCACTATTTTAAAGTGGTTGGGAAAACTTCAGACCCGTTAAATTGTTCACTATTTTTATTGCAGAATGTATCAAAATAGTTCATTTTTTTTTTGTTCATTAATGTTGCACTCTACACCTCATCCTGTACAGAAGAAAACAGAAAGTAGATATTTTTTTTTTTGCTTATTTATGATAACAGAAAAACCTGAAAATCACACTGCTAGATAGTATTCAGCCCTGTTGCTCAGTGTGAGTAAGAAGCAGCTTGTTAGATACTACGCCATGGAGCTTCTATGGGAATGATTGCAAGAAGTTTTTCACACCTGGATTGGGGATCACTGGCTCTTACTTGCAGATCCAGTCTGAGGTCCAGAGCACTTGGAAGAGGTTTCACCAGGATATCTCTTGACTTGGCCGCATTACTCATTCCTACCATGCAACCAGTTGTCCTGTGCCTGCAGTCGAAAACACCCCAATCATAATGCTGCCAAACACTTGTCAGTTGGGGATTGTATTTGGCAGATTATGAGCAGTGCTGTGGTTTTCCACACATACTGCTCTTAGAATTAGCACCAAAAAGTTCAATCTTATTTCTCATAGTTTGTGAGTCCTTCATGTGTTTTTTTGCAACTTTATGCGGCTTTCATATGTCTTGCACTAAAGAGGGTTTCTCTCAGCACCTCTGCCATAAAGCCCAGACTGGTGAGGCTACAGATGATAGGTGACGTTGTAGAAATTTCTCCATCTCCCTACTGCATTCGGGAGCTCAGACACGGTGATCATGGGGTTCCTCTTCACCTCTTCTCCCCATGATTTTTTAGTTTGGCTGGACGGTCAGGTAAGGAAGATTTGTGGTCGTCCCAAACTTATTCCATTTAAGGATTATGGAGGCCACTGTGCTCTAGGAACCTTAAGTGCTGCAGAATTCTTCTCACAGCATGTGAGTTAAATATGAGTATACAGCAAAGGTCTGAATACTATGGCATTGTAATATTTCAGTATTTTTTATTTCATAAATTAGAAAAAATATTTATAGTCTGACCCCATCAATATGGGTGCGTTTGTAATTAATAAGCAAAAAATAACTTGTTATGCAACAAAGAGTAAAATTTTAAGGGGTCTGACACAGCACATGGTTAGACCCCAAATACTACAAACAGTTTGGCAATGACTATGTGTCCTTTCGTACTGTTCCTCTATGTGTAGTATGAGAAGAACAACTTTTATGCTCATAGCATTTAAAGTTCATCCTTTCACTCAACATATAGAGATGTATGTTAACATATGTATAAAACAGAGGAAGCAGTAATGGTGTGATCCAAAGGTGGACATGCAAATTAAATGAATGGCATCTAAAAAAAATTGTGTACAGGAGGGGTTTGCCCGTTGGCAAGTTCAAAGGAAAAGGGTTGACCGTGCGATTTTAAAATACTAAACATTTAAAACTCAAGGGAAAACCTTCCCTGTCTGAAGAGTCTGACAATGTCTTATTCTTCAAACTTCATTGGAACACATGGAGCTCTGCATGCATGTGTATTGGGTGTCAATAGTTCTCAGCAGAACAAGTGGTTATTATTTGCTATCTAAATCTTATTGCCCATGAGTGAGTTGGGTTGATCAATATCTCTGTGTGTGTGCACCTATGGTTAGAGGTGGCGGACCAGGTTCTGCCGCATGACGTGATCATAATGTAGGATTGGTGAAAACAACCAAATCTGGCTAATAATGCCCTAGAAACTAGCCATGTCTAATTGCCATTGAATCACAGCCATGGCTAATTGCTAGGGGCATCAATTAGCCAGATAGGTAATTAAAAATAATATATAAAATAGATATAATGTGCCTCTAAGGCAACTATGATTAGAATATCATAGACAACATTGAAATCAATTAATGTACCGTATTTTCCGGACTATAAGGCACACATAAAAGCCTAGGTTTCCTTAGAAATCCAAAGTGCGCCTTAGTCCGGTGCGCCCTATGTATGGGCGCAGGGCAGCGGACCCTACTTACATAGGTCCCCGCTACCGGAGACCTACGTAGACAGCAGATCTCCAGCGGAACGCAGACCACGCGGCACGAACAACTTCTGCCGCGCCGGTCTGCAGTTTCCCGCAGGAGATCTGCTGTCTCCGGTAGCGGGACCCATGTAGTATGGTCCGCTGCCATCCTCCCCCTGAAAAGGACCCCCTTCCCCCCTCACCTCTCGAGTCGCTCCGTCTCCGCTCTGCCACGCTCTGCACGCCCCCGGAACTCGCACGCCCCCGGCCCCTGCGCCATAGTCGATGCGCCTTATATATGGAATAATTCCATATATAAGGCACATAAGACTGATGCGCCTTATATTCCGGTGCGCCTAATGGCCCGGAAACATAGGTATCTGTGAAATATACAGCCCCAATTAATACTGCCATTTTGACCTAATGGATAGTAGTTTCCTCAAAACCTCTGCACATTTCCATAATGATAATGTTATAATACTAGAACACAGCCTTGGGAAGCCATTTTCTATTCATAAAATTCATTTTTTAAAGGGTTTTCCCACAAAAGAAAATTCTCACATCTCAATCCCCTAGTGATGTAACACAATAAAGATCATTTTAACCCCCTACTTTACAATTTTTATGCTGTTTTAGCTCCTATCACAAGGGGTGGTCAGTGCAAAATTACAGGGTGTTGGCAGGGACTTTCTAGCAAACAACATTATGATCCATCAAGTTCAGTGGGGTGACAATGTGGTTAGAATATCAGGTGAACATTGTACTAGTATCTGACACATAGAGGAGATGAGAGATGATGAGATGCATGAGAAACCTTTACACAGAGGCATGACAGATTTACACAGTCAGCTCTGCTACATCTCTGTTCTCACAGATATGTGCCTATCACCCTACCCCCAGATCACTTATCTGCACTGGAATTAGTAGCTTGCAACTTCTCTCTGCTCACGATGTGGTGCTGGCAGGAAGTGAATCAGTGAGTGTCTGTAAGCCCCATGCTAGGACTGCAGGGGCGTGGCTATAGGCAGAGAGAGACACAGTGTAAAAGGAATACAATATGGCTGCCCAACCCTAAGTCAGAAGTGACAGGGTTGTGTCTAGGGGCAACTGAAATTGTGTACACCAGGATGATAGAGACAGGTTGGACTTCTATCAGTGAAATGCGTATTTTTGTAATAACAGTGAATTAGAGAATGTATTATTTTGTTATCCTGAGTACATATAAGAAACTGTCTTTGTGGGAATACCACTCTTAAGCCTTTCTTATTAAATAAAAATTTCTGAGGAATAGAACATTTATATATACAGCAGAATGTCGAATCCAGGCACTGATATTTGGTGTTCCACTGTTCTACTGAGTGAATCGGTGGTAATTTATTCCTGCTGGTTTGGATGGAAGGTGAAGAAAGCTCTCAAGTCCGGTGTATCTGTAAAAGGTAAAGAAAGTCAGAAATTTACTTTACAAATTCTACAAAATAAGAACCTCCAAAATGTTTTTTCTCAGAAATCATGGGTGGTGGGATACCTCACCAGGGTGCCAGTACATCCCCTGACAGACCACAGTAATGCCTCTCAATAGTCCAACATATGATATGGAGCCATGGAGACTGATTTGAGGCCCAATCTCATAGAAGCAAATCTCAAATTACCTACTAGATGGTATCAGGCCGTTTATTTACCGGGCAGGTTGGGGGAAAAATAAAAAATAAGACTCACCATCCGGCGCCCCACGGCTTGTCTTCTCCTCTTCTTCAGCGTAACGCAAACCTGCTCTGTACACTCCTCCATCACGCCACACTATGCCAGCCAAACTCACAGAGCTGGTTCTTGCTATGCTAAAGAGAGGGGAAAAGAATCTGTGGGGTGACGGAGAGTGAGTACTTGTTTTTGTCTCTTGTCTCTGTCTCTTGACTGTCTCTGTCTCTGACTGTCTCTCTCTGACTGGCTCTCTCTGTCTGTCTGTCTCTCTCTGTCTGTCTCTCTCTGTATGTCTGTCTCTCTCTCTCTGTCTGTCTCTCTCTGTCTGTCTCTCTCTGTCTCTGACTGTCTCTCTCTGTCTGTCTCTGTCTGTCTGTCTCTGTCTGTTGTCTCTCTCTGTCTGTCTCTCTGTCGTCTCTCTCTGTCTGTCTCCTCGTTGTCTCTCTCTTGTCTGTCTCTCTCTCTGTCTGTCTCTTCTCTCGTGTCTCTCTATGTCTGTGTTTCTTGCTGTAGATATACTGATTTGGTTTTAATCCCGCATCATGTCATTAGGCTTTTGTAGGCATGCTTGAGTCAAGAAAGCTAAAAAAGGAGCTAAAAAGGGCTAAAGGAGGCATGATTTTCTTTATCCCATCCTGGAAAACTTTGCATATTTTCTCCGTACCTCTCTTGTCCATATTAACTCACATACCTCACCACAAGCTGTCTTATACTCATTGCCTATAGTAACCAATGAAAGCTCAGAGCTTATTTTAATGACTTGTGGCAAATGGAAACTAATCACGTCTCACCTTCTAACTGCCACAGCAGCAGGCAATGGCTCCTGTATATAAGATTAATAAATGTATTTTGGAAGCATTGGGGGATAATTTAGAATCAAAACCTACTCCCAGTGAGGCCTGTGGAGTGACTGTGCAAAATTTGGTGTTGTAAACGCGACGGAGCAGATTCTTTAGCGGACATACACACACACATATTCTCAGCTTTATATATTAGATAGAGATGGGCACAAGTATATACATCTATTGTGGATGGTATGTTAGAAGGGGCACAGTATATAGCTAATACAGGGGCACAGTATATAAATCTAATATGGATGGTATGTAATAGAAGGGGCACAGTATATAGCTAATACAGGGGCACAGTATATACATCTAATATGGATGGTATGTAATAGAGGGGGCACAGCATAGTTTTTAAAACTCACACAGCATAGACTATTGGAATGTCACCAGCATTTCTAAAATCACTTCCTGATACAGGTTCTGTAACATATATTTAGCAAGGGCACTAATCTAACTAGTGCTACCAATAGCCACATCCTCATGCCCTCTTGTAACTTATCTCATGTTATTCTCATTCATATGTTTTGCTCACAATCATTACAAGATTTACAGGTATATTCTGGTTCTTTTCAAATGATAGATTTATTAATTGAGAATAGAATATATTACAATTTACCATTTGCCACCAGATGGTGGATCTTTCCTGTATAGGCGGGGTTAGGGGGTATGTGGTAATGTGGGTGCCCTGGGGGCCCATTGCTAATCGGGGAGGGCCCATGTCCACCATACCTGGGCTCCTATATGATGATCCGCACATCAGTCTTAAACAAAAAAACTATTTCTCGCCTTCCCGGATCTCTTCTCCGTCGACCTCGCAGCTCCTGTCTGTCTCTTCCAGCCCTGGGCACAGTCATCTATGGACGCAGCAGTGTGCGGCCAATGTGACATATAGGTTTGTGCCGTGCGGTATCCTTCCTATACACTCATGCGGCCCGACCACCGCTTGTCATAGTGATGCACCAAGACGGAGAAGACGATAGCGAGCGCGGGCCTGGATGGCGAAACGGAGCCTGACGTATAGCCTTTTTTGTTTTTTATGTTTTTTTGGTGAATGGATTTTAGGATGCACCGGCTGTGGACGATAACAGGTAATGATGGAGGGTGCAGTTCATTGGAGAGGGGAGCGCCTGTATTTCACGTTATTAAAATTACTGTTTATAAACATTACAAAGATTAAGGATATAGAGTCATATACTAAGTCCCTAACATTAGAATCATATAGTGGTTGGTATGGATGGTGGGTGGGCGGCCCTCAATGCTGTGGAACGCCCAGTGGGCCACTTACAGTACAACCGCCACTGTTTGCCACCTAAATAACTATTTGAGGTTCGATGAAAGTGTATGCAGATCATTTTTCCTATCGCCCTTCACCTCTGTGACTTCCAATCTTAGACTCAAATGTAAACCTTAGTTATGTTGATATACGCAGTCAAATATTTAAAGTGCACAAGTTAGGACGTGATATGATAATGAACACGAACAAGGTGACTATGCAAGCCTTCATTTTTTTGGGAAGGTGAAAAGTCTATCTTATCTTGGAATGTACATATTACACCATGTTTACAGCACCTTCCCTGATTACCACCATGACCAGATATTTTTTAACTTGGTGGGCGCAGGACCTTGTATAGTCTGAGCTGACCCATTAGAAATTCAAAAATCGTCTGGTTCAAACCGAAATCCTGAACAACGACCTCAACAGTAACCCGCTATTCGTAGCCATTAGCGTAGCTTAACATCGTGCCGAATGAATGCCGACCCATTTATATGCCCAGACGGTTTAACAATTTATATGTCGCCTGGAAAAACTTCCAGCCCCCCTTGCCACCTTCACCGCCTGCCTGCTAATGCGGCTCATGGGAGCACAATTAAATGGTTGCTAGAGACTTTTCAGCCACTAGAAGGTGTAGTGCACAACTTTTCTCTTCTGAGGCGTATTTTAATACCGCTCACTGATTTACATTACCAATACGTACACAGCACAATGCTTCAATATACATAGTACAGTACAGGGTACAACCCCGGGCTCAAACCTACAATCACCAGGAGATAGAAAACAAATTGGGGATCCATCCACTCTGGTATCATACCAGACGAGACGGTTCCGTGTTCAAACACGTCTTCTTTATTGAGGATTTAAAGAGTCCATGCGGGACACATAGCTGTTACATAGATCAACGCGTTCCGGCAAGACTGCCTTAGTAATGATCTGAATTCTGTACAAATCGACACAATTACTTTAAAACACCGCTTCAATGACCGTCACGGGTCCCGCCGCGTGATCAATCAACTAGGAGGCGGGGATACACCACGGAACTAAGCCAGAGGCTGTCATACTCATTAGCATGTATGTCGATCCACAGTACCAGTCCCTATCTGCAAACACTAGATACGAAGGGGCCTTAAGTTAAATTACAACGACAATATCCACTACTTTCCAGCATCGACAGAATCACAGAAGCATCACCAGATGAGAGGTCAGTAAACCAAGATATAAACTGAAAAAACGAATCGAACCTACATACCATAATACACAAGCTTGTCACACACAGTGTATCAGTTGTCCGTTAGTTTAGTTCTAAAGGATAGGTTACAAGACATGATGTATACTGAGTGATATTAGGAGGGGATTTAAAGAATTTAATAGGTCAGTACAATATCAACTCTTTATTTAACCTATCTGGTTGTCGATATCTAAAGTAAAAACATCCAAAGGGTTTGACGTATAAACGTAATTCTTTAGTTTCCAGGTCTCCTCCTCTAATGACTCTTGATTCTCGAAGTAGTGGACTATTGTCTGTGTGTTACATCTAATAAGTCCCCTTCATTATGTTACAAGAAATTATAATGTTTTTATTACCGCGCGTTTCTTCACCCCTCACGGGCTAAGGGAGAGAGGGCTGGTACTGCGGATCACATGATCTAATGATTGCACGCCTCTGGCATTAGTTCCGTTGTGTATAACCCCAGCCCCTCTACATATTGATCCACCTGACCCGTTACGTCATGAAGCGGGTGTTTTTAAAAGTACTTGTGTTCCATTTCGTACAAATCAGATCTGACACTAAGGCAAGTCTGGCCGAACGCCTTGCTCTATGTTACACGTATGTGTGTCCGCCTGACTTTTAATACTCCAATAAAAGAATACTCTGTCGTTTGACAACCGGAGCCGTCCCCTCCTCTCTATTGTACAGAGTGCTGGATCCCAAATTTGTTTCTAATGTTTGTTGGACCTGTGGATGGAGGCCGGCTTCCGGAATACCTGCAGTGATTTGGAGTACGGACGTGCTATTGACACCTTCAGTACGGGTAAGCCAGCGTTTTTTCTATATTTTTTGTTCCGTGCTATAATGCACAAGGCCCCCAAAGCAGACTATAATACTGGAGACCACCCAAACCAGACCAGCAATACAAGAGGCAGCCAGAGCAGACCAATAATACTGGAGACCCCCAGAGCAGTCCAATAATAGTGGAGAGCACCAGAGTAGACCAATAATACTGGAGACCTCTGGAGCTGACATATAATATCCTCAGAGCAGACCTATAATATTGGAGACCCCAGAGCAGACACATAATAGAGAGGACCCTTAGAGTAGATGTATAAAACTTGAGACCCCTGGAGCAGACATATAATAGTGTAGTCCCCCAGAGCAGACATATAATAGTGAGGACCCTCAGAGTAGATATACAAAATTAATGACCCCTGGAGTACATGTACAATAGTGGAGACTCCAGAGAAGACATATAATAGTGGGGACCCTCACAGCAGATGTATAATTGTGGAGACCCCAAAGCAGATACTAATATTGAACCCCAAAGCAAATGTATAATAGTAGAATCCCCCAAAGCAGAAGTATAAAAGTGGAGACCCTCCGAGCAGATGTATATTAGTGGACATCCCCAGAGCACACATTTAATAGTGGAGACTCCCAGAGCAGCCCCCTTATATTGGAAACCCTAGAGCAGATATTAATAGTGGAGACCTCACTACTTTTTGAAACATCACTCTTTATAAATCTTTCAAATCTGGATTCACTTGACAATTCTGGCATAAATAGGCTATAGTGCAAAGTGCAGTAGGTTGGCAAATGTAGCAAATTTTGTATCTACAATGATACATTCTCCCATTTGTGTTGCTGGACCTTGTGCCCACATAGCCTTCTGTTTCTGCCGGAAATCGCTGGTCTAAGACGATTCAAGGTTGTGATAGCAGCAGAAAGACAACAAATATCCTTCATAAAAAGAAACAAACAAGTACAAAAAAAACCCAACAATTTATTTCCAGTTTATACAGTCATAGTAATACAGAGACAGATTCTTTTTAAATTTTTTAACTAAATACATAACTGACAATAACGTAAAATGTAAAAAAGACGAATATATTCAATATTGGGTATAAAAATATCATTTTGGCAAGTAAATACAAGCATATACATTTTAATGGACACACACTGATTAGGTAGTAAAATGAGTGTACAGTACGATAAAGATATTTTTATTACATGCATCAAGGCAAAGTTAGGATTACACTGTGAATACTGCTGTTATTGTATACAGAATATGATACTGGCCCAAAATATCCCAAACTCTATTCATTGCTTTTATAACATTACATACTAAAGTTTCATATTGTTATTTGATACCTGTTTACAATGGTCTAAGTGGTTAATTTTTAACTAGCAGTGAACCTACTGTAAATGGAGCTTAAGTTTTTCCCATAAACACTATTATTCTGCTAATTTGTGGTCAACAGGGGCGTAACTTAAAATGGTGCAGAAGGTCACTACCGGGCCCAAAAGGCTGATGGGGCCCATAATGGGGCCGATGTTACTTTCCAATATGAGAAGATGAGTAATATAAACTACACATTATAGTCTGGGGCCTGGCACAGACTTTGCACTGGGGCTCAGCAGCTTCAAGTTACATCATTGCTGGTCACATTGGTTTTAGTGACACAAAAATGGGATAGGGCATAACATGCTGATCAGTGACACTCCAACTGCTGGGATCCCCACCGATCACAATAACAGGGCCTCCAGCAATGCGGACATTAACTAGGGTTAAGCATATGTTCAATTGTAAGGGATTGTCAGAAATTGCAGAGCACACTCCCATAGATGGGGGGAGTGCTGTGCTAGGAAATTTCTGATAATACTACTGAATGGAGCAATAGGACTCATTTTCAACCTACCACCCCGTCCATTAGTGACAACTCGACTCCCATTTTCCAGATTGCTGGGTGTCCGTTCTCATGAACGTTGGTGGTCCCAGCAGATGAACCTCCATCAATCACAATATTATACTGTGTATAGGGGTTATCTTAATCAGTTGGTACAACCCCTTTAAAGGGTTTTTTTTCACCAAACAAGTTAGGGCCTATCCACATCCATCTCTATGGAGCTGTGCTACTCATCACTGAGACCCCCAGTGATCAGCTTGTTTGGTGGGAAAACCCCTTTAAGGTTTGTAGAGCTCAAGAAATATATTTTAAGTTAAAGGAGAGTTTATTGATTATGTGGATATACATAGTAAAACATAGGATAATTGTAAAGCTGTCCAGCCCTGCTGGTTATGGCTGAGGGAATAATACCAATAGTAACAATATATTGTGGAACTACAAGTGGTTGTCTGCTATAATGCTTTAATGGCTCTAACCCTAAAGCATATGGAAGATATCACTACAACTCACAAAATATGAGTGAAAAAAATGTAGGCAATAACAGATCTGTGTATATACCTAATATACAGTACTGACTTTATTCATGATGTAAAACTGCAGATTCATTAGTCTTAATTTGTTAGAAGAATAGGAAATTACACCCTAAATAGGAATCACCCAAGATACTTTAACGGGGCTGGTCATTTTACCTTGTCTAGTTTGTAATGTGTGCGTAAAAGTAGGGGGCAGGATATAAGGTAATTTACCAATATACATCTATTAATAGTTCTGTAAAGCCTCTTGTCTTATACCTCATCATCCTGACTATAAAAAAGCTGCAGATGGTGGGTCATGTGACCTTTATATGTCCATGAGGAATTGCCCTGCCAAGACCATGATCTTATATTCATGAATACTATCATAAGGTCCTGGCAGGGTGATTGCTCATGGACAGATAAAGATCACATAACCCTCCATCTGCAATCAGAGGTAAAAGACAGGAGGCTTCCCTTTACATATTAAGACAGCGGAGCAAAACTTTTAATAGTTGTAAATTACCTAATATCTTGCCTCCCCGCACACTTACAAACACATTACAAAATACATAAATTAAAGTGGCCATGATTTGAGCATAAACCTGCCACTTACCACCCAGGACAACGGTAATATTCAAGTTCATTGTTTGGTTCTTTGATTTTTTCCATAGGATTAGCAAATGTGAATGGGTAAGAGAATGTCAAATTTCATTTCACAATTAAGTTGTGTTGGAATATATATTACATCATTATACTGATAAAAAATATATTTCTGGTTATAAATTTATTTCCCACAACTCTATATCATGATAGATTGTGTACATGTCTATAACAATATACTGTGCACATTCTTCTGCCTTGTACACCATTTTGAAGTGCATTCCATGTGATTTTCTTTCCTTTATATTACTAGCACAGATAGAAATGTAACAATACTTGACATTCCATGATGCATGACATATTGAAGAAAACTTTTAAGAAGACGAATTTCTGGTCACATTGATATGAATGTCAAGTTGGACACTTTCATCTGGCTTATTTCCCATAGAAAATTACTACAAAAACCCCACTACATAACTACAAAAAAGGTCTGTGTGAAGAAAACCTTAAGGGGTATTTTGGTATGCATACAGGATGACCTTTAAAGACTGTCTCTATCTGTAAGGACAGGAAACAACATGCTTGTGGTATATTCAGTTTTTAAAAAAAATTGAGTTTAAAAATGGCTTATACTAAAGAAGGTGTTACCGTATATACTCGAGTATAAGCCGACCCAAGTATAAGCCGAGGCCCCTAATTTTACCACAAAAACCTGGTAAAACCTATATATTTTTTACTCGAGTATAAGCCGAGTTTGGGTTTTCAGCACATTTTTTTGTGCTGAAAAACTAGGCTTATACTCGAGTATATAAGGTAATATGGATTGTAGAGGTCAAACATAACGCACCCCTACTGATCAACAGTTTAAAGGGGATGTGGCAATCAGGTAAGCGTTGTGGTCTCTTCATTAGCAAACACAGCTCTGTTTATCTGGTAGTGAGTTGGGGTTATTTATTACTAAAGGGTTTTTACACCACTCTTACTATACCCCCCTCCCCACGCCCCACGCTTGCCTGCAGCATTCCTGATGTACTAAGCTATTTGTAGATCAGGGTTGCTTCTCCAACAAGTCAGATCTGTTTAGGAAAGGTTTTATTTGGTTAAGATTGTAGTTATACCCTCCACCAGATAACTGGCATAAACTATACTACATACAGTGTCCCCATTCGTCTCCTGTCCCAAAGGGGCATGCTGGGCAAAAAAGCCCTAAAATAGGCATAAATGGGTCCTCTCTGCCAGTTTTCTTGTGGACAGGACATAATATATGTGCATCATTGAGTTTAGTACTTTGTAGAAGTGCTTATCAAGGCATTTAAGTCCTGCCCCAGAGACTACCCTAGTATACCCCCTTTTAGATGGGTTTTGCATTAACCCCCATCTTTTTCAGGTCAGGAAAATAAAAATTTATCGGAATTGTTACTTAAAATGCAGGACTCTATCTGGCCTGGACAGTATGTTAATAGACACAAACAAACCCCCATACAGTTTGTTTTTTTTCACTATTATAGTTCCACATGTCACACATAGATTACAACACAGTTTCTACTGAGTACTGGTTATCAAATCCATCCTAAACAAAACCTAATTACAGATGGACCCCTCTGCCCACTGTGACCTCTGGTGAAGCTCTCAGGATTCTTTACTCTAGTCCCAGACTGCAGTGATCAGCTGTAAGGTCTCTGTAATGAAGTTTTATAGATAATCCTTGTTCCCATGACTGCACAAAATTGTGAAAATTTCGTCAAAGGTACAAAAACATTTTTGTCTGGAGCTACAATTATAAAATATATTAATCTGACTTACATACAAATTCAACTTAAGTACATAACCCTGGACTTCCTGTAAATTTTAAAAGTTCAAATCCACTGTAAAAATCTGCTACTGTTTTGCACAAGAATGAGCTTGCATCTGAACATTGCTAAAACATACAAAATTGCCTAATGTCCTTCATTGATTCCCATTTTCCTTTATAACTTCTTAAGATGGCACAGCAAGTTTTCTCCTGGAATTTGGTGGATTCCTATGAAACGATTTTGGTTGATACTGCGAACCTTTGCAAAGGAAAAAAAAATTGTATTACAACATGAGAAAACTAGATATAGTTTATGTTTTAGAGATTGTTCACTTGATTTCTGAAATATTTATTGAGACAGTGAGAGGGTCCCATGGTAATGTATGGTAAGTAATGGGAAGAGAAGTGTGTACTTGGTGATGTGCATTTGGCAATTTACTCAGCACTCACCACCCACTACAAAGCATAGGGGAAGCATGACCCTATAACACCATCCTCACTCCATGTCAACTCCATGGAGCAGGGTCCAAGAGTATACACGAAACAACTTATGGGCCTAGGAGACATTGCATCTTTCTCACCCCCTCAGAAGATAGAGCTATAAGTATTTACAAAGAATTACACAGATTCTACATGTTGCAGTTTCACATTTGGCCACTTTACGCCAAAAACGTTGTTGTTAACAGTGACAAATCCTAAGTGAGGCTGGATTAATTTACATTGCTGTTAAAACTGGATATTATAGCTGTGTTATATCTGTATATTTATGAAGGAGGCACTAGCAACTGGAAACATTGGGGGGGATGTATTAATTTGTAGCACTAGATCTATTGTCAGTTGAATTGTTTTGTATTGTTTGTTAGAAGTTCATGGGGGCTCATTTACTAAGGGCTCCACGGCTGCACTTTCGTCTGGTTTCCCAATTTTTTTTTTTCCACTTTGCCCTGAATTCTGCCGGGATTTTGGCACACATGATCGGATTTTGGTGCAATCGCCGCTTTCACGTGACAGAAATGGGGGGCGTGGCCGTTGGAAAACCTGACGGATTCGGAAAAAACGCGGAATTTAAAAAACGAATGGTGTTGCAAAAGCAATCACTCACATGCACCGGGAATAGGTTGGTGAACTCCAGCGGACCTCGGTGCAGCAGCTAGACCCGGTGGACATCAGGCGCACGACCTTAGTGAATCGCCGGAAGACCCGAATCCTCGTCGGAGAATGCGCCGTAAAAGACTTGCTTTTTTGGTCTAAATATGCACCAAAATTGTGTTAGGAAACTAGAAGTGCTGGAAAAGTGTTTGCAAAAACAAGTGTGAGGGTCGGAAAAACCCTGCGATTGTCTGTCAAAAAACAGACACAAAAACATTAATATATTTCCTTTATTATTTTCATTTATCATAAGTGTCTTAGAGCGGAACTGTTCTAGTTGCCCATGGCATCCAATCATAGCTCAGCTTTTATTTTCCCACACCTGTTTATAATATAGAAGCTGAGCTCTGATTGGTTTCCATGGGAAACTAGAACAGTTTTACCTCAGAAACTTGATGATAAATCCTAGAACTCTATCATTACTCATGAAAGGACACTTGTCTGTGAGAAATGATCTATCAATAAACAAAGCTCTTATCACATCTCTATAGAGGACAAGGGCAATGGTATAAAGTCCATACTGATAAATAACTGTGCAAAATATCATTAAAGGTGACAATGAGAAAGTGAACTCTATGGATCCTTGTACACCATGTATTTGTCGTGAGATGACCAGATTTTCATTGAGATATATAATATATTTGTTGTTAATTGTTTTTGTGTGTTTTAGTTAGATGTTGCCACATTGCATTGAATTTCTTTCATAATGTATTGGAGTCCAAATCTAAGCCAAGAAGCCTGCGTAGGCTCTCTAGGCGTTTGCATGTGCTGATACTGTTGTGAAGCAATGACTAGTGATGTCATTAGGTATTTAAAACTTTGCACCGGGCCAGAGCCATATCACTAGTAATTGAACTCAGCTCCAGACCATATCAGTAGCATTCGGCTCATGTATAAGGACTACGTGACACTAGAAGATGACTTTATGCCAGCATACTACTACTGTGCATTTATTGCAGAAACAATCATCAGATTATGGCTATGTCTGGAGAGTGTGAATTCAGCATTCCCCTGTGACAAATTTACAATTTTTGTTACCACTGCCACATTTATTAAAGGGGTATTCCCATCTTGGCATTTTCATTTAATTTAATTCATGAGCCATTTGTAAACATTTCTTCAATTGGATTTTATTTAAAAAAAATGTTCCCGTGTGAAGATAATTTCTCAAAAATGTAGCCATATTGTCCCTTAGAAACGAGACAGCTTCCTCGGATACGACCACCTTACATTTAGGCAGCGGTGGCCAGACAAGTGCTATTAAGTCCTGCCTGACCTCCTGGATTCAGCGATCATTACCACAGGACGGCTGTGGGACCTGCAGTAACTGCCGGACATTTTATATACAAAACCTTTTGTTTCTTTGTGCAATCACTCCAACAGAGGTGGCCGTATCAGAGGAAGCTATCTCGTTTCTAAGCGACAAAATCACTACATTTATGATAAATTATCTTCACACAGGAACATTTTTTTAATAACATCTTATTGAAAGAAATGTTTATACATGGCAGATTAATGTGAATGCCCAGACGAGAATACCCCTTTAAGCTAGGCAAGTCTAAGTGGATGGAGCATGGCTTTACGAAGACCAACTAAATCATCATAATTATACCAGAAACTGGCTCAAGGTACGCGGGATTTCAATGGAAAAGGGATCAACAATGGAATTTGTAAAACCAGCCCTGATTAATTTCTATTGTTTGTTTCTTCGAGTTCCCATAGAAGGCTCAGTATTGTATAAGGCTAAAAAAAGTTAAAATGTGTTGTCAACGCCTGTGTGTAATGATGTGTGTGAAGATAAAACTTCAAGTCTGAACTATGAGATAGGTTCTTACTTGTCAGGAAAGAATGTCCTGTCCACGTGTTGTTAGCAAAATCCAGTGGAGTGAAAGATCTTCTGTGCGATGTCTCCGACTGGTGTAAAAATAACATATAGCAAAATTTAGACTAGAATTTGTAATAATTATGACACATATTATAAGCTACACAGATGATTTGTAGATAAAGTATTAGAAACCAGTGTTATAAGAGCTTAAAACTAGCAGGTAACATCAAATGGGTTGTACCACCATCATGTAAAATTATACATGGTCAGCAATCCTGGTGTCTGATTCTGTTGTTCAAAAGCTCCTCACCATTTCTACAGTGAAATATTTAGCAAAATTACAGACATAGGATGCACAGATGTATGCAGCATGAGCTTGGGCACAATTCAATATGGGGGTCATTTATCTTATTTCCTCCTTCTCCAAGCTCTTTTTGCGCCTTTTGTGAGTCTATTTTTTGCACCTCATTTGTCTTTTGTTTTTTGTGCCTTATTATGCGCCATTTTGGTGTGCAAATCATACCATTACTTTTCCTAAGCATGGTCAGGACTGGAGTGTTATTGCGTAATTATATGCGCCCGTATAGGCGCAAACATCAAGTAAAAAGGCGCAGTGTAATGACAAATAGGGCACAACAAAACACAATGGTTACATGGCAAACGGAGGGGTAACATTCCAAAAATAAACGCTAAATAGGCGCAAAACAGCCATTACGCAGCAAAAGGGCAAAAACACCAACGGAAGGAAAAAATAAATGACCCCCTATGAGTTCTTAAAACGGAATAATCACAGTACACAAAATAAACAGAGAAGTGTTTGCAGTGAACTGCATATTTCGGACCTTAGGTGGCGCCGCAGGCTCATGTTCTACATACAAATGCCAGCTGGGCACCTGCTGTTTCTGTCTTTGTGAGAAGTGGTTTCTTATTTCACAAGTGTTCTACAGAGTAACTTCCAGTGTCAGAATTACATAAAATAACATGAAATACTGTGAAAAATATAATATTGATTCCTCCTGACCTACATCTATATGGTCTATGGAATACTATTGTTCCATTAATACAATTGCACTTCCCATGTTAAATTTTGAAACTTACCCTGAAGGTATGTGTTGTATTGGGTCTTGAAAACTGTTCCATTACTATTGTTCTCTCACGCAGGGGGCGGCGTCCTGTGGTATCGGGTACTGCACTAGATACCCGACTGTGAGGCTGCTTGGCTCTATTCTGTAGGATAGGAAATAAATCATTATCAATTATTTAATTTTTCACTATTTTAAAGTGGGTATGGAAAATATTCAGACCCCGTTAAATTGTTCACTATTTTTTTTATTGCAGCAAATTGATCAAAATAGTTCATTTTTTTTTGTTCATTAATGTGCACTCTACACCTCATCTTGACAGAAGAAAAACAGAAATGTAGATATTTTTTTTTGCTTATTTATTAAACAAGAAAAACGGAAATATCACATGCTGATAAGTATTCAGCCCCTTTGCTCAGTATTGAGTAGAAGCAGCTTTTTAGATACTACAGCCATGAGCCTTCTAGGAAATGATGCAAGAAGTTTTTCACACCTGGATTTGGGGATCATCTGGCTCTTACTTGCAGATCCAGTCTGAGGTCCAGAGCACTCTGGAAGAGGTTTTCATCCAGGATATCTCTGTACTTGGCCGCATTCATCATTCCTACAATTGCAACCAGTTGTCCTGTCCCTGCAGCTCAAAAACACCCCCATATCATAATGCTGCCACCACACTTGTCACTGTTGGGATTGTATTTGGCAGATTATGAGCAGTGCCTGGTTTTCTCCACACATACTGCTTAGACTTAGCACCAAAAAGTTCAATCTTATTTCTCATAGTTTGTGAGTCCTTCATGTGTTTTTTTGCAAACTTTATGCGGCTTTCATATGTCTTGCACTAAAGAGGGGTTTCTCTCAGCACCCTCTGCCATAAAGCCCAGACTGGTGATGGCTACAGTGATAGGTGACGTTGTAGAAATTTCTCCCATCTCCCTACTGCATTTCGGGAGCTCAGACACGGTGATCATGGGGTTCCTCTTCACCTATCTTCTCCCATGATTTTTTAGTTTGGCTGGACGGTCAGGTCAAGGAAGATTTGTGGTCGTCCCAAACTTCTTCCATTTAAGGATTATGGAGGCCACTGTGCTCTTAGGAACCTTAAGTGCTGCAGAAATTCTTCTCACAGCATGTGAGTTAAATATGAGTATCACAGCAAAGGGTCTGAATACTTATGGCATTGTAATATTTCAGTATTTTTTATTTCATAAATTAGAAAAAATATTTATATGTCTGACCCCATCAATATGGGCTGCGTATTGTACATTAATAAGCAAAAAATAACTTTGTTATGCAACAAAGAGTAAAATTTTAAGGGGTCTGACCCACTGCACATGGTATGACCCCAAAATACTACAAACAGTTTGGCAATGACTTATGTGTCCTTTCGTACTGTTCCTCTATGTGTAGTATGAGAAGAACAACTTTTTATGCTCTATAGCATTTAAAGTTCATCCTTTCACTCAACATATAGAGATGTATGTTATTACATATGTATAAAACAGAGGAAGCAGTAATGGTGTGATCCAAAGGTGGACATGCAAATTAAATGAATGGCATCTAAAAAAAATTGTGTACAGTAGGTGGTTTCTGCCCGTTGGCAAATGTCAAAGGAAAAAGGGTTGACCGTGCTGATTTTTAAAATACTAAACCTTTAAAACTCAAGGGAAATAACCTTCCCTCTGTCTGAAGAGTCTGACAATGTCTTATTCTTCAAACTTCATTGGAACACATGGAGCTCTGCATGCATGTGTATTGGGTGTCAATAGTTCTCAGCAGAACAAGTGGTTATTTATTTGCTATCTAAATCTTATTGCCCATGAGTGAGTTGGGTTGATCAATATCTCTGTGTGCACCTATGGTTAGAGGTGAGCGGACCCGAGTTCTGCCGCATGACGTGATCATAATGTAGGATTGGTGAAAACAACCAATCTGGCTAATTAATGCCCCTAGAAACTAGCCATGTCTAATTGCCATTGAATCACAGCCATGGCTAATTGCTAGGGGCATCAATTAGCCAGATAGGTAATAATATAATAAAATAGATATAATGTGCCTCTAAGGCAACTATGATTAAGAATATCATAGACAACCATTGAAATCAATTAATGTACCGTATTTTCCGGACTATAAGGCACACATAAAAGCCTAGGATTTCCTTAGAAATCCAAAGTGCGCCTGTACGGTGCGCCCTATGTATGGCGCAGGGCAGCGGACCCTACTTACATAGGTCCCCGCTACCGGAGACCTGTAGACAGCAGATCTCCAGCGGGAACTGCAGACCACGCGGCACGAACAACTTCTGCCGCGCCGGTCTGCAGTTCCCGCAGGAGATCTGCGTCTCCGGTTAAGCGGGGACCCATGAGTATGGTCCGCTGCCATCCTCCCCCCTGAAAGGACCCCCTTCCCCGCTCACCTCTCCGGTCGCTCCGTCTCCGCTCTGCCACGCTCTGCCACGCCCCCGGAACTCCGCCACGCCCCCGGCCACCCTGCGCCTTATAGTCCGATGCGCCTTATATATGGAATAATTCCATATATAAGGCACATAAGACTGATGCGCCTTATATTCCGGTGCGCCTAATGGCCCGGAAAATACGGTATCTGTGACATATACAGCCAATTAATACTGCCATTTTGACCTTAATGGATAAGTAGTTTCCTCAAAACCTCTGCACATTTCCATAATGATAATGTTATAATACTAGAACACAGCCTTGGGAAGCCATTTTCTATTCAATAAAACATTTTTCAGTTAAAGGGGTTTTCCCACAAAAGAAAATTCTCACATCTCAATCCCCTAGTGATGTTAACACAATAAAGATCATTTTAACCCCCTACTTTACAATTTTTATTGCTGTTTTAGCTCCTATCACAAGGGTGGTCAGTGCAAAATTACAGGGTGTTGGCAGGGACTTTTTAAGCAAACACATTATGATCCATCAAGTTCAGTGGGGTGACAATGTGGTTAGAATATCAGGTGACATTGTACTAGTATGTGACACATAGAAGGAGATGAGAGATGATGAGATGCATGAGAAACCTATTACACAGAGGCATGACAGACTTTTACACAGTCAGCTCTGCTACATCTCTGTTCTCACAGATATGTGCCTATCACCCCCTACCCCCAGATCACTTATCTGCCTGGAATTAGTAGCTTGCAACTTCTCTCTGCTCACGATGTGGTGCTGGCAGGAAGTGAATCAGTGAGTGTCTGTAAGCCCCATGCTAGGACTGCAGGGGCGTGGCTATAGGCAGAGAGAGACACAGTGTCAAAAGGAATACAATATGGCTGCCCAACCCTAAGTCAGAAGTGACAGGGTTGTGTCTAGGGGCAACTGAAATTGTGTACACCAGGACTGATAGTGACAGGTTGGACTTCTATCAGTGAAATGCTGTATTTTTGTTAATAACAGTGAATTAGAGAATGTATTATTTTGTTATCCTGAGTACATATAAGAAACTTGTCTTTGTGGGAATACCACTTTAAGCCTTTTCTATTAAATAAAAATTTCTGAGGAATAGAACATTTTATATTACAGCAGAATGTCGAGATCCAGGCACTGATATTTGGTGTTCCACTGTTTCTACTGAGTGAATCGGTGGTAATTTATTCCTGCTGGTTTGGATGGAAGGTGAAGAAAGCCTCTCAAGTCCGGTGTATCTGTAAAAAGGTAAAGAAAGTCAGAAATTTACTTTACAACCATTCTACAAAATAAGAACCTCCAAAATGTTTTTTCTCAGAAATCATGGTTGGTGGGATACCTCACCAGGGTGCCAGTACATCCCCTGACAGACCACAGTAATGCCTCTCAATAGTCCAACATATGATATGGAGCCATGGAGACTGATTTGAGGCCCAATCTCATAGAAGCAAATCTCAAATTACCTACTAGATGGTATCAGGCCGTTTATTTTACCGGGCAGGTTGGGGGAAAAATAAAAAATAAGTACTCACCATCCGGCGCCCCCACGGCTTGTCTTCTCCTCTTCTTCAGCAGTACCGCAAACCTGCTCTGTACACTCCTCCATCACGCACACTATGCCAGCCAAACTCACAGAGCTGGTTCTTGCTACTGCTAAAGAAGAGGGGAAAGACAATCCGTGGGGTGCAGGAGAGTGAGTACTTTGTTTTCTGTCTCTGACTGTCTCTGTCTGTCTCTCTCTGACTGTCTCTGACTGTCTCTCTCTGTCTGTCTCTCTCTGTCTGTCTCTCTCTGTCTGTCTCTCTCTCTGTCTGTCTCTCTCTGTCTGTCTCTCTCTCTGTCTGTCTCTCTCTCTGTCTGTCTCTCTCTCTGTCTGTCTCTCTCTGTCTGTGTTTCTCTGCCTGTAGATATACTGATTTGGTTTTAATCCCGCATCATGTCATTAGGCCTTTTGTAGGTCATGCTTGATGTCAAGAAAGCTAAAAAAGGAGCTAAAAGAGAGCTAAAGGAGGCATGATTTTCTTTATCCCATCCTGGAAAACTTTGCATATTTTCTCCGTACCTCTCTCTGTCCATATTAACTCACATACCTCACCACAAGCTGTCTTATACTCATTGCCTATAGTAACCAATGAAAGCTCAGAGCTTATTTTAATGACTTGTGGCAAAATGGAAACTAATCACGGCTCACCTTCTAACTGCCACAGCAGCAGGCAATGGCTCCTGTATATAATGATTAATAAATGTATTTTGGAAAGCATTGGGGGATAATTTAGACTCAAAACCTACTCCCAGTGAGTCCTGTGGAGTGACTGTGCAAAATTTGGTGTTTGTAAACGCGACGGAGCAGATTCCTTTAGCGGACATACACACACACATATTCTCAGCTTTATATATTAGATAGAGATGGGCACAGTATATACATCTATTGTGGATGGTATGTAATAGAAGGGGCACAGTATATAGCTAATACAGGGGCACAGTATATACATCTAATATGGATGGTATGTAATAGAAGGGGCACAGTATATAGCTAATACAGGGGCACAGTATATACATCTAATATGGATGGTAATGTGCATTGGAACACTTTACTCAGCCTCACCACCCACTCAAAGCATATGGGAGCATGACTTCCTATAACACCATCCTCACTCCATGTCAACTCCATGGAGCAGGTCCAAGAGTTATACGAAAAACAACTTCTGGGGCCTAGGACATTGCATCTTCACCCCCCCTCAGAGATAGAGCTTAAGTATTAACAAAGACTTAACACAGATTACTACAGTGTTGCAGTTTCACATTGGCCACTTTACGCCAACAAAGTGTTGTTAAACAGTGTACAAATCCGAATGAGGCCTGGATTAATGTACATTGACGTCTAAACTGGATATTATAGCTGTGTTATATCTGTTCTATTTATGAAGGAGGCAACTAGCAACTGGAAACATTGGGGGGGATGTATTTAATTTGTAGCACTAGATCTATTTTCAGTTGAATGTTTTGTATTGTTTGTTAGAAGTTATGAGGGGCTATTTCTAAGGGCTCCACGGCTGCACTGTTCTCGGTTTCCCATTTTTTTTTTCACTTTGCCGCCTGAATTCTGCCGGGATGTTTGGCAACACAGGATCGGATTTTGGTGGCAATCGCCGGCTTTCACGGACGAAATGGGGGGCGTGGGTTGGAAACCTGACGGATTCGGAAAAAAAAAAACGCGGATTTATAAAAACGGAATGGTGTTGCAAAAGCATCACTCACATGCAAGGTGAATGTTTGGTGACTCCACGGACTCGGTGCAGCAGACTAGACCCGTGTGACATCAGGGCACCGACCTTAGTTGAATCGCCGGAAGACCCGAATCCTCGTCGGAGAATGCGCCGATAAAAGACATTGCTTTTTTGGTCTAAATGTGCCACCAAAATTGTGTAGGAACCTAAAAGTGCTGGAAAAGTGTTTGCAAAAACAAGTGTGAGGGTCGGAAAACCCTGCCAATGTCTGTCAAAAAACACGGACACACAAAAACATTAATATATTTCCTTTATTATTTTCATTTATCATAAGTGTCTTAGAGCGGAACTCTGTTCTAGTTGCCCATGGCATCCAATCATAGCCAGCTTTTTGTTCCCCACACTGTTTATAATATAGAATCTGAGCTCTGATTGGTTGCCATGGGAAACTGAAAGTTTTCACCTCAGTAAACTGATGATAATCCTAAACTCTAGCAGTTACTCATGAAACGGACACTTGTCTGTGAGAAATGATCTACAATAAACAAAGCTCTTATCACATCTCTATGAGGCAGGGCAAGGTATAAAGTCCATTACTGATAAAATAACGGCAAAATATCATTAAAGGTGACAATGAGAAAGTGAACTCTATGGATCATTTGTACACCATGTCTGTATTTGTCGTGAGATGACACAGATTTCATTGAGATATAATATATTTGTTGTTAATTGTTTTTGTGTGTTTTAGTTAGATGTTTGCCCACATTGCATTGCTTCTTCATAATGTATGTGAGTCCAAATCTAGAGAAGAGCCTGCGTAAGGCTCTCTAGGTTGCATGTGCTGATACTGTTGTGACCAATGACTAGTGATGTCATTAGGTATTTAAAACTTGCAACCGGGCCAAGAGCCATATACTAAGTAATTGAACTCAGCTCCAACCATCATCAGTAGCATGCGGCTCATGTATAAGGACTACGTGACACTAGAAGATGACTTTATGCCAGCAATACTACTACTGGTGCATTTAATTGCAAGAAACAATCATCAGATTAGGGCTATGTCTGGAGATGTGAATTCAAACAGCATTCCCCTTTGGACCAATTTACAATTTTTGTTACCATCGCACATTTTATAAAGGGGTATTCCCAATCTTGGCATGTTTCATTAATTTAAATTCATGAGCCATTTGTTAAACATTCTCAATTGGATTTTTTTTAAAAAAATGTTCCCGTGTGAAGATAATTTCTCAAAATGTAGCCATATTGTCCCTTAGAAACGAGACAGCTTCCTCGGTACAACACCTTACATTTAGAGGCAGCGGTGGCAAGACACGCGATAATAAGTCCTGCCGACCTCCTGGATTCAGCGACTCTTACCAACAGGAAGCGTGGGCTGCAGTAAGCCGGACAATTTATATACAAAACCTTTGTTTCTTTGTGCAATCACTCAACAGAGGGTGGCCGTATCGAGGAAGCTTTATCTTTCCTAGCGAAACAAATCACTACATTATGATGAATATCTTCACACAGGAACTATTTTTTTTTATACCCTCTTATTGAGAAGAACGTTTATACTGGCAGATGAATGAAACCTGAATGTGAATGCCCAGACGAGAATACCCTTTAAGCCAAGCTAGCAAGATCTAAGTTGGATGTGAGATGGTTCTTTCGATACCAATAAATCATCCTCAATTACTACCAGAAACATGGCTCAAGGTACGCGGGATTTCAATTGGAAAAGGATCAACAATGGAATTTTGTAAAACCAGCCCTGATTAATTTCTATTGTTTGTTCTGTCTGTCTATTGCGTTCCCATAGAAGGCTCATCAGTATTGTATAAGGCCTAAAAAAAGTTAAAATGTGTTGTCACCACCGCCTGTGTGTACTGACTGTGTGTGAAGATAACCTTCAAGTCTGAACTATGAGATGGTTCTTACTTGTCAGGTGAAAGAAGTCCCTGTCCAGTTTGTTAGACAAAATCCATGTGGAGTGAAAATCTTTCTGTGCGATGTCTCCGACTGGTGTAAAATAAACATATCGCAAAATTTAGACTAGAATTTGTTAATAATTATTGACACTAATTAATAGCTACAACACGATATTTGTAGATAAGATTAGAAACCAGTGTATAAAGAGCTTAAAACTAGCAGGTAACATCAAATGGTTGTACCTCACCATCATGTAAAATTATACATGGTCGTAACCTGGTGTCTGATTCTGTTGTTCAAAAGCTCCTCACCATTTCTACGTGAAATATTATAGGCAAACTTACAGACATAGATGCACAGATGTAATGCATTTATCTATTTATCTTATTCCTCCTCTCCAAGCGCGTTTTGGCCCGCCCCTTTTGTGAGTCTTTTTTTGCACCTCATTTGTATCTTGTTGTTTGTGTTCTATTATTGCGCACATTTTGGTGTGCAAATCATACCATTACTTTTCCTAAGCATGGTGCGGACTGGAGCGTAATTTATATGCGCCCGTTAGGCGGCAAACATCAGTAAAAAGGCGCAGGTGAATGGACAAATAGGGCCAAACAAAACACAATGTTTACATGGCAAACGGAGGGTAACATTCCAAACATAAACGCTAAATAGGCTCAAAACAGCCATTACGCAGCAAAAGGGCAAAAACACCACACGGAAGAGAAAAATAAATGACCCCTATGAGTTCTCTTAAAACGGAAATAACTCACAGTACACAATAAAAGAGAAGGTGTTTTGGCGTGCACTGCATTATTTCGGACCTTAGGTGTGCGGCCGCAGGCTAGTTCACCATACAAATGCCAGCTGGCGCACCTGCTGTTTCTGTCTTTGTGAGAAAGCGTGGTTTCTTATTTCATTCACAGGTTCTACAGAGTAACTTCCAGTGTCAGAATTACATTAATAACATGAAATTACTGTGAAAAATTATAATATTGATTCCTCCGACTACATCTATATGGTCTATGGAAACTATTTGTTCCATTATACAATTGCTCTCCATGTTTAAATTTTAGAAACTTACCCTGAAGGTATGTGTATTGGTATTGGGTCTTGAAACACTGTTCCATTAGCTGTGTTTTCTTCACGCAGGGGGCGTTCGTCCTGTGTATCGGGTACTGCACCTAGAACCGACTGTGAGTGCTGCTTGCTCTATTCTGTAGATGGAAATACATCATTATCATTATTTAATTTTTCACATTTTAAAGTGCGGTTGGAAATCTGTCAGACCCCGTTAAATTGTTCACTAATTTTTTTATTGCAGACATTTATCAAAATAGTTCATTTGTTTTTTGTTCATTAATGTTGCACATCTACACCTCATCTGTGACAGAAGAAAACACAAAAAGTAGAATTATTTTTTTTTTGCTTATTTATGAATAACAGAAAAACTGAATCATCACTGCTAGAAAGTATTCAGCCCCCTGTTGCTCAGTGTGAGTAGAAAGCTTGTTAGATACTACAGCCAATGGCTCTAGGGAATGATTGCAAGAAGTTTTTCTCACCTGGATTGGGGATCACTGGCTCTTACTTGCAGATCCAGTCTGAGGTCCAGAGCACTTGGAAGAGGTTTCACCAGGATATCTCTTGACTTGGCCGCATTACTCATTCCTACCATGCAACCAGTTGTCCTGTGCCTGCAGTCGAAAACACCCCAATCATAATGCTGCCAAACACTTGTCAGTGGGGATTGTATTTGGCAGATTATGAGCAGTGCTGTGGTTTTCCACACATACTGCTCTTAGAATTAGCACCAAAAAGTTCAATCTTATTTCTCATAGTTTGTGAGTCCTTCATGTGTTTTTTTGCAACTTTATGCGGCTTTCATATGTCTTGCACTAAAGAGGGTTTCTCTCAGCACCTCTGCCATAAAGCCCAGACTGGTGAGGCTACAGATGATAGGTGACGTTTGTAGAAATTTCTCCATCTCCCTACTGCATTCGGGAGCTCAGACACGGTGATCATGGGGTTCCTCTTCACCTCTCTCCCCATGATTTTTTAGTTTGGCTGGACGGTCAGGTAAGGAAGATTTGTGGTCGTCCCAAACTTATTCCATTTAAGGATTATGGAGGCCACTGTGCTCTAGGAACCTTAAGTGCTGCAGAATTCTTCTCACAGCATGTGAGTTAAATATGAGTATACAGCAAAGGTCTGAATACTATGGCATTGTAATATTTCAGTATTTTTTATTTCATAAATTAGAAAAAATATTTATAGTCTGACCCCATCAATATGGGTGCGTTTGTAATTAATAAGCAAAAAATAACTTGTTATGCAACAAAGAGTAAAATTTTAAGGGGTCTGACACAGCACATGGTTAGACCCCAAATACTACAAACAGTTTGGCAATGACTATGTGTCCTTTCGTACTGTTCCTCTATGTGTAGTATGAGAAGAACAACTTTTATGCTCATAGCATTTAAAGTTCATCCTTTCACTCAACATATAGAGATGTATGTTAACATATGTATAAAACAGAGGAAGCAGTAATGGTGTGATCCAAAGGTGGACATGCAAATTAAATGAATGGCATCTAAAAAAAATTGTGTACAGGAGGGGTTTGCCCGTTGGCAAGTTCAAAGGAAAAGGGTTGACCGTGCGATTTTAAAATACTAAACATTTAAAACTCAAGGGAAAACCTTCCCTGTCTGAAGAGTCTGACAATGTCTTATTCTTCAAACTTCATTGGAACACATGGAGCTCTGCATGCATGTGTATTGGGTGTCAATAGTTCTCAGCAGAACAAGTGGTTATTATTTGCTATCTAAATCTTATTGCCCATGAGTGAGTTGGGTTGATCAATATCTCTGTGTGTGTGCACCTATGGTTAGAGGTGGCGGACCAGGTTCTGCCGCATGACGTGATCATAATGTAGGATGTGGTGAAAACAACCAATCTGGCTAATAATGCCCTAGAAACTAGCCATGTCTAATTGCCATTGAATCACAGCCATGGCTAATTGCTAGGGGCATCAATTAGCCAGATAGGTAATTATAAAATAATATATAAAATAGATATAATGTGCCTCTAAGGCAACTATGATTAGAATATCATAGACAACATTGAAATCAATTAATGTACCGTATTTTCCGGACTATAAGCACACATAAAAGCCTAGGTTTCCTTAGAAATCCAAAGTGCGCCTTAGTCCGGTGCGCCCTATGTATGGGCGCAGGGCAGCGGACCCTACTTACATAGGTCCCCGCTACCGGAGACCCGTAGACAGCAGATCTCCAGCGGGAACGCAGACCACGCGGCACGAACAACTTCTGCCGCGCCGGTCTGCAGTTTCCGCAGGAGATCTGCTGTCTCCGGTAGCGGGACCCATGTAGTATGGTCCGCTGCCATCCTCCCCCTGAAAAGGACCCCCTTCCCCCCTCACCTCTCGAGTCGCTCCGTCTCCGCTCTGCCACGCTCTGCACCGCCCCCGGAACTCGCACGCCCCCGGCCCCTGCGCCATAGTACGATGCGCCTTATATATGGAATAATTCCATATATAAGGCACATAAGACTGATGCGCCTTATATTCCGGTGCGCCTAATGGCCCGGAAATAGGTATCTGTGAAATATACAGCCCAATTAATACTGCCATTTTGACCTAATGGATAGTAGTTTCCTCAAAACCTCTGCACATTTCCATAATGATAATGTTATAATACTAGAACACAGCCTTGGGAAGCCATTTTCTATTCATAAAATCATTTTTTAAAGGGTTTTCCCACAAAAGAAAATTCTCACATCTCAATCCCCTAGTGATGTAACACAATAAAGATCATTTTAACCCCCTACTTTACAATTTTTATGCTGTTTTAGCTCCTATACAAGGGGTGGTCAGTGCAAAATTACAGGGTGTTGGCAGGGACTTTCTAGCAAACAACATTATGATCCATCAAGTTCAGTGGGGTGACAATGTGGTTAGAATATCAGGTGACATTGTACTAGTATCTGACACATAGAGGAGATGAGAGATGATGAGATGCATGAGAAACCTATTACACAGAGGCATGACAGATTTTACACAGTCAGCTCTGCTACATCTCTGTTCTCACAGATATGTGCCTATCACCCCTACCCCCAGATCACTTATCTGCCTGGAATTAGTAGCTTGCAACTTCTCTCTGCTCACGATGTGGTGCTGGCAGGAAGTGAATCAGTGAGTGTCTGTAAGCCCCATGCTAGGACTGCAGGGGCGTGGCTATAGGCAGAGAGGACACAGTGTAAAAGGAATACAATATGGCTGCCCAACCCTAAGTCAGAAGTGACAGGGTTGTGTCTAGGGGCAACTGAAAATTGTGTACACCAGGATGATAGAGACAGGTTGGACTTCTATCAGTGAAATGCGTATTTTTGTAATAACAGTGAATTAGAGAATGTATTATTTGTTATCCTGAGTACATATAAGAAACTGTCTTTGTGGGATACCACTTTAAGCCTTTCTTATTAAATAAAAATTTCTGAGGAATAGAACATTTATATATCAGCAGAATGTCGAATCCAGGCACTGATATTTGGTGTTCCACTGTTCTACTGAGTGAATCGGTGGTAATTTATTCCTGCTGGTTTGGATGGAAGGTGAAGAAAGCTCTCAAGTCCGGTGTATCTGTAAAAGGTAAAGAAAGTCAGAAATTTACTTTACACAATTCTACAAAATAAGAACCTCCAAAATGTTTTTTCTCAGAAATCATGGGTTGGTGGGATACCTCACCAGGGTGCCAGTACATCCCCTGACAGACCACAGTAATGCCTCTCAATAGTCCAACATATGATATGGAGCCATGGAGACTGATTTGAGGCCCAATCTCATAGAAGCAAATCTCAAATTACCTACTAGATGGTATCAGGCCGTTTATTTTACCGGGCAGGTTGGGGGAAAAAATAAAAAATAAGACTCACCATCCGGCGCCCCACGGCTTGTCTTCTCCTCTTCTTCAGCGTAACGCAAACCTGCTCTGACACTCCTCCATCACGCCACACTATGCCAGCCAAACTCACAGAGCTGGTTCTTGCTATGCTAAAGAGAGGGGAAAAGAATCTGTGGGGTGACGGAGAGTGAGTACTTGTTTTTGTCTCTTGTCTCTGTCTCTTGACTGTCTCTGTCTCTGACTGTCTCTCTCTGACGGCTCTCTCTGTCTGTCTGTTCTCTTCTGTCTGTCTCTCTCGTATGTCTGTCTTCTCTCTCTCTGTCTGTTTCTCTGTCTGTCTCTCTCTGTCTCTGACTGTTCTCTCGTCTGTCTCGTTGTCTGTCTCTGTCTGTTGTCTCTCTCTGTCTGTCTCTCTGTCGTCTCTTCTCTGTTGTCTCCTCGTTGTCTCTCTCTTGTCTGTCTCTCTCTCTGTCTGTCTCTTCTCTCGTGTCTCTCTTGTCTGTGTTTCCTCTGCTGTAGATATACTGATTTGGTTTTAATCCCGCATCATGTCATTAGGCTTTTGTAGGCATGCTTGAGTCAAGAAAGCTAAAAAAGGAGCTAAAAAGGGCTAAAGAGGCATGATTTTCTTTATCCCATCCTGGAAAACTTTGCATATTTTCTCCGTACCTCTCTTGTCCATATTAACTCACATACCTCACCACAAGCTGTCTTATACTCATTGCCTATAGTAACCAATGAAAGCTCAGAGCTTATTTTATGACTTGTGGCAAATGGAAACTAATCACGTCTCACCTTCTAACTGCCACAGCAGCAGGCAATGGCTCCTGTATATAAGATTAATAAATGTATTTTGGAAGCATTGGGGGATAATTTAGAATCAAAACCTACTCCCAGTGAGGCCTGTGGAGTGACTGTGCAAAATTTGGTGTTTGTAAACGCGACGGAGCAGATTCTTTAGCGGACATACACACACACATATTCTCAGCTTATATATTAGATAGAGATGGGCACAAGTATATACATCTATTGTGGATGGTATTGTCCTAGGAAGGGGCACAGTATATAGCTAATACAGGGGCACAGTATATACATCTAATATGGATGGTATGTAATAGAGGGGGCACAGCATATAGCTAATACAGGGGCACAGTATATACATCTAATATGGATGGTATGTAATAGACGGGGCACAGTATATAGCTAATACAAGGGGCACAGTTTCTATCCATATTTACTAAAGTGTGCACAGTATGAATGAAAAGGGGGGCTGCATTTATTACTTCATTATGGGGGTCCTGTATACATGTACATTAGAGAGCTTTGTTTATATATAAAATCATTTTGGATACTGTATATATGTATCTAGGGACCAGGAATCACAGGGTGCTGTGTTTCTGTACGAAGCTTGGTTCTAGTACTGTACTGTATTTATGTACTAAGCTTTGTTCTGGTGAGGCACATATGTAAATTGCTATTAAAATAATTAATGGCAGGCACAATTTTAATTAAAGGGGGGAACTGTATATGTTAGGATGAATTCAGGAAGAGCAATGTCTAACTTAGTGGCGATAGTGCGGCATACACCATAATCTAAACGTAAATGCATGTCTGTAATATTTTTCATTTGTGGGGGGCTGCTTATGCAAAAAATTGTGACAAGTTGTATATATTCTAATAATCTGCAGGGGCAATTTTTTTGAGATTCGCCCCCTTTACAACAAATTACCTAGAAACTGCTCTGGACTGTATTAATGCAGAGGTTTCCTTTGTTGTTTTTCTCTGGTTCTGGGTGCAGAAGGGGGACAAGCAATATTTGCCTAAGCTTAATTCTGTTTTATAACCATGTTCCAGTTTTCACAGAAAGTTCACAGGTTGTCAGGTTAGAACCTTGCTATCAGGTCATCTTTGTTAGATCTGCTCTCTGTGTTCAGTAACTGATGAAGTCTACACCAAGCTGCTACACTATATTTTCTTAGCCTTATGTAAAAATTGGCTATGTGCCCTCTAGCATGTAATCCCTCACCAATGTTAGCTATAAATGGTACTATATGATGCCCTAGTAGACAAAATACTCTCTATAAATATGTCACGTTGCAGCACATACTTACAGCTTTGTGCCCCGGAGAACTTCATCACTGTAAACATTGGGAGTTTTAGACCTCATCGGATCTAATGTAAGTGCAGGCAGTCTTCGCTGAGAGGGCGTTTTCCTAGAAGGAGTTTGTATTATCCGTGAGGAGGAAAAAATACTGTTGTCACTCGATCTTCCAAGTCGATTGCGTGCAGAGTTTGATACTCTTGGCATAACGGTTAAACTTTTATCTTCTTGTTCACTTACAATGACAGAAAATAATTAATTTTAAATAGGATTTCTAATGGATTATTGAAGAAAATGTTTTTAGTGCAGCTATGATTTAGGGACTTGACATATGCACATACTTTATATGCTTTCCTATTTATGTACCTCAACACTGTCCCTATGGTGTCTACATTCTGGTCCCATCTTGACAACTTGACCCAACTCAAGGGACACCAGTGACTAGTGACTCAAGGGCCACAGTGATTCTGGACTCATCTTGACAACTTGACCCAACTCATGGGCCGCACCAGTGACTAGTGACTCAAGGGCCACACCAGAGAAAATTGCTGAGTGGGCATTTCCTGTGCAGGCTGGGAAATAAAGTGCGGTAGGGACTTGAGCAGTGTTGAATTGGTCAGTAGCCACTGCAGTGGTCCAAATAAATATAACTAGTGGCACCCAAAGCTCACTGATGAAAGTAAGGCTTGTCTGGTCCTGACCAATATTAAACCTTATATACCGTAGAACAACCGGTTTTCATGGCTCAAAGCTGTTTTGACAGGATGATGGTTGCCTACATAATATTAGTCTTTATTGTTATAACTGGCCAATACTTATGCATGTGCATGAAAACTGTAGGTTTGGTCCAAACTCAAACAAAAACATATTCATATGTTCACAACTCTCCATAGTGATAAAAACATACAATATGTAAAATCTGTATCTTCACGCAAATGGACTGCAAGTTAAACTTAACAAGTGACAGTAACATAGAATGAACAATACATACTGTGTCTTCTCTACCAGTCCAGCATGGCGGTGCTGTAGAGGTTTAGCTTGTATCGTCATTACTCCATTCAAGTCACTGCTAAAATTACGACTTGTCTGCAAGACAGAAAAAGAACAGAAATAATGTAAATTACATAATATAATTTTAGGATTGGTTGTATATTAAGGTTGTGGGTAGGATCGGACTATGGGATACATTTCTAAACTATCAATGTTTATACCTGGGGTGTAAAAACGTAAGCACCAAATGAAATACTCCGTGCTTCAGAACCACGGGATGGAGGAATGCCAGTTCTTCCAGATGTTATCCGTGGAACTGGAAGCTGAAGAAAGTGGTTTGCAGATTTATAGATCCTTCCTTCTTGTTTTATTTCCTCTAAAATTGGAAATTTTACTTTAGTTGAAATTCAATGTGAAGAGCCATTAGACAATCTGTAGTACAAGACATTTCTATAAAATAATATCCAAGTCCAACAGATAACAGAGTTACAACTTTCCATTTGTAATTTATGTTTGAAATAAGGATTGTATTTTTAGAATAATTTTAGGTTTAAAAAAAAAATGTAATTTAATAAAAATATATATTCAACCAATTGTTTAATTCTAAGAGCAAGTGGAGTTTGTAACTCACCTGAGGCAACTTCCCATTTTTTAATCAGGAGTTCTTGCATGGATTCTACAATAGTCCTCCAAGTATCATCAAAAACTTCAGCAGCGACTGTGTCTTTTATGCAGTCATTGGGGGAGACTGGAGGAATGCCACGCTTAGTCCTCTTTTGGTGAAGTTGAGTTTTCTTTTGATCCAAACCCTCATCATCACTAATAGTTGAAGAAGACTTAATTTTACAATCCTTAAAACCTTAAAAATTCCTATTGCCGAAGCCTTAGATTGATGTAATCTTTTATTTGTTATATAAAAATTATTTAATATGTCATCTTTTAAATTAGCCATATTATGATTTCAGTAATATAGTTAAATATGCTATTTACTGCTCTCTGTTGTCATAGGCAAGGTACTCTTCAATAGTCCCTTCCACGTCATAGATCTCTTCCTCCAAGAACGAATAAACTGATGATTCCGACCCAAAGGAACTGGTGCTAGATGTAGATTCATCAGTTCTTTGTAATGGTGATACTGTAGGGACAAGCCGTGATCCAGATACACAGAGTCTGAAAGAAAACAAATGATAAAAAGAGGGCTTGTAGAGGTGTGACAACAATCTAAACAATTGTTGGCATGTACAGCACCACTGGTCTTTGTAGATGTGATGTTTGAAACGTGAAGGTCGTCTAGCAGGAAGGGCATTACCAGGTACTGGTTTGAATGCTAAATATTAAGTTTTAATTGAAGTTTACATGGTTTGAGTGCTAGATCATCATTCTTCTGGATTATTATTTTCATATTCTTTTATTCTAGATCTTGATTGACAAAAGTTTAGCCTTAAGGTTTTTTATTGCTGCTTGTTGATGCCGGTGTCCCCTGAAATATGTGTGTAGCATTTATCGGTGCTTTGTATGAGCAATGGAATAATATTAAAAGGTTATAACAGCTGCCACATCTCAGTAAGTGCAGTACACATCATCAGAGATTCCCTGTGAAGGAGAGCAACCAAGAGCACCTCATGTTATTGATGCAGGGGTATGCTTACATAACCATTGCATCATTCACTCCTAAAGTAAAACAACAGATGAGCATTGTGACATTCCTATAGAGGTGACCAGATGGGCCGCCCATGTAAATAAAGCACTCTAGTACCATGGTGGGGCCCTAGAATTCAGACCACTAGGGATAACACATATTTACAATATAAGGCATTTTCACTTTTGATTGTGAAACCCCTTTTCGTCAAAAAAAGGTGAAGTTAAAACAATTAAATTCAGTTTATGGGTTGGCTTTGTCCTGTAGATGGCCTTATTTACGTTTTTCCTTTAGTGCCTATCTCCATTATCCTGCTGATGAACCAGTAATTTCATATGTTTCATGAATCCATAAAGGGTTTTATTGTTTTGAAGTCCTATATTTGTATCCTCCATCAACTTGGAGAGACTCTATGACAATAGACTAGAGAAGGAAACGTAGGCAAAAATACAGATCTAATTGTACTACATTGCATTATATAGTCCTTAGCTACAATGCTACAGGTAGAAGATGTATGATGCTTGACTGCAATCCCAAGTGTCCTGTCCCCAAGGTAGAAGCCAGAGAAAAGTAAGAAGACTGCTCAACTTACTGCCTCAGGGAGCTCGAACTCTCAGTAATACTTTGGGAACCTGATAAACTTGAAGATGAGGAACTTGAATTTCTGCCTTGGAAGTGCTGAAAACCTTCATCCTTTGGAAATATAAGTTGTTTTCCCAAAATTCTAAAATGCATTTAGGGAAAAAAGAATATTGATTAGAGCTTTACGTATTCTTAATACTGTTGAGACTTTATGAATATAAAATATATCCAAGGATATAAAATATATGAGTCAATGTAGATGCAGTAAAGTTTCACTAGTTAAATTGACAAGGTAATTGTCAAGACATAGAAAGAGATGCAGACCCAAGCTAACCTATGACCCCTTTCTCTTCCAACTTAATCACACTGCTCTAACCTGTGGGGGACAACTGGATGACTGTACTCACTTTGGGTATGTGCACTAGTTAAATTGACAAGGTAATTGTCAAGACATAGAAAGAGATGCAGACCCAAGCTAACCTATGACCCCTTTCTCCTCCAACTTAATCGCACTGCACTAACCTGTGGGGGACAACTGGATGACTGTACTCACTTTGGGTATGTGCACAGAATGGAAGACAAATGAACAGAGAGAGACAGACAGATAGAAACAAGTGGAATCAAAACAAAGATGGCAGTGAAGTACAAAATCATGAGGCAAAGAATAGTCCAAGAAACAAGTATCAAGTTATAAATATAACCAGCGCCTGAGAAAAGTCAGGAGCAGGTAGATGTGGATTTCCTGGATGTCACTCCAGCCACTGACTGGCGTGGCCATGATGAAACCACACAGTTTTCCACAGAACACACACCCAGTTCTAACAGAGCAGGTTGTCAATCACAGCCTCAAACAGAACAGCCCTGGGTGGTGCACAGCTGCCGTTAGAGCACAACTATGTCACACATCTTGTTCTGCACTTGGGGTCTTGTCAAAATCCTGTGGCTTCTCAATGCAACCATCAGCCAGTACATGCACATTTTCCAGCTTGTACCTCTTATAATTATAAAATCGACTTTTGGAATGACTGCAAAGTTAAACAGGATTATAAAGGTAGACTGGGGATCAGTGAGGGAGGTTGTGTAAGGTAGTGCCAACAGTTGATGGTAGACTCTTTAACTTGTAGTCAAGTTAAACTATTCTATATCTGAAAGTTTTACTAAATGCCTACATGGTGGCAAATGTTGGATTATTACATTTAATGTACTGTATGTCATGGAATACTTTTAATGTATTTTTATAAATGAAAGAAAAACACACGGTGTAAATCAAGCATTGAAGAAAAATCATAAGCTTATTTAAAATCATGTCCAAAAAAAGTAGGATTCGAAGGATGACTTATCATGGGTGAAGGTGTAGAAATCATATGAGCCTGCTGGGGCCAGTCCTTGTGTCCTTGTGTCACACACAATAAGACACCAAACTGTAGTTGAGGGCTCTGTTAGTTATCTCATATTGGAGGCCAGGAGTTATATATATATATATATATATATATATATATATACACTCACCGGCCACTTTATTAGGTACACCTGTCCAACGCTCGTTAACACTTATTTCTAATCAGCCAATCACATGGCGGCAACTCAGTGCATTTAGGCATGTAGACATGGTCAAGACAATCTCTGCAGTTCAAACCGAGCATTCAGTATGGAGGGAAAGAAAGGTGATTTGAGTGCCTTTGAACGTTGGCCATGGTTTTGGTGTCAGAAGGGCTGGTCTGAGTATTTCAGAAACTGCTCGATCTACTGGGATTTTCACGCACAACCATCTCTAGGGTTACAGAGAATGGTCCGAAAAAAGGAAAAAACATCCAGTGAGCGGCAGTTCTGTGGGCGGAAATGCCTTGTTGATGCCAGAGGATCAGAGGAGAATGGGCGACTGGTTCGAGCTGATAGAAGGCAAACACAGTGGCTCAAATCGCCACCCGTTACAACCAAGGTAGGCAGAAGAGCATCTCTGAACGCACAGTACGTTGTGAACGTTGAGGCAGATGGGTACAGCAGCAGCAAGACCACACCGGGTTGCACCTCTTTCAGTAAGAACAGGGAAAACTGAGGCAACAATTGCACAAGCTCATCGAAATTGGACAGTAGAAGATTGGAAAAACGTTGGCCTGTTGATGAGTCTCGATTTCTGCGACATTCGGATGGTAGGGTCAGAATTTGGCATCAACAACATGAAAGCATGGATCCATCTGCTTGTATCAACGGTTCATGGTGGTGGTTGGTGTCATGGTGTGTGGGGAATATTTCTGGCACTCTGGGCCCCTTGGTACCAATTGAGCATCGTTGCAACGCCACAGCTACCTGAGTAATTGTTGTTGACCATGTCCATCCTTTATGACCACAATGTACCCAACAACTGATGGTACTTCAGCAGGATAACGCGCCCATGTCATAAAGCTGGACATAATCTCAGACTGGTTTCTTGAACATGACAATGGTTCACGTACTCAAATGGCCTCCACAGTCACCAGATCTCAATCCAATAGAGCATCTTGGGATGTGGTGGAACGTGAGATTCGCTCAGGGATGTGCAGCTGACAAACTCTGCGGCAACTGTGTGATGCCATCATGTCAATATGGACCAAAATCTACTGAGGAATGCTTCCAGCACCTGTGAATTATGCCACGAGAGATTGATTGCAGTTCTGAAGGCAAAAGGGGGTCCAACCCGTTACTAGCATGGTGTTGTACCTAATATAAGTGGCCGGTGAGTGTATATATATATATATATATATATATATATATATATATATATATATATATAGTGATTATATTAACCATGAAAGAAACAAATCAGAATTCACTAAGAGAGAACAAAACTATTATTCTTCCATATGTTACCTAAGATGAAGCGATCTCTTGGTCCAGTCTTTGCATTCTGTTTGCAGGTTCTTGTTTTGAGAAGTAACGTTTCCTTCAAAAAGCATTTCATCCACATCCCAGAATAGCTGATGTACCCTCTGCGTGTTGGCTTTATCAAACTCCTGCCACATAGAGAATAGGAGAATGATTGCAGACCTCAGCATCAGGCACATGTGTGAATAGCATCGTATTCATGACAAATGTCTCACTTTGTTATTCTACTTCACAATTCAAATGCAGAGTCAATTATTGCAAAATCATTTATGCAGCTGCAGTTTGTCAAAAAATGCATTTGCAGTATAAACTTCATAGTGTATTCTATCATCTGCAGAAATTTAATACCTTATATCTATGAATGACAAAATCTATCGACCTTTAGTAAACAGTAAATAAGAATCTAAAACTTCTTCAGAAGTTTTATATAAAATTTGGCCCTGGCAAACTTTCTGCCATTGTAAACATACCGTAATTCTAAAACCTCGCTTCACACTTCTCTTGTGTCTTATAGAGCATATAGAGGTACAAATTTGACATGCTCAAAGCATGCTGTTTCAAAATATTGGGCTGATTTTTCAATATTCTGTTGTAATTTGTGCCAAAAAAAACATTGTGCCTCATGTATTAAAGTGTAACTGTAAAGTTTTTGACAAAAAATCATTTTAGAACAGCCTTTGATATCAATTCCAACAGTACTTGTATCCTGCTGCCGGCTTCTTCCTAGCCTGAGATATAGGGCTAATAGATATATGAGGCTATTTGTAAAATACTCTCAGCTTTTCCTGAAGTAGGCGGATACTTCCTGGTTGTGACAGCTAAGGGCAATGATGTCAATAGCACTCAGGTCACTGACATGAACGTGCACAAACAGCTCAGCCAATCGGCATACAGAATCAGTGTTACTGCTTGTACAGAGATCTAGTGCAGGGCAAGGCAGGAGCATCACACAGTAATCATAAAGAAAAAGATATATGAAAACATGTCCACCTACACTATAATAGACCTACATAGGAATAAAAATATGAACAAATGGCAGCATCACAGAATGTGTACATATATAAATAATATCACACAATACATTATTAGATAATACTGGGTGGTTTTAGTTTCCTCTTAACATTCTTGTCTTCAGTGACTCCTAGAATTCTTTATTTTAGTCAACTTTAATAAAACAGCCAGATACAAACATTTAATACAAAAATGCTAAATGTTACGTGTCTAATACATTTTAGGACTACTACACCCTACAGACTAAATACTGAGAAGAATCATACATCATCTCTCCAGGAGTAGACCGAGCTCCTTTCCGTGGACAGTCCAGTAGTATAGCTTTGTATTCCTGACCAGGAATGGTTTAGGTCTGTTGGAGTTGTTTGCCCACTGGATGACAGAGATGAGACCGATTCACTGTAATACAAAGTAAAATGACTTCATCACACCAGAATTTACTACATAAAATATGTTATATGTACTAATAAGGAAACCTACTGAAGCTACTGGTTAGATCAATGAATGACAGCTTTCCCTGGTGTGGTGTCTATATACAAATAGCGGTCACTCAACCGTCAGACAACACCCAAGGAAATTTTACTTTGTTATTTGATAACTTTTGCAGTTTGTTACAGTAATGTCTGCTTTTCTCAGTTCACATACTCTTTGATTTGTGCTGTAGAATGTATTGGAGCAATATAAATAAAATCTAATATTTTTGTGACCTATCATCTGAAAAGGCAATCAGTATGTCATTAGTTGATGGTCAACTCTCAGCACATGAGCTGTTTGCATGGGTAGCTTTGCTTCATCACAGCATAGTCACTTTACTGGAAGCCGAGAGGCAACTATTCAGAGCCACAGCACGCTACGTAGAGCTGATTGATTTCATGTCGGGAGTCTATCTCTTTGATCTAATAATGATGTCTGATAAAAATGCATCATCAAAATGAATGTTTCTTTATACTAAATAATGTAAGTTATTGTGAATCCTATATTATAAAACTGTATGTCAAACAATGACAATTTACAAGTAACACATTGGGGCCCATTTACTAAGAATGTAGGAAACTGCATGAAAAGTGCTCTGCCTGTGTATACTGCTGGGTGCGGCAGATTCATTAAGAATGTGCGCCAGAAATCATGAATCTGTCACTTCCCTGCACTGGCCCGATAGAACTCACCATCTTTTTTGTGGCGCATGGTCCAACTGAGTGCCGGAACACCCCCTAATTTATGGAGCATGGTGGCCCATTTGTGGTGCAAACACTTCTTAAACACCTGTGCAAGCAGTTTCCACCTAAAAGAACGTCCACCAAGAAATGGCACCAGGGGCATAGATCCAGGCATCATGACAATGGTGATCTTTTTATATTTGTTATCTATAGCATTCTTTCTTCTAAAATCAACTTCTAAAATTATACTGATGAACCTGAAAGGCTAGTGAGGCAGTTTCCAGAGCTTCTCTGTTCTGCCGATTCATAGGCTGTTACAAAGAACTTTCCCCCTCCCACTGTGGGCTGAAACTGTGAACTGCCCCAATAGCCTTTCAGGCTTATTAGCATCATTTAAAAAGTTGATTTTAGAAGAAAAGAGGCCATAGATAACAAATATAAGAAGATTACCAGAGTCACACTGCCGGGATCTATGATTAAGTGTCCCTGGTTTATCATGATGGATTTTGATGGTAGATTTCCCTTAACAGCAACAAAACAATTACCGTATATACTCGTGTATAAGCCGAGTTTTTCAGCACAAAAAATGTGCTGAAAAACGTCACCTCGGCTTATACACGAGTCATATAGGAAGTTAAAAATACTTTAAAAATAATAAACGTATATACTCGCCCTCCGGTGGCCCCGATGTGCAGCGCTGCTCCCCCCATGTCCGCGCGGCTCGTTTTCAGGCTTCTGCGCCTGTCTTCTTTCTTCTGCAGGGCGCCGCCATTGTTCTTCTCCCAGGCGGCGCCTAGTATGACATCAGCAGCGGCGCGTCATACTAGGCACCGGCCGAGAGAGAGAGCAATGGCTGTATACTATAGGGGGCTGGTTGGCTATATACTGGGGGGGACTCGGACCAATGCATTTCCCACCCTCGGCTTATACTCGAGTCAATATGTTCCAAATGCGCACATAGCTATACATAATCTATACGGCCTATTTTACATATCTGTGTGTTTTTTAACTATATTCAGACAGTTTGTAAGTATTTACGGTATATAGATTTAATTTATAAATAGTGAAATTATTTAATTTTCTTTTCATGCCCTTAAAAGGGTTATGCATTTTTATTCCAGCATTGTAGCTGGACCTGGAGCACAGGGGGAGTGTCCTCCCGCTGCTGTGTTGCCCCTCCCCTCTGTTGTCATTGAAACCTGCTGCAGCTGTGATCCATGAAGAGATTACACAAGTCCAGTCACAAATCTAGAATATAAATGCATTTTTCACAGTCATGCTGCTAATAATGACGTATACTAAGGCATGATTACACATACCGGTCTTGGGTGCCCCCTGTGACCTCATCACCCCTGTGATTTATTGCCATGGCAGCTTGAAGTCACTCAGCCTCACCCAAGCCAAGGGGATACATCATTACAATGTACAAATACCTGAATGGGCACTACAGAGATCTCACCAAAGATCTTTTTATACCTAGGCCTGTGGCAGGGACAAAGAAGTACCCTCTACACCTAGAGGAGAGGCTGGTTCTACCATCACCATAGACCTGAGCATCCTCTACACCTAGAGGAGAGGTGGTTATAAGGAGCGGATTATAATATAGGCGGTTTGAGAGGTACCCCCGGCCCAAGCCTTCTAAGGGACCCATGGCCACACAAACCACCGCCAATTTTTTTACTTAGAAGGCCTTCATCCATGAAATCCTCTTACATCTGTTCTACCATCACTATAGACAGATAAATGCAGCACAGCATCCTTCCCCCATACATCAAGAGTAGAGATGAGAGAACATACTCGTCCGAGCTTGATGCTCGTTCGAGCATTAGCGTACTCGAAACTGCTCGTTGCTCGGACGAGTATTTCGCCAGCTCGAGAAAATGGCATCTCCCACCGTTGTGATTTTTGGCGGCCAGAAACAGAGCCAATCACAAGCCAAGAGAACCTGCACTCCTCCCAGTATGACGTGGTACCCTTACACGTCGATAGCAGTGGTTGGCTGGCCGTCTCGAATAACGAGTACCCGAGCATTTTAGTGCTCGCTCATCTCTACATTTAAAGCATGTGAAATAATTCCAATTTACATGTTTTGTTATGATACATAAGTGAAATGTTGCACGGAACATCTGGGAAACTAAGATACATAAGGCACACTGCACAAGGTGCAGACCAAGGCATACTTGAGAAACGACAAGTGAAAGGTCCCCCAATATGAAGAAAATGTTATAAATTTATAGAAAGCATACAATAAATGTATAAAAATTATTAAAAATTTTGTTTGTCTTTACTTTTCTTCTTCATTTTTTTTTTTTAATTTTCTGTTTCTTACAGTTATGAGGTTCAGGACCAAGAAGGAAAATTGAGATCCACGCTGCAACATGTTGTAAAATTTGATCCGGAGAAAGAAAATATAACAGAACCAATAGATTTACCACCAGCAGATTGTATCATTAGCGCTTGGCTCCTGGAAGCTATCAGCAAAGACAAAGAGGATTATGTCAAATATTTTAGGAAGTTCTCAAAGTTACTGAAACCTGGAGGGCACTTCATATTGGTAGGGACTTTAGAAGGAACATATTTCAAAATTCACAAAGAGAAGTTTCATGTTCTCACATGTGATGAGGAATTTTTCCAGGGAGTTCTAGTAGGAGAAGGCTTCACAATTGACTATTGTGATGTTTTTAGGAGAACAGTAATTAGTGATTTTGTTGACTTTAAGTATATCATATTCATTGCAGCTCATAAAGAGAAGTAGACAGTTATAGAAAAATACAGGAGAAGTCTTCTTCTACGTTCCTATTTAGAATTTAAAATTGTATAGAAAAACTGATAAGCAGCTTATTTAGTTAATTGTAGAAAAGTTGTTTTGTCCTTAAATAAAACTGACAAATAATAGAGCAACTAAAATTTGGTATAAGAATCATAAGCAGCAACTAAAAAAAACATCCACTACTTGAAGGAGCACAGTTACATATTCATGAGTTAAACAACGTTTTAATGCCAATAGTATAGCACAGCAGAAGGTCACTTCACACAACATTCTGCTGTTTTAAGATCTGTTACCATAATAGCGGGCTTCAGCTGTACAGTAGGGTAAAATCGACACCCTGGTATAACACCCACTATAAGATAATTGTTTTTAAACTCACATGGAAAAAATAAAAAAACATTATGGTTTTTATCATATTGCTTAGTAAACATTATAAAAAGTCATATGTGTGCCAAAATAGTTCCAAAGAAAGGAGCAAATAATTCAGCAAAAACGAATCCCTTATTCACATCTGGTAACCCCTTTAGGACGCAGACAGTTTATAGTTTAAGGCCCGACCCCATTTTTTGTATTCTGAAATGTGTTGCTTTATATGGTTATAACTTTTGAGCACTGTTACTTATCAAAGCGATAATGAGATTGTTTTTTCCTCACATTTTGTACTTCATTTTAGCAGTAAATTTTGGCTGATAAGTTTTAACTTTATTTACAAAATAAAGAAAAAATTATAAATTTTCCAAATTCGAGCTCACCCCACTTTCAGGCAGATAGATTTACCACCTAAATAAGTTGCTGAATAACATTTCCCATATGTCTACTTTTCAGTTTCATAATTTTTGAAATGTCTGGATAATTTATTTTGATGTCATGCGACTTACAAATTTTCAGAAATCAAAAATTTGAAATGAAATTTTAAATATTTAATATTTAACCCCCCCCCCTAAGTATTAACACATTTTCAAATCTGCACCCCTAAAACTATCAGAAACAGCTTTTAGGAAGATTGATAACCCCTTCATAGTAATTAAACCAAAATGACAGTGGAGATGGAAATTTAGAATGGTCAAATTTTGTCAGTTATACATACATTTAGCCCTAAAATTTACAAATTTACAAAAGATTAAAAGAGATCACCCATCTTTTTGTTATGCAATTTCTGCCGAGTAAAGAGACCCTCCCATATGCGGGAAGGAGTGTTTTATGGGCGCACAGCGAGACGCAGTAGGTAAGGAGTGCCCTGCAGATGACAGGATTTTAGTTTTCTCATTGGCCTCTTTTGTAGGCTATACAATTTTAGCTTTTTCGTTATTGGGGCCATGTGATGGCATTTTTTGGAGGGATGAGATGCTATTGGGATGAGACCACTATTGTTGAATATTTATTTAAAAAAATTTGAGGGAAGGAGTAGAAAAGCATCAACTCTGTACTGGATTTTTCTTTTTTTTTTTGGTGTTCAACATATAGCCCAATAATCATATTATCCTTATTCTATGGGTCAATACGATTTCGGGGATATCACACTTGAATATTTTTTCTTATGTTTTACTAAATTTGGCAAATAAAACCCTAATATGGGGAAGAATCTATCATTTGTTCATTGCCGTCTTCCAAGTGGCATTACATTTTTAATTTTTTGGCTACAGAGCTGGTTGATGGCTGGGTTTTTGCAGGGCATGTTGTACTTTGCTACAGTATCATTCTGGAGTACATATGCTTTTTTGATCACTTTTTATTGCATTTTTTGCGGGATTAAATGTTATGGGGCTTATGGGTATTTTTATTGATTTATTGATTTACTTTTTACTGAATAAATTTTTTTTAACATTTTTATTATTATTCTTGTTTTTGTTCCTTAGAATACTGATGTTTTGCAGGGTATTAGCTTTGTCAGCCTATACACATGCATAGGCTGACACTGTGCCTTTAAGATAACATCACAGATGTCATTCTACCATGGCACCCTACCTGGATCGGACCATGACAGCAATCGAAGCCCCTCCAATGACAGAGGGGGGCGGATATTCTACGGGTTGTTACGGAAGTGGTGATTCTGTATATTTGGGGTTTGTGTCATGATTTAGACTTTTTTGTGCATTATATGTCTCTTTATATGTTATGGGGCTTATGGGCATTTTTATTGATTTATTCACTTATTTTTTATTGAATATCAATTTTTTAAAACTTTTTTATTATTTCCACCATGGGACATGAACAAGCAACCATCTAATTGTTTGTTCACGATAATACTCTGCCATACTGATGTATTGCATCACTGTGACTTTAATATGACATCACAGATGGCATCCTACCATGGCATCCTACCTGGATAGAATCATGACAGAAATCGACGATCCAAAGACAGAGGGGGGCATCAGGGACAAAGACCCCCAGAAGGCAGTTTAAATGCTGCGGTCGCACTGACCACGTCACGTTAATGGGTTAAACAGTATGGTACCCCTTGTCGATACAGCTCGGATCTCGAGCTGAGTCGACATCAGTGCAGCGTCCAATATATCGGATGCAGAATGCTAAGGGGTTAATCCTCTGAAAAGATGCTGATACAAAAACAAATAAGATTTTCACAAATTTAGATTGTAACCTGTAAATTTGCAACATATTGTTTGCTATATGGCGAAATTAAATTACATTCTTTTTGAGGTGAAGTGCACAAGATGGGGACTCTTGTTGAGGGTTAACATTGTTCTGGCACCCCCTGAGCTGCCAAAATGCATCCCGGCACTTATCCAAGCAAAATCTGCCAATGGTGCTCCTTCTCTTCTGTATTCAAGTGCCCATTCAGCAGTTCACAGGCGCTTGTTGGGATTAGGCACACCCATGAAAAATTGTGTAGCAAACTGTGGGGTATAAGTTTTACCTCCGAAAGTTGGAATATTTTTGAAAGTGCAGATTCTCAAATGGGGGTCATCTATGAGAGTTTTACATCATAAGTCACTTGACATCTTCGCAGGTTACTCAGAAAGTACATTCTGGTGATTTTTGTACAAATGTTAAAAATCGCTTTTATAGTTTTAAGCCTCCTGCTAGCCTAAAAAGGATGTTAAAAAATGTCATCAACATAAAGCAAACATATTGTAAATGTTAGTTAGTCTAACAGTTTGTCTTGCTAGCTCTTTGTCAGTGTTTATTGCTATTCTTGTGTACTCATAGTTTTTCAACATTGGCTTTTGTCCTTGGCTATTCCCCAGTGTATTAGAATTTTGATCTCGCTGTGACCAGTATTCTTAACCTTCTCTTTGTCTTATTTGTTTGTCTCTCTTGTTACGTGTTTTCACCGTGACTCAGAAAGGTAACAATTCCAAGCCATTGGCCACTGTTTAGGGGGGGGGGCCCAATCAGTAAGCAGGGACAGTTTGGGAGGCTCAGTTACTGTCTTTGTCCATGTCCTGCCCTTACACTAAGGGGTTCATTGCCAAACCTTTTTAAATTTTCTCTTTTTTTGTAACTTTTTATTGTAATTGAGCCAACATGTGTGACTTTTACACCAGTTTTGCAAAATTCACTGCATCAGAGATTTACACTGCTATGCCTGATATTTAATAAAAATCTAGAAGTCTGAAAAAGTCAAAATTTTTGCGCAATCATGGTGAAAATTCGACCTGCCTCATGTATCAACCACTAAGATAAATTACACAAGTCCAAAACCTTACAAAGATCGCAAAAATTAGACACATTTCAAGACTTATGATAAATATCCCTTTATGTCTGACAAAAAAAACATTCTTAAAATCACCTGAAAAATTGAAGCTTTAGTATATGATTACCACATCAGGGGGCACAACTCAGATTTAAACTTTGACAGAATTGTGAAAACTAGCTATGATACTAAGGGGTTAAAATCTGAAATCTTAAATAATCTGTGGCTGTGAAGTAGTTGCTTTTTTGATTGTTTGGCTTTTAGTTATATGTTCTGTCTTTTAGCTTTATATAATTGCAATAAATGTTAAAACATAATAATGCACTGGGTGATTTTTCTTGAGTTTATTGATACTTCATATCTTTTTCTTAAAAATGATTTATCTTAATTTATAAAGCATAGATTTATTTTCACTCTGCAATAATGAAACAAAGGCTCTCTTCCTTTTGACTGAATTGGGTCATTTATCTTTAGTCAGCACAATTCTGCAGAGTTAAAAATATAAAAGAAAACAAAGAGAAAAGCCTGTAGAAAAATGACCCCAAAGTAATTGTCTGGAGGCGACAAAGGGTTGCCACATGGATTTCCAATAGAGATGAGCAAACACACTCGTCCGAGCTTGATGCTCGTTCCAGAATTAGCGTACTCGTAACTGCTCGTTGCTCGAACAGAAAACGAGCCAATCACAAGCCAGGAGACTCTGCACTCCACCCAGCATGACGTGGTACCCTTACATGTCGATAGCAGTGGTTGGCTGGCCTGATCAGGTGACCCTGGAATAGACTAGCCCCTGCCCGCGCTGCTCGGATCATTCTCTGTCTGGATGCCGTTAGGGAGAGAGTTGCTGCTCCTGCAGGGATAGCGTTAGGCTGTTATATTAGCTTACTGTTAGGTAGGAGTGAGTCTACAAGAACCCAACAGCCCTTCTTAGAGCTAGAATATCGTTATATTTTATTTTTTGTTGATTTGCTTGTGGCTGGCATTGCTGGCACTAGTAGTGCAGCTACTACCATATTGTCACGAATTTGCAGGGAGACTTGGGAACGTTCTATTTAGCTCTTAGTGCCACACATATCCATCTCAAACACCTAAGTGGGACAATTTATTAGAGGTTTGATTGAATTAGGTACAGTCTGACGATTTTTTTTTTTTTCAAAACTTAAAGTGATTTAAAATGCAGTTGTTGTCTACTGTAAGTATAGGTTAGAAACTAGGCATACAAGAACCCAACCGGCTTTCTTAGGCCTACAATAACGTTATATATATATATATATATATATATTTATTATTTATTTTTTTTTTATTTGCTTGTGGCTGGCATTGCTGGTACTAGTAGTGCAGCTAGTACCATATTGTCACGAATTTGCAGGGAGACTTGCGAACGTTCCATTTAGCTCTTAGTGGCACACATATCCATCTCAAACACCTGTTGTGTGCTGTCAGTGTAGGTTAGAAACTAGCCATAGCAATAGAATAGCATTGTTTTCTTAAAAAAACAAAAACACAAAAAAACACAAAAAAAACACCAAAAAAATTAACAGTTTACACTTTAATTTTGAAAATGTTTAACCCGAGGGCTAGGGGTAGAGGACGAGGGAGTGGGCGTGGGCGTCCCACTACTGCAGGGGTCAGAGGCCGTGGTCCTGGGCGGGGTGAGACACCACCTGCTGATGAAGGCAGCAGGGGAACGCCGCAGAGTTACAATCCCTAGGTTCATGTCTCAAGTTACTGGAACCCGTGGTAGAGCACTGTTGAGGCCAGAACAGTGCGAACAGGTGATGTTGTGGATTGCGGACAATGCTTCCAGCCATTTGTCCACCAGTCAGTCTTCCACGCAGTCCACCCATGTCACCGAAATCAGCACTCCTCCACCTCAGCCTCCTTCCCCCCAGTCTGCCCCCTCCCAGCAAAATTTGGCATTTGAACCGGCATACTCTGAGGAACTGTTTTGTGGACCCTTCCCAGAGTCACAAACCACTTGTCCGGTTGCTGCTGAGCTCTTTTCCGATGCCCAGGTTTTCCACCGGTCGCAGTCTGTGGGTGATGATGACATTGTTGACGTAGTGGAAAAAGTGTGTAAAGAGGTGTCGGACCATGAGGAGACACGGTTGTCAGACGGTGGTGAAGTTGTTGTCAGGGCAGGAAGTCCGAGGGGGGAGCAGACTGAGGGATCGGAGGATGATGAGGTGACAGACCCAAGCTGGGTTGATAGGCCGGGTGAACACAGTGCTTCTGGAGGCAAGTCCTATAGCAAAACAGGTTGGAAGAGGTAGTGGTGGGGCCAGACGTAGAGGCAGGGCCAGAGCTGGTGTATCAGCGCCAAATGTTTCACGTAGTGAAGCTCCCATGGCGAGGGCTAGATTTTCGGAAGTCTGGAGGTTCTTTAAAGAAACAACGGATGACCGACGGACTGTGGTGTGCAACCTGTGCCACACCAGGATCAGCAGGGTTTCCTCCACTACCAGCTTAACCACCACGAGTATACGCAGGCATATGAATGCTAAACACCCCACTCAATGGAACCAAGACCGTTCACCTCCGGCCGGGCACACCATTGCTCCTTCCCCTGTGTCACCTGATGCCTCTGCTAGTCAGCCCCCGGCCCAGGACCCCGGCCCAAACACCTCCCGTGCGAAAACCACACCTTCGCCTCCACAATCCTCCACAGCATCAGAGATTTACACTGCTATGCCTGATATTTAATATTGCAGGGAGACTTGTGTTTAGCTCTTAGTGACACACATATCCACCTTAAACACCGAAGTGGGACAATTTTTTAGGGGTTTGATTTGAATTAGGCACAGTCTGCTGATTTATTTATTTTTTATGTTTATTTCTCTTATAACTCAAAGTCATCAGGCACAGCACAAAATCCAATTGTGTGCTGTCAGTGTAGATTAGAAACTAGCCATAGCAATAGGATAGCATCGTTTTGTTTAAAAAAAAAACAAACAAAAAAAAAAATTTGAAGTTTACACTTTAATTTTGAAAATGTTTAACCCGAGGGCTAGGGGTAGAGGACGAGGGCGTGGACGTTGGCGTCCAACTACTGCAGGGGTCAGAGGCCGTGGTCCTGGGCGGGGTGAGACACCACCTGCTGATGAAGGAGCAGGGTAACGCCGCAGAGCTACACTCCCTAGGTTCATCATGTCTCAAGTTACTGGGACTTGTGGTAGAGCACTGTTGAGGCCAGAACAGTGCGAACAGGTGATGTCGTGGATTGCGGACAATGCTTCTAGCCATTTGTCCACCAGTCAGTCTTCCACGCAGTCCACCCATGTCACCGAAATCAGCACTCCTCCAGCTCCTCCACCTCAGCCTCCTTCCCCCCAGTCTGCCCCCTCCCAGCAAAATTTGGCAGACTCTGAGGAACTGTTTTCTGGACCCTTCCCACAGTCACAAACCACTTGTCCGGTTGCTGCTGAGCAATTTTCCGATGGCCCGGTTTTCCACCGGTCGCAGTCTGTGGGTGATGATGACAGCCGCCATCCTGAGGAGCGTAAAGACACCACCAAGGAGGCCCAATATCCTATTACCGGAAGCTGAGGGCGACAAGGCATCATGAAGGCCGGAAGAATTACGAGTAGGGGTGGAGTCATGGCGTCTGTGGGTGTGATTGTGATACATGAGGTATAAATGTATGGACAAATCGTCAGTAAAAATACTTCAATAGGCTCGTCTATTAGCCTATAGTCGTAGATAGTCTTAAATTTGTATGTTTCTTAATCCAGAATAGGGAAATGAGGAGGCATTTATTGGATTATTATCTTTATACTTGTCATAGATTTACCTTTTAAGCAAACAAGCCTTTTTCCAAGGGCGACCTCTGCATTTTGCAAGGAACAACCCCTAGTTAGAGCAGGTAGAAGGAAAACCCACATTTTCAGCCATGAATAAAAAACTATAGACAACACCTTTAGGGTCAAGAATAAAAAAAAAGGAAAATCAATTGAAATAGAATAACATGAATTAAATGTAAAATTTATTTTTGTTTTAAAAAGGAAAAGTTGACCCCCTGTGCTTATGAGTTAAAAAAACAAGAATAATTAGAATAAATGATTAATAATAAAAAAAAATACTAAAATTTTAAATCAAATGCAATCTAATGTGGTGACATGCAGGAATGATACTCACTGTGGTTGGCGCAGGCACACACTAGCCTCGACCTCATCAGTATAAGGGCTTTATAGCCGGATTTTTTGACTATGGGACTACTTAGGCCGATGTGACAGTTTCTTGTAAATAACGTTATCACCAGAGGGACTGTTACTCACGGGGGATGCGTCTACAAATCTCTTGCATCTACGTAGCTGGAATAGTAACATAGAGATTAGACAGGGGTATCACGATGTAAGAATAGTGGTCAGGTCACAAATAGGACTCATATCTACAGCAAGCTGTTTGGAAATAAGTTTTTTTTTTAAACCATTTTTTTCTTACTATGGTAGACTATGGGTCAAATAAGTGTTGAATTATGGGAGTGATGTGTTCTTAGATTCATTGGTGAAGAATTTGACCTGACCATGAAACAATAGTTGTACTTGACCGCCGACACTGACCTTGACTGTATGGGGAGTAAGGGTCACCTAAACACATTTTTGACGCATAGACCAATGGTTGCGTCTGTGTGACCTTGCAGCCTGACGGCCGGGCTTCTATCAGGGGAGAATAGTATGACAAGGCCAGTTTTATGATGAAAAAGGGTCCAGAGCAGCAGGATTCCCATATCATTTTCTAGCCGGTCATTATGACACAGTTGATGACTATAGAGCAATACAGGTCTACCATTTTCCTGTTGCCAGGGGCTGCTGATATGACCACATGGGGCAGAGTACTTACCGCCCATTCGCGATCAGCGGAGCGTTATCTGCGATGGATTCGCGGTCCAGCCGGGATTGTAAGGTAGTTACTCCGACGTCACCAGGTGGGCTGCTGTGCTGAAAAGCATCTGAACGCGCTGGAATTCAGCGAGGCCGGCTGAGTGGAAGGTGAGCGCAAAGCTTGCGACACATTTTCCGTTTTTAAAGGCGGCGGTTTTCCGAATTTGTTGGGTTTTTTCGCCACTCCTCCTGTTTCGTCACCGGATGCCGGCGCCGATGTGCCATAAATCCGATCGCGTGCGCAAATCCCAGTGGCAATAAGGAAAATAGTTGCAAATCGGAAAATAATTCGTCGGGTAACACGTCGGGAAAAAGCGAATCGGGGCCTTAGTAAATTGACCAACATCGGTTGTTACTTAGATCGTGGGGGATCAAGGAGAACGTTGCTGTTGGGAACGTAATGTTGGCTACTGGGACACTGGGGTTGATAGGCCCAGCTTTGGTCTTTGAACAACGGAATCAACTTCAGCCTCTTGATGTACCAGCGCGGATCATGCATTCTACGGCTGAAGCGGGGCAGCCCCTCACTGACGTGGCACACAGCCCCCTCATAACTATCCCCCAGGTGGACTATTTTTATACAGCGATGATGGTTTTTGGGATTATTTGTAGTTATGGCTATTGAGGGGAGGATGCGACTGTTGGCTATCGGGAGGTACTGGACTATTGGCTTTAGAACTGTTCTATTGGAACTGTGGAACACTGTGATAGTGGGGTTACGGGGGACATTAACTGTTGTCTAACTTGCTTAGGGCACCATTGATTATTGGCTACTTTGGGTGTTACTGTAACTTTACAGGTCACAGCAAACCCTTGTCCTATATGGGCTCTGTGGGAGATGATGTTATATTTGGCTACTGTAGGACCCCTGTGATTACATGGCTACTCGGGCTGTGGACTATCTAGACCACTGATGTGAGCCATGTTATGTATGGCTACAACCAAAAGTTAAATGATTAAAAGAATTGTGCAGCTTAAAATACCTTTTTAGTAGTGAAAAAGGGTTACAGCATGTGGTCACCTATGGATCAATCACTTGTAAATTAGAATATATTGTTATATGAAGCTGTGTGCTTTACAGCTCAATTAGTGGATGCGAGAGGACTTGGTGTGATCTTTCCCTACGTTTAACCTGGCCATTATGAAAATGCCCTGTTGTGATGATGGTACAGGTAAATGGACACCGTGATGACCCCCCTGTTTTGCACTGTTGGCAGGCAGAGAGAGCTGCCATTTTCTGATGGGGGGTTCGGGCACTCTGGACACAAGGTGTTCCGACTTGGTGGTGCTTGAAGTAAAGAAAAGGAAATATTTATTGAGTTTTCTCTTTATGAAGAATCGGTGGGTAACCTGGCACGACGATCTCAGATGTGGCGTAGGGACGTACGAGGGTTACTGAGGTCTCCTCATTTGTCTCCTTATAATTAGTACCTGTCTTGTTGATGGTGCCTAGAGCTGATCGAGCACTTAAAATGCTCGGAGTAGCTCGTTACTCGAGCAAACTTTCACGATGCTCGAGTGCTCGATCTCAGAAAACGGCCCTTGAGTCACATGGGAGGACTCGACGCATTTGTTCAAGGGGACCCAGGGCTCTGCCCGGGGAACGCTTGGCCAAACACCTGGGAACCTCAGAAAAAGGATGGAAACACCACGGGAAATGGACAGTGAAACAGCAGGGGGCAGAGGCATGGAGTGCCTCGGCTGGCTTGCTTAATCGCACCATTATGCCCAAAAATATGGGCAACAGCATGGCCAGATCCAGAGTGGACCGAGGGAGGGGCGGATAGCATTCTAAACACACCCAATATAAATTGGACCCAAAGGACAATCAATAACGTAAGCAAAAGCAGCAGCCATAACAGGAGAGGTTACTCACATATAAGGAGAACCCAACAGGAGGCCCGAGTAGCCCTAATAGTCACTTACAGTCCACAACTTTAGATCCTATGGCGTATAAAAGAAATATTTCCAGTCCCTCATTTCCTTTCTTTCTGGCAACCACCAAACCTGGCACATCCACAAGACTGGCAGTACAAATAGCAACCAAATTTTCCACTGCTACAACCCCACCCGTCACCTGCCAAAAAACTAAACATGGGGCTGTTTTGATGGGCAAAAAAACGTGGATGGCCACAGCTTTATTATAACAATTATTACAAAATTTAACCGGACAGGATGGGAAGACCCAGAAGCCCTCGGAATTATACCTCGCTGCCTGGCCCCGCCTACGCGGGGGATTGTCTGTTGGTCCGAAGGGGCTTTCGACGAAGCCGGAGGGTCCAACTCCCACAGGCCAAGCTGTGCTACCAACAAAAATTGGTGAAAAAAACATAAAAACACAAAAAATCTACAAACAATGGCAAATAAATATACGTAACAAAAACAAAAAAAAACCCCTGCACCTCGCAACTACCTAACCAAAAAACCCGAAAAAACAGTATTAAGGGAGGAGCGGGAACATCTTGAGCGTGGAGCAAGTCCAAAAGGAGGAGGAACAGCTCCGTGTAGGGGCTAAATAGCCCAGGGCTAGCGCATCCAAGTGGGCCAGGAGCACTCCTGGATTGATTGGCTGCCCAGAAAAAACACGGGCAGGGGACGGAACAAGGGGGAGGGAGGTTTGATTAGAATAAAACAAAGGGGGTGGGGAGCTGCGATTACTATATGCAGGCTCATGAGCCTTCCTCTAGGCGAAACCAGCCTCGTGGATAGAGGGTGACGCATGTTTCCTTACCAAATTTCCGAGGAACATAAGATTCATGGGTCATATTCTGCAGTTTCCAGCTAGTCACATATTCTGTGACAGTGTCTTAAAACCAGGTTTTTATGTGAGGAACACAGCCAGAAACTCCATCAGCGCATGAAACTCGAACCATTTCTCAGAGAGATTGCAGATTACTATTTAAGGGACATTCAAGCACAGAGCAAAGGAGAAAGAGTATCAAGTAATGCCAGAAATTCCGAATCTTCCCGCCCGTGTCCCTTTCCCTATGCGCTTCCGACCAACCTCTGACCTCTATACCACAAGCAGCTAAGAGTCAGGGCTCTCTTGTCGCATCACGGCGCTTTACTATGCTATTTGCCAAAGGTCTCTAGATATATCAATCGTTGTCTAAGTGGGTTTTAGTGTCTTTGGTGATTACTGCGGGGTAGTATAAAATGCTGTGAGTTTTGTTAGTTGTAGACGCACAGTGTGAGCCAGGCAGAGCAGAAGAAGAGTGAAGGAATTCCGTCGATACCCTTTTGGGGTATAATGGGTACTAGTATCAGACCTCTGCGCACCGATGAGGCGAGATGGCCCTGGAAATTAAGCAAATGCTAGTTATTGCTAGCTTGAGATTATTTTCCCCAATCCGCCACCTTCACGCCAGTGGGGTCGTGAAGGGGCGTGAAGGGGGGGGGGCGTGTCGGCCGGCCGATGGGGCGCGGCTGGAGGAGTTTGCGGCGCCGGGTCTGTTCCCAGCGTGGCGCACTCCCGTGCTGCCGGCGGACGGTCTAGACTGGTGAAAGCGACGGTGCTTAGTGTTTCTATGCAGCCCTGCCTGGGTTAGGATAATGCTGAGATACTGGAAGCCCGAACATCAAGAGACAGAAGCCTCTTGATAGAGTGAGCAACATACTCACCGAGCTTAATGCTCGTTCCGAGCCTTCGCGTCCTCGAAACTGCTGTGTTTTCGGCCTGAGATTTCGCAGCTCGAGAAAGCAACACCGGAAGCCTCCCGCGTTTTGCTTTTGGAGGCCAGAAACACGAGCCAATCACAAGCCAGGAGACTCTGCCTCAACCTGCATGCGTGGCCTTACACGCTCGTATAGCAGGGCTGGCTGGCAGACTCCACCCCCCCGTGACACCCGGGATAGTACTATCCTGCCCCGCGCTGCTCGTGTTATCTCTGCCCCCTTTTGCGTGCTGGATGCCGCTAGGGAGAGAGCTGCTGGGTCAGGGAAGCGTTGCTAGGTGTTCTTTTTAGAATATGGTCTACGGCAGGCGTGATTCTACAAGAAACCCAAGTCTTCTTAGGCTCAAATAACGTTTTATCTTTATTTTTTTGGTTGCTGTGGCTCGGGCTTGCTCGCATTCGTAATGCAGCTAGTTTACATTTTGTGAGGAATTGAGGGAGATCTGTGTTTAGCTTTTAGTGACACACATATCACTCAAACAACGAATGGGGGATTCAACGTTATTAGGGTTTGATCTTGACTAGGAGAGTCTTGCTGATTATTGTTTTTACGTTTATTTCTTTTTATAACTTACATTTATCTGGCAAAGCCCCAGTGTGCTTGAGTTGTGGCTAGAAACTAGCCAAGGAGACCAAAGATTTATTAGCCTACAATGTAGCGTGTATATTTTTCTTCCTTTTTTTGTTGATGTGCTGGGCTTGCTGGCATTAGTAGTGAAGCTAGTACCATATTGGAGGAATTTGTGGGAGACGGGAACCGTGTGTTTAGCTCTTAGTGACACCTATCCACCTCAAACGAATTGCAGGGAGACTTGTGTTTAGCTCTTAGTGACACACATATCCACCTTAAACACCGAAGTGGGACAATTTTTTAGGGGTTTGATTTGAATTAGGCACAGTCTGCTGATTTATTTATTTTTTATGTTTATTTCTCTTATAACTCAAAGTCATCAGGCACAGCACAAAATCCAATTGTGTGCTGTCAGTGTAGATTAGAAACTAGCCATAGCAATAGGATAGCATCGTTTTGTTTAAAAAAAAAACAAACAAAAAAAAAAATTTGAAGTTTACACTTTAATTTTGAAAATGTTTAACCCGAGGGCTAGGGGTAGAGGACGAGGGCGTGGACGTTGGCGTCCAACTACTGCAGGGGTCAGAGGCCGTGGTCCTGGGCGGGGTGAGACACCACCTGCTGATGAAGGAGCAGGGTAACGCCGCAGAGCTACACTCCCTAGGTTCATCATGTCTCAAGTTACTGGGACTTGTGGTAGAGCACTGTTGAGGCCAGAACAGTGCGAACAGGTGATGTCGTGGATTGCGGACAATGCTTCTAGCCATTTGTCCACCAGTCAGTCTTCCACGCAGTCCACCCATGTCACCGAAATCAGCACTCCTCCAGCTCCTCCACCTCAGCCTCCTTCCCCCCAGTCTGCCCCCTCCCAGCAAAATTTGGCAGACTCTGAGGAACTGTTTTCTGGACCCTTCCCACAGTCACAAACCACTTGTCCGGTTGCTGCTGAGCAATTTTCCGATGGCCCGGTTTTCCACCGGTCGCAGTCTGTGGGTGATGATGACAGTGGGACAATTTATTAGGGGTTTGATTTGAATTAGGCACAGTCTGCTGATTTATTTATTTTTTATGTTTATTTATCTTATAACTCAAAGTCATCTGGCACAGCACAAAATCCAGTTGTGTGCTGTCAGTGTAGGTTAGAAACTAGCCATAGCAATAGGATAGCATCGTTTTGTTTAAAAAAAAAACACAAAAAACACACAAAAAAAAAAATTTTAAGTTTACACTTTAATTTTGAAAATGTTTAACCCGAGGGCTAGGGGTAGAGGACGAGGGCGTGGGCGTGGGCGTCCAACTACTGCAGGGGTCAGAGGCTGTGGTCCTGGGCGGGGTGACACACCACCTGCTGATGAGGGAGCAGGGGAACGCAGCAGAGCTACACTCCCTAGGTTCATCATGTCTCAAGTTACTGGGACTCGTGGTAGAGCACTGTTGAGGCCAGAACAGTGCGAAGAGGTGATGTCGTGGATTGCGGACAATGCTTCTAGCCATTTGTCCACCAGTCAGTCTTCCACGCAGTCCACCCATGTCACCGAAATCAGCACTCCTCCAGCTCCTCCACCTCAGCCTCCTTCCCCCCAGTCTGCCCCCTCCCAGCAAAATTTGGCATTTGAACCGGCATACTCTGAGGAACTGTTTTCTGGACCCTTCCCACCATCACAAACCACTTGTCCGGTTGCTGCTGAGCAATTTTCCGACGCCCAGGTTTTCCACCGGTCGCAGTCTGTGGGTGATGATGACATTATTGACGTAGTGGAAGAAGTGTGTAAAGAGGTGTCGGACGATGAGGAGACACGGTTGTCAGACAGTGGTGAAGTTGGAGGATGATGAGGTGACAGACCCAAGCTGGGTTGATAAGCCGGGTGAACACAGTGCTTCTGAGACGGAGGCGAGTCCTATAGCAGAACAGGTTGGAAGAGGCAGTGGTGGGTCCAGACGGAGAGGCAGGGCAAGAGCTGGTGCATCAGCGCCAAATGTTGCCCGTAGTCAAGCTCCCGTGGCGAGGGCTAGATTTTCAGAAGTCTGGAGGTTCTTTAAAGAAACACCGGATGACCGACGGACTGTGGTGTGCAACCTTTGCCAAACCAGGATCAGCAGGGGTTCCACCACTACTAGCTTAACTACCACCAGTATGCGCAGGCATATGAATGCTAAACACCCCACTCAATGGCACCAAGCCCGTTCACCTCCGGCCAGGCACACCACTGCTCCTTCCCCTGTGTCATCTGCTAGTCAGCCCCCTGCCCGGGACCACAGCCCAAACACCTCCCGTGCGAAAACCCCATCTTCGCCTCCACAATCCTCCACAGCATCCACCAGCGTTCAGCTCTCCATACCCCAGACGCTGGAGCGCAAAAGGAAGTATAGCGCAACCCACCCACACGCCCAAGCCCTCAACGTCCACATCTCCAAGTTGCTTAGCCTGGAGATGCTGCCCTATAGGCTGGTAGAGACCGAGGCCTTTCGAAACCTCATGGCGGCGGCCGCCCCTCGGTATTCGGTCCCCAGCCGCCACTACTTTTTCCGATGTGCCGTCCCAGCCCTGCACAAGCACGTGTCAGAGAACATCATCCGTGCCCTGACCAACGCCGTTTCTGACAAGGTCCACCTGACCACGGACATGTGGACGAGTGCTGCCGGGCAGGGCCCCTATATATCGCTGACGGCACATTGGGTTAACTTGGTGGAGGCTGGGACGAGTCTGACCCTGGGGCTGCTCATATACTGCCGACGCCGAGGATTGCGGGGCCAACTTCGGTCCAGGTCTCAAAGGCCTACTATGCCTCCTCTTCCTCCCACCCCTCCTCCACCTCCTCCTCCGAATTACCATCAGTGGGCATGGCGCCATCAGACGGTAGCTCTAGGCACAGCAGCAGTGCCGTCGCTAAGCGACAGCAGGCGGTGCTCAAACTGCTGAGCCTAGGCGATAAAAGGCACACAGCCCAAGAGCTATTACAGGGCATCACGGCGCAGACTGATCTGTGGCTGGCACCGCTGAACCTGAAGCCAGGCATGGTTGCGTGTGACAACAGCCATAACCTGGTGGCGGCTCTGCAACTCGGTAGACTGACACATGTGCCATGCCTGGCCCATGTGTTAAATCTCATAGTTCAGCGTTTCCTCAAGACATACCCCAATCTGTCTGATTTGCTCACGAAGGTGCGCCGCATCTCTGAGCATTTCAGGAAGTCCAGCACAGATGCTGCCACTCTCAGGGCAGCGCAGCGCCGCCTCCAACTGCCCGGTGGAGGAGGATGAGGAGGAGAATGTTTGCGAGACAGAAGAGGGGATCATTGCTTAGTCCTTCACTGTTCAGCGTGTATGGGCAGAAGAAGAGGAGTTGGAGGAGCTGGAGGAGGAGGAAATGGACAGTCAGGCCAGTGAGGGGAGTGAATTCTTGCAAGTTGGGACTCTGGCGCATATGGCAGATTTCATTCTAGGCTGCCTATACCGTGACCCTCGCGTTCAAAGAATTTATTCCAGCACCGATTACTGGGTATTTACTCTCCTGGACCCACGGTACAAGCAAAATCTTTACACTCTCATCCCTGGAGAGGAAAGGAGTTTGAGAATGCATGAATACCAGCAGGCCCTGGTGCACAAGCTGAAACAGTATTTCCCTTCTGGCAATGCTAGCGGCAGAGGGCGTACTTCGGCGGGACAAGTAGCGAGGGAGAGTAGGCGAGCAGGCAGCTTGTCCAGCACTGGCAGGGGTACGCTTTACAAGGCCTTTGCCAGTTTTATGTCACCCCAGCAAGACACTTTCATCTGTCCCCAGTCTCGGCAGAGTAGGGCTGATCTTTACAGAAAGATGGTGAGGGAGTACGTAGCTGACCATACCATCATCCTAAATGATCACACAGCTCCCTACAACTACTGGGTTTCAAAGCTAGACATGTGGCACGAACTGGCCCTGTACGCCTTGGAGGTTCTTGCCTGCCCTGCCCTGCCCTGCCGCTAGCGTGTTGTCTGAGCAGGTTTTCAGTGCAGCTGGTGGCATCACCGATAAGCGTACACGCCTGTCGACTGACAGGCTGACGCTTATCAAGATGAATACGGGTGTTTCACCAGATACGTTATGGAACTTGGTCACTATGTTGCCACCATGCTGTGTTATCGACTAAATATACCGTCAACCTTTTGTTCACATAGGAAATAATTTCACCTCCTTTGGTGAAACCTGAGTCCATTTAGGGTATGTCGCCATGAGACTCTCTAGCCTGCCACTGCTGCCGCTGCCTCTGCATGCCGTCCCCTATAGTGTCAGGGTCAACAAGGGGACCAAGGCTCTGCACAGGGAAGCTTGGTCCCCTTGAAAAATGCTCGAGTCTCCCATTGACTTCAATGGGGCTCGTTATTCGAGACGAGCACTCGAGCATCGGGAAAAGTTCGTCTCGAATAATGAGTACCCGAGCATTTTAGTGCTCGCTCATCTCTAGTTACAAACAATTATTCATCTCACTTAGTTTCTGTAACAAGTCCTGGTCACTGGCCATGAAATTCCGATTCATGACTGCATCTGGTTTCTGTCTTCTAGTGTTGAGTGTACCAGTCTCCAGCATGAAACAGTTCTTTCTTTCCAAATAAAATTTTTTTTTTGAGATATTAGTTTTTTCTCTGAAAGAAGTTTTCTCATAAAACTAATAAAATAAAGTGCATACTGTACCAGGTGTAGTTATGGATGGCTTCCTGTACGGGTAGTGTAAAATGGACTGGTAGAGGGTCTCCTCCTTTGTCTGAGAGCCGCGGGTCTGTGTTTCCTCTAGATAATCCCTTCCTAAAACAAAATAAAAAGAATAAATAAAATTTGTCCTAAAAATATTGTTAACCACAAAGTTGAAATTGTCATCCATCAGAGGTGATCCACGTGACTCTTCATTTGACCCTCAATGTCACATTCCCAGCTGTACTGTGTAGTGCTGGAGACCCTCATGCATGACTGCTATTATGTATAAGCCGTGATACAATCAATTCTAAGTGCGTCAAAGCTTGACTGGCAGAGCAAGTTTATTTTAGTGCTCACATGTATAACCAAAATATTACTATTAGTATAGCTACTGTTTAGCCAGCGAATTGCAGACATTTACTGCACATAAATGGCAGCACTGAATACACCTGGCTCAATTATTAACATTACAAGAAGCTTATCAATTTAGCCAGGTTGTTCGGGCGAAGAATTATTAACTGCTTAGAGCTGCTGTGTTCTTAAAAATGTAACAAAATGTCTAAAGTCCATTCAGCCACAGTCATTTTACCATGTACTCTTGTGAGCTTGTGGATACAGGGGCTGTAGTTGTGGCCATCACTATTCCATAAACTTATTGTTTCCATAAGCTTCTTGCTAGAAAGTCAGCTACTTTTATGGCCCATTCCTTGGGGCACATACAAAATAGGTTCTTTTGGTTTGTTCTTAAAAGGACATCCATCACCAGATGAAGGATTGTAAACCAAGCATAGGAGTAAATGGAGCCTGGAGCCCCTCAGGCTCATTTGCATAATTTGTAAAGCCCTTTTTCTTAAAAACAACCTAACCTAACTTGTTCAAAACTTTATTTTAGTAATATGTAAATGAACTGCAGAGGAAACTGGGGTGCCTGGCCAGGCACTGGGAGCTAAGGCTACTCCACGCCCCAGTAGCCTCTGCAGTTAATTTACATATGACTAAAATAAAGTTTAAATAAAGTTGAAATTCTTTCAAATCACTTTCAATATCAATATTCCATCATCCTCACGACCTCCATTTGGTGCTAGTAACTACTAGCAGGTCAAGTAGATAAATGTATGTTCTGGTCATGTAATGCATACAGAAGTATATAATATTATAATATAGGATCTGGGTCTTCTGAGGAGCCATCAATTACATGGCAAGGAGAGACTTCTTTGAGTGTAAGTGCACACTGAGATTTTAAAATGAGGGACCAATAAAGTCAAATTACTGGAAAGCATTACTCTATTCAAAGAATACATTATAGGGCATAAAATCAGAAGAGCTAGCACAGGATGATCTCTTTATCATTTACAGCCGATTTCCGATGTGCACCGCATTTAGAAGGGCTTTTTGGTGCTTCGGTGCCAGCTTTCACACAATACAAATTGGGGGGCGGGTCTTCAGATGATCCGACGCATTCGGACAATGCGTGGGATTTAACATTCCTAGCCATGCGCTTACAGGCACCGAGAAGAAGAAGGTGAACTCCGGCGGACCTCAGCGGGGAAGCGAAACATGCAGGAAATTGGACTCACGATCTTAGTGAATCACGGCACCTCCGAATCCTCATTGGACAGCGCACCTCGGGGATTGCGACAGGACGGGTAAGTAAATGTGCCCCTATATGTTTATATATAGTGACAATAATAATCATAGAAAATGCTCTATGCACAATGTGAATGTGTCCAATTAGTTGTGTTTTATAAACAGATCTAAACATGAAGACTAAACAGTTCCGATGTCTAGTACAGGGAAGACATGTAACCAAATGGATATCACAGTTTTATGATCAATTAAAGGGATTTCTGTGGGAGCATACACAAATTTCCACCAATGAGAAGAATGAAATAGCTGCTAAAATGCACAATCTACACAACAGCATTGGGAATCCTGGGGTAATAGAAGGTCCTTCCCATCACAGAATTGTATTCAGCTGTGGAGTTTAGCTTAGAAGTGAATACACAAGCGGTGGGCTTCTTCCACAGAAAAGCCAATGAACTCAGCATCCCTCCTGTACTCCCCTGCTTCATGAAACCCTATGCCGTCATTAATGGCATCAGCAGTTTCTATAGAAACCACTCTGGGAGAACATTTGTGTGTATTTTTCAGAAGAAAAAAAAAGATTACTCCTCTGACATAAATACTTCCTCCAATTTAATGACCTGACTCAATTTTGAAAAAAAATAATGTCAGGATTTATATATTAAACTCCTTTTTTCTATCTCCCTTTTAGACAGATGTAATACTGTACGTAGATATTCACCAGTCAACAGCTCCCAGTGAATAATAATTTGTGTCTATACAATTTAAAAAATAGTAAGTCACCCTGAAAAAAGTGACATTCCACATCAGGTTCTGGAGTAGAGCCCTGTTAAATAATCACATGAATATGAAAGGCCGTATTATATTAAGTATGGAAAAGCAATGATCATGTGACATCAAGCTTTAATATGACATTACAGCCAAGTTATAATAATGACTGGATAGTATAGCAAAATAAAAATGTAAACCAAATTTTATTAAAAGTACTAGATTTTACTATTCTCTAAAACCAAGCTCACAGCACATAGTTATGAGTCCATTGTATTCCTCAGGAAACACTCGCTGAGTCCAGTGTATTCCTGCAGACGCCAATCCTCAAAGCTTGTCACTGCAGTAATTGACGGACTGCCATTGTTTGGAAGAGCCCATATGATGAATTCATTTATTTCGAAGCTTTTGACATCCTTGGCAATATCTAAGTTAATTAGCGGCACACCTGTGGATGCATTTCAAGGGACACCTGAAGCACACTTCTTCTTTGCTTAACATCACAAAGAACGGTGTCCAGGTACATCTTCAGCCTCATGCACATGATGATGTGCACTTTGTGGGTTACAAGGAGGGGAACATGATCCCCTGTTTGTGGCCCATCTGACATTGATGTGTGAGCACCGCTGATACCACCGATATCGATAGGAAGGACCGCCTGGACTGCAGAGATGGGAGGAACAGGACCTGCTCTATGTTTCGCGGAGCAAGCACCACGTGGACCATGTTGTGAGCTGGCCCAGTGCGGAGTAATATAGCAGTGATTTAGCCATAATAAAATGTCTAGCTCACAGTCCCATTATACAGTCGTGTGAATGAGGCAAAGGGTTTATACAAAATCTAATCCATATTCTGTATTAAATCTTGCAGTCAAAACAAAGTTTGGGTGCAAGTTTTAATCTGCAGCTTGTTGATTATTGCTCAGAGATGTTATTATGCTATATTGTTTAACGTACATACGGTCCATTAAAATGCCATGAGCACTGATGTATTAAATGGTAATACTATGCAGCCATGTGCCATACTTTAAAAGAAACAGACGGAATTCACAGCTGCTTGTTATATGCTGAAGAGATCAGTACTATTACTGGAAATTTCATACTCTTCAGAAATGCTAAAAGAGAGTATATTTACTATGCCAGAAAAAAAATTGTGAGGAGTACAAATGGTGGATGAGAAACATATAAAACGTAACTTTTAATCAAGTCAATCTTGATAAAAAAAATGGGAATAGTGTAGTCAATAGATAACTAACAAATGTATCATTGAAAACAAGCCGACAACTAGTTGCCAACTGTGCATTCTACCATGGAACGTACAGATGGACGACCCAAACCCTTATGATCTATGTGAAGGTACACAATAAAAGCCACATACCTGTACGTGTGAGCAGAAGCTCATGTTAGTGTACATCTTGATGACACAGAGAGAGGCCTTGGGGACCATGTTCTCTTGTTGACAAGAGTATGCTGTTGTTCTCCAATCGGGCCTCACTTGTAGGTAAAGGGGAAAAGGTAAGATGGGCTGTGTGGTAAAGTTACATAAGGGATGGGTGGACCACTGTTAAAGGTGGCGGGTGGCGGGATCCCTATTATGCCCTGTCGAGAGGGAGATGGGAATCTATTGTGCCCTAAAAGGCCTCAATTTGGGGCCGCAGCCCTAAACGACTGCCACCCTGACTGGAACCTATCCCTACCATTGGCCTACTGACCCTGAGACAATAAGGGGGGAAGGGAGGGTCTGGGTCAGGCTCATACAAACAATGTCATAAAATCAGTGAGACAAATGTGGTAAGAGTCTTAGTCAAGTCCCCACAGAGTATATAAGACAAGTGCAGTGAATATTTTGGTCAAAGTCCCTAAATAAGACAAGTGCAGTGGATATCTTGGTCAAGATCCCTACATGACATGTTTCACCCATGCAGATGGGTTCATCAGGGGAAAAAATAGACCATTTAAGTCCTGCATCAGGTGATGAAAAAGATAGCCAATGGAAGCAGGAATATGGTCTATGGTCACCAGGGGATGGTCTAAGTTGGGTTGGAGGTAGATGCCAACGAACTGCCTAGCGCTCTCGCAGGTGTTCTACTGAGACCTAGACACCAGACAGTATCTGCTCGGCGCCGATGTTGGGGCACCAATTCACTGTCCTGGTGAAGACTTCTACCCTGCACCATAGCCAGATGAATTTTGAGTGTCTGTTGGTTCATTGGCCACTGCCTCTAACCCAACTTAGACCATCCCCTGGTGCATATTCCTGCTTCCATTTGCTATCTTTTTCATCACATCTGATGCAGGAATTTATTTTTTCAAATACTGAAGATACTAATACAACTTTTTTTCTCTACTAGGAATAGGAATAGAGACCTATATATATGTAAAACGTTGACCTCCTGCAGGGCACCTTATTAGCTAAGGCTGAAAAAGATTCTTTAAATGATTTCTTTTCTCAATTTCTTTTGACCAGGTCTGACTCAGCATAGATTTTAGCTACAATCTCCACCATTTTTTGGTTGAAAATATAGTAAATACAGTAGGCCAGGGCTTCACATGAAGTACTTAACAAGTTAGGTTCCAGGATTATTAAATTAGAAATGAAGGCAGAGTCAGGCAGGAGGAATCTACCATCAGATTTACTTCTATTAGTAGATTCCTCATAGTAGGTTTACTTTAGGAGTTACTGTAGAGGTTTTTTTTTCCCCACAAATCGCTCCTGGGATGTAAAACAACTTTGCATATTATCTTTGTTACCTAAATCCAGCTGTTTCTTTGCTATCCCCCTCAGATTATCTGAGTGCTGCAGTGACTGCTGACAAGCCCTATAGTCCATAGAGTCCAAAACTGCAAAAAACTGTGCCAAAACAATGCCACACATAGGCAGAAAAGTTACAGATAATTCACCACCACTGGATCAGATTGATGGCCTTTACCGATTTTATGTGGCATGTGAATTTACAAGGGCTAGAATTATTCTGCACTATTAACAATTGTTTATTTCCAATAATAATATGGAAACGCATCCTATATTCAGATATCACAGATCATGAAATTCCAAACTCTCATCTAATATTCTTAGTGATTTACATTTGTATGACGTACATTGCAGAGGACTTTACTACAGCTAATCAATTGCAATTCTAGTTAATCCTCTGAAGAAAATACATGAAGTGTAGTTAGAGATTTAGCTGCAGTGCGGTCATGGTGCAGTAACTGTATAGTCATTCCCCAATGTGTGAATACACCCATACAGATCTATATTGCTGACACTGGTGATCACATCCATGAGGATTTACATGATGGATTCTGGATCCCTTTGCTTTAGGTCCCATAAAGCATGGATGTACCGTATATATAAATCACATTCATGTTCTATGTAAAACACCTGCAGCACAAAGTGATATGCAGCAAGAGCTATCTATATATATCCGAAGTTCAGGATTTAGATGACATTTCTATAGCGAGGCTTGACATACAAAGTGACTCTGACTATAACCAGATAATAATGTATTGTAATCCAATGCAGCAATATAATAGGGTTCAGTCCCAGGACACAGGGCAATACATGCTGTCACTTACCCAATGACCACAAGCTGGATGTCAGGGCTGAGATTGTGCAGCTGCTGCTGCCGCCTCACTCTGCAGGAGGATGAGGAATGGGCAGCTGTGGGCATTGATACAGACAGCTCCCTACCCAGACACAATGGAAGGCAGCATTCATTTCTCTCTATGAAGTGATGAGAGCACAGACTGCCACTCCCGGAACCAGTGCTGTAGGAGGGAATGGGTTGATGTCGCCTGGGATGTGCAGCTATAGAGGAATGGCCCTCTGGATCTCCCCCCATAGTCATGATGTCACCAGGAGGTGCTGCCTACTCCTTCACCTGTACTGATGCTTTGTCAGAGCATTCAAGCCCCACCACCATCACCCCCTCCTCCCATTCACACAGATTTGTGCTGGAGCCACCAGGGAATGAGTTAATCCCACCCTCAATCTGTAAATAATAGACCAGGAGGGTATTCTAGTCTAGGAGAGTGTATACACACACTGCCGGCGCTGCTGCGAATGGCTTAGGGAGGAGGTTCTAGCTTTATATACATTGTGAATCTCAATAAAGCGGTAAAAATTATATACAAATAAATATAACAATGAGAAAGTGTTACAGTGATAATATATACAATCTATAACAATAAACACCAATGATGCGGTGTAACAATAAGAAGGAGTTACAGTGATAACATTTTAAATATCGATGACACTGTCTAACAATTCACAGATATATGGCAACATATAATAATATATAACACTGGAAAGGATAATGTGTCAGATTTACTTACAAGTTCAACCGAGTTCACTAAAAGTACATTGGGGCAGATTTATCAAGATCTGAAAGTCAGAATATTTCCAGTTGCCCATGGCAACCAATAACAGCTCAGCTTTCATTTTACCAGTTAGAAGAACGATATTCAGTTTACCCTTACTCGCAAAAAAGAATGGAAAAAAACGGCGCAAGGAGGATACAGGTTCAAAAGATCCAAAAAAATAACCAGTAAATGTTAGTACAAAATTGATTAATCCTCCGCCTCTACGTTCATCCACTCCACATTTAGGAAAAAAAGATGCAGTACCTTTCCAACCAGAGATTTTTGGTACTCACAGGGACAGTCCTTAGTCCATACCCAATGTCCTCAGCGTTGCATGCCCTAGGCCAGTGATGGCGAACCTTTTAGCAATCGAGTGCCCAAACTGCAAGCCAAAACCCACTTATCTACCACAAAGTGCCAACATGGTAATTTAGAGCAATATTAACCTTAGACAGGCCAAATAATCTGCCACAGTTACCATGACTATTAGTATGCATACACGACATATACAGGTGCACACAATATACAGTAAGCATAACACAGACATATACAGTGCACACATATATACAGTATGCATAACACAGACATATACAGTACGCACATATATACAGTATGCATAACACAGACATATACAGTGCACACATATATACAGTAAGCATAACACAGACATATACAGTGCACACATATATACAGTATGCATAACACAGACATATACAGTACGCACATATATACAGTATGCATAACACAGACATATACAGTGCACACTATAAGTATGCATACACAGACATATACAGTACACATATATACAGTATGCATAACACAGACATATACAGTGCACACATATATACAGTATGCATACACAGACATATACAGTACACACATATATACAGTATGCATAACAGACATATACAGTGCACACATATATACAGTATGCATAACACAGACATATACAGTGCACCACAAAGTGCCAACATGGTAATTTAGAGCAATATTACCTATATAAAGGCCAAATAATACTGCCACATGTTTACCATGACTATTAGTATGCATAACACAGACATATACAGTGCACACATATATACAGTAAGCATAACACAGACATATACAGTGCACACATATATACAGTATGCATAACACAGACTATACAGTACGCACATATACAGTATGCATACACAGACATATACAGTGCACACATATATACAGTAAGCATAACACAGACATATACGTGCACACATATATACATATGCAACACAGACATATACAGTACGCACATATATACAGTATGCATAACCAGACTATACATGCACACTATATACAGTATGCATAACACAGACATATACAGTACACACATATATACAGTATGCATAACACAGACATATACAGTGCACACATATACTTAGGCATAACAGACATATACAGTACACACATATATACAGTATGCATAACAGACATATACAGTGCACACATATATACAGTATGCATAACACAGACATATACGTGCACACTATATAACAGTATGCTAAACACAGACATATACAGTGCACACATTACAGTAGGCATAACAGACATACGTAACACACATATATACAGTATGCATAACACAGACATATACATTTGCAACATATTACAATTGCATACCACAGACATAACAGTACATAATACAATAGCATAACCAAAGACATGAACACACATTATACAGTATGCATAACACAGACTCTACATGCACCATATATAAATCAGCATAACACAGACATATATACAGTATGCATAACACAGACATATACAGAGTACACATATATACAATATGCATAACACAGACATATACAGTACACACATGTATACAGTATGCATAACACAGACATATACAGTACACACATATATACAGTATGCATAACACAGACATATACATACACCATATATACAATATCAAAACAGACTATACATGCAGACATATATACAATATGCATAACAAGACATACAGTACAACACATATACAGACACATATATATATATATATATTATATATATACGGTAATGCAATAACACAACATACATACACATATATACGTAGCATAACACAGACATATACAGTGCCACCAATATACAATATGCATACCACAGACTACAGTACACACATATATACAGAATCATAACACAGACATATACAGTGCCACACATATATACAGTATGCATAACACGACTATACAGTACACACATATATACAGTATGCATACACAGACATATATAACACTATACACACAAATATGCAAGCACAATACAGCACACACATATACTTATATACAGATAACACAGACATAACACACACATAACAACACATAACAAAGACATATTATATATCTGTGTTATGCTATGTGTGTAAATGTCACATATCACACACATATATGCATAGCACAGGTTATAATGTATGTGGACTGTATAAACACATTGTAGACACTGTACAACTTACAGTTCTTATGAGGAGCACACAGCAGCCTCTGATGTTCCGGGTCACAGCCTCCCCCTCCCCCCTTCTCTCGTCCCGGCTCCACTTCACTTCTCCTTGTAGAGGGGAGGTACAAGCTCTCTATGCGCTTCCTGCTCCCAGCGCTGCACTGGGATCTTCTATAGATCAGCGCTCCTCTGACAGGAGCACAGACATCCTGCACCCGGCTGTGGCTGCATCTGAGGGGCCCGAGGTCCTCAGTTTAGAAGAACTGCATCTACCCGTGCAGTGTGACCTGCCTGCTCTGTTCTGAGCGCAAGGTGCAGATGCTGTTCTTCTAAACTGTGGACCTGCGGGCCTCTGCACACGGTGGAGGATGATGGCATGCGTGCCAGCAGAGAGGGCTCTGCGTGCCCTGTCTGGCACGCGTGCCATAGGTTCGCCACCACTGCCCTAGGCCCTAGGCATGAACATAGAGGCGGAGGATTATTCATTTTACCAGTGCTCATGAATATTTTAAAGGGGAGCTGTGATTGGTTGCCATGGGCAACTAGAAATATTCTGACTTTCAGACACTTGATAAATCTGCATGCAATTCACTAAGATTGTGCACCAGAAATCATGCATGTGTTGCTTCCCCGTTCAGGTCCAACAGAGTTCACCATCTTTTTTGTGGTGCACCTTTAACATGGGGCATGCAACCGTCCGAAGACGCGCCCCCCCCCCCCTAATCTGTGTCGCATGGAAGTCAGCGCAGTTGTGCCAAAAAAGGGTCACGTGCACCACAATCTCAGCGCAGACACTTCTTAAATACCCGTGCAAGCCAGTCTAGCCATGAATAATGTGAACAGTCCGACAAAAGTGCGCACCACAACTCTAAGTAAATGATCCCCAATGTCTTATATAAATTTTTGCTCTTAAAGAGGCACTAGGATTTATTTTCAGGGGATGTTTTATTTTTCCCATGAACAAATATTTACATTTATTGTTGAACAAAAATCAACATTAATTTCTATCTTACATTTACTGATTCTGGTAATTATGAACAAAAAGCAGCTTTTTTCAATTTCTGTAACATCCTTAAACCAGTCGAAACCCTGAATTTAGAAATGTATAAACAAAAAGCAACATTTATGAGAAGACAGTCATATTATCATTTTATTAAACATCATCATAAGTCTCCAAATCCTGAATGTCATGATTCATTTCTTTTAAAATCATTGACCCCAATCTCTCATGGTTAGTGAGTTCCTTAAATGAACTCTTCTTATTAGCACTTTTTCAGGTAGCTGCTTAAAGCGCATTGGAAATTATTTTATCCTATGAATTCATCACCCATGTCACCCACAACCTCTTGCAGTATCTAAAAGATCTGCTAATGGTAATTTATGGTGTCCAGGGAGCTGTAGCAATGCTGCTAGGTCTTATTTTCAGGGGAAAATTTATACTGCTCAAAAAAAAATAAAGGGAACATTAAAACACCACATCCTACATCTCAATAAATGAAATACTCCATTACATAAGGGAATGTGTTGGAATACTAACACATAAGAATTATAAATGAAATGAATATCCCAGGGAGGTCTGGATTTGGAAGTGGAAAATCAAATTTCAGGCTGATACAACTTCAGTGGAAATGCCTCAAGATGAATATGAGGATCAGTATGGTGTGTGACCTCCATATGCCTGTATGACCTGCCTACAATGCATGGGCATGCTCTTTATGAGCTAGCAGATGATCTCCTAGTGGATCTCATCCGCAATCTGGATTAAAGCACCAGTCAAATCCTGGCTCGCTTGCACACTGGCTGCAGAATTACCACTGGGATACATGTTACAGAAATTATGCTATGTGTGAGGATAGCTTTAGGCCTCAGTCATGGTGCCATTGTGGCCATTGTGTCTCACCTCACCATGAGGTGATAAAGAGAAGGACCTCCAGCCGTGAAATGCATAAGCCCTTAAGGGCACATGTGTACAAGGGTTCTTCTAGGACTGTTGAAGGCCCTCCAAAGGTTTTCAAGCTGCAGAACTAGAAGTGTGACAGAAGAGAACTCCCTCCTTTCCCAAGTGGCTTGATTCTAGTACCATATGAAGGAAGTAAAAAGCATTAACTAATTAGACTTGTAATGGCCCACAATATTCATACAGCCCAGGGCCCATGGCCCTCTCCAAAAGGCCAGATGTACATGAGCGAGTTTGGTCAAACAAAGTCGTTCCTTGTGTCCGCTAGATTCATTGGTCTGAACCTAGACCTGCTGAACTGAACTCAAAATGTTGTATCAGTTTAGCAGACATTTGTCTCACCAGTGTACAAGTGGCATAAGGCTGTGTTTCAATCTTTCAGGTTTTCAATTTAAGTTTTTGAAGCCAAAAGCACGTACAGATCATAATGGATGAGGACACATGTTCATCTGTAATTCATCTGTACAAACAGCTTGGGTCTGAGGGCTACGATGTACACGTTATCACCCCATGGGCTGCCCTATAGTCCTGCATCCTTTGAAACAAATAGAGTTTAGAAGTCTTCCTCCATTACTGCTCATTCACTGCAGGACCTTGACTTGGGCAGATGGTATAAGAGGCTTTTGATCTTCACACTCCCATTTCTGTAATAGGATTAACTGAACATATTTGGATGAGAACTGAGCCATGGCTTACCACTTACTTGGCTGAGGTTGATCTGATTTATATGTATCTTTTTGTAGATTTTGGTTCTGGGGTCATAATTTACAATTACCTCCATGGTAGTACTGGTTGGAATTCTTGAATGGAGAAATAAAGAAAAAAGAAGACTAAGAAGAGAAGACATGAGAGTATCTAATGTCATCACGTATATGTTTTGCAGAGTTCCTGTTTAGATCCAGTATCTAATACACCACTACATGGTCACATGGTCACATGGTCACAGAAAATAGTCCAGGACTAATACTTTCGTATGCACATCGATGGGGCTACTGTCATGTCTTGATATTATTTTGTATCACATATAACAGTTGTCATTAATATTATTGTTGTAGAGTGCCAGATTTTTTGCTGAATATATATAATGCAGTTTTCTTGAAATGCTGGGTAACCCTCAATTACAGCAGTGACAATACAGAGAGTGTCTGGAGACATATGTACAGAAGGAACTAATTGCTGCAATGTCCCATAGCAGCCCCTGGGGGAAAGGCACAGATGCTAAGCAAGCAAACAGGGATATCCTGTGCTCTATGCGCTTTCAGAAAAACAAGATTCAAGGTCATCCAGAACACTGGAAGGGATGTTCTTATAAACTGGCTGATGTACAGTACACTGAAAAAATTGCATTTACCTAAACTTCAAATTTTTTTTCAAAAAAAGTCCCTGCTTGGTCTGTAGTCAGAAGTGGCCAGCATTACTATATGTTGTGAGCTAACTCTAAATGGTGGAATAAAGTAATAAGGCACATCTATGGGGGTCATCAAAACAGCCACATTGGAAGCAAGTTGATATTTTCAAATGGGAAGAGGTGCATGTGGCTTTGTGAACTCCATTCCCTAGCAGACCCCCCCATCTGCCATGGGACAGTCGGCAAACGGTTTGTACATTTCCAAACAGGTTCGTTCTGGTGGGGTAAAAAATGACCATGTTGGTGTCTATCACAGGAGAGGGTGAGCAGAACCACCTTTGGGCAGCAATTGTCTATGCACAACTATCACCCGGTCATGATTCAGTTGCTATATTATCATATAAAGAACAATCCTAATTATGGTGCTGAATTTGACAGATGGGTGCCACTACAATTGCAACAGCACCCACATTTCTGAGACTGTTAAGTTCTATACTGTACTGTTAAAGGAAATCTAACATCAAAATCAAGCATTGTAACCGAGGAACTCTTACTCATAGATCCAGACACCGTGACTGTGGTAATCTTCTTATATTAGTTACCCTCATTACTTCTAAAATTATGCTAATAAGCCTGAGGGTCTACTGTAGCCTTTCTATAATCTGGCTTAATAGTCTATTACACCTCCCCCCATCTTTCTCAGGACTTGTTCAGTGAACACTTCTTGCTGTATTTTCAGTGCTGAGAAAGCAGGAGGGAGGGAGAGACAGTGTAATAGTCTGTAAAGCAATATCACAGAGGGGTTAGGGTAGCCCCACCGGTCCATTAGCATAATGTTAAAAGTTTATTTTAGAGGGAAGGAGTCCATGGATAACAAATATAAGCATATTACCACAGTCACAGCACCTGGATCTATGAATAATGTCCCTGGGATTCTGTTCTGACAAAGATTCTGGGTCCGTTCTTCACTCACAGTATCCTAATTGCTGCCATCTTTCTGCAATTGTTATGTGATGATGTGTTCCCTCTGTCAACCTTAAAAACGGCACTAGGAGCTGCTTACTAAAATAAGAATAAATAACAGTCCCAGCAGTGTTACACTGCTAGCTTTATCAGAAACCTCCGATAGCGCTAACAAACACGGCTGCGCTGTACACTAGAAATGCCGGACTGCTTTCAAAGCCCCAGCGGTGACTGCCGTGCCAAAGCAGCTGCTATCGGCTCCGCAGTGTCGGGGGCCCCGGCATCAAACCTGACACTCTGAAGAATGCAACACATCTTCTACAGTACATAGCATGAATTTGCGGATCAAATAAGAAATGTCGAAGGAGAAGAAGGGGACAGGAAAACAATAGGACTAGGGATGTCTCATCTCTAATTCCTGCCATCTAGTTCCTCATGTGGTCAACAGCTACTGAGACTGTAGGATCTGTGTCAGTGTGTAAATGCATATATTAGTGCTTAAATGTATGCATGAGTGTATAAATAATAATAATAATCTTTATTTATATAGCACCATCATATTCTATAGCACTTTACAAATCATAGGGGGCATATACAAATATAATATTACATTACAGAGTAATAACAGTCATATGGAACGATAGGAGTGAGGGCCCTGCTCATAAGAGCTTACATTCCATGTAAATGCGTGAGCATACAAGTATGGGTGGGGGCCCCTTTCAGGAGTCTTCTATGGGGCCCTGTCTCTCCTAGTTATGCACCTGTATGTATATGCTGTATGTGTGCATATGCTGTGTAGCTGCTGTATGTGTGTGTATGCTGTGTATATGTTGTATGTGTGCCTATAAATGGTGTATGTGTGAATATGCTGTATTTGTGTACGTGGTGTGTATCTGCTCTATGGGGGTTATTTATCATACGATGATACGCTCTGCCTGCCATGTGAAAATTCACCTCCTGTAGGCTGGCCACGCCCTCCACTTAGCCAGCCACGCCCCCCTTTCACGCCCCTGCGCAACCCACTGGTGTGAAGGTGGAAGATAGGGGAAAATCATCCCAACTGCTAGCAATAAGATAGAATTTGTGATTATCTCAGGGCTTCTACGCCACTGATGTGGCACAGAAACCTGGCCAGTGGCCTATAAGCCAACTTCACGGCATGGGGCCATGGAGGGGCGTGAAGGGGGTGGTGTGCAGTAGGCTGGGTGGTGGGCTTGTCCGGTGGGAAGTAGGCGGGTGTTCCTCTCCCCATGTCTACGCAGGCCCCTTCCGGATACATCAAGAGGCTGGAGCTTATTGATGTATCTGGCTGCGCCGGATGCTTGGCGGAGCGTATGATAAATAACCCTCCATGTGTGTATATGATGTTTATACACAGTATGTGTATAGTCTGTATGCATGATTGTATTAATGTATACATAATGGGGCTGGATATTGGTCCCCATTGACGTCTATTGCGCCCGGTCACAATGCCTTGAGCACAGATCATCTCACCACACTGCGACCATGCATGGGGAAATATGTGTTATGGTGCCGGCTGCTCACTTCTCTATGAAGAGGGGATTGTTGAGGAGCGCTCATCCCTCCTCCTCTCCAGCCACAGCTGTATGTTGGCCAGGGATACGGCTACGTGTGAATGTACCCTATAGGGCATATTTATCAGGGTCTCTGCACCACGTCAGCCAAGAGTGTGCAAAGCAGTAATCAAAGCAAAAGGTGGCTACTTTGCAGAACCTAGAATATAAGACACATTTTCAGTTGTTTCACACGTTTTTGTTAGGTATATAATTCCACATGTGATAATTTATAGTTTTGATGCCTTAAGTTTTTATAGTCATGAAAAAAACAAAACACTCTTTGAATGAAAAGGCGTCCAAACTTTTGGTCTGTACTGTATAAGTATAAATCTGTGTGATTGTATGAACATGTGTGTATACAAATATGTATACATGGGGCATAGTCTGCTATGGGGCATAGCCTCTTCTAGTTACGCTCTGCTTCCAGGGTTAAGTATAACATTTCAAATTTAACCTACATTATTATACAGCCAAAGGCCGGGGTTGTGGTTGTTGAATAGTAGCTTCAATGTGTGACATCACCCAGAATGTTACTATTGTATCAGGATATTCAACAAAACAAAATAGTAAAAAAAATATTCAACTTACCCCCTATTCTCTAGAATGTAAATGCAAATTAAAAACAAAACAACAAAATCATAATCATTACAGCCAGTTGTGAATCGATAATAATAATAGATAATTATCCCATACGGTGAATGCTACAATAAAAAAAATAAACCTCGTAATTTGTGAATGGCTGCTTTTTAGCCACTGATATAAATTTCAACAAAACGCCTTAAAATTCTATGAACATGGTTGGGCCAAAAAACATCTGTACACAGAAGTATTAAAAAAGTGAAAACTTTCAGAAAAGTGCAAAAACTGAAAAGGGCTGATGTGCTGTGTAGTTAAAGGGAACCTACCACCACGAATCTACCTATAAAGGTAGATCGGGTGGTAGTTGGATGTATGGGACGTGAGGATAGCCCTTTTTAGAGCTAATCCTCACGTCCCCGCTAGAGTAGTATAAACTTTATTGCCCTAATATGTTAATTTAATTAAGCGGCTACCTACCACCACGAATCTACCTATAAAGGTAGATCGGGTGGTAGGTGGATGTATGGGACGTGAGGATAGCCCTTTTTAGAGCTAATCCTCACGTCCCCGCTAGCGTAGCATAAACTTTATTGCCCTAATATGTTAATTTAATTAAGCGGCTACCGGGGCGTGGAGTAGCCGGACACGAGGCTACACGGCGCGGCTACTCCACGCCCCAGTAGCTGCTTTCCCCCGCCTACCCTGTGATCTTCGGCGCGCAGCTCCTGGCAGCTGCGCGCCCTCGTCCGAGAAGCCGGAGTTCTTCGCATGCGCAGTAACTCCGGCCTCGTTCCCGAGATCGCGCATCTTGACCGGAGTTACTGCGCATGCGCAGAACTCCGGCTTCTCGGACGAGGGCGCGCAGCTGGCAGGAGCTGTGCGCCGAAGATCACAGGGTAGGTGGGGGAAAGCAGCTACTGGGGTGTGGAGTAGCCGCGCCGTGTAGCCTCGTGTCCGGCTACTCCACGCCCCGGTAGCCGCTTAATTAAATTAACATATTAGGGCAATAAAGTTTATACTACGCTAGCGGGGACGTGAGGATTAGCTCTAAAAAGGGCTATCCTCACGTCCCATACATCCACCTACCACCCGATCTACCTTTATAGGTAGATTCGTGGTGGTAGGTTCCCTTTAATAAAAAGATGCAGGAAAGATTTTAATGCATTTCAGTCAAATAGACAGCAGATGGCTCTGCAGTTCAGTCAAGTCTAACTGGAGCTGGTTACTTACACTACACTCCCCTGTAGTCAGAGTGATAGACTCATAAGTATATTGCCTATATTATATTACATGGTGGAGTTATTCCTTTTTTCCTTTATTATATATAAAAGGAAACATATATAGGTTTCACTGGTGATCTTACATCCTGTATGCTTTATGAGATACCTCAGAAAATTGACCTTCAAGAATTGTGTATGGGATGTTTGTGGTGCCGGCTATACCCAATTCCCCATTATTGGTAGTAATACTCAATGTGGCCAGAACAGACAGCTTAAGAACTACTTTTATACTGGTCAAAATAATCTATTATAACTACATTTTTATAACACATAAACAAATAGGTCATCTCACTACCCACAGGATGTTTTGGGGATGGAGTCCATGACACCGCTGGCAGGTAAGTCACTTGATTATTTTATTATTGATCTCTAATTTGCTTATCTCCATGCTGTCTATTGTAGAGATACACTGCGCACTACAGGACAAAGAAACAGCTGACAACAGGGACAAAAAGCTGATTTCTTTATTATTATAATTTTTACTATTATCATGAAATAAAACTAAAAAAGGTTCAAAGATTCACTTATGCTTTAAATTTTTCATTATGAATTCAGGGAACAATTACCAAAATATACAACAATGGGGCAGATTTACTTACCCGGCCCATTCGCGATCCAGCGGCGCGTTCTCTGAACAGGATTCGGGTCCGGACGGGATTTATGAAGGTAGTTCCTCCGCCGTCCACTGCGCTGAAAATCATCTGAACGCACCGGAATACACCGAGCTGGACCAGGTGAAGGTAAGCTCTCTTCCAGCTACAAATTTTCGGTTATTAATGCGGCGTTTATTTTCCGAATACGTCGGGTTTTCGTTCGGCCACGCCCCCCGATTTCCGTCGCGTGCATGCCAGCGCCAATGCGCCACAATCTGATCGTGTGCGCCAAAATCCCGGGGCAATTCAGGTACAATTGGCGCAAATCGGAAATATTCGGGTAACACGTCGGGAAAACGCGAATCGGGCACTTAGTAAATGACCCCCAATATGTGCATTTTGGTCATTGTTAACTGGTTACAGGGTTTTTTCTAATTATGTGGGATATTTACATTATGGGGCTTATTTACTAAGGGTAAACCGCATTTCTGTCAAACTTCCCGACATTTTCAGGGTTTGCGTGGCTGTAACAGGGATTTAGCAGGGGATTGTGTCGCACACGATCAGATTTGGCGCAGCGGCACCGGCTGTTTTTATGCAACAGAAATCAGGGGGCGAGCCGTCGGACAATCCAACTGATTCAGACTGAGCCCGGGATTTAAGATTAAAATTTTGTCGCATCCAATGCACTTATATGCCATGGGAAAAAGATGGTGAACTCCGGCGGACCTGAGGGTGGGAAGCGACACATGCAGGATATCAGGCACACAGCATTGTCTGTGAACTCTGAGGGACCGGGTAAGTGAATGTGCCCCCATGTATTGGTAGGGACAATTTGCTTCATTTTTCCCTTAGTATTTGTGTAGCTGTTCATTGTACTTTACGACCTGCCTTGTTCCTACCTAAAGTTATCTGATATCTGAGCTATTCTGTTCTTTTATTGATTATCAAATTCTAAATACCCACCATATGACAACTTTTAAGTATAAACTTCAAGTCACATGTATTTTGCCGTGTGACTGACCATGTGACCAGCAGTCATGACCTCTGGCTTTTTGGCCGTACTCCTGGTCTTCTGGTGTCTTCTGACCATGTGACTGGGTCATGTGATCAGCAATAATGCAAATCATTGGGATATGGAAAAATTAAATAAAACAAATAAATAACAAAACTACAGAGCCTATTCTACACATAAACAGGGGCTACTTGTATGTATATACCATTGGGGGATATGTTGACACTGCGACTACTTTTAATTGATGTTTATATTATGCCTGAGAAATGTATTTACTTATCCCCGCCTCCTCTCATACTCTTGTCCCTTCCACCCCCACTGGCACTATTTTGGATATTTAAACCAGTGAGGTTATTTTTATTATTTTACGCTTTTAATGATTTTTACTGATCTAGTTTGGGATTACTGTTTCCTTTTTTTATCTTTTCTTCACTGAACTTCATTGAAGCTGGATTGAACAACCCCACCACTCCCCAGGCTGAAACCCAGCCCATCTAAGCAGGGGTAATACTATTTGTATTAATTGCTGTGTTGTATGTTCAGATACCAACAAAGACGCTATAAGATAGTTAATATTATACTATTATCAGGTCAACACCCATATGTTGGAGTCTCTCTATTCTTCCTGAGATACATGATTTTGAAAGACTGTATGCCATCCAAGGGAACGAGATAACACTGTTTATCAAAGCTTTGCACAACAAGACTGTTGCTGTTGATTATATTGGAGAAGGGATTGCAGTAACCACTCTGCAAATATCAGACTGTAGTGGAAACAAAGGGATATTGTTCTCTGGAATGCGGGAGGAAGTTTGAGAATTCACTGTACATGACATGTCTGCACACTCACACCATATTAGGTGACTTTATCATATGATACAATCTACTGTATCTATGTAGCATCACAAAACATTTAATAAATATATTTCCTCAGAATCTGCTCTAAGTATCAGACTGTATCAATTCTGCAGGACTTGCAGCATCAGTGATCTGCCCCCAAACAGTATGGTACCTGCAAGTGCTGGCTACTGGTTCTTACTGCAGAAATTGAACATAGCATAAAGGTATTGTTGAGTACATTAAATAGAACCTATCATCAGGATAAGCTTTCAATAGCCATTTTAATAAAAAAAAAAAAAAAGAGTATAATTCCAATAATACATTTATAGCCCTGCTTCCTCTGTTCAAATAACGTATAAAAGTATAACGTTTACCTGGCTCCCCGCCAGGAAGCATTATTGGAATCTTCATTTAAATCGGAACCTGTCAACAGTTGGAAATGTCATATCCTAATGATGGGTACCCTTTAAAGCAACAATGACTTAGAGTTCATAGTATCATAGTATATAAGGCTGGAAAAAGACGGAAGTCCATCAAGTCCAACCTTTAAGAATTAAACAAATGTTTTTTCACCATAACTCATGATATTTTTGCTCTCCAGAAAGTCATCCAGGCCTCTCTTAAACATGTACATAGAGTCCACCATAACAACCTCCTGTGGCAGAGACTTCCATAGTCTCACTGCTCTTACAGAAAAGAATTCCTGTCTACGGCGATGGTAGAACCGCCTCTCCTCTAGGTGTAGAGGATGCCCCCTGTCTATGGTGATGGTAGAACCACCTCTCCTCTAGGTGTAGAGGATGACCCCTGTCTATGGTGATGGTAGAACCACCTCTCCGCTAGGTGTACAGGATGCCTGTGTCTATGGTGATGGTAGAACCACCTCTCCGCTAGGTGTACAGGATGCCTGTGTCTATGGTGATGGTATAACCTCCTCTCCTCCAGGTGTAGAGGATGCCCCCTGTCTATGGGGATGGTAGAACCGCCTCTCCTTTAGGTGTAGAGGATGCCCCTGTCTATAGTGATGGTAGAGCCGCCTCTTCTCTAGGTGTAGAGGATGCCCCCTGTCTATGGTGATGGTAGAACCTCCTTTCCTCTAGGTGTAGAGGATGCCCCCTGTCTATGGTGTTGGTAGAGCCGCCTCTCCTCTAGGTGTAGAGGATGCCCCCTGTCTATGGTGATGGTAGAACTACCTCTCCTCTATGTGTACAGGATGCCCCCTGTCTATAGTGATGGCGGAACCGCCTCTCCTCTAGGTGTAGAGGATGCCCCTGTCTATAGTGATGGCGGAACCGCCTCTCCTCTAGGTGTAGAGGATGCCCCTGGCTATAGTGATGGTAGAACACTCTCTCCTTTACGTGTAGAGGATGCCTCCTGTCTATGGTGATGGTAGAGCCGCCTCTCCTCTAGGTGTACAGGATGCCTCTGTCTATAGTGATGGTAGAACCCTCTCTCCTTTAGGTGTAGAGGATGCCCCCTGTCTATGGTGATGGTAGAACCTCCTCTATTCTAGGTGTAGAGGATGCCCCCTGTCTATGGTGATGGTAGAACTGCCTCTCCTCTAGGTGTAGAGGATGCCCCTGTCTATAGTGATGGCACAACTGCCTCTCCTCTAGGTGTAGAGGATGCCTCTGTCTATAGTCATTGTAGAACCCTCTCTCCTTTAGGTGTAGAGGATGCCCCCTGTCTATGGTGATGGTAGAGCCGCCTCTCCTCTAGGTGTAGAGGTTGCCCCTGTCTATAGTGATGGTAGAACCCTCTCTCCTTTAGGTGTAGAGGATGCCCCCTGTCTATGGTGATGGTAGAACTGCCTCTCCTCTAGGTGTAGAGGATGCCCCTGTCTATAGTGATGGCGGAACCGCCTCTCCTCTAGGTGTAGAGGATGCCCCTGTCTATAGTGATGGTAGAACCCTCTCTCCTTTAGGTGTAGAGGATGACCCTGTCTATGGTGATGGTAGAACCGCCTCTCCTCTAGGCGTACAGGATGACCCTGTCTATGGTAATGGTAGAACTGCCTCTGCTCTAGGTGTAGAGGATGCCCCTGTCTATAGTGATGGAAGAACCTCCTCTCCTCTAGGTGTAGAGGATGCCCCTGTCTATCGTGATGGTAGAACTGCCTCTCCTCTAGGTATAGAGGATGCCCCTGTGTATAGTGATGGTAGAACCTCCTCTCCTTTAGGTGTAGAGGATGCCCCCAGTCTATGGTGATGGAAGAACCGCCTCTCCTCTAGGTGTAGAGGATGCCCCCAGTCTATAGTGATGGTAGAACCGCCTTTCCTCTAGGTGTAGAGGATGCCCCTGTCTATAGTGATGGTAGAACTGCCTCTCCTCTAGGTGTAGAGGATGCCCCCTGTCTATAGTGATGGTAGAGCTGCCTCTCCTCTAGGTGTAGAGGATTACCCTGCCTATGGTAATGGTAGGATGCCCCCTGTCTATAGTAATGGTAGCATCGCCTTTCCTCTAGGCATAGAGGATGCCCCCTTGTCCTGTCACAGACCTAGGTATAAAAAGATCTTTGGTAGATCTTGGACAACTACTTGTAATGCTTATGGCCACCTGTAATTTGAAAATATGAAAAGACGTATTACTGTCTATTGCATTTGTTTCTGCCAGTACATATTATAAGATTATCTGTGCACACAAAAATTATAATAAATCCTTTATTATAGTAATTAAGTACTGGACCATGTAATTGTACACAACACAATGGGCTGGATACACAGCCTGCGGGTGATCAGAGGATTATTAAAACTGGTCGGTGTGGATTATCGGCATATTCTTTCCAGGTTACTTTGCAATATTTTTGTCAGGTAAAGAAGTGTAATACAAAATAAATCTAATAATGCATTTGTTAGCAACAACACTATAATTGAGAAGTGGACCACCAGCCCAGCTTTATACAGGTGGCGGCTTAGGCTAATTTCACACTGCAGTTCAAACCTCTGCACCTTACCTTGTTCCTTAAAAAAAGGTAAATAATGGAGGTTTAATGTATAAGTTTAAAATCACATTGACATCAATGGAAATTTTATGTCATCCGTTACAGTCAGTTTGGTAGGTATCCGTTCTTCATGCAACAGAGGAAAAGTACTGCAACCTCCATACTTTTTTCCATCCAAAATGGAAAACAATACCTCCTACCTGGAAAGGCAGCCCCCTCAAAACCAATCATGGCTTACATGATGTATATCTATTCCAAAAGGAACAGACTCCCAACTGTAGAAAGCACTGTTTCAACCTGGTTTGGTCTTTTAAGTACAGTGTAGGCAGCTGGTTTGGCTAAGTGTAAGGCTATTGTAAGTAATGCTTGGTATTGAGGGGGCTGCCTTTCAAGGTAGCAAAAGGACACATTTCCATAGTCTCCACATGCATATAAGGTGGCCTTAATTGGGAGACTCTCCATAAGGAGAACTTTTACTTCCTGACCCTCATCAATAGCCTCTCACTAAGCCAAACCAGTTTTCTACACTGTACTGAAGAGACCCAACCAAGTGTCCTTCTGGAATAGAAGAGACCCAACCAAGTGTCCTTCTGGATTAGAATAGACCCAACCAAAACTGTGTCCTTCTGAAATAGATATACTGGTTTGACTTGGTGTTGAGGGGGCTGTCCTTCAAGGTAGCAAAAGGAGGCATTGTTTTACATTTCCCAACTTAGAGTAAATTGGAGGAAAAGTTGGGGAATATTTCCAGACATTCCAGAACTTTGAAGCAAATGGAAGTAGTGGGATAGCTCAGCAGAGTAGATGGGTCCAGAGAAGACTTTTTTAAGACGGATGTGACAGTTGTATGTTTAAAGGAAGATGGAACAATATTAGTGGATAGTGAAAGGTTAAAAAGATTAGTTAGAGCTGGGATAAGCACGGTGGTGAGGTTCGGGATAAGATGTGATGGAATTGGGTCAAGCACACAAGTAGTGAGATATGAGTTTGACAGCATGGAGGAAACTTTCTCATCAGTGAAGGAAGAGAAGTTTGCTATTCTGGGTGGGTTTCAGGGATGGAAACTTTCCCTGACGCTGTCCATTTTGTTTTTGAAGTGTGAGGCAAAGTCCTAAGCAGAGATGAGAAAGGTTGGTGGAGGCGCTGGAGGGTGTAATTGGAATAAAAAATATAAAATAATTGTCTGGAGTTTTAAAATAGGGAAAATGTAAGAAGTAATCCTGTTAAGCAGAAGTGAAGATTTGTAGATGAAGACTTTGGCGCTCATTTACCAAGGGTCGAAAGCGCTCTTTTGTCGGATTGCGCACCATGAGCTGGGATCGTGGCACGCGCGACCCTTTTTGTGGCTCAGCTGCGCTGGCTTCCATGTGACATGGGGCGTGTCCTCGGACAGTCCGACTGACTCGGACTGAGCACAGGATTTAATTGTTCAATTGTGTTGCAAGACAAGCACAAAGACATGGTGAACTCGGTCGGACCTGACTTAGGAAGTGATGCATGCATGACTTCGGATGCACAATCTTAGTGAATCGCCGAACAGTGCATTATAGTCGGACAATGCACTTTCGGTGACTCCGGTGACCCTGTAAGTAAATGTGCCCCTTTGTGTTTTGTGAGGTTTTGTGATTGTTTTGTGCGGTTCGTGTTCCAGGGTTGCCAATTGAATTGTTTAGTTGTAATGAGCGTGAGCGTTGCTGTAGAGTCCAGGGCTGAGATGATGATGGTGTTACATAGAAGGTGGCAGCAGTTTCTACCTCTTTGCATGAGGATATGGAAGAGAGAGGTAAGAGAGTCTCTAAGAGTTTTCCGATGTCAAGTTGTTTGAGATTCCTACGTGGGTGTACCTTCTTAGAAGATTTTTAATAGTGGAGACCCCCCAGAGTAGTCTTTTAACATTGGACAACACCAGGGCAGATAAATAGTACATTACAACAAACAAAAGTAAAGAAGAAAAGTAATGTGGCTCACTCAGATCTTTAGCAAGTCCTCACACATGGGTGACAATCCATAAGGAAATCCTCAATCCTGCAGAGTGCTGTGTGCGTGGCCTGCCAGGACTGTAGGTGAAAGTAATCCAAAGTAACAAAGGGTCACGGCACTTCTTAAAAAGCAATATATTCTTTATTTATTCATATTAAAATTACAGGAGACATGGCAGCGGTTTTGCCTACGTGTTTCGAGTGTTAAGTGCATGCCATGACTAAGAGCACCTAACGTTCGAAACGCGTAGGCAAAACCTCTGCCATGTCTCCTGTAATTTTAATATGAAGAAATAAAGAACATATTGCTTTTAAGAAGTGCCGTGAGTCTATGGCCCTTTGTTACTTTAAATAGTACATTAGACCCCCATTAGTGGGGCACTGAGGGTGTTGACTACAATCCAGATAAGGTGCAAAAAAGATTCCTCACTTCTCCAGGCTCTTCTTCTCTTAGGGTACAGATGTTCGTTCTATGTGAGTACCTGTCTCCTGAATCATTACTCGCCATCCTTGTGGCAGCGCTAATTTGTCTCTGCAGGCAGCAGCATGCTTCCATGGATTAGGCAAAACTGAACCAAAACTGCTGATGATGGTGGAATCAGCTTGTGTTCTTGTGTGTTTTGTCTTTCAGAAACTATTTTCACTGTCATGGTTGATGTCTATTAGTTTGGGTTTTCAAAGATTGCATGGTCAGACTGTAGAAGGGTTCTAGGATCCATCTCTTGGATTTAAGGGCTTTGCTAACCTTCTGGGTGGAAACAGAAAAATCTGGCTATCTTTAGGGATGTAAGGAGATTTAGGAAGTTAAATAAAGGGTTGAGTTCCCACCATTACTTGGGTTTAAGTTTAAGGTACTTTTTGCAGGAACCTGGCAGAGCAGTCAGGCATGAGACAAGGTAGTCAGGAAAGAGAACGGAGTACAAGGATAGCAGTAGTTGTGAGAACCCTGCCCGTACTATGGTGCAGTGGGTTGAATGTGATAGCTATAATGCAGAAAAACGCAATGGGTTGGGGGTGTATCACAAAACCAAAGCTACTAGAGAGTGTTGCAGTCAGGTGGCTGTGCCATCTCATCACTGGAGCTGCAGTAAGAGTCAGTCAGACTGCCACCCAGTGTCAGTGTGAGAGGCATTGGACAGACAAGACATAGGGGCATATTTATTAGGTGAATAGGCCGTGAAATAATCACTAATGCTAGCTTATTGCTAGCACTTGCGATTATTTGCCCCAATCCGCCAGTGGGCCGGAGAGGGGAATTGCTTTCCCTGCAGCGGCACACTCATTTATTTCAGCAACTTGCCCGATACATCAAGAGGCTGAAGCCTCTCGAGGTATTGCGCTGTGCAAATATGATAACTATCCCCCATAAAGTCATGTAGCAACGTACTTACTACTTACTGGCTTAGAACATATACTTACTGCTCTCCAGGACCTCAATATAATGTTGTGCCTACTATCAATGCTGACCTGTAGCTCAAAACGCTAGAGAGAGGTAAGCATATGTTGTATGGGTGGGAGCCAATAAAAATATAAAATGGACAACCTCCTCTAATCCCCTTTAGTACAAGGGGGGTTGTCTATTGGTTATCATGGGACAGCCTGTTATTCATTATGTTCCCTATAATTTTCTAAATATTTTATAGTCTCAATTAATATATAAAAATATATGCATAGAAACATCAACATCGTAACTCTTGGTTTTTGTTTTACTTTTGCCAGATCATTAGCGTGCACTAATTTTCTTTTTGTGCGCCCTATGCCAGACCAATCTTTTATTCATGCTGCAAAAGCCTGTATTGTGTTGCCAGAAAAGTAAAAGACACTGAAGAAGGAATAAGATACAATACACCTGAAGGAAAGGCTACACCGCAACTTTAACCCCTTTTTAATTAGCTTAGTTGTTTCCATTTCGAAGAAGAAAAATAATTAAATATTCAGGACCAAGACCTTTAGGTAGCTCCTCCGTATATTCTTCATTTCACTCTTTGAAATCTTACGATGTGGAGTAGATCAGATGTTCATCAGAACCATGTAACATTATATTCTATCTCCATGTAAGCAAACTATATTTTCTAACTCTACAGGCTGTGACCTGACTACAGAAAATACATGATAGTTTCAACATTATAAAATAATTTAAGGCAAACTCTTATAAAAGTCTCTACTGCACTGAAATACCCAGCAGGACTGTAACAGACAGGATATGAAAGTAGGGGGATTTTGGCCAGTGCATAGATAAATTCAGGCTATAGATGGCCAACCAGAGTACTATCTGTGAGACTAGGGACTTGACAAATGAAAATGGCCCCAACCTGAGGTCAGCTAGAAAGAAAGCAGCTATTATTACACTCATTTCTTACAGACAGGGCTGATGCCAGAACTGGGCATACCTAGGCAAAGTGCAGAGCTGCGGGGGACCCACAAAAAGGCTGCACATAAGGAATCCATGAGGGGCTTATATAAAATAACCATGAGGGGCTGTTAGGGAATATTTTAGGGAACTTTCTGAATTTTTATTGTCGCCATTGAGTTCACTGCAAAGGGGCCTACTGAGGCTCTGTTGGCCAAGAGCCTACTGAAACCAGAAGCCGACCATGCTTACAGGTGACCTTTATAAAGGGTATGATGTATACAATGATAACAATAGATTTCAAAGAGGTATTATGGGAATTTAAAAAATTATATATGGCTGCGGGGGCTGGAGAAAAAATACACCTCTAATACTCACCTCTGTTTGCACTTCTGCTCACCTGCAGCACCACCTATAACTACCAGCCTTTGTTTGTATTCAGAGGCCTATGTTGCCATCCACAGCCACAAGCCTGCTACAGTATACCAACAGAGGCTGTCAACTCCCCCACCAGGCGCACCCTCTTAATACCCATTCACACCCCAGAAATGCCGTAAAGGTGATAATTATCGCAATCGCTGAAGGGTTGCAAACAAATGTGATTATTAAAAAGCCTCTAGGTCAGTTTTCTGGCACAGAAGCCCTGATAAAGCTCCACCAATGGGGGTCATTTACTAAGGGCCCGATTCGCATTTTCCCGACGTGTTACCCGAATATTTCCGATTTGCGCAGATTTTTCCTGAATTGCCCCGGGATTTTGGCACACGCGATCTGATTGTGGTGCATCGGCGCCGGCATGCACGCGACGGAAATCGGGGGGCACAGCCGTAAAAAAATCCCCAACGGATTTGGAAAAAACACCGCATTTAAAAAATGAAAGTGTTGCTCGACACGCGCTTACCTTCCCCCACGATAGGATGGTGAACTTCAGTGCATTCCGATGGTCTTCAGCGCAGCAGCGACACCTGGTGGACGTTGGAGGAACTACGAATCCCGGACCTGAATCTACCGCAGAGAACGTGCCGCTGGATCGCGAATGGACCGGGTAAGTAAATCTGCCCCAATGTGTTTTGGTATACAAAGCAATGCATTTTATACAATTTGCAACGCAAAATTGGCCATTAAGGTCCAAAACAGAACATCCACTAAGAGGTTAATTATCCTAACACTCCAGCAGCACAACTGCTGGTCTTTGTTTTCTTGCGGGTTTTTTTTAGGATTTGGGACAAAACCCACTGAGGCTAGTGACTGACCAAAACAGTCCTGTGGGCAAACTAATTCCTACTACACGTAAATAAACAGTGATGGAGACCCTGGAAAATATTTGCTTGATGATAAAATTGGAATTTTTCCTAAGATGATAGATTGCTAGGAAACAGGAATGGTATGTCTGGAAGTGCCTACACAATGTTGCTTGGGATTGTGCGGGAGCTGGTAGTATCCCTTTAGTTTTTTGTCAGGATCTCATAAGAATTATCTGAACCCATGGACTAAATGTAAAGTTACATGTAAAAAAAAGAAGGGAAAAAATAGACCAAATCTATTTGGGGTTTTTGTGTATTATAACATAGTCTCATGATTAGAAGTAATCATGTAAGCATTTACATGTTATCAGTGGGGAAAGGGGAATGTCCTGCTGCTGAAATCTCTGACAACAGTGTATTAACAATCAGAACAAAAGGACTGGGTATGTTGAAATCCAAGTGCTCAATCATTCTCTTCTTTATTATCTGCCACAGGGAATAGTTGGGGGACATCCATACAATTTACATGGTTGGTTCTTCCTGTCGTAATCAACCAGTTAAAGGCTATGAAGTGCTTTGTATTATATTTTAAACTAGCTGTAGATCCCAGTGCTGCCCGGGATAGAAAATAACTGCCCTTAGCTATAGCAAAATAGAATGTATCCATCTCTCTCTCTAATTGTCTCTCTCTGACTGTCTCTCTCTCTCTAACTGTCCCTGTCACTGACCGTCTCTTTGAGTGACTGTCACTGACCCTCTCTCTGAGTGACTGTCACTGACCCTCTCTTTGAATGACTGTCACTGACCCTCTCTTTGAGTGACTGTCACTGACCCTCTCTTTGAGTGACTGTCACTGACCCTCTCTTTGAGTGACTGTTACTGACTGTCTCTTTGAGTGACTGTCACTGACTGTCTCTTTGAGTGACTGTCATTGACCATCTCTGACCGTCTCTGTCTCTTATCGTCTTAGTCTTTGACCATCTCTTTGAGTGAAGGTCACTGACCGTCTCTTTGAGTGACTGTCACTGACCATCTCTGACCTTCTCTGTCTCTTACCATCTTTGTCTTTTACCATCTCTTTGAGTGACTGTCACTGACCCCCTCTTTGAGTGACTGTCACTAACCCCCTCTTTGAGTGACTGTCACTGACCCCCTCTTTGAGTGACTGTTTTTTCCAATCTTCTACTGTCCAATTTCGATGAGCTTGTGCAAATTGTAGCCTCAGTTTCCTGTTCTTAGCTGAAAGGAGTGGCACCCGGTGTGGTCTTCTGCTGCTGTAGCCCATCTGCCTCAAAGTTCGACGTACTGTGCGTTCAGGGATGCTCTTCTGCCTACCCTGGTTGTAACGGGTGGCGATTTGAGTCACTGTTGCCTTTCTATCAGCTCGAACCAGTCTGCCCATTCTCCTCTGACCTCTGGCATCAACAAGGCATTTCCGCCTACAGAACTGCCGCTCACTGGATGTTTTTTCTTTTTCAGACCATTCTCTGTAAACCCTAGAGATGGTTGTGCGTGAAAATCCCAGTAGATCAGCAGTTTCTGAAATACTCAGACCAGCCCTTCTGGCACCAACAACCATGCCACGTTCAAAGGCACTCAAATCACCTTTCTTCCCCATACTGATGCTCGGTTTGAACTACAGGAGAATGTCTTGACCATGTCTACATGCCTAAATGCACTGAGTTGCCGCCATGTGATTGGTTGATTAGAAATTAAGTGTTAACGAGCAGTTGGACAGGTGTACCTAATAAAGTGGCCGGTGAGTGTATGTGTCTGTTGTTTGTGGACTTATATTTAATAAAATATGAAATATTTTTTAAATATGCAGCTATTTCATTCCAGTGTTCATTGTTATCCATTATTTACCCTGATGTGGTATATTTGATTTCAAAGTTTGACCAAATAAATAATCAACAAATCTAAATATCTACTTATGTCCTTTATGTGGCCGTACATATCATTAAGCTTATCCAATTTAAAGACAATTCTGCTTGAATGAAGAATAATGATTAAAAGACTAACATAAAGTTACCTGCCTCCCAACCTCCTTATTTCACTGCCAGCAACACAATGCCAATGGGGTGGTCCCCAAGAAGGCAAATCACTGCTGATATGTAGTGGACAAGAAATGAGGTCGGTGACTTGCAGCATCAGTGATCTGCCCTCAAACAGCATGGTACCTGCAAGTGCTGGCGACTGGTTCTTACTGCAGAAATTGAACATAGCATAAAGGTTTTGTTGAGTACATTAAAGAGAACTTATCATCAGGATAAGCTTTCAATAGCCATTTTAATTTTAAAAAAAACAGTTTAATTCCAATAATACATTTATAGCCCTGCTTCCTCTGTTCAAATAACTTAGAAAAGTATAAAGTTTACCCGGCTCCCTGCCAGGAAGCATTATTGGAATCTTCATTTAATTCGGAACCTGGCAACAGTTGGAAATGTCATATCCTAATGATGGGTCCCCTTTAAAGCAGCAATGACTTAGAGTTCATAGTATCATAGTATATAAGGCTGGAAAAAGACGGAAGTCCATCAAGTCCAACCTTTAAGAATTAAAGAATTTTTCACCATAACTCGTGATATTTTTGCTCTCCAGAAAGGCATCCAGGCCTCTCTTGAACATGTACATAGAGTCCACCATAACAACCTCCTGTGGCAGAGAGTTCCATAGTCTCACTGCTCGTACAGAAAAGAATTCCTGTCTAAGGCGATGGTAGAACCGCCTCTTCTCTAGGTTTAGAGAATGCCCCTGTCTATGGTGATGGTAGAACCACCTCTCCGCTAGGTGTACAGGATGCCTCTGTCTATGGTGATGGTAGAACCGCCTCTCCTTTAGGTGTAGAGGATGCCCCTGTCTATAGTGATGGTAGAGCCGCCTCTCCTCTAGGTGTAGAGGATGCCCCCTGTCTATGGTGATGGTAGAACCTCCTCTACTCTTGGTGTAGAGGATGCCCCTGTCTATAGTAATGGCGCTACCGCCTCTCCTCTAGGTGTACAGGATGCTTCTGTCTATAGTGATGGTAGAACCCTCTCTCCTATAGTTGTAGAGGATGACCCTGTCTATGGTGATGGTAGAACCGCCTCTCCTCTAGGCGTACAGGAAGACCTTGTCTATGGTAATGGTAGAACTGCCTCTGCTCTAGGTGTAGAGGATACCCCTGTCTATAGTGATGGAAGAACTGCCTCTCCTCTAGGTGTAGAGAATGCCCCTGTCTATAGTGATGGTAGAACCCTCTCTCCTTTAGGTGTAGAGGATGCCCCCTGTCTATGGTGATGGTAGAACTGCCTCTCCTCTAGGTGTAGAGGATGCCCCTGTCTATAGTGATGACGGAACCGCCTCTCCTCTAGGTGTACAGGATGCCTCTGTCTATAGTGATGGTAGAACCCTCTCTCCTTTAGGTGTAGAGGATGACCCTGTTTATGGTGATGGTAGAACCGCCTCTCCTCTAGGCGTACAGGATGACCTTGTCTATGGTAATGGTAGAACTGCCTCTGCTCTAGGTGTAGAGGATGCCCCTGTCTATAGTGATGGAAGAACTGCCTCTCCTCTAGGTGTAGAGAATGCCCCTGTCTATAGTGATGGTAGAACCACCTCTCCTCTTGGTGTATAGGCTGCCCCTGTCTATAGTGATGGTAGAACTGCCTCTCCTTTAGGTGTAGAGGGTGCCCCTGTCTATAGTGATGGTAGAGCCGCCTCTCCTCTAGGTGTAGAGGATGCCCCCAGTCTATGGTGATGGAAGAACCGCCTCTCCTCTAGGTGTAGAGGATGTCCCCTGTCTATGGTGATGGAAGAACCTCCTCTCCTCTAGGTGTAGAGGATGCCTCTGTCTATAGTGATGGTAGAACTGCCTCTCCTCTAGGTGTAAAGGATGCCCCTATCTATGGTGATGGTAGAACCTCCTCTCCTTTAGGTGTAGAGGATGCCCCCAGTCTATGGTGATGGTAGAACCGCCTCTCCTCTAGGTGTAGAGGATGCCCCTGTCTATAGTGATGGTAGAACTGCCTCTCCTCTAGGTGTAGAGGATGCCCCCTGTCTGTGGTGATGGTAGAACCGCCTCTCCTCTAGGTGTAGAGGAGGCCCCCTGTCTGTGGTGATGGAAGAACCTCTTCTCCTCTAGGTGTAGAGGATGCCCCCTGTCTATAGTGATGGTAGAGCTGCCTCTCCTTTAGGTGTAGAGGATGCCCCCTGTCTATAGTGATGGTAAAACCGCCTCTCCTCTAGGTGTAGAGGATGCCCCCTGTCTGTGGTGATGGAAGAACCTCTTCTCCACTAGGTGTAGAGGATGCCCCCTGTCTATAGTGATGGTAGAGCTGCCTCTCCTCTAGGTGTAGAAGATGTCCACTGTCTATGGTGATGGTAGAAGCGCCTCTCCTCTAGGTGTAGAGGATGCCCCCTGTCTATGGCGATGGTAGTACCTCCTCTCCTCTAGGTGTAGAGGATGCCCCTGTCTATGGTGATGGTAGAATATCATCTCCTCTAGGTGTAGAGGATGCCCCCTGTCTATGGTGATGGTAGAACCGTCTCTCCTCTAGGTGCAGAGGATGCCCCTGTCTATGGTGATGGTAGAACCGCTTCTCCTCTAGGTGTAGAGGATGACCCTGCCTATGGTAATGGTAGGATGCCCCCTGTCTATAGTAATGGTAGCATCGCCTTTCCTCTAGGCATAGAGGATGCCCCCTTGTCCTGTCACAGACCTAGGTATAAAAAGATCTTTGGTAGATCTTGGACAACTACTTGTAATGCTTATGGCAACCTGTAATTTGAAAATATGAAAAGACTTATTACTGTCTATTGCATTTGTTTCTGCAAGTACATATTATAAGATTATCTGTGCACACAAAAATTTTAATAAATCCTTTATTATAGTAATTAAGTGCTGGACCATGTATTTGTATACAACACAATGGGCTGGATACACAGCCTGCGGGTGATCAGAGGATTATTAAAACTGGTCGGTGTGGATAATCGGCATATTCTTTCCAGGTTACTTTGCAATATTTTTAAGAAGAGTAATACAAAATAAATCTAATAATGCATTTGTTAGCAACAACACTATGTCTCTTTGAGTGAAGGTCACTGACCGTCTCTTTGAGTGAAGGTCACCGACCGTCTCTTCAAAGAACTGTCACTGACCGTTTCTTTCAGTGACTTTCATTGACCACCTCTGTCTCTGACTTTCTCTGTCTCTGACCATCGTTTTCCGTGACTGTCTCTGATCATTTCTTTAAGTGACTGTCTCTGAGCATATCCTTCAGTGATTATCTTTGACCATCTCTTTCAGTGACTGCCTCTGACCGTCTCTTTTAGTGACTATCACTGACCCTCTCTTTCAGGGACTCACTGACCATCTCTGTTTTTGACCGTCTCTTTGAGTGACTGCCAATGACTGTGTCTTTGAGAGACTGCCTCCGACAGTCTATTTCAGTGAATGCTTTTGACAGCCTCTTTCAGTGACTTCCTCTGTATCTGACTGCGAATGTCTCTGACTGTCACTTTGTCAATGGGGACATTTATCAGAAGTGTCTACCCCTATCTCTGTATCACTATCCATCTTTCTTCACACCTAAGCGTCTTATACTCATTCCCTATAGTAACCAATCACAGCTCAGAGCTCATATTAATGACCTGTGGCAGAACAGCAACCAATCACGACTCAGCTTCCAACTGCCACAGCAGCAGCAGTTGACAATGGCTCCTGTATATGGTGGTAAATAAGTGGATTCTGGAAAGTCTTGGGTGAAAATATTGGCTCAAAACCGCGACGGTGCAGATTCCTTTAGCAGACATACATACACACACACATACACTCAGCTTTATATGTTAGATTACATTTCATCAAATATGACAGACACATAATTTTTGTGATTGCTCTTAATTACAAATTTGGAAATGTTTGTCCATCGCAGCCTAATACCAAAAATATAATTTTTCTATGTCTTTTCTTTGCTTTTCTTTTTATCACAAGATTCTGATATTATACTTCAACGTATAATGCTACATTGAGCCTTTCATTGTTTAGATTTTTTTATTGATAACATTTTATGGCACCATTTGGGGTGAGGAGATTTATCAAGACTGGGCACATCATGCCAGATTTGACCTTCAGCGCAAATTACACCAGATATACTAAGAGGCTTCCAGTGCCTCCGCATATATTTTAGATCAGGTCATGCAGAACAAAACATTGATTTGGGCTTTTTTATTTCTTGGGGGTGTTACAATAGACATTGGGGTACTGTGGGCTGAATGCTTGACTGCTATTCTTGGTGCATAACTAATTGTTCCTAAGAATCCTGTACACACATTTATATTTACAGAGTAAATAATATTAAAAGATAATTTTCTTATTGTGTAATTTCCTCATTGGCAACAATCATAGGGTCAATCGGGAGTGTAGAGACTACAAGTAGTAATAAGCCTGGCCAAGAAATCTAAAGATAACATGTTAAAGGGGTAAGTACAAGAGACTAAGGCCGCAGTCACACGTTCGGCTAGCGTTGCATTCATAACGCTAATCTAGCGCACAGGGGCGGATCTCTGCCTGATCACCTATGCGTTTCAAGGGAAACGCTTGCGATTGGTAACCAGGCCCTGGTGTCTTGTATTGTTTAAATTCAAGACACCAGGTCCTGGTTATGGAATGCATGCGATTGGGCCGAGGCCCGCCCCCCCCCCCCCTGTGCGCTAGCGTAAGTTTTGATGTTTTCAGTAAATGGATTATCAGATATTAAAGCGACCCCTCCATCTATAACATAAAATCTGACTATTCACTATGCATCTATAGTTACTATATTTAGCAAATTCTGTAATGTTCCTGATGTCCTCATTCTGTTCTTCAGCTCAATCCATTTAGAACAAACCTGGCAAAAAGTCAACAGAGGTACCAAATGAAGACTGGACAAAATGTGGGTTTTAGCACAGTTTCAGGAATTACCAAACAGGGTCAAGTAATAGAGAAGACCCCAGAAGGAACTTCACCAGGGGCGTAACTAGAGGGGCAGCAGCCATAGCAGGTGTGTATTAGGTATATATAATCTGTATGTGTGTATATATTGTATGTCTGTATATGCTATTGTATGTATGTGTGTATTTGCTGCTGTTTGTGTGTATATGTGAGGTGCATATGCTGCATGGGTGTATATGGTACAGTATGTATGTGTGTATATGCTGTATGTATCTTTATCTGGTGTGTAAACTATATTTATGTTTATGCTGTATTTGTGTATATGGTGTGTATGTGATGTATGAGTATATAAATGTGTGTATATATGTAACATCCATTTCAAAATATCCCTCTATCCGCAGTTGGCAGATTAGGTGGCGTTATTTCCAGTTTTTGTTTCGTTTGTGTGAACTGTGACTTAGCCTTTGCTGTGCTTTGTGTTTATTCAGTCGCACCCTGCTCTCTGCAGTTCAACTCTGTCTAGCAAGGGTTACTTGCCCGATGGACAGCTGCTGCTGGGGGTGTGTCCAGGATCAGCTTTATATGCTTGCTCAGTCATATCTCAGCTCATTTCTTGCCTGTGCTTGTGCTATTCTATTCTATTGCTTACTCTGGTTTTCTGATCTGGACTTTGTACTATTGACTACCCCCTTTGGACTCAGTTTCTGTACTATACTTGCTATCTCATTGTGACCCCTGACCTCTATTTCTGTGTTGCTTGTTTGTCAGTCTTTTTTTCACGTCTGCACTGTGGCTTAGGGAGGGATTGGCCCCCAGTTACTGCCCAGCACTAAGAGTGGGGCCACTAAGTAGGCAGGCCACAGTTTGGGGGGCTCAGTTTAGGGTCCTGTCTGTCATCCTGTAATCCTTGCCACCCTTATATGTGATTGTGTGAGTATACAAATATTTTTTTTAAGGGGGAAGGAGGGCTCCATTCAGAAGTCTGCTATGGAGCCCTGCTTCTCCTAGTTACGCCCCTGAACTTCTCTCTGTTCGGCGTCAACACCTTAGTCCTGTACTTGAGATATACTCAGCAATGTTCTCATAAGACAAGAAGCTGAGTGCAGTCTCATTGTACGGTCTGTCAGGTTCAGCGGTCGTGTCTCCCTGTATTCGGGCTATAAATAACAAGCATCAGACATTCTTTTCAGCCCTGCAGAACAAAACACTGGCAATGCATGCTGGGAGCCAGAGCGAACAGGGCGCAGAAAGGAGAAGACAGCCTCACAAGTGAAGAATATGAACACCCTCTTATACATTTACTTTTAGTACTTGCTAAAATGCGGTATTTCTGTTCATGTATCAGTGATGTTATACAACACTATGGGCTTTGCGCCAGTTTTCTGTCACACTTTGCACGTTCTTTTAGGTATTAACGCCTTGCACAGGTATTTAAGAAGTGTCCACCCCACAACTGTCTTGCACGCGGCCATTTTATGGCGCAACTGAGCTAGCCACCATGCGGCACAAATTAGGGGGTGTTCCGGCACTCAGTCGGATTGTGCACCAGATTTAACATGAAAAGTCTGTCGCACGTCCTATGTTAAAGGTGCACCACAAAAACGTTGTTGAACTCTGTCGGGCCAGTGCAGGGAAGCGCCAGATTCCTGATTTCTGGCGCACTTTCTTAATGAATCTGTCGCACTGAGCATTATTCATGGGCAGAGCACTTTTAGTGACGTTTCCGACTTTCTTAGTAAATGTGCCATATATTCTGATGTAGAAGATATACATTGTAGAAAGAATACAATACAATATACATTGTAGAAAGAACATGATAACTAAATAGTAATAATCACATAGAGTAGGCCTATTTAATTTTGGACACAACTGTGAATTGCTTAGCTCTGCCCATTTGGTATGAAGATACCTTCCAAACCATGGACAACTATCAGTAGTTATCTGTATTATGAGCCTCTTATCAGTACAGGGCAGATTGGCAAGAATTTTTAAAACAAATGGTGTCCTTGGTTTTGCTGGTAATTTACATATAATTTTCTTTCTATTGCTTCCATACACCATTGTGTCTCTTCACTTCAAAATATATTTTACATTGAACTATTATATAGAGGAAACCTATAGGTCATAAAGAAAATAATAACACATTGTAAACCACAACAGTGTTTCTTCCTTAGTAATATTATGTCACCTGTCATCCAAGGCAGGGACTCTATATTCTTCCTCTGGTAGTAGTCTATAGACAATGCAATTGTGCATTGTTATCATAACATAACTCACAAATGGTTTTTTTTTTATTATTTTACAGGTTTTGTCTTTTTTTTTCTCTGCGAGTCTCTGCATTTCGGCACTTCTCATATGGAAGGATAGCAAGGAATCCATATAAATGAGACCGGTTGATAATATTGTTGAGAAAATGTCATAATATATAACAGTGAATTATATCTTGTTACACCGGTTTTCCCCCCTAGATTGTAAGCTCTTGGGTGCAGGATTCTCACTCCTATTGCTTGAAATAATGCTAATTGTATTACTCTGCAATGTCTAATTTTATGTATCGCATGATCTGTAAAACTCTGCAGAATATGATGGTGCTATATAAACAACCTATTATTATTATAGAGTCTGATGTAGTAATATGTAATCATCTGTTTCATTGACATAAACATCTATCAGCAATATTCAGATTTCAGTTCTAATTTGTCAATTACCCTAATAATACATTTTTACATTATACCAGACTCAGCTAGTCATGCACACGCAGGTGAACCAGAAATCATCTTCCCATTGTAGTAGTAGTAGTAGTGGAATACCTTTTCATCAGATTGGATAATTTCCTGATTTTCACACTGATACTGTATATCATGATTAGATTTTTAGTTGCTGCAGTCCTATGTGTTACAATAGCACTTATTTGGAGAAGTTGCAATGTGTTGCCAAACGTCACCCTTTACTATAGTTCTAATTTAGTTGTGCACAAAAAAAAAGCATAATAGCCAACCAAATTGATTGTTAGACCACACAAAGAGCCCTGTCATTTAACTGTTAGATCAGCTATCATCACCTTTGGATGCATTGTGCTGAACTATTACAAGGACTGCATTGAAACAGTAGGTGCTGCTGAAAGATACAATGTGCACATAGAATAGCATGCAACCACCTGAAGCCACCTGTATGCATGAGTACTCCGTAATTCACACATCTCCGCTGTTAAATAAAGCCATTGTATATCATGTCAAACTGGGCATGAACGCTGATACTTTTTATATTATTTTATATTTTATTATTTTAGATTATATTTATGCTAAAATACTGACCAAAAATACTGCTGTGTGAAAGAGATAATTACCTGTTCCGTATTTACATTGGAGGACTCATTTGCACTTTTCATGGGAGCTAAATTTAAAACATTGGATTAACCCTGTCCAGAAGTGAAAAAACATGGCTGCTTTCTTACAGAGACAGCGCCACACCGGACCAGGGTTTGTGCCGTTATTACAGCTCAACTGTATAGAAATTAAAGTAGATTGGTTGCAGAACCACACAATACCCTGGAGTTGTTTTTGCAAGAAAGCAGACATATTTTTTAACCTATGGACAATACCTTTAAGCTTTTCATTTCAGTCACTATAAGGAAGTAGGGTCCAGCACGCATCCAAAAAGTAAAAAAAAAAAAAATTAGATTCCAATTTTAAAAGCCTAACAGAACATCCATTGGAATATTACATATGCTGTATGTCTTTAACCAAACTGGTTCCTAATCCCTGCATTGGAATATAAAAAGATATCTTGAGAAGTTCTCTTACACTGTTAATATGCGGTTCCAAATGACAAATTATTGTAATTCTTTTATTTTTGGATCAGTGCTGGACCCATTCTTCTTCTGTGCAGTTATTCATGAGAAGGTGTTGCATCTACATGAGGTTAACTTCCTTCAACTGTGTATACACCATGCAGTGGTTATCAAAACTTCTAGATTTCAGTAATAAAACTCACCCATGACTGTGAAGATTGTCTTCATAATCTGTGCTTTCCTCTCCAATGTCAGGCAGGGTAAAAAGCATAGATTTGGTGTTCCAGCTGGAGAGAGACGTCTCTTGAAGAAATCTTGGTGACCAACTAGAGTGGTTAGATGGCATTGCCGGTGTTATAGTGTTGATATTTGTTGGTGCTGATCGAACAAGAATTGTTGTTGGTGGTGGAGATGATGATGTAGGGTGTGGATTTGTCCATGACTCCTCATTGACCTGTTTAGGTTGCACCACACTGCTAGATACTAAGTTTGGGGGCTGAGGCTTTACTGAATGAGGAGGACTACTGGGTGCAGAAATCCCATTTGAGGGAAGATTCGAAGTCAAAGCTTTTCCAGATGGGACACGCGACAGAGAAGATGTTGATGCAGTGGGTGTACTAAGGATATGAAGAGGAGATGGTGGTGCAGAAAGCAGTAGGATTGGTGTTTTTCCAGCCAGGGAAGTGACTGGTGCTACTGAAGAGCTCACTGCATTAGATCCTTGGGAAAAGGGGTTGGTGGTGGCCCCAGGACTTATAGGAGATACAGATGATTTGAAAAATTTAGCAAATACAGTTCCCAAATCCAAGACGGCAACCTTCATGTCTTTATAGTCCAAGATTTATAATATTATTAATGTATGTAAATCAAATCCTGTTTATCAGAAGAAAAAAGAAGGGTCAATAAAATATTGTGCATCCCGGAGATATGCCGAAAATCTAGGTCTCTAGGAAGCAAAGACAGAAAAAATATGATGCCATAAAATAGCTTTCACTGGAGTAAGAAAAGTAATGTTCTGGTTTGGATCATCTGCCTTTGTCTTATTTTACTAGCAATCTTCTATATTGAAGTCTCTGGTCCAAAGATTGAAAAATTCTGGAAATGGGTAAAGTGGATTTTCAAGGAAAGAAAATGTCATATCTGTGATCCTGGAAGAAAGGAGAAAGCTGCCTGTTTATGTCTTGACTCAATGGCTTGGAGCAGCTGAGACGGGAGTAAAGGGGCGGGTGGTTGCTATGATAAACAAAAAGAGGAGCGACTTGTAATTGGGCCTCTCCGGCTATGAGGCTTGGAAGGTAAAGCTTTCACCCTGAGAGACAGGAAAAGAAAACACATTAGTCACAGTATTGTACTTTCTGCAGCCTAAAACCTGCCAGGGAGGTGCCATATACTGTACAGATTTCTCACACAGTATCCCAACGCAGGAGGCCTGACATATCTGTGGCCTCATATCAGTGGATATTATAACACATATCTGGGAAGCGCCTACCATTTCTGGTTAAGAATTTAACACCTAGTATAATAAGTCCAGTTACCCATATTGAATAAAAGCTGCTTTTTTATTAGATTTTTTATTTCGATTTTAATGAAGCAATAACATTTATACAAGTTTAGAAAATATAAAACATTCAGAAACATAGTAGGATATATTATGGCTGAAGAGGCATCAGTAGATGAGACATTATATAATTGACTTGAGCCAGAAGAAGCTAATTTAATGGGTCCCTGCTTCTATTTACAAGTGCCCACCACTCATGAAATTATTGGATTTCACAAACCCTTTACGTAATATTTTATGCCTATTGCCACCTTGTACTTAGTTTTCTGTTTGTTTACAAGTCAGAATAATAAAGGCCTACATACATTACGATGAGGGGAATTGAAGGGATTGTCCACTTTCAGCAAATTACTGACATGATTTGTGTAATGAAATGTTATACAATTTTCCAATACACATTCTGTATCAATTCCTCACAGTTTTCTAGGTCTCTGTTTGTTTTCATTCTATGTTTCTATGTTTACTTCCACTGTATATAAATCTGTTCATGGTCACGGACCTGATTACTCTCTGTGATACTAGCAAGCCGTGCACCTGTGTGACATCACAACACCAATGACAGATTTCTATCCACTGGAAGCAGCGTCGGACTGGCCCAGCGGAGTACCGAAGAAACCTCCGGTGGGCCCCAAGTCCCGACACTTATACACTTAAAGAGTGTCTGTGATCAGGCGCTGGTGGACGCTGTTTCCGCCAGCACCAGTTCACAGTGTACTGCCGATGCGTTAGTCCGCGGCATCAGTGTGCGTGCCGCCGTCAGTGTGCGCGGCTGTGTCAGTGTGTGCAGCGGGGGCAGCACTGTACACGTGCGTGTGGTGTCAATGTACACGCACGCAGCGTCAGTGTGCACACTGCACAACTACTGGGAAACGCATAGGAAGGCAGGTTGTACCATCGGAGCAGGACAGTCAGCAGCCTTTCATGAGGAGGTAAGCATAAGGAGCCTTGTAATGTAAGCTGAACGGGGCAGGGGGCCCTTGAATGGATGCTGAGCTGAAGGAGGGGGCCCTGTGATGGATGCTGTGGGTGAAAGGGGATGGGGGGGCCCTGTAATGGATGCTGTGGGGGGAGGGGGATGGGGGCCCTGTAATGGATGCTGTGGGGGGATGGGGGGCACTGTAATGGATGCTGTGGGGGGAGGGGGGGGCTGTAATGGATGCTGTACACAGCCATACATGGAGCTACAGCTGCAGTACACAGCTATACATGGAGCTACAACTCATGGGAATTTAATTACTGGGGAGGCTGGTGGACATTCCATCACTGGGGGAGGCTGCATGGGGTATTTTATAACTGATGAGTCTGCTGGACATTCCATCACTAGGGGAGGCTGCAAGGGGTATTATATCACTGGGGAGGCTGCTGGACCTTCCATTACTGGGGAAGGCTGCATGGGGTATTTTACTACTGGGGAGACTATTGAGCATTTAATTTGTGGGGGAGGCTTGTGGGCATTTCATTACTGGGGAGGCTGCATGGTAATTTTATTACTGAGGAGGCTGCTGAACATTCCATTACAGGTGGAGGCTGCATGGAGTAATTTAACATTGGGGAGGCTGCTGGACATTCCATTACTGGGGAAGGTTGCATGGGGTATTTTATTACTGGGGAGACTGTTGGGCATTCCATTACTGGGGGAGCTGCATGAGCATTTTATTTCTGGGGGAGGCTGCATGGGCATTTCATTACTAAAGAAGCTGCTGGGCATTTGATTTCTGGGGGAGGCTGCTGGGCATTTCTTTACTGGGGAGGCTGGTGGACATTTCATTAGTGGGGGAGGCTGCATGGGAATTTCATTACTGGGGAGGCTGCTGGACATTTCATTAGTGGGGGAGGCTGCATGAGGCATAAATACTTACGATTCAGCTAAAGGACATCTTTCCTCTGCTTGTCATTTATTCTAAGAGTTGGAAACTTCTTTGATATCTTCAGAGATCTCCAGTTTAGGGTAGAAAGCATCTTCATAAAAATATGTTGATGAGCCTCAGGCTCTCTGCCATCGGATTATGTATTATGTATGTATGTACAGTGCGAAATCACAATGGCTGGGCTGGACCATGCAGCGGAGTACAGAGCAGTGGTCGTACATAATCTGATGAAAGAGCCAAGAGGCTCTACAGTGACCGAATTCACATGTGGTGTTTCGACTGCATTTTGAAACGCAATTGAAAGGCTCCACCCCTCCATCACACATTGGTGGTCATTTACTAAGGGCCCGATTCGCGTTTTCCCGACGTGTTACCCGAATATTTCCGATTTGCACCGATTTTCCATGAATTGCCCTGGGATTTTGGCGCACGCGATCGGATTGTGGCGCATCGGCGCTGGAATGCACACAATGGAAATCAGGAGGCGTGGCCGAACGGAAGCCCGACGGATTCGGAAAAACCGCTGCATTTAAAAAAAAAAGTGTTGCGGGACTCGTGCTTACCTTCACTTGGTCCGGCTTGGTGAAGATCAGTGCATTCCGGGGAACTTCAGCGGACGTTGGAGGAACTACCTTCGTGAAACCCGGCCGGACCTGAATCCACCGCAGAGAACGCGCCGCTGGATCGCGAATGGGCCGGGTAAGTAAATCTGCCCCTTTGAGTTAACATTGCATTACCTGACACAGCCATACTACCTTCTCTACAGGTAAGCGGCATATGATGAGTTTCAGTCTGACCTCAGATGATTGCTTTGGAGGGAATTTATGAAGTCACTTTAATTTGTAACTTGCATCACAAATTGTCTTGCGCAATAATTATGAAGGCTTTTAGATTACTTTTTCGCTGTATCTCACTTGTCCAAAAAGTGGGCATTACCTTTGTAAAGGGCACAGTCTATGGAAAAGTGATCTTAGGTGGATGGAAAATATTTCATGCATAAAAAACTAAGCAGTGCAACACTCACAGTTTAGCTAAAAGCAGTTTTAAAAAAAAAACTCTAGAACTCGACAGTCTTAAACTATTCCAGAATTCATCATAACAATGATGAATCTGGCACAGCACAAGACTAGTGAGGGCGAGCTCAGCACTGTCAGAGTCGATGATACATTAATTAATTTCCCCCATTATGTTTAACACAAGGGCCCACTTTATAAAAACGAGTGCAGTCTGTACTATATGCAGTTTGCCTGTGGAATGTCCAGAGAACTACAGATTAATCAAAACTGGTGCACGGTCTTCATTAACCTGGCGCCTCCTGCACTGATCTGGAAGTGTGCACTTTATTTATGCTGCAGAATTGTATCTCGCAGAGTGAATTGTGGAGCATGTGAGTAATAAATATGGCTCTAACTCAGCCTAAGCACTAACACACCTCTTTAGGTGCACATTATTGTCATACACAGACACTTTATGAATACATGTGCAACCAGTTTGCAAGTTCTTTTCAGTGCAGTCAGAAAGAGACCTGGGGTAAAAACACTTAAATGTGGGCCAAGAAATGTGAAACAAATGGTGTTGTTTATGGCAGACCTAGCTAGTTTCATTCTGTGCTATAGAAGAGCCTATGGGCAAGATTTATCACACTTGTATAGCATACCTCCCAACATTTGTGAAAAGGAAAGAGGGACAAAATGGCGGCACGCATAGCGTGCCGCGGCGATCCCCCTAAGCCACACCCCCAATCACTCCCTGGCCACGCCCCAAATTTTAGCCATATTAAAATAATAAAAATCATCTCAATTAAAAAAAAAAAAAAATTATCCTCATTGGGATTTGAACCCAGAACCTGCAGTGTCCATGTACAATAATAACACAACGCCTCAAACCACTGAGCTATAACCTCAGTGATTAACAAGGTGGAGAATTTTGGTAACTAAGAACTATGACTATATGCTGCCTTGGTATATAGGGAGGGATCTTCTCAGATTATTGTAATTATTGAGACTATTATTATTATTATGATGATTATTATTATTTTTACCATTATTAATAATCATCTCCATAATAATAAAAATAATAAAATGTATAATAATAATAATAATAGTCTCAATAATTGCAATAATAATCTCTGAGAAGATCCCTCTCTATATATCAGTGCATTAGTCTGTGTCACAGTGTAAATGGCAGATAACACTTCTTAGTTACCAGAAATCCTCAGCTCTGTATCACTGGGCTTATAGCTCAGTTAGTTAAGCTTCTGTCTATGGTGCAGAGGGTCCCAGGTTCGAATCTCAGCCTGGCCAAAACTTTATGTAATTTAATTAAATAAATAGCTTGTGTCTGGGGAAGCCCTGGAGACCATATATGGACAGATGCTGATCTGAAGCTGATGACATGGTTCCTGCTCTCTCAGCTAAGCCGACACTTCTCTGAAAAGGATTCCCTGCCCGATGTCTGCTCTGGGGAACCCTAGGAGATGCAGTGACCATATATGGACAGATGCTGATCTGAAGCTGATGACGTGGTCCCTGCTCTCTCTGCTAAGCCCGACACTTCTCTGAAAAGGATTCCCTCCCGATGTCTGTAGAAGCCATTCTGTACTGTGAGTTCTGGCTTTCAAAGTATTTACTATGGGGACACAGCGGGACCTGGGGGGAAAATCTGTGACAATCTCATAGCTGCCCGTGACGCGGGGCAGAGGTACGAAAAACGGGAAAGTCCCGTCAAAATCGGGACGGTTGGGAGCTATGGTATAGTAGTTTTGGTTTTGCAAATGAGGTGCATCCACAGCAGTGGCTTCTATTTTCTCCTGCAGGTGATCCTCCAGTGCTGATCTTCCGCACACTCCTGTAATTCTGGGCACTATTCCTCCTCAGACACTAGTGTGGTCATCCTGCTACATGGGGACACTTCTCTGTACTGTCTCTTCCCCTCTCCCTGCTTTTCTACCCTGCTTTGAGCTTTTGCAGAATACTTGTAAACAGTCTGTATCTGTAGTTTGTCGATCATTGTTGTGTATCTCCCGGTGTTACCCCATTTCCCCTCTCTCAGAGTAGCGTTTGTTTTTGGCTTGACGCCTTTCTGTGTACTAGTGTGAACAGTGGTCTAGCTCTTATTTCCCGTTACCTGTCCACTCCACCATCCAGTGGTTGCCATACAAAGTAAGTTTTTCTGTGTCACCTTGCAGGGTCATCCAAGGTCCAATAATTAGGTTCCTGAGAGCAGGTTCATCATTGTCAAGGCAGTTTTATCTGCTGCAGGCAGGGCCATAACCCACAGGGATGCCACATGGTTAGTTCACCTCCCCTTACCTAGTCTAACAGCTTGCACCAAGTCTGGTTGTGGTTGCGCTGTTGCTGGACAAGTTTGTTACAGATCCATCCAGATGCAGCTGACTCTTCATGCTTGACTCTCCTTCATACAAGACAATAATTGAAAATGATATTTATTATGTATTAAATTATCACATGTCAAAACTACTGTAACTTATATTTATACTGTCTTTCCTTTGTATTACATGGTTTCACTCGAAATGTTACACATTTTATACTGCCACAAAACCAAAACAAAAATACCTTCACTGACAAGAACAAAAAAGGAGCGCTTGAAATGTATTCTATACTACATGTGGGGTAGGATCCATTCTCAAAACATCCACTCTTTACAATGAGTGTGACTGAAGTCTTACTTGCACACTTCGCACTATTCATCCCGGCAGCCTCCTTTCCATCCATCCTGCTGCAGTAATGAGTTGAGTTTTTAAGCACATGAGGAACGCTGCATAGGGGCTGCGTCTGGTATCAGTGCAGGGTATGTACTATCAGCCTTTGGCTATTTACACACGTCTTGTCATATCAATAAAAGGAACTTGCCCGCTGCTGTACCTCATCACTGCCAACTAACCAATATAAAGTCACTATTTCTGAGGAAAAATGATGGTTGGATACATTGCAGATGGATAAAAATGAGCCTAATGGATTTTTGTCTGTCAGCCTCTATACCTGCCTCTCTCTTTCTTTCCATGTAATTTCCCTATTTTCTAAAATCTATTGCTTCATAAATGGAGGTCTCATGGAGTGAATAATAAAAGTTGAGAATCTCTGTTGTTTATAACCTTATCTATGTAGATTGTAAGCTATGGTGAGCAGGGCGCTCATTCCTGTTGCTATACTTCACTATCTTATTGTAATACGTCTTATGCTGTTTGTATATGTACCTCATTAGTTGTGAAACACTGCAGAATATGATGACGCTTTATAACATTTATTTATTATTATATTATCACATTCACGTGCATCAAAAATCCATGGCAAAAAATTATGGACACATTCACACCCTGCCTGAAAAAAAAAAAAAGTATTTAGCACTTGGTCACAGGTCTATAAAATGAGACAAGTTAATTGGAATATCACAGGCCAATATCTTAAAATTCCCTATGAAACTAGACACAGCGTGGGTCCTGAAATAAACACAAATAAAACAACTAGCAAACCAATAGAAAGTTTCCCCTTTATGCCACATCCACCCCATGTGGGTTTGGAATGGCATGAAGGGGTGCATGGGGTGTTCCTGACCCGTGCCTGTACACTCCCTTCAGCCTCTGACTGTTCAAGTCTGAATTGTATGTCACCGCAGTTGCCCACTGCATACATCAGGAAACCCGAGCTTCTTGCAGTACCCAGAGTTGAACGTTTTCCCCATACACCGGCGTGCAATGCGTATGATAAATTTCCCCCAATATATCAGGGTTTTGTTATAATAGTATACTATTGATACAATAATACTTATTATTATTGCTTCTCCACTGTATGAATACTTGTGGACACAGGTAACTGTGACCTCAAATAACGGGATTCAACCTGGAAACCATCAAGATTACTAGGGTAAAGTAAACATCTGCAAGTCTATGTTATGATATCAAAGGCTATTGCACTGTTTATTTTTTGGTTAGATTTATAGACAGGGGTCAAGTGAATGGGTAAAGTCTTTGGGTACCTGAGGTTATGGTAAGTTAATAGAACTTGACAGTTCTCTGCTTCATCAGATTAATCATTAGGGTAGATTCATTATGGCTTCTCTAACAGTTTTCTCGGCATGTCAAGGGAGACTTTAGCTCTGATAGTTCCCATTTGGTCTTAAGATCGGAAGTGGCGGAGTTTGGACCTTGTTCACTTAGATGCCGGAGCCTCTTAGGGAATGTGGGTGCAGGACCACCAGCAGGGGGCGTTCTAAACTCCAATCTTAATTATTTCCCCCATTGTGTCTAAGGCTGGATGATTAATCTGGTGCACTGGTGAGTCATACTTTGCAAAACCTATTATTTGCTGGCCAATATTAACATATTTTGCAAAAGCCATACAGTAGTCTAAAAATGGCCTAAAACTGTTAATAAATGTAGCAGAAGGCGTTTTAAATTATTTTTTACTCCAGAATTCTGGCAAAGTTAAGCTCTAGCCTATATGCAACTATTAATGATCATTAAATATGTTGCAGTAGTTTTTATCCCCTTAAAGGGGTATTCCCATGAAGACAAGTTTCTTGTATGTACAAGTTTCTTGTATGCATTTCACAGATATAAGTCCAACCTGTCTCTATCAGTCGTGTTGTACACAATTTCAGTTTGTCCCTAGACAAAACCCAGTAACTTCTCACTTGGATGAGATTGTGGAGCTGAGATCACCATCTATCTATGAGGTGTGATTGTAGCCACGCCCCCAGCAGGGAGTTCAAAGACACTGACTGATTACATAATATCTGCACATGTAGAGCAGAGAGAGAAGCTGCAAACTACAAGCTACTAGGAGATAAGTGATCCAGGGGAAGCAAAAAACTGAGTAAAATTGTAAAGTAAGGGGTTAAAATGATCTTTAATGTGTAAACATCACTAGGGGATTGAAAGGTGAGAATTTTCTATCATGGGGAAACCCCTTTAACAACTTGAGAGGTAGTATTGTTACTGGAGTATGGATAGGCCTCTGATAGGATCTGTAATTGCTGCAGATTTGTAACAGTGTGCCAGTAGCTGCTACAAATCTATAGCAATTTCTCCATGTACTGCAATATAGTTTTTTATTACCTATTTCACTGTAAGGGATTAATAGTCTTAAAGGGATTAATAGGCTCTAATGAATTAAAAAATGAGGCTTTTCTATGTTGTAGAAGGATGTAAAGAATAGCACAACAATCACAGTACCTGTAGTTTGCTTTCCAACGGCTAATAATAACATTATACTATTGTTTTTAAAAGGGTGTTAAGTTTTATATAGAATGTACAATTTCATTTGGTTTGTTCTGTTAGTTTGTCTTATCTCCTTCCCTACTCGCGCCGTAATAGTACTGCATGCAACGGCTGCAGGTGCTTGGAAGCCAGTAAGTCTTTGCTATAAGTCTTTGCTAACACCGATCGTGGGTATTAAACCGTCCAGCGGCTTTAAAAAAAAGATGTTGGCACATGGGCTATAGCTTAAGAGCTCAAAAACCTCATAGTACTAAACCTCTATACATTTTTTATCATTATTTCCTTTTTATTAATAGAATAAATGAACAGCTCATTCAAAACAACTTTTAATCATTGATATCAATTAAAGACCAGTCATTTTTAGCAAATATGTGTATGTAGTGGTTATACAACAAAGGGCTATAACTTTGTTTTTTGTGCACTACCTTAAAAATATTGCTGTATATTTTTGACACATAAGACTAGTTAAAATGAAGCATTTTCATAGCATTTATTTTCTTAATGTTTTGTCTTATTTAGGTTAAAGATACCAAAAGTGGGGAAAAAATATATATTTGAAATATATAGTACTTTTTTTGTTTTTAAATGGACTCAAGTGACTATTATTAATAAAATTCCTTATGGTCTGATGATTGTTTATATATTAAATGGCCCAGATTCATCAAAAGTGAGGCAAACTACAAAGTGCAGTTTGCCTCATGAATGTGCACTGGGCACCATATTATTGAATACTGGTGCATGGGCTTTAGTTATCTGCTTGAGAAGTGTGTACCATTCTACTTTTGGTGCAACTTTAGCATACAGCGTGCAGCACAATTCTGTCCAGTTGCTGTATTAAATAGGTGCCAAATGCCAACCAAGCAGCAACATATCGCTTTCGGGGAATATTTTTTTCTGTCTTGTTGGACACAGTGCAGCCACAACACAAAATTGGTGCAGACACTTTATAAATATATGTGCAAGCAGTGCACAGTCTTTCTATTTAAGTACAACACAAAACTTGTATAGCCAGTTAAATGGATCTTGGTCAATATGTATAGTCACATATAAACAACTTAAACTATATAAATAAACAGGGAAGTCCATGGTATATCACAAATCATAAATTTGTATTATTGGTAAATATCAAAACACACATTTAAAAGCATTTAAAAAGCACTAACAGGGCATGAAACAAGCCAATAGATCCAGTGCCTAAGGTAAAGTGGCTTTAACCAGGTAAAGTACAGCAGTAAAATAAAGAAGCATCAAATCCACAAGTGTGGTACAAATAAGGTAACTGTGCAAAAAATAATTAATCCATAATTACTAGAGATGAGCGAGCACTAAAATGCTCGAGTTCTCGTTATTCGAGACAAACTTTTCCAGATGCTCGAGTGCTTGTCTCGAATAACGAGCCCCATTGAAGTCAATGGGAGACTCGAGCATTTTTCAAAGGGACCATGGTTCGGGAATAAAATGTTTTATTTAATTGAAAAAGAATGTCTTCTCATAAGTTAGCAGATGTATGCAAACATCTGCAATCTATTCTTCACTGTTCCGTGCGTATATTATCTCCCGACAAGTTAGCAGATGTGAAGAACAGTGAAGAATAGAATAAAAACAGTGAACACAGTGAACACAGGATCATTTAAGTGAAAAACGCAGTGAAAAACACAGTGAAGAATAGATTGCAGATGTTCGGCAGATCTGCTTACTTGTCGGGAGATATGCTGTTCTGGGATCAGCTCCTCTTCTTCCACTAAAGTCTCCCCGATCTCTCTGCTGCTGCCCCGTGCTGCCCCGATGGCTCCATGCTGCCCCGATATCTCCGTGCTGCCGCTGCCCCGATGTCTCCGTGCTGCCGCTGCCCCGATGTCTCCGTGCTGCCGCTGCCCCGATGTCTCCGTGCTGCCGCTGCCCCAATGTCTCCGTGCTGCCGCTGCCCCGATGTCTCTGTGCTGCCACTGTCTGTCCTGCTCACCGTGTTCTTCAATGTGTTCTTCACACACATACACTCACTGGCCACTTTATTAGTTACACCATGCTAGTTACGGGTTGGACCCCCTTTTGTCTTCAGAACTGCCTCAGTTCTTTGTGGCATAGATTCAACAAGGTGCTGGAAGCATTCCTCAGAGATTTTGAGCCATACATGGAGCTACAGCCGCACTACACAGCCATACATGGAGCTGCAGTACACAGCCATATATAGAGCTACAGCTCCAGTACACAGCCATACATGGAGCTACAGCCACAGTACATAGCCATACATGGAACTACAGCAGCAGTACACAGCCACACATGGAGCTACAGCCACAGTACACAGCCATACATGGAACTACAGCCACAGTACACAGCCACACATGGAGCTACCCAGTTGTCACATTATGCATATATATATACGGAGATGCTCAGATGCTCAATCCAGGATTTGGAGAAAAATGTGTCTTAGAATTTTTATTTCATGGAGTATGAGAGTATTGCAGAGCCCCTGTGTATACCTTGTATCTGACTACTATATAGTCACTGTTTAGCACTCTCTAGATTTTGCTCTTAGGTCTCTCTCATCTAAAGGTTGGTAGATACACTAACCATATCTTCCCTGCCTGGGGCTTCCAGCACAGTAATGTCACCTGTGTTGTTATGACCAAGGTTGTCGTTGGCAATGTACAAATGTTGTATTTTGTATGGTTCTGTATGTGTGTACTGAGCTTTGCTAGAGTGCTGAATTTATTTACTGAATTTTGCAGTGCAGTTTTTAGACAGTTTTGCAACAAATATGACCAAATGGGCTGTTCCTCAGGACCAGTATCAAAATTGCCTAAAAATCAGGCTTATTTTTTGATGTAATCTAAACCAACTAATAGAATGTGCAAATTTATACTAAAATGACTTATACTACAACATAATTATCATCCAGATTCATACATCATGAGGCAGGATGATACCTTGTGCAGTCTAATGTTGAATCCTTCTGATAAATCTGCCCCAACGTGTCTTGGGTTCTGTAGTATTCTTTCTATTTTAATGAATGGCGGGCCCCAAAAAAGATTTTCTCTGGTGGGCCCAAGGTACTCCAGTCCGACACTGACTGGAAGTAAACAATAAAGCTTTCCATAGAATGACAGCAAGCAGAGATCTATACAACCATGAGGAATTGATATAGGAGGTATATTGGAAAATTGTATAACTTTTCATTACACAAACAATAGCAATTATTTTGCTGAAGGTGGACAACCCCTTTAACAAAGTGTTGGTGAATAGAACAGAGTTAGAATCCACATGTTGCGCCCGATAAATCATGCTGGATGATGACCTTAAAACCCTAAATGCTCCCAACACAACCTCTCTAAAAACATACTTTTGCAAATATCTACAGTTAATAAATAAATGTACTATAGTCAAAAAACATATCACAGGCCCTCTTCCTCAAATATGTTCAAAAACCCAGAGGACAATATTACTTTCAGAAATAAAAGCTTTCCTTCTCCTTATATTTTATATATTTCCTTAATTCTTAATCTATTAATATAATTGGGAAAAGTGGAGAAAAACTGTCAACTGTTTTCAAAATCGCATGTGTTTTTAAACGGACTGAAAACGTATGCTTAAAAACGGACCAAAAATGCCATGTGTGGCATCACCCTTAGGCCATTTTGAAATGCAATAAAACAGCTAAGGAGAGTTAATTTGCCTAATTACATTGCTGTTAACATTTGAGTTTACAAAATGCATCTTAAACACGATGTTAATACATATGTTAGCAATACTTTAATACATGTATTTTGTTAAGTATGTGTTAACATCGTGTTAACAAATGTAAACAGTAATGTAATACGCAACGTGTGAATGCGGCCTCAGTCACCATCTCTCTTTCCTAAACAGACACTTCACTATTAAGGAGATTTCTGGTTCCTTCTGCTGTCCTTCTGAGACACTATGATGTCATCAGCATTGTGAGCGCCTGGTGCGCATGATGTCACAGTCATTACTACATTCAAGAAAGCAGGAAACACATAGAGTAGGTCAGTGATTTTCAACCTTTTTTGAGCCGCGGCACACTTTTTATACCTAGAAAATCCTGGGGCACACCACCAACCAAAATAGCACAAAATGACACTAAAACAGTCATATTATACATATAGTTAATAATATAGATTCTAAATTTATTTTAGTCACTCATTGTGAAACCTGGGCCTGTTTCGATAAACACAAAAGGGATATCCTGGCAGGAATGGTGGAAGGACACACACGAAGCTCTTCCTCAACAGTTCTCAGTTTCTCCCTGTTTTTAGTATATGGTGCTGATTATTATGTGGCTCATATACTGCAAAATAAAGGGGTACAATGAGAAGTACTATGGCCATGAGGCCAGAGTACAAGTGCCAGCTCATATATACAGCATATGGGCTGGTACTTGTAGTACTCCAGCCTCATGACTATAGTATTTCTCATTTTACATTTCTCATTGTTATATGACACTAAAACAGTCATATTATACATATAGTTAATAATATAGATTCTAAATTTATTTTAGTCACTCATTGTGAAACCTGGGCCTGTTTCGATAAACACAAAAGGGATATCCTGGCAGGAATGGTGGAAGGACACACACGAAGCTCTTCCTCAACAGTTCTCAGTTTCTCCCTGTTTTTAGTATATGGTGCTGATTATTATGTGGCTCATATACTGCAAAATAAAGGGGTACAATGAGAAGTACTATGGCCATGAGGCCAGAGTACAAGTGCCAGCTCATATACTCAGCATATGAGCTGGTACTTGTAGTACTCCAGCCTCATGACTATAGTATTTCTCATTTTACATTTCTCATTGTTATATGCAGTATACTGCTGGAGTACTAAAAGTACCAGCTCATATGCTGAGTATTCTGCCAACAGTTCATATACTCAGGCAAAAGCTCATATAGTCAGCATTATTGGTGGGCATTACCTTGGCGGTGGGCAAATGTGAGAGTCTCTCCGCTCTCAGGATGATGCGCCGGCCTCGGTGATGTCATTTTGTCACGCGAGGTTCAAAGCTTGCGCATGTGTTATAGTACACGTCTCCTACATTGTAAGAAGCTGTGACTGCGCATCGCTGCGCATTGCCGGGAAACAAAACACAGGGGGCACCATAGTTTGGGGAACTTTCCCCGCGGCACACCCGACCATGTGTCGCGGCACACTAGTGTTTAGTGGTTGAAAATCACTGGAGTAGATAATAGATGAGGCTGTAGATTGGTATATTACGTCGTATACTGGGTGCATAACTTTACTATGACTGTGACTGTGATGAGTCCTGGTCCCAGGGCTGCGATAAGTGTGGGAAATTTGGGAAACATCATGGTTAATTTACAGGCTTTTAGGACCATATCACATGCATCTTATCTGCTCTTCCTACTCCCTCTTGACAAAGCAACAATAATAACTCATTTGTATCAACTATTTTAGATTACAACCTTCAGCGGTTGTGGATGATGCAAGTGCCATATGATATGTCTGGTCTTCAGGGACGGCTCATCATGACGTTATGCCGGATAGTGTCATTTTATCACGTGTGTGTGGCATGCTTCATGCAGCTCACATGTGTACTACACACGTGTGAACACACTGGAAGAGAAATAAGAGGGAATATGAGCTGCAGGTATCACTTCAAGGATTATCCATTCGCTCTAATTAGAAAATCATCATATATTAACTTACGAGTAATTAAAACCAGTGTCACTACAGATTATCAGTAATCAGATACATGGGGGGGATTTCTTACCAGATAGTAGATGACACAACCCCTGGTTATAAAGCTGCGTGAAAAAAATGTTGCTTTTATGGGTGTGGTCATTTTGAGTGACAACCAACATGATAGATAGAAGCGCAGGAGGTTTAAAGGGACTGACAGGGATATGAATAACAAGCCCCTCTAATCACTAGGCCATGTCTGTTATTGCCGCTCGTCCTCATTTACAAAACCTGATGATATCAGCTTTTGTCCTTGAGGCCTTTCCCTTTGTCCTGCACCTTATCCCAACCTTACCATGATGGACCCCACCATGTATGATGCTCCCCCACATTGTGTCCATTCTAACACTAATGTTATCATAGCTTTTACACATAGATGTTGCCTCTATGGGGCAGATTTATTTACCCGGTCGCAATCCCACGGTGCGTTGTCCGACGAGGATTCGGGTCCGGCGCGATTCACAAAGATTATGCGTCCAATTTCCTGCAGATGTTGCTGCTGCGCCGAGGTCCGCCGAAGTTCACCTTATTCTTTCTGGTGCATGTGAGTGCTTGATATTGTGACACAAATCCTTTTTAATATATTCCGCAGTTTGTCCAAATCCGTCGGGTTGTCCGACGGCCCACCCCCGCCAAAATCCCGGGTTGCGCCAAAATCCCGGGGCAATTCCGCGCAAAACGGAAATATTCGGGAAACCCGAAGAAAGTGCGGCGTTCAGACCTTTAGTAAAAACCCCAATGTGTTCCCATCACCAAGCTTGTGGTTGTCCTCTATGATGTCATGTTGTTGTACTGATTACAATGCTGTACTGCTTGAGCTTAAAGGGGTATGCTCATTTCAGCAAATTAATGTTATGTTTTATATTATAAAAAGTTATACAATTTTCCAATATAGTTTCTGTATCAATTCCTCACAGTTTTCTAGATCTCTGCTTGCTGTCATTCTATAAAAATTATGTTTATTTCGAGTGGACAGAAATCTGACCATGGTCACACAGGTGCTCGGCTGGTATCACACAGCTCTGATTACTCTCTATGATATAACGGGCCATGCACCTGTGTGACCATGGGCAGATTTCTGTCCACTGGAAGTAAACATAGAAGTTTCTAGAGAAGGACAGCAAGCAGAGATATAGAAAACCGCAAAGCTATGATACAGAAAGTATATTGGAAAATTGTATAACTTTTTATCATAAAAACATTAACATTAATTTTCTGAAATGGGAATCCCCCTTTAAGCTCCCAGTGAGATTTAACATGGCACATTGTGGGAATAAAGGATTGTCAACTTTGATTGTGACTTTTCTTGATCTGTTTTTTTTTTTTTATATAGGAGAAGAGGGTCAATGGTTTAATTTTTTAAAACAAGGGCATGGCTTTTTTCATACATTTTTTCATTCGGCTTTCTTATGTAACATCTGTGCCCATTCAGGCTTCATCCTTTGCCTGTAAAGTACAGCAAAAGATGCGCTGCTTACTGTATTTGTGATCTTAGTTTACATTCTGTCCTTTATTAATGTGAACACTGCCTTATTTCACTCCTGGCTGTCTTGATTTATTTACAGACAGTTTACCTAATGTGATGGACTGGTGCCCTCTCCATTCACATTCCTCCCCTGCTAGTCTGGATGTCATAAAACCTTTCCAATCACCTTCTGAACTCTGATATTTCATAAGAGGTTTGTCTGACCATTTGCAGGTCTACATTTGGGCCCGTAACCATTTTATTGCCTTTTTTTGGATCATATATTAGATTTTTTGACCTTTTGTCCATCCATTGGTATCTAAATTCTACACTGTATTGCCTCTTGGGTTTATCCAATTTCTTTGCAACTATTCTTCTGTGTTTTTACTTTGCTACAGGAAGGAAATGTCACCAGTTGTCACACACTGTCTGGAGTAGGCTGAGAAATTAGGTAGGGACAGCTGGGGAATCTAGCCTCAGGTCCCACTGTCTGTGTCTGTTCTACCTTTCCATCTTTGTCCATTCCCTTAAAGCAGAATGACATTCTAGGACAATGGGGCAGATTTACTTACCCGGTCCATTCGCGATCCAGCGGCGTGCTCTCTGCTCTGGATTCGGGTCCGGCCGGGATTTAATAAGGTAGTTCCTCCGCCGTCCGCCAGGTGGCGCTGCTGCACTGAAAAGCATCTGAACGCGCCGGAATTCACAGAGGCCGGCTGAGTGAAGGTAAGCGCGTCCCGAGCGACACATTTTCCGTTTTTAAATGCGGCGGTTTTTCCGAATACGTCGGGTTTTCGTTCGGCCACGCCCCCCGATTTCCGTCGCGCGCATGCCGGCGCCGATGCGCCACAATCCGATCATGTACGCCAAAATCCCGGGGCAATTCAGGTACAATCGGCGCAAATCGGAAATATTCGGGTAACACGTCGGGAAAACGCGAATCGGATCCTTAGTAAATGATCCCCATTGTCTAAAAATACATATAAAAATGGCTACATTTATAAAAAAATCTTAAAAAAGGAAACTTAATGCTTGTCATGTAATGTCACCTGATGCTCCCCCACCACCACTCCGGTACATACAATGGAGAGGGGGACACAAAGTAGTAACACCGACCGCATTCAAACTATTTTGCACTGTCTATTTATACCATGGAAACTCCAGCGGCTAGTCTATCCCAGGGTCACCTGATCTGGCCAGCCAACCACTGCTATCGACGTGTAAGGGTACCACGTCATGCTGGGTGGAGTGCAGAGTCTCCTGGCTTGTGATTGGCTCTGTTTCTGGCCGCCAAAAATCACAACGGCGGGAGATGCCATTTTCTCGAGCGGGCAAAGTATTCGTCTGAGCAACGAGCTGTTTCGAGTACGCTAATGCTCGAACGAGCATCAAGCTCGGACGTGTATGTTCGCTCATCTCTACATAGAACCTTTCCAATCGCCTTCTGAACTCTGATATTTCATAAGAGGTTTGTCTGACCATTTGCAGGTCTACATTTGGGCCTGTAACTATTTTATTGCCTTTTTTTGGATCATATATTAGATTTTTTGACCTTTGTCCATCCATTGGAATCTCAATTCTACACTCTATTACCTCTTGGGTTTATCCAATTTCTTTGCAACTATTCTTCTGTGTTTTTACTTTGCCACAGGAAGGGAATGTCACCAGTTGTCACACACTGTCTGGAGTAAGCTGAGAAATTAGGTAGGGACAGCTGGGGAATCTAGCCTCAGGTCCCACTGTCTGTGTCTGTTCTACCTTTCCATCTTTGTCCATTCCCTTACAGCAGCATGACATTCTAGGAGACTGTCTAAAAATACATATAAAAATGGCTACATTTATAAAAAATCTTAAAAAAGGAAACTTAATGCTTGTCATGTAATCTCACCTGATGCTCCCCCACCACCACTCCGGTACATACAATGGAGAGGGGGACACAAAGTTGTAACACCAACCGCATTCAAACTATTTTGCACTGTCTATTTATACCATGGAAACTCACATAAAGTCCAGTGTGTCCCCAGTCTACTATATACAGTTTGCAGTCAAATGTTTCATCCAACGTTGATTTCATTTCACTTCCTAACAATTGTAATTTTAGACATGCAGTAACCACAACTTCCACCTTTCATAACCAAACCCAGACATTTGACATATGAAGTAATTAAGTGAAATTCAGAGAGTCGGCATAGACTACCATATAGTTCAAATATGTATCCTTTATTTTTATGAGCGGTTTTTAGTTTATTGAAAAGTTATCAGGTGAAAATAAGACATATTTAAAATTAAACAAAAACAGATCTGTGACCGGCCCCATTGAGTTGTACAGGTCATTGGAAACAATGGCCATTTTACGATGTTTGCCAACATAAGTCATGTGATTTGCGCCCCCTTCTGTTCCTTCTCACTGATTTTCTGCATGTCCATAAGGCGAAGGCTGTTGCAGGTCAGGCATGCTCAGTAGAAATGAGCTGGATTTGGCTGTAAAATGGTATCTTTTACAAGGCTTCATAATGTCCTGAAAGCTCAATATGCTCAGCTTTAGGAAGGTAGAAGAAGCTGAGAGACCGCTGGCCTAACAGAGAAGCTGCCATATATTTCATCCACTATGGACATATAGGGCATTTCTATTAGTCATTAGCCCATGTGAAGTGTCTGGAGAGAAGATGTTGTAATAATAATAATAATAATCTTTATTTATATAGCGCCATCAAATTCAGTAGCGCTTTACAAATCAAAAGAAACACAGCCATATAACACACACAGTATATATGAAAGAGTCAGCTACGCTATTATACAATGATTATAAAAAAATTTATATTAATACATAAGAAAATTTGTGTAATTATTTACGTAATTTAATATTAGTATTTCATAATAATATACAGACACAGGGAAAGATAAGAGCCCAACAACACTAAACACTGAATTATGTGAACTAAAACGCTGCCACCAGGTGGTTGAATGAACACATGACACACTAAGACATTTATATATGTGGGCCAATAGAGGGGAACTTGACACCTATTTGTTTGTATTGTACAGGACACTATGGCAGGCACAGGGGCTGGAGGTTGAAGAAGAACAATAACACCCTATCAGTAGTAGATTATAATATAGACGGTTTGGGTGGTAGCCTGGGGCCCAAACCTTCTAGTGTGCCCATGGCCACCCAACCCACCCACCAAGTTTTATACAGAGAGAACTTTACATCTCTTCCTGCTTTTCATACACGAGTCATTTCAGTACCTTTGGATGTCCTCTAGAGGTCCTGAATCTGCAGATTGAAAGCAGGCAGAAGGGACACATCCTCCATTCCCTGTGTCCTGCATTTAGCAGTGTTGCTGAAAGCTTTTATACATGGAGGACAGCCACCAAACACAGCACAACATGAGCTTACAGGCACAGTACACAGCCATACAGGAGCTACAGGCACAGTACACAGCCATAATGGAGATACAGGCACAGTACACAGCCATAATGGAGCTACAGCGCACGTATACAGCATAACATGGAGCTACCAGCCCAGTACACAGCCATAACATGGGAGCTACAGGCACTCAGTACACAGCCATCATGGAGACAGACTACAGCAATGATCTACAACACGTACCACCATACATGGAGCTACGGCACAGTACACAGCCATATGAGCAATGGGTAAAGCCTACTACTAGCCGCAGTATACAGCATACATGGAGATACAGCCGCAGTACACAGCCATACATGGAGCCTACAGCCGCGTACACAGCCATAACACGGTAGAGCAGTCACAGGCCAACATGAGATACAGCAGCATACATGGAGCATAGCCATGCCATAATGGAGCTACGCCGCAGGACACAGCCATACATGGATTACCGCCGCAGTACACAGCCATACATGGAGCTGCAGTACACCGCCATATCATACTCCAACATGTGGAAAGGAAAGAGGGCAAAGGCGGCCCGCGCGGATCCCCCTAAGCCACACACCCAATCATCCCTGGCCACGCCCCCAATTTTAGCCATATTCAATAATAAAAATCATCTCAATAAAAAAAAAAAAAAGCTTATCCTCATGGGATTCGAACCCAGAAACCTGCAGATCCATGTACAATAATAAACACAGCACCCAAACCCACTGTTAGCTATAGCTCAGTGATTAACAAGTGGGAAAGAATTTTGGTAATAAGAAACTATGACTATATACTGCCTTGGTCATAGGAGGGAACTTCTCAGATTATTGTAATTATTGAGACTATTATTATTATTATGGAGAGTATTATTATATATTATATTATGATTAGTTATTATTATTATTGAGATGATTATTATATTTTTACCATTATTAATAATTCATCTCCATTAATATATAAAAATAATAAAAATTTATAATATTAATAAGTAGTCTCAATATTACAATAATAATCTATGAGAAGTATCCCTCTCATAATCAGTGCATTAGTCTGGTGTCCAGTTTTGTATGGCACCGAGAGATAAACACTTCTTAGGTTACCAGAATTCCTCAGGCTCTGTAGCACTGGGCTCTAGACTCAGTTAGTTAGCTCCTGTCTGCATGCAGAGGGCTCCCAGGTTCGACCTCTGCCTGGCCAAAACTTTATGTAATTTAATATATATAAAGGAGCTTGTGTTGGGGAAGCCTGGAGACCATATATGGACAGATGCTGATCTGAACCTGATGCACGTCGTGTCCTGCTTAGCTCAGCTAACCGACATTCTCATGAAAAGGATGCCAGCCGAGTGTCTCTCTGGGGAAACCCTAGGACGATGCCAGTGACCTAAATTATTTTATAGACAGTGCTGATCATGAAGCTGCTGGCGGGTCCCTGCTTCTCCGCTAGCCTGACACTTCTCTGAAAAAAGGATTCCCTCCCGAGTCTGTAGAAGCCATTCTGTACTGTGAGTTCTGGCTTCCAAAGTATTTACTATGGACACAGCGGGACCTGGGGAAAGGAAAATCCGTGCAAATCATCATAGCTGCCCGTGACGCGGGGCCAGAGGTAAGAAAAAACGGGAAAGTGCCCGTCAAAATCGGACGGTTGGGAGCTATATGACATAATAGAGCTACAGCCACAGTTATTAGCCTACATGGAGCCTACAGCGCAGTACACAGCCATACGATGAAAACGTATGCTTAAAAACGGACCAAAAATGCCATGTGTTTGGCATCACCCTTAGGCCATTTTGAAATGCCAATAAAAACAGCTGAGGAGAGAATTGCCTAAAATTACATTGCATGTTACATTTGAGTTTAAAAATTGCATCTTAAAACGATGTTACACAAATTTGCAATACTTTAATACATGTATTTTGTTTAAGTATGGTGAACATCGTCTGTTAAGCAAATGTAAACAGTAATGTAATAGCAAGTGTGAAGCGGCCTCAGACCCACCATCTTCTTCCTACAACAGACAACTCACTATTAAGGAGATTCTGGTACCTTCTGCTGTCCTTGAGAAGCTTCTGAGACACTATATGAGTCATCAGCATTGTGAGCGCCTGGGTGTGCATGATGTCACAGTCATTACTCATTTAACAAAGCGGAAACGCATAGGTAGATCAGGATTTTCAACCTGTTTTGCTGAGCCGCGGGAACACTTTTTATATTAAGAAAATCCTGGGGTCACCACCAACCAAAATAGCCACCAAATGACATAAAACAGTCATAGTCAGATACATGTAGTTAGATAATATAGATTCTAAATTTATTTTAGTTCACTCAGTTGTGAAAACCTGGGCCTGTTCGATAAACCCAAAAGGGATATCCTGGCAGGAATGGGAAACACACGAAGCTCTCATCAACAGATCTCAGGTTCTCCCGTTTTAGTATATGGTGTTGATTATTATGTGGCTACATATACGCAAAATAAAGGACGGTACAATGAGAAAGTACTATGGAATGAGCAGAGTACAAGTGCAGCTCATATATTCAGCTATGAGCTCGGTAAGTTGTAATACTCAGCCTTCATGACTATAGTATTCTCATTTTACATTCTCATTGTATATGCAGTATACTGCTGGAGTACTAAGTACCAGCGAATATGCTGAGTATTTTTGGGGGGGTTTTTTTTTTTCTTATTCTTTTTTTTGCCACCAGGTTATTACTCAGGCAAAAGCTCATATAGTCAGCTATATTGGCGGGCATACCCTTGGGGTGTGGGCAAATGGCGAGAGCTCTCCACTTAAGGATGATTGCGCCGGCCTTGGTGAAGTCATTTTGTTCACGCGAGGTTCAAAATTGCAAATGTGTTATTGTACCACGCCTCTACATTGTAAGAGCGTGACTGCGCATGCAGAGCATTGAGGGAAAACAAAACACGGGGCACCATAGTTGGGAAATTCCCCGCGGCACACCCGACCAGGGTGCGGCACACTAGTGCCACGGCACATGTTGAAATACTGAGTAGATAATAGATGAGGCTGTAGAGTGGTATATTATGTCGTATACTGGGTGACATAACTTAACTATTGACTGTGACGTGATGAGCCTGGTCCCAGGGCGCCGATAAGTTGGGAAACTTGGGGAAACATCATGGTTAATTTACAGGCTTTTAGTGAACCATATCACATGCATCTTATTGCTCTCCTACTCCCTCTTGACAACAGCAACAATACATAACATCATTTGTATCAGCTATTTAGATTACAACTTACAGCGGTTGGGATGATGCAGATGGCCACATGAATGTCTGGTTCTTCAGGGACGGCTCATCAGACGTTAGCCGGATAGTGCATGTTATCAGTGTGTGTGGCATGCTTATGCAGCTACACATTGGTACTACACACGTGTGAACACACTGGAAGAGAAATAAGAGGGAATATGAAGCTGCAGGTATCACTTCGGATTCTCCATTCAGCTCAATAGAAAATCATCATATATTAACTTACGAGTAATTAAAAACCAGTGTCACTACAGACTATCAGAATCAGATACATGGGGGGATTTTTACAGATAGTTAGAGGACACAACCCCTGGTTATAAAGCTGGTGAAAAAAAGTTGCTTTATGGGTGTGGTCATTTGTAGTGACAAACCAACATGAAGATAGAAGCGAGGAGGTTTAAAGGGACTGACAGGGTAGAATAACAAGCCACTCTAATCACTAGGACTATGTTCGTTATTGCAGCTCGTCCTATTTACAAGACCTGTGATTATCAGCAGTTTCACTTAAGGCCTTTTCCTTTGTCCTGCACTGATCCAACACTACCATGATGGATCCCAACCATGTTATATGCTCCCCCACATAAGTGTTCTATAGTTTTACATAGATGTTGCTCTATGGGGCAGATTTATTGTACCCGGTCCCGTCACAATCACACGGTGCGTGTCCGACGAGGATTGGGTCGGCACGATTACACGGATTATGCGTCACATTCTCTGCAGGTGTGCTGCTGCGCTTGAGGCTCCGCACGAAGTTCCCTTATCTTTGGTGCAGTGAGTTGGCTTGATCTTGTGACACAAATCCTTTTTTATATTCCGCGGTTTTGTCCGAATCCGTCGGGTTGTCCGACGGAACTCGCGATTCTCTGCCGCGTGCAATCTGCGGCTGTGCAGCCCCCCCCTGCACCCCAGGAGAGGAAGACTCCCCCCGCCAGTGGCACTGGATCCTCTTTCTCCCCCCCCGTTCTCCCTTCCAGCCGCAACACACTAAGGAAATATTGCGGAATGAACCGACCCAGTAAAAGTTGCGGTGTCGGACCTTTTAGTAAAAACACACAATGTTGTCCCCATCACCAGCTTGGGTGTTGTTATACAACTTTTTCCCCAATATAGTTCTGTATCAATTCTACCAGTTTTCTAGATCTCGCGTGCTGTCATTCTATAAAAAATTATTTATTTCGAGGGACAGAAATACGACCATGGTCACCAGGTGCTACGGCTGTATCAACAGCTCTGATTACTTATCTATGATTATAACGGATCCCTGCACCTGTGGGACCATGGGAGATTTCTGTCCACGGAAGTAAACTAGAAGTTCTAGAGAAGGGACGCAAGCATGGAGATATAAGAAAAAACCGCCAGGCTAGATACAGAAAGTATATCGGAAAATGTTATAACTTTTTATCATTAAAAACATTAACATAATTTCTGAAATGGGGAATCCACCTGAAGCTCCCAGTGAGATTTTAACTGGAACATTGTGGAATAAAGGATCTGCAAATTTGATTTGGAATTGTTCTGGATCTGTTTTTTTGTTTTTTTATATAGGAGAAGAGGGGTTCCCATGGTATAATTTTTTTAAAAACGGGCATGGCTTTTTCATACTTTTTCCATTCGGCTGTTCTTATGTAACATCTTGCCATCAGGGCGTTCACCTTTGCTGTAAAGTACAGAAAAAGATGCGCTGCTTACTGTATTTGTGATCTTAGTTTACATCTGTCCTTTATTAATGTGCAACAATGCTTATTTCATCTCCATGGATGTCTTGATTTATTTAAGACAGTTACTAATGGGATGGAACTGGTTGTGCCTCTCCATTCACATTCCCCCCAGCTAGTTGGATGCATAAAAACTAGAGATGAGCGAGCACTAAAAATGCTCGCGGTACTCGTTTTCGAGACGAACTTTTCCCGATTTGCTCCAGTGCTCGTCTCGAACTAACGAGCCCCCATTGAAGTCAATGGGAGCTCGAGAATTTTTCAAAGGGGACCAAGGCTCTGCACAGGGAAAGCTTGGCCAAACACTGGGAACTTCAGAAGAGAAAAGGCATGGAACACCACAGAGGAAATGGACAGAGGAAACAGCAGGGGCGCATGCATGGAGCCTCGAGGTGCTTAATAGACACCATTGTGCCATTGAGGACCTGGACCGAGTAAGGCCCGCATCTGGTGTCCGGCAGTATATGACCCGCCCCAGGGGTCAATTGGTCCCAGCCTTCCACCAAGTAACCCAATGGCCGCAGCGATTATAGGGCCTGACCGGTAGCACTCGTCACGTGTCCGTGGTTCAGGTGGCCCTTGTCAGAAAGAAAGGCATTGGTCAGGCAAAGATGGACAAAGTGCTTGTGGAGGAACTGGGAAGGCACCTTGGGAAAAGTAGTGGCGGTGGGGAGACCCGAACACCGAGGGGCGGCCGCCGCCATGAGGCTTTCGAAAGGCCTCGGTCTATACGCCTATAGGGCAGAATCTCCAGGCTAAGCAGGTGGGATACTGGACGTGAGGCGATGGGCGTGTCGGTGGGTTTGCACTATACTTCCTTTGCGCTCCCAAGCTTCTGGGGTATGGAGAGCTGAACGCTGGTTGGAGTGTGGAGGATCGGAGAGGCGAAGATGGGGTTTCGCACGGGAGGTTTGGGCCGGGGTCGCTGGGCGGGGGCTTCTAGCAGATGACACGGGGGAGGAAGAAGCAGTGGTGGTCCCGATGGAAGTGAACGGGCTTGGTGCCATTGATGGCGGTGTTTAGCATTCATGATCCTGCTGCATACTGGTGGTAGTTAAGTGATCCTGGTTTGGACCAGTTGCACCACCACAGTCCTTCGGCATCCGGTTTGGTGTTTCTTTAAAGGTCTCCCAGAATCTGAACTATAGCCCACCAACGGGCTTGATACAGATAACATTTGGCGCAGCTCGTTTGCCCTGCCTCGCCGCTGGCCCCACCACCTCTTACCAACACTGTCTGTATAGGACTCGCCATCCGTCTCAGAGCACTGTGTTCATCACGGCCCATCAACACAAGCTTGGGGTTGTGCCCTCATATCCTTTCCGATCCCTCAGCTGCTCCCCCCTCGGGACTTCCTGCCCTGACAGACAAAATCCACCACTGTCTGAACACGTTGTCTCTCATCGTTCCGACACCGGCTTTAACACTTCTTCCACTACGGTCAATAATTGTAATCATCACCCATAGACTGCGACGGTGGTGGAGGAAACTGGCAATCGGGAGGAAAGTGCCTCAGCAGCAACGGACAAGTGGTTTGGGACTGTTGGGAAGGGTCCGAAAAACAGTTCATCAGAGTATGCCGGTTCAAATGCCAATTTTGCTGGGAGGGGGAACACAGATGGGGGGAGGAGAGAGGCTAGGAGGACGCTGGAGGAGTGCTGATTTCGGTGAATGGTGGGACTGGTGAAGACTGACTGGTGGACAATATGGTAGAACATTGCAGCCAATCCACAACATCATAGGGGTGTAGCCTGCGGCGTTACCCTGCTCCCTATCAGTAGGTGGTTGTCTTCAACCGCCCTAGGTGTACTCACATTTTCCAAATTAAAGTGTAATAAACTTTTAAATTATTTTTTTTTGTTGTGTTATTTTTTTTTTTGAAACAAAACGATGCTATCCTATGCTATGGGTTTTAAACCTACCTGAAGCACAAACAGGATTTTGTGCGTGCCAAATGACTTTGAAATATAAAAAGAAATAAACGTTAAACAAAAAAAAAATCAGAAGACGTTGCCTAATTCAAAATCAACCCTACAATTGCCCACTTGGTGTTTGAGGTGGGATGTGTGTAACTAAAGTAACACAACGGTTCCAAGTCTCCCAGCCAAATTCCTCACATATGGTACTACGCTGCACTACTAGTGGCGCAGAGCACCCTCTACACGCCAAAGACAGAAGTAACACATAACCAAAACACTAAAAAAAAAAAAGTAAAAAATATAACACTAGTGTAAGGCCTAAAAAATAAGCCGGGGCGTTCTATCGATGGCTATTTCTAGCCTACACTGAAAGCACACGAGTTGCCAGATTACTTGGGAGTCTATAAAAAGAAATAAACGTAAAAGAAAAAAAATAAATCAGCAGACTGATGCTAATTCAAATCAAACCCCTAATAAATGGTCCCCACTTCGGGTTGAGGTGGATATGTGGTCACTGAGCTAAACAAACGGTCGCAAGTCTCCCAGCAAATTGCCTCACAAATGGTACTAGCTGCACTACTAGTGGCAGCAAGCCCAGCCACAAGCAAACAAAAAAAAAAAAAAGCAAAATTAACGCTATTGTAGGCCAATAAGACGTTGGGGTTCCCTATGGCTATTTCTAGCCTACACTGAAAGCACACTGCTTTGCCAGATTCTTTGAGTTATAAAAAGAAATAAACGTAAAAAAAAAAAAAATCTGAAGACTCGCTAATTTCTAATAAACCCCTAATAAATTGTCCCACTTCGGTGTTTAAGGTGGATATGTGTGTCACTAGAGACTAAACACAAACGGTAGCAAGTCTCCCTGCAAAGTACTCACAATATGGTACTAGCAGCAGCACTACTAATGGCAGGAAGCCAGCCAAGGCAAAAAAAAAGTAAAAATATAAAACGTTATTGTAGCCCTAAGAGGGGCTGTTGGTTTTGTAGAATCTCCTGCCTAACACTATTCTAATAGAACACCCTAACGCCTTTCCCTGACACAGCAGCGCTCTCTCCCTAGCGGCATCCAGACACAGAATGATCCGAGCATCGCGGGCAGGGGCTAGTATATTCCAGGGTCACCTGATCTGGCCAGCCAACCATGCTATCGACGTGTAAGGGTACCACGTCATGCTGGGTGGAAGTGCAGAGTATCCTGGCTTGTGATTGGCTCTGTTTCTGGCGCCAAAAATCACAACGGCGGGAGGATGCATTTTCTAGAGCGGGCAAAGTATTCGTCCAAGCAACGAGCTCGAGTACGCTTTATGTTCGAACGAGATCAAGTCGGACGTGTTATGTTCGTTCATCTCTACATAGAACCTTTCAATCGCCTTCTGAACTCGATATTTCATAAGAGGTTTTGTCTGACCATTTGTAGGCTACATTTGGGCCTGTAACCATTTTATTGCCTTTTTTGGATTCATATATTAGATTTTTTGACCTTGTCCATCCATTGGAATATCAATCTACACTCTATACCTCTTGGGTTTATCCAATTTCTTGACAACTATTCTCTTGTGTTTTACTTTGCCACAGGAAGGGAATGTCACCAGTTGTCACACACTGTCTGGAGTAAGCTGTGAGAAAAGACCCTTAGGTAGGGACCGGGGAATCTAGCCTCAGGTCCCATGTCTGTGTCTGTTCTACCTTTCCATCTTTGTCCATTCCCTTACAGCAGCATGACATTCTAGGAGACTTGTCTAAAAATCAATAATAAAAAGGCCTACATTATAAAAAATCTTAAAAAGGAAACTTATGCTTGTCATGTAATCTCACTTGATGCTCCCCACACACCACTCCGGTACATACAATGGAGAGGGGGACACAAAGTAGTAACACCAAACCGCACTTCAAACTATTTTGCACTGTCTATTTATACATGGAAACTCACATAAAGTCCAGTGTGTCCGTCTACTATACAGTTTGCAGTCAAATGTTTCATCCAACGTTGATTTCATTTCACTTCCTAACAATTGTTAATTTTAGACTGCAAGTAACCACAACTTCCACCTTTCATAACCCAAACCCAGACATTGGACATATGAAGTAATTAAGTGAAATTCAGAGAGTCGGCATAGACACCATATAGTTCAAAATGTATCCTTTATTTTATGAGCGGGGTTTTTAGTTTATTGAAAAAGTTATCAGGTGAAAATAGGCATATTTAAAATTAAACAAAACAGATCTGTGACCGGCCCCATTGAGTAAAGGTCATTGGAACAATGGGCATTTTACGATGTTTGCCAACATAAGTCATGTGATTTGCGCCCCCTTCTGTTCCTTCTCACTGATTTTCTGCATGTCCATAAGGCGAAGGCTGTTGCAGGTCAGGCATGCTCAGTGAGAAATGAGCTGGATTTGGCTGTAAAATGGTATTTTTACAAGGCTTCATATGTCCTGAAAACTCAATATGCTCAGCTTTAGGAAGGTAGACAAGAAGCTGAGAGACCGCTGGCCTAACAGAGAAGCTGCCATATATTTCATCCACTATGGACATATAGGGCATTTCTATTAGTCATTAGCCCATGTGAAGTGTCTGGAGAGAGATGTTGTAATAATAATAATAATAATCTTTATTAATAGCGCCATCAAATCAGTAGTAGCGCTTTACCAAATCAAAGAAACACAGCCATATAACACACACAGTATATATGAAAGAGTCAGCTACGCTGTATACAATGATTATAAAAAATAATATTAATACATAAGAAAATTTGGTATATTAGTTAATTTAATACTAGTATTTCATAATACAGGCAGTCACCGGGTTACTACAAGATAGGGTCCGAGGTGGTTTGCTTTAAGTTGAATTTGTATGTAAGTTCAAAACTGTATATTTATTTGGTAGATCCAGACAAAAAAAATTTTGCCCCAGGACAATTGGAAAGTTTTCAAATTTTTTTCTGTATTTGGACCTAGGATTATCATAAAGTTCATTACAGACACCTTACAGCTGATCATTGCAGTCTGGACTAAAGAAAAGCATCCAGAGAGCTTCACCAGTGGTCACAGTGGGCAGAGGGTCGTTCTTTAACTATGGGTCGTCTGTAAGTCGGGTGCCTTAAGTAGGGGACGCCTGTAATTATACAGACACACGGGTAAAATAAGAGCCCAACATAACTAAACACTGAATATGTGGACTAAAACGCTGCCACCCAGGTGGTTGAATGAAACATGGACACACTAAGACATTATATAATGATGGGCCAATAAGAGGGGACACTTGACACCCTAATTGTTTGTATTGTACAGGACACTATGGCAGGCACAGGGGCTGGAGGTTGAAGAAAGAACAATAAACACCCTATCAGTAGTAGATTATAATATAGCGGTTTGGGTGGTAGCTGGGGCCCAACCTTCTAGTGTGCCCTGGCCACCAAACCCACCCCACCAAGTTTTATACAAAAGAGACTTTACATCCTTCCTGCTCTTAATACACGAGTCATTCAGTACTTGAATGTCCTCTAAGAGGGTCCTGAATCTGCAGATTGAAGCAGGCAGAAGGGCACAACCTCCATTCCCTGTGTCCTGCATTTAGCAGTGTTGCTGAAAGCTTTCTCTGCTTTGCAAACCAATGCCTTTATCTTAGCTGCTCATTCAGTTAGCACCCACATCATGTCGTAGAACAACCTCATTACATTTTTAGATTCTATTGTTCTCATAATATACTCCAGGACTACTGTTTTCAGATAATAGGCCCCATGCACACAAAGGTTTATGGCGGCAGTATGCTAGCCATCGGAATGCCAGCTAGCATACAGTCATCATCTGGGTGAGACTGGGGTACCTGGGGCCCACCAGTGAAATTGATTTTGGGGACCCACCTACTACTACATAGAAATATTGTGGGATAAAGGAATTTCTAAGCACTACCGGGGCCAGTAACACAAAGGATAAGCTAATCCCTTTCTCCCTCCCTCTCTGTTAGTGCTCGGCTCTTGGTTTGTGTACAGGGGCTGCAGGGGTGACTGCAGTATCTCAGGGCATTAATGTTAGGGATAGTATAAGAGTTACCCCTGGTTTACTGGGCTTTCTGCTGGTGGCTGTGCTGTAACCACAGTTACTTACAGTATAATGTCACCTGGATAACACAATGCCCACACTGTGCTTCTAAAGAATCTACATAACAAAACCCTCTGCGCTGCCAGCATATCAAAAATTACATTGTTACCCCCAAATATATTACTATACTACAGTCCCTGAATAAATAATACTGTACCACCCACTAAAAAATCATATGTGGTTCCCCCCAATTAATTAATAATATATGGTTGCCCTGTGAATTATTCTTATTCATTGCACATGGCGCTGGTTACTGGGAAACTCCCTGCTGACACGTTCCCTCTACATATAAATAGTTTTATTTCTGTATATTGCCCCCAGACATCTTATATGCTTCCACCTTTATGCATTTTCCAAACTAGGTCATGAATTTCAGTACCGGGCCCCCTGGAATAATACACACTGAGCCCCCTGATGAATTTTATACACTGGGTTCCCTCATGAATTATAGACACTGATCCACTCATGAGTTTTACACACTGAGCCCCCTCATTACTTATACACATTGCCTCCCCCCCCCCAAGTTTTATATAATGGGCCTCCTCATTCCACACACTGCCCCCCATCAATTATATAAACGGCCTCGTCCCCACATTATACACACTGACCCCCTGCAAATTTTACTTAGGCACCTTCATCATACACACTGCTCACCCCATGAATTTTACAAAAGCTCTCCCTTCATACTATAAGTCCCCTGCCCCTGAAATCAACATTGGGCCCCCCATGAATTTTACATTGGGATCCTTCATACACACTGCCCCCGCCATGAATTTAACATTGGGACCCCTCATTCACACTGCCCCCTCATTATACACACTCCCCCAATTATTTAACATTGGGCCCCCTCATTCACACTTCCTCCTCATTATACACACTCCTCCAAAGAATTTAACATTGGACCCCCTCATACACACTGCCCCCTCTCATTATACATACACCCCCCATACACATTGCCCCTCTCCAGAGTTTAAAAAGGCCCACACACACAGACTGCCTCCCTCCAGAGTTTAATAAGGCCCCCCATCTACACTATAAGTACCTATAAAAAAGGCTCTACTGCTATAATAAGCCACCCTGCTTGATTTGGACATTATACATATATTCTATACTGCGGACGCTGGACTGGGAATTAGCACACCTGATGCAAGTGTAAATAAGTAGCACAACTAGCCCAATACAAGGTTACTCCACCTTAGAGGAGTCACCTTTGCCTTTAGCATGGTGGAACGTAACAATGGGGCTCATTTACTAAGGGTCCGAATCGCGCACTTTCATCAGGTTTCCCAACGATTTCCGATTTGCCCTGAATTGCCCCGGGATTTTGGTGCACGCGATCAGATTGTGACGCATCAGAGCCGGCTTTCCCGCGACATAAATCGCTGGGCATGGCCGTCGGACAACCTGACGGATTCAGATAAAACGCGGTCGCAAGATCAGCACTTACATGCACCGGAACAAAGCAGGTGAACTCCAGCGGCTCCGGCGCAGCAGCGACAACTGGTGGATATCGGCCGCACAGACCTTAGTGAATCCTGGTATATCCAAATCAGCGTCGGAGACTGCGCCGCTGGATCGTGACTGGACCGGTAAGTAAATGTGCCCCAGTATCTTTATATTTGCACTTTGCTGTTTGATACTATAGAATTCACGCCAGGCCATTACTATATATTGTTGAATCCACCTTCATTCTATATGAAATTAATGCTTTAATATGTATTGAGGACCAGGATGTGTACCATGTAATAACCTACCACCACTGTTTGTGTTTTAATGGGTGTTTTTAGGTCCTAGTGACATGTTTAATAAGTAAGGCCCCCCATTCACACCGCCACTGCCTCACCTCTCTTTTGCCAATAGCAAAAAAAAAATAATTTACTCACTTTGTCCTGCATCCTGTTGCTGCTGTCGCTGATGCTGTGGGATATGGAGAGATGCGCGACCTCACAATGATGTCCTTTTCCGGCTGTATTGAGTACTATTGCTGCCACTGTCAGGGGCCTCCCATGGATCCGAGCGGAGTCCCCTGCCACAGGGCCAGGTTACTGGGCCCACCAGGGGATTCACCAGCCCACTGGTGGGCCAGACCAACCTTGGCCACCATAGGACTGCATTGTGCAAGTCACTGTATGGTGAGCATGCACATGTGTCACCCTACCACACCTTAGCCTAAAAAAACATAGAGCATGCTCTATCTTTCATCACAAATTCAACTCGTCTCCCTATTGATTTTCTCCAGCTGGCCGTATGTTCCTTACGTGGGCGTAACATACATTCATGTGCATGAGACCTTATACAGTAAATCGGGGAGAAATAGGCAGCTTACGTCATCATGAATACAAGTATAAAGGACTTTGGTTCCTGTGTAGTGTGCCAAATTTACTCCCATTTAGCATGGTATTGCATTAACATATGATACTGTGCAAAAGTTTTAGACAGGTTTAAAAATTAGAATTGTAGTTTTCATTTAATCAATTAATATAGTTACAAAACAAAAATATTTGGTGTAATCAGCTTTTTTCTTCACAATTTGATCCTTTTAGGACATTTGCACCCATTTTTTTCTATAAAAAACAGAGCTTTGAGAACTAACCACAGATATAATGTAAGTTGGCTTTCTCAAATGTTATCTAATCCCAGACAGAGTGAAAATGAGACGAGGGCTCTGAATTTTCTGTATATTGAAGGTTAGATATGCACGTTTTCATGTGGAATTTTTCATACACACTATTTACACATACAAAACATATATTAAAAAGACATTGTTGGGTTTTCTGCTTTTATTTTTCCATTAAAATGTTTTAAAAGTATTTCATTTACTTCCACATGATCCATGTGTTACAGTAATGTAAAACAGTTGCCCCACCCCCTCCCTTCCCAAAGCAAACCTTAGTAAAAAATTACCTACTCGGTCAGAACATTCTTCTCTCTAGTAGGCATTGTGATTTGCCTATCCTCCATATCTTGCTGTACCGACATATCCATGAGAACACACAGTCCACATTTAATTTACTACATTGGGTGATCCTAGAGCAATTTTTAGTTTTTGCTGAAAAGCACCGATCCTCTCATTTTGAAGAGGCCACTCTAGAATACATCGAGACTTGAACATGCCTCTTCTCATTTTTATGCTGTAGTTAAGTTTATAATCGGGAATGTCCTCCAGAAATAAGAGGATAATGGAGTCCCGGCTATCCACAATAAATTGCTGGAACGCTTGCTGAACCTTGAATCTTAAGAAAACAAAACAGTCACAATGTTAGGAAAACTAGTATCAGTGGCTTTAGAAAAGTCTTAATTAAGTGACATTAGTCTTAATGAAGTTACACTACATTATAGCTATATCAAAGAATCATATGGTCAGTAGAATATAGAACTACTTTAATGGAGCACTTACCTTCTACACCACTGGTCATTTAGGAAATACCGTGTTATAACAAAAATGACCTTTCGGCTGTTTCTGATGCTGTTGACAATCAGTTGTAGATTTGATTCTCCGGCTTCGAAATCTCTTTCCTCAAAACAGAATTTGTATTGGCGGCCATTTTCAAGTGGTAGCAGATATCGATAAACCCAAGATTCGTCTTTCTTGGCATGTATTATATAAGCATCATATTCAAAGTTTCTGTCACCTAGGTCGATTTCTGTTAAGCCCAGTATTTTGTTTTCCAAAACTGTCCAATGAAACTTTATTCTCCAGCCTTGGAAGTTTAGCAGCAAAACAAAAACCACCAGAGAACTTGTAACTGTAAAGCTAAATATAAATAATGCCATAAAAGGAGCATGGTCTTTGCATGGTGAATTATCAAAATTCTTAACCAAAACGCCATGATAATTGCTAGGTGTATTGCAAATATACTGTGAGTCTCGACCCGGGACACTTGTATTTGTTTTATTAAGCCAATCTGCAAACCAAGCTATGCTTTCACATGTGCAGTCAAACGGGTTATTACCCATACTTAAATTTCTCAAACTACCTAAAACATTTTTAAAAGTATTTTCTTCAACAGATGTTATTAGATTTTTATGTAGGTCCAGGTCAAGTAGTGATTCTTGGTCTGCAAACAGAGATTGTGGAAATACATAAATATTATTTTCTCCCAAATTCAAGATTTTCAAATCCGAAAGCCCCCTGAAAGCTTCAGCAGGTATTTCATCCAAGCCATTGGAAAGCAAGTCAAGTATTTCTAAGTTCTGAAGGCCTTTCAAAAACAATACTGGGCCACCAGGATTTGCCTTTTTCCATAATCGAGCGAGGTTGTTGTGTTGAAGGCTTAGAATTCTTAGATTATGAAGACCACTAAAAATATCTTCGTCTATGTTAGCGATATTGTTGTTACCAAGATCCAGATGGGTTAAGTTGTGTAAACATTGAAAAAGAGAATTGCTTGGGCTTTTAAATGTTATCGCTGTCTTCCTTAGGTTCAGTTTTTCAAGACTTGGAATACTGCAAAATGAACTACGCGTTAAGGACAAATGTTTGTTATATGAGAGATATATCTGCTTAATTTTGTGAAGACCTTCAAATTCCTGGCCAGTAAGGTATTGGTCGATCTGGTTAATGCCTAAATCCAGCACTTCGAGGTGTTTCAGGCCATAGAATGCTCTAGATTCTATTTTGGTTAAATCTATTTTTGACAGATTTAGCGATATCAGGGATGAATTTGAAAGAGATGAAAATGTCTCGTTTCTAATAGTCTGAAAACTGCACCCCCCAAGGTCCAAGTTTGTAAGGTTTGTCAGACCAGAAAAAGTAAATTCAGAAAAGTAGATTTTTTTATTTTGTTCCATGTTAAGGTATTGGAGGTTTTGAAGCCATTGGAATGATAAGTCATCAATTTTGGAGTCCTTTGAACTGCTAAAAAACTTTTTTAAATTCAAGTATCTCAGGTTTGATAAACCTTTAAAAGCTTTGGATGTTAGATGACTGACTTGATTTTCTTCTAAGTTTAGGATTCTCAAATTAGGCAGATAGATAAATGAATTGTTATCGATCTGAGACATAAAGTTTTTGGAAATGTCCAAACTTAGTACATTTGTTGATTCTAAGCCTTTCAGTGTTGTATTATAGATTTTTGTAAGCTGAGAATTAAGCAAAATAAGTACAGTAATTTGTGTGCCTGGTAACTGTGAGCAAAGTTTCTCAGTTAACTTGGGTCCAAGTGTCATGTTGGCCATGATAAGTGTACGAAGATTCGGCAGTTTTTGAAAACAGCCCTCTTGAAACTATAAAAAAAAATATTATTCCAGTTCAGTTCACAGACACAGAAACAGTCAAACACATTTGATGCAAGTATCCACCAATAATAGGTCTCTGTTGCTCAATGTATCATACGTGTGATGTGGGGATGGGGCATATTGGTCAGCAATGCTATGTGTACATACTAGATGCATATTTGTTTATAACCACATAATGATTCATCACAAATACAAAATCAGTTTGTCCCTGGGTTCTCATTGGGGAGTATGGAATATGTTTAAGTGAGCTTACCCACCTAAGTCTCCAGATAGCGCTAAGGCTAGGTTTCTATCTTGCTTTCTGTATACGCTGAGCGTATATCACAGGTAAAGTTCCCATATTTGCATCCGTCTGGCCAGTATACACCATATACTATGCAAAAAGCCGGATGGAAAAATTTACCAAGGTGCAAATTCCACCCTGCTGCCTCCTGCTGAACATCATGCTTGCAGTACACCCTCCACTGAGCATATATGTCGCTCAGTGGGAGGAAGGACCCCAGTGATGACCCCATGGTGCCATAAAATGACAGTGACATCACTGTGAAAAGTCTTAGAACATTGGCAGCATCAAATCACTGTTTAGGTTGTTTCTCACACTCAGGGGGGAGGATGAGGCACTGAGCGACGTATACCCATCTATAAGCGTACAGAGGGATATGTCTGTACCATATGTGTTCGGACACCTAAGATTGGAACTGGCACTGATCATGGGTGTTACCATTTAAAAGCCCACAGCTAGATAAATTTGGTATATGTGTGACTGTACCAACCCAAAGAATTACACCAAAAGAAAATTGCACTGCATTTGAAATTTTTTTCCAACCTCCCAATAATATTACCGTAATATTAAATACAGTACCATTTGTTAAGCAGAAACCAAGCCCTCATACAGCTCTGTATATGGAAAAAAAGGTTATGGATTTTTGAAAGTGGGAAGTAAAAAACAGAAATGCAAAAACAAAAAGGGCGTGTCCTTAAGGGGTTAATTGATGTTATGTGATAGCAATCTAGCACCGCACATGGACTATCTCTATAGGCACTTCTATAAGGATACATTCAACAATGGGCAGGAATAAAGGCTTACTGTAGTGTTAAGACCCTAGAGAAGTTTTACCTGTTATTCCTCAATTTGCACTTTCACTTTTACACCTGCATAAACCACAAAGCCACAGAAACAAACCTGTATTTTTTGTTTTTAGAATTTCAGTGGGTTTTTTTGCTGTAAGGACAGGAGAGTTTTTATTCCTCTTTTTGGCTATTACTTCACATCTGCACTAAAATCTCCTCTGGGAACCTACATTAAACTGTCACAAAACTCTGAAAAAAATAGCAAAGCATCTGTTCCTAAAAGGGAAATATAGCAATAGCACACATGTGATCCTAGCCTACATGAAAAAGATGTACAGGAGACCTGGGGAATTTTATTAGTGAGTGAACTTGAAGTGGAGAATAAATTGTCATAAAAAAGATTCTTGTTCTACGATCATAAGTATTGTTAATCCCAGTGCTAAAACAGAGATCTATATCCTATAATTCAGGGGCGTAACTCCAGGGGTAGCAGCATAGCAGCTGCTATGGGGCCTGCATTGTCAGGGGGCCCATTACTAATCCTGACAGACTGAAAAATGGAGGATGTGCACTATTATATACATATTATGCTTCACAATGTACATCATAATGGGGCGCATTTACTTACAAATGGACAGTTTCCTTAAAGTGCTATTTCCGAGCATAATGGAGCGTGCGGCGATTCACTAAGATCGTGCCCAGAAATCATGACGCTTTGCCGCAATGGTCCGACAGTTTTCCATTATTTTTTGTAGTGCATCTTTAACATACGGTGTGCCACACAATTTGAAAGATAATCACGGTGCTCTCTCCGAATCAGTCAGACTATTCGATAACTCGTTCCTAATTTTGTTCACTGGAAGCCAGCACAGCTGCGCACAAAAGGTGCATGCGACACAATCTCAGCACCAGGGGCGTGCTAGGTCAAAAGATCCGGGGTTCGTGCCCCAGATTCTTTTGGCTGAAGCCCCGGATCTCCCCTGCGCATCCTCCTCTTCTCTCATCAGGATCTCCACAGATCGTGATGGAAGGAGTGCAGTCACTGTTTTCCCCAGCAGGGCTGCAGCCTCTGGAGGAATAATACTCTGAAGGACCTTGATGATGTCATGATGGTCACATGCCTGCGGAGGGAAACACACAGTGAACACATAGACCTGCATCATTGAGGAAGTGGGGCTGTGTGGGGGACATTACCTACAGGGGGGGGCTGTGTGGGGGCACATTAGCTACTGTGGGGCTGTGTGGGAGACATTACTTACTGGGGGGGGGCTGTGTGGGGGACATTACCTACAGGGGGGCTGTGTGGGGGACATTACCTACAGGGGGGCTGTGTGGGAGACATTACTTACTGTGGGTCCTGTGTTGGGAGACATACTTACTGGTGGGGGGCGTGTGTGTGGGCACATTACTTACTGTGGGGGGGCTGTTGTGGGGGACATTAGCTACTGGGGGGGCTTGTGTGGGGGACATTAGCTACTGGGGGGGCTGTGTGGGGGACATTAGCACTGAGGGTGGCTGTGGGGGCCATTGACTGGGTAGCTGTGTTGGGGGCACATTAGCTACGAGGGTAGCTGTGGTGGGGACATAGCTACTGAGGGTAGCTGTGGGGGCACATTAGCTACTGAGGTAGCTGGTGGGGCACATTGCAATGAGCTACTGGGGGGGGCCTGTGTGGGGCACATTACCTACTGAGGGTATTAGTGTGTGGGGAACATTTTGGGGGTGGTAGTAGATGTATGGGGGTCATTGCTTTGTGGCTGTGCAGGGCACGTTACGGGGGCGTGTGGGGGACATTTCTTGGGGCGTGTTCACACGTGGCACTAGAAACAGGCCTCAGTTTGATCTCATTTGCGTTCTAGTGAGACCAGTGTGAGGGTAAAAAGCTCCTGGTGTTTAAATGCAAACCTATACAGTATTTGGGGGAGTGTTGGGGGCAGCAGAGGATAACACTGTCCAAGATGTAGGGACAAGGGGAACATAAGATGTGGTGATGTCTAATGGAGAAGTGGAGGACGCGTCACTCTGCAGTCACTGGAGGGAAAAAGTGGGGATGTTCTCCTGTGGTTTCTGTAGCTGATACACTGTCAGGTTGTTATTGGCACTAGCACATGTGAGGGGATATGTTACAGGTGGCATTACTAAAAGTCTGATACACATGCATTGGGGCCCGGCCCGATCTTTTTCCACCCTAGCAACGCCACCTGCTCAGCGCGGACACTTCTTTAATACTTGTGAAGCGTTTTAGCCATGAAGAGCGTGCACGGTCCGGCAAAACTGCAGTTCACAACCCTTAGTAAATTTGTATATAACATACAGTATATGTGTGTATATATGCTGTACATATGCGTAGGCACTGGATGTGTGTGGGTATATTTGATTATATTTTCTATATTGGGTGGTTGTGTGTGTGTATAAATGTGAGTGTATGAGTGAAGAACTGTATGTTTTATATATATATATAATATATATATATTATATATATATATATACCGTATATACTACGGTAAGCCGAGACCCCTAATTTTACCATCAAAAACTGGAAAACCTATGACTTGAGTATAAGCGAGGGTGGGAAATGCATTGGTCCAGACCACCAGTATGTAGCCGGCAGCCCCACCCATATGTATCACAGCCTGGCCCCCCAAGTATCAGCTTCCCCCAGTAGTATACAGCCTGCCCCAGTAGTATACACCCTGCCCCAGGTAGTATACAGCCGGCCCCCTAGTATACCAGCCTGCCCCAAATAGTATACAGCTTGCCCCACGTGTATCAGCCAGAGTCCCCTAGTAGTATACAGCCCAGTCCCCAGTAGTATACAGTCTTGCCCCAGTAAGGGTTATACACTGCCCAGTATACAGCCTGCCCCAGTACTTACAGCTTGCCACAGTAATATACAGCTGCCCCCGTAGTATACAGCCCAGCATAAAAAAAAAATAATAAACTCACCCTCCGGTGGCCGACGTGCAGCGCTGCTCCCTTATGTCCGCGCGGTCCTCTTCTGGACTTCGCGCCCGTCTTCTTTGTTCTCTAACTCGTGGTGGGCACCGCCATTGTTCCCCCGGATGGCACAAGTATGACGGCGTCGCTGCTGACGTCATACTGAGGAAAAACCCCAGTAGTATACAGCCTGCCCCCAGTAGTATACAGCTTGTCCCCTTGCAGTATACAGCCTGCCCCAGTAGTATACAGCCAGCCAGCCCCCTTGCAGTATACAGCCTGCCCCCATCAGTATACAGCCTGACCCCATCAGTATACAGCCTGCCCCAGTAGTATACAGCTTGCCCCCAGTAGTATACAGCCTGCCCCCAGTAGTATACAGCCTGCCCCCATCAGTATACAGTCTGCCCTCAGTAGTATACAGCAGCCTCTATTAGTATAAAGATAAAGAAATAAACTTAATACTCACCGAGCCGTCGCGGTTCCCGGCGGCTTCCGATCCCCATCGTGGCTCCCGGCGGCTTCTTCACTCTTCACTCTTCTCTGGAGATTGCGCCGACCGTCGCACACTGTGATGCAGCGCTGTCGCCGCTGGTGACGTCATCCGCGTCATCACAGTGTGCGACGGCCGGCAGATCGCATGGACGCGACTCTGCCGGCTAGAGAAGATAGAAGAGTGAAGAGGAGACACGGGGAGCCGCCAGGAGCCGGGACAGGGATCGGGAGCCGCAACAAACATCGGGGACACCGGAGGGTGAGTATTATTTATTTTTTTTTTTATCATTGACTCGTGTATAAGCCGAGGCAAGGTTTTTCAGCACATTTTTTGTGCTGAAAAACTCGGCTTATACACGAGTAGAGATGAGCGAGCACTAAAATGCTCGGGTACTCGTTATTCGAGACGAACTTTTCCCGATGCTCGAGTGCTCGTCTCGAATAACGAGTACCCGCCCCGATGTCCGCGCAGGTCCTCTTCTGGCTTCCGCGCCCGTCTTCTTTCTTCTCTAACTTCGTGGTGGGCACCGCCATTGTTCTCCCCTGGATGGCGCCTAGTATGACGCGTCGCTGCTGACATCATACTAGGCGCCGCCTGGGAGAAAAACATGGTGGCACCCAGCACAAAGTTAGAGAAGAAAGAAGACGCGGAAGCCAGAAGAGGACCAGCACGGACATTGGGGGAGCAGCGCTGCACGTCGGGGCCACCAGAGGGTGAGTATATAAGTTTATTATTTTTTAAACATTTTTTAAGTATATATACACTCACCGGCCACTTTATTAGATATGCCTGTCCAACTGCTCGTTAACACTTAATTTCTAATCAGCCAATCACATGGCGGCACTTGACATGGTCAGACAATCTCCTGCAAAGGTTCAAACCGAGCATCCTATGAGAAGGTGATGTGAGTGGCCTTGACGTGCATGGTTGTTGGTGCCAAAGGCTGAGTAGTTTCAAAACGCGGATCTCTGGGATTTCACGCACAACCAGCTCTAGTGGTTTAAAGAGATGGCCGAAAAAGAAAAAACATCCAGTGAGCGGCAGTTCGTGGGGGTGGAGGAAATGCCTTGTTGAATCCTGATGTCCAGTGGAGAATGGGCAGACGGTCAGCTGATGAATGCACCAGTGACGCAAATCGCCACCCTTTAACAACCAAGGAGGCCGAATACATCTCTGAACACTCAGTGAAATCAACTGAGGCAGATGGCTACCTCAACGAAGACCACGTCCACCGGGGTGCACTCGCCTTTCAGCCTGACAAACAGAAAGCTACAATTTGCCAAGCTCATCGAAATTTGACAGTACGATTGGAAAAACGTTGCCTGGTCGTGATGATCTCTATTATCCTGCTGCGACTTCGGAGGGTAGGTCAGAATTGTGCGTCAACACATGAACCATGGAATCCTCCTCCTTGTCTCAGCGGTTCATGCTGGGTTGTGGGGTGTCCATGTGTGGGGAATATTTTCTTTTCTTTGGCCTCTTTGGCCCCTTGGTACCATATTGAGCATCGTTCCACCGCCACAGCCGACCTGATTCTTGTTGCTGACCATGTCCATCCCTTTTGACATCAATGTACCCAACATCTGATGCTACTTTCATCAGGATAATGCGCCATGTCATAAAGCTGGAATCATCTCAGCCTGGTTTCTTGAACATGACAGTGATTCACTGGACTCAAATTGCCTCCCAGTCCCAGATCTCAATCCAATAGCTCTTTGGATTGGTGGAACGAGAGATTCTCATCATTGGCTTTGCCAGCCACAAATCTGCAGTCAACGTGTGATGCCATCATGTCATATGTACCAATCTCTGAGGATGCCTTCCACACCTTGTTATCTTGCTCCCGAAGAATTGAGGCAGTTCTGAAGGCAAAAGGGGGTCCAACCCGTTACTAGCATGGTGTACCTAATAAAGTGGCCGGTGAGTGTATGTGTGTATTGACTCGTGTATAGGCCGAGGGGACATATTTCAGCACATTTTTTGTGCTAAAAAACACGGCTTATACACGAGTATATACAGTATATGAGTAAATGTGAGTGTAATTTGTATATTTTTAAGGGGAAGGGGGGCCCTATTCAGAAGACTGCTATGGGCCCAGCCTCTCCTAGTTACACCCCGGCTATAGCTGAATGCTAGTTGAACTGTGATATGTCTTCTGTAGCGATTGTGACCAAAAATTACTGGTTTCTGTTGCTGTTTTTCACTGCTCCAACGTAGCTTGTGATACGCACCCTGTATACACAGCAATAATTGACACGCTGACCATTCAAAAATATATTCACGCTGTTGTTATTTTCAACTACAGGCTACAGATTGGTGAAGATAATTTTCAGTTTTGATATGACTTTACCCCATCTACAAAGCAAGGTCCATAAAGCTGTAACTTGATAAATTACAATTGTCACAGAGACCAAATTGGCTGGGGTTACAATGATAAAATATACAATTCTGACTTACATACAAAATACAAACTTAAGAACAAACCTACAGAACCGATCTTGTACGTAACCCGGGGACTGCCTGTATAGGTTTGGCAGCTGCTATGGTCCCAGATCAGTTTTGCTGGTGTGGTGGGACTTTTTGCATGTAACATAATCAATTGGTGTACATGTACACAAGATGTCGCAATTCCAGTAGACTATGGGTGTGGTAGTGTTATACAGCAACAGAAGGGAACCCCATATGAATCTTTGTTCTGTGACCGCTATTTTACACCTTACCTCTTTCACAGGGTTGCTTGAAAGATCCAGCTTCTGCACAGAATTGTTAAAAGGAAACATAAAATCCTCTTTCCTTAGTTCACCGATCATATTATGTGAATACAGGAGCTCGGAGAGGTTGGGTAGCTGCTCTTTGTCTCCTAAAGCTGTGGTTGTCATTTTATTGTGAGACACATCAAGGATGTTCAGGTTCTGTAAAAAATAATATCGTGACTTTAATCACATGATATCACAAGCTGATTCTGATGTTAGGCCTAAGTGAATATTACCTGGAGACTTTCAAATGGGTTCCCAGTTATTCCTTTAATTCCATTGGAATTCAGCCGCAGCTCGGCGAGGTCTGTGCAGTAAAGGAAGCCTTTTTCGGGGATCTTGCTAAATTCATTGTGCTGCAGGTTAAGTATTTTAAGCAATGGCAGTTTTTGGCATAAGGCAGTGTCAAGAATATGGAGAGTATTATATCCAACATCCAGATGATGAAGTTTGTCGTATCTGGAGAGGTTGGCTGCAGGCAGTGTCTTCAGTCGATTATGAGAAAGGTCCAGGATTTTGATGGTTGTTGGAAGGTCAGAAGGTATGGTATATAATTCAAGGTGACTGCAGTCTGCTTTTTCTGTTGTGACCTTACAGTGATTTTCTGCAATGATGGGAACCATGATAATGACATATGCAGTGCAGAGCACGTACACAGGGAATATGAATGTAGATTTCATCTTGTTTCTGTTATTTAAAAAAAGATATAATATATCATTAAGAAATATAGCAAAATGTAATTACTAATAGTTACCAAATATACGAGACCCCACACTGAAAACTGACATATAGCCACACAGTTTAACCATTCTGTCTCTACTTGTTTGATTTTAAAGAAGTTAAAGGGACCCTGTCATCATGGGCCCTTTTTCTGGATCCCTCATGTCCCCATAGAGAATAGTGTGCACATTGCCAAATCCATCACGCTCGGGAAACCACAAAGTCATGCGTCTATTTCAAATAGGAGGGATATTGGCGTTTTTTAAAATTTAAAATAGATGCATGACGGAGCAGTTTCCCAAGGGTGCAGTGGGACACTGCTTCTCTCTGGCCACTCCCATGGGACATTGCTCTGCAGAGAGAAAGGTAAACCTTTATCTAAATCTTATTTTTATCAGAGAAAGGCTTTGGCAATGTGCACATTATTCTCTATGGGTCATGGGGAAACCAGAAAAGGGGCTCCTGATTACAGGTTCTCTTTTCATCACTATGATTTACCCACCTGAACTAACTGTTATGGTATGCAGGGCAATGCCCACACGTGCCACCTATACCTTTGCTTATATTGTCCAGCTTCTCCTTTCCTGCTAAAACTCCACTTTAGAAATATGAAAATTAGGCTGAAGTCCTTTATCAGAGCATTTTTAAGGCTCAGGTACCACATCTTGCTGGACCTATGATTGACATAGTTGAAGGGGAAGCACGAGAGGAGGTGCTGGGCAGGTGAAGTGTAGCAGTGGTTTTATTACTGCTGTGGACTCTCTGCTAATGCCCTCCGAGGTCCTTCAGACTAATTTGCATATTTCTAACATTACGGTAATTTTTGCAAGAAGAAGCTGGGCACATAATGGGTGATTTGCAATTAGTCAGGAAGGTAGTCGGATAACCAGAGTCTATTTTTACAGCAAATAAAGACAAGGTTTAAAAACAAATAGGCAAAATGAAAAGGGATCCTTCTGAAATTATACCATAAAGGTAATTCAGACAGTTTCCAAACATGTGTCCTTATGGTACATCTTCTTAGGTTTCCTTTTTATTTACTTCGTGCATAAGAAGAAGCATTTCCCTATTGTTAGAGATTTTTATCTAGGACTCAAAACAGTCTCTTAGTGTATGTAAAGATCTTCTCCCTCATTTAATATCTCAAATGCATAATATCACAGACAGAAGAGTCATCAAAGAGGCATGAATAGAATACTGCAATGCTATTGGCCATAATGAATTTACCAGCACATTTCTCAGAAAAGGCTAATAGATAAACTAGGGGAGGCTGGCAGGCCATATACTGTGGGCGGGGGGCTGGTAGGCTATATACTACATGGGTCTGGCTGTATACTGGCTGGCTGGAACGCCCCAGTAGCCACTTTCTTCCTCCTACCCTGACATCTTGGGCGCGCAGCTGCTCCTAGCTGCGTGCCCTCCTCCGAGAAGCCGGAGTTCGCCGCATACACAGTAGCTCCGGCTTCGGATCAGTGGCCGTGCAGCCGCAGGCCTGCTGTTCTGCGGATGCACAGAACACCAGCTTCTCGGATGAAGATGTCAGGGTAGGAGGAACAAAGAGGCTACTGAGGCGTGGAGTAGCCACGACGTGTAGCATCATGTCTGACTACTCCACGCCCCAGCAGCCGCTTTAGAAAATTTGCATATTAGGGCAATAAAGATTTTAAAAAGATAGCGGGGACTTGAGGATTAGCTCTAAAAATCCTCACGTCCAATACATACACCTACCACCTGTTCTACCTTTATAGAGATAACTAAATGTAATGCTGAACACCATGCAGTGGTGTAAACTGAGCCTTAATTCCCTATATTTTGTTTGGTATATGCATTCTGGGTATATTTTTATAAGTATGTATTCGAGTATAAGCCGACATGAATATAAGCCAAGGCCCCTAATGTTACCACAACAAACTGAGAAAACCTATTGACTCGAGTATAAGCCTATGATTGGAAATGCATGTCACAGCATCCCCCCAGCATATAGCAAGTCAGCCCCCTGCTCCCCTTTATAAAGCTAGCTAGCCCCCCTCCGCCAGTATATAGCCAACCAGCCACTTGCAGGAGGATCTGTGGGGGGACTGGCCTCAGGACTGGCCTTCCTTCTGCTGCCTTTTTGCGCACAATTTTGCATGTCTGACAAGGACACCAAAATGCTTCATCCCAACCCTGGCAGGCCCCAAAATCATAAGAACAGAAGTGTGTTCTACCCTCATTTGCACATGTGCATGCTGCTCTATTTAACTCTATGGGGGTTATTTACTCAGGGTCTGCGGATCGCGCTTTTGTCGGATTTTCCGTCGTTTTGGGGATTTGCGCCGCTGTGACAGGTATTTAACTGGGGATTGTGTCACACCCGATTGGATTGTGGCGCAGATGCGCTGGCTTTCATGCAACAGAAATCATGGGACGATCCGAATGATTCGGACTGAGCGCAGGATTTCACTTCAAATTGTTTCACAAGATCAAGCACTTACATGCACCAGGAAGAAGAAGGTGAACTCCAGCGGACCTGAGCGGGGAAGCGACAGATGCAGGATATCAGGCCCGCGATATTAGTGAATCGCGGCAAATGTGCATACCGGTCGGACAATGCACTTTTGGGGAACGCGTCAGGACAGGTAAGTAAATGTGCCACTATGTTGCTGACGGAGATAGCCGAACACTGTAGCTGTCTCCATCAGTTCGATGGACAGTGAGTGGAGTGGCAGTGCACATATCTAACCAGCTGCTCCATTCATTTGTGGTACAACAGACCCCCCCTTATTATGATCCCTGGGGGTCACATCCTGTGAATAGGGGATGACTTGTTGTGAATGGCCAACCCCTTTAAATCTATTTTTGGAAAATGTGGTTCCTATGCCCTAGAACAGTGATGGCGAACCTTTTAGAGGCCGAGTGCCCATACTACAACAAAGACCCACTTATTTATCGCAAAGTGCCAACACAGGAATTTAATTTGTGATTTATACTCCCTTCTCTGTCACAGTTTTCATTGATGCCAGCCCCTGAGGACACCAATAAAGCAGAAAATAGTCCCAGGTAGCGCTGTCACTTTAAAATAGCTCTGTGCACAGCAAGTCCTGGGCTGTCTGGGACTACAGGAAGATATCTGGAGTCATCTCTGGTGATGGCCTGAGTGCCCACAGAAAGGGCTCTGAGTGCCACCTCTGGCACCAGTGCCATAGGTTAGCCATCACTGCCCTAGAACACCCGTGAAACTACAACTCTCAGCATGCCTACAATTGCCAGTAAGTGGAATCTTTTCTCTTTCCTTTTTTTATAAAAAGAGTTTTATAATTTCAATAAGATTAGTTTTACGGCTAAAGGTCTAAGAACACCTTGAACTTGTCAGATATCAGATTCAATGGTAATTATTAAATTCTGAGTTATGTGCAAAAGAGTTTGCATACTACAGTAATAACCAAAGATCCAGCTAAATAGACCAGTATTACAGATAATAACATTCACTTATATCAGAAACTTACAGACTCTTCTTGTGGGTTGGAGAGCTAACAGTTAAGTTCTTCTTACAGGGTAGAGCCTGGGCGCCATATCACAGAAAAACAGACTGAGAACCAAGGCTGCACATTGTGCAGAAGGTGGAGGAGCGAGATCTGGCAGCTGTGAGTCACTGGCTATGGGGCAGCCCCTGACTTGGGAGTGGTTATTATACGCATAACACTAGCACCAGCAATGTCATTTTACTTTTGTCTGACCCATATACTTATGCTCAATACTCCAACATTACCAAGATTACACACTCTTACTTTAGAAATGCTTCCTCTTTTCATTTTGATGCTTACTGTTGTCCGACACTAAGTAAATCATAAGTAACTTTCATTGCATTCATTTCACTACAGTTTGTCAGGAGCTTGTACTGTAAGGAGGGGACATGCTGTGTAAGGAGGGGGCATGCTGTGTAAGGAGGGGGCATGCTTTCAGGTTATTTGAAAAATTTTGGTGGTATGTTTTGCATTTATTTATGAGAAAATCAGATAATTGGTGAAAATTTGGAAATATTTTTGATTTTGGAACTTCAAAATGTTCTACTTTTTCCATACATAGTCATAACCGCAAAAAAACGTAATAACTAGAGATGAGCGAGCACTAAAATGCTCGGGTACTCATTATTCGAGACGAACTTTTCCCGATGCTGGAGTGCTCGTCTCGAATAACGAGCCCCATTGAAGTCAATGGGAGACTCGAGCATTTTTCAAGGGGACCAAGGCTCTGCACAGGGAAGCTTGGCCAAACACCTGGGAACCTCAGAAAAGGATGGAAACACCACGGAAATGGACAGGAAACAGCAGGGGCAGCATGCATGGATGCCTCTGATGCTGCTTAATCGCACCATTATGCCAAAATTATGGGCAACAGCATGGGCATGCTGTGTAAGGAGGGGGCATGCTGTGCAAGGAGGGGGCATGGTGTGTAAGGAGGGGGCATGATGTGTAAGGAGGGGGCATGCTCTATACATCAGAGGAGGGAGAGGTCTCCTGCTGGTGGCCGGCAGTGCCAATGCTCTGCTCTGTATATTCCTGATGGGCACTTGCAATACTTTGGACTGGTTTATTTTATATATTTATACTGTAGGTCTACTAAGCCAAGTATGTTTTTTTTTTTTTAAAAAGTATAATATACAATGCACATAAACATGGTGTAACCAGCGTCTTATATAGAGTAACAGCTTTCCAACTATTAGTGCATAAACTAACCACAGGCTATATAGAGCAATATACATGGCCAGTACCCACTGAAATAGAAAAACCTACTAAGGAACTGACATCTGCAATAAAAAAACATATGCATTTTCTCATCCCATAAATATAAATGACAAAATTAGAGATAAGCGGAATTGCCATTCCTGTTCAGGTTTGACGTGACCTGGACATGTTGCCGGATTGGTGGGCTAACAGCCAGTTCAGCAAATTGACGCCTACAACAACTAGCCATGGCATAATAGTTGATAATGGGAAGACAGCCCTAAAAACAGACCAAAGGGATAATAAATTAAAGCAAATTAATGTTATTGTTTGTATTATAAAAAGTTATACAGTTTTCTAATATTCTTTCTGTATGAATTCCTCACTGTTTACTTGCTGTCATTCCATGGAAAGCTTCTATGTTACTTCCAGTGGACAGAAATCTGACCATGGTCACACAGGTGCACGGATCATTACATCACACAGCTCTGATTACTCATATAGAGAATACTGGTCACTATATCCTCCAGCCTAACAGATGGTACTGGTCAGGGGGTAAACCTGAAGACATGATAGGGGGGGGGGGGGATAATTCTCCAGATGTGGGCACACTGTCTGGGTGCAAAGCTCCGCTGAAAAGTTATGCAACAAACACTAGCTAACAGGTGAGGGGACCACAAAGGGATATAATGCACACATCAAAGATTATATAGAAAAAATATACAAATCTTATTAAAGCCAAACATAGACATCACAATAAGGTCTCATTCACACTGCCGTTGAGGGGACGTATATCAGGCCGCAAACGTCCCCATAGATGGCTATGGTAATCTGGTGACGGTACGGTACCCCATACCATAGACCTATACCCTATAACATGTGGTATCCATGTGTATATGGCAAGAGGACGCTTTTTGGTTTGGTCTGTTTTTAGGATTGTCTCTGCATAATAATAATAATAATAATAATAATAATAATAATTCTTTATTTATATAAAGCACACAGATTATGATTCATTTTTGTCATTTAAATTTATGTAAAATTACCCGCATATATAGTCGAGTATAAGCCGACCCAAGTATAAGCCGAGACCCCTAATTTTAACACAAAAAAATGGGAAAACCTATTGACTTGAGTATAAGCCAAGGGTGGGAAATGCATTGGTCACAGCCCCCCCAGTATATAGTCTGCCTTCCACCACCCCCCCAGTATATAGCCACCAGCCCCTGTAGTATATAGCCTGCCCGCCCCTGTAGTATATAGCCTGCCAGCACCTGTATTATATAGCCTGCCAGCCCCTGTATTATATAGCCTGCTAGCCCCTGTAGTATATAGCCTGCCAGCCCCTGTAGTATATAGCCTGCCAGCCCCCACTAGTATGTAGCCTGTCAGCCCCTGTAGTATATAGCCTGCCAGCCCCCAGTAGTATATAGCCAGCCAGCCCACTGTAGTATAAAGACTGCCAGTCCCTGTAGTATATAGCCTGCCAGCCCCCAATATGATGCCTGTAGGAAAAAAAATGTACACTCACCTTCCGACGCCCCCCCAGCAGGTCATCTACTATCCATTGCGGCTCCGGCATTGGCTCCGTGTCCTCGCCGTCCGTCGCTGGCATTGTCATGTCAGCTGCTCGCTGACATCATAGTATGTGCCAACATAGAATGTCAGTGAGTGAGGGGGGGGTGTCAGAAGGTGAGTACAATTTTTTTTTCCTTGACTCGAGTATAAGCAGAGTTAGGGTTTTTCAGCACATTTTTTGTGCTGAAAAACTTGGCTTATAATCGAGTATATACACTCACCGGCCACTTTATTAGGTACACCATGCTAGTAACAGGTTGGACCCCCTTTTGCCTTCAGAACTGCCTCAATTCTTCGTGGCATAGATTCAGCAAGGTGCTGGAAGCATTCCTCAGAGATTTTGGTCCATATTGACATGGGTAGATTTCCTTTAACGCTTTGTGCCAAGTTTCTGATGTTTTCCCTATAAAATGGATAGGGGGTAAGTGATTGATCAGTTGGGATTCCACCACAGGGACCTCTATCGATTAGAAGATTGTGCATCCTTTGTACCTGAAATTGTATACAATAGTGTACAATGTGAATGCTTTTTAAAACTCACTTCAACTGTATGAGATAAACACTGATTGCCAAGTGCTTTTTTGGCAGTCCCCACCTGTGCCACCACTGCTCTGTTTCGGAGTACAATGGACCCCTGGTCTTGTGATTAGTTGTGGTCCACTGAACAGAAAACTTGGAACAACCACACCTGCACAAGTGGTGAGGAAGCAGGGGGAGGATGAGACAGTGTAACAGCCTACAAAGCCGGATGACAGAGGGTTCATTTTAGAAGGAAGAAGGCCACGGATAACAAATATAAGAAGATTACCACAGTCGCAGTGCCTGGATCTATGAGTAAGTGCCTTTGGTTTATCATGCTGGGTTTTGATCGTAGATTCTCTTTAACAATAACAGCTACTTTCAATAAACAGGAAACTAAATTCCTTGAACAACATAATCATAACCTTTGTACTTTTTACAAGGCTAAGGACACCTGCACCAAGAAATAAATCAAATTTATAAATGCAAAACTGAAATAAATGAAAAGTAAAGTGTCTATTTCACAATAGCATATCCATTATACTGTAATAACAAACACTGCAAAAACTAAGAGGGGGTTTTACAATATAGAGATGTTCTGGACCCTCTTTCATATACAAAATACATTCAACGAAGGTCTGTGTACAGTACTGTGCAAAGGATGTTCCCCAGAATCTGTAAACTGCTATGGAAATTGATGGCGCTATATAAAAAGATTATTATTATTATTATTATTATTATTATTATACAAGGCTGCAGAGTAAGAATGCTTTCAATAATAGTTTATAGCTCATTTATCAGGAACTGAACCAAGTGGACATGGAGGGCACAGGTTATAGAGCAATTACACCAGACAGGACCTGCTGTAGAATTAACCTGTGCACTTAATGGGGCTTATTTACTAATGGTCCCGCGGCCGCATTTTCGTCGGGTTTCCGGACTTTTCGGGGTTCGCGGCGGGGATTGTTTCGCACATGATCGTATTGTGTCGGAATCGCGTTGGCTTTCCTGCGACACAAATCAGGGGGCGGGCCATCGGACGATCCAACGTATTCGGACAACGCGCAGGATTTAAAATTGTGTCGCAAGCCAAGCACTTACATACACCTGGAAGAAGAAGGTTAGCTCCGGCGGACCTGAGCGGGGAAGTGACACATGCAGGATATCGGGAGCACGCTCGTAGGGAATCGCAGCAGACTTCATCCTCGTCGGACATTCTGGATCGAGGATCGCGCAGGTATCGGGTAAGTAAGGGTGATGACACACTTATCGCTTTGTCTGCGTTTGCAAATGCAAACAAAGCCGCACCTACCGGGGCGGGCCGCGGCCCGTTCGCATCAGCGCTTCTATGGAAACGCCTGCGATCGGGAATGAGCCGCCGGTGTTTTGCGTTAATTTAATGCGGCCCGTCCCGGTAGGTGCGGCTTTGTCTGCGTTTGCGTTTGCGTTTGCAAATGCAGACAAAGCGGTACATGTCATAACCCTTAATGTGCCCCAATATAACTGGAACCTTCCCATGAGCGGCGGGTGGAACCCACATACAAGATCTTAATAAATTCTCATTCTCATTCTCATTACTGCTGTAATACTATTATATTGCATTTTGCAGCATTTTATCTACACCTAACTAAAATGTGTGCACACTATTGTAAGATCCGTGTTATGAGTGTTTTTCTGTTTCCTGTCTGAGAATGTAACATGCAGAGATTAACCATATGACCTATACAACATAAGTAGTTCCAGCTACATGTAAGTGCCACTCAGAATGTTACATCAGTATATCCCCTGGTTTAAAGACTAAATATAACATTTGCCACATAAGACAAAACACAACGTGAACTTTCCTCTGATGCCCATCACAAGACAATATAAGACGACAAGTCATAATAGGGAAGTTCACTTGGAAAGACCATGCTAAAAAGAAAAGTTAGGTCAAGTAAGACATCAGATACTAATTTACCTGACTACAACAACCAATTACCAAAGGAAGGTTAGAAAAGTTAAAACATTTCTGAGGCACATCCGTGTCTCCATTATCAGGGCTTCACTCTCGCTACTGTTACAGTAGGTAGACAAGTATGTTCACTCCCCTTTCAGCTGTTCATTTTACTACTCTGATTTACTGCAGCCCATGATCTTGAGAGTCATGTGGTGCAATATATTCGGCCAACCATCACAATATTGTCTGTGACCGCACGCAGTCAATAGATCTTAATCTATACAAATGCGGCCCCATAAAATGTAAAAAAAAGTGAAATCAAAAAAGGTAATTAAAGATTACAGGCGGTCCCCTACTTAAGAACACTCGACTTACAGACGACCCCTAGTTACAAACGGACCACTGGATATTAGCAATTTACTGTACTTTAGCTCCAGGCTACAATAAACAGCTATTACAGGTATTAAAGGTGTCTGTAATGAAGCTTTATTGTTAATCCTGGTTCTTATGACAACCCAACATTTTTAAAATTCAATTGTCACAGAGACCACAAAAGTTCTGGCTGGGATTAATGATAAAATATACAGTTCCGACTTAAATACAAACCCGGGGACTGCCTGTACTGATTTTGCATGTTTACTGCAAAAGATTCTTTATTTCACCTGCACTGTCTAGAGAAGGGTTTATAATCACTCAAGTGCTGGAGATCATCCAGATGTGCAAGAAGAGGGCATGTGGCGTAAATATCAATAGCTACCCCCTGGAAAGACTAGGACCCACCCATCCTGTACTATGAGATGTCCACACGGGCGCTTCACACGTTCTCATTTTACAATTTTCCCACTGGAGCTGATTTACAGATCCTTAGTAAAAAACTAAACCAGGATACGGACAGCGATTTTATTGATGTTAGGATTACACATATTTACGCTTACACTTTAACCCCGGATCCTACTTTTGTGACTTTCTTGAAACTTTATTACGCTAGAAAACTGGGACAGTGTTTTTACAATCTAGAGTAAAACTACAATCACCACAGCTACAAAGTCTTCCTCCATACAGTTTTCCAGTTTACTGTCAGCATATACCTGTTTACACAGGGCAATGTGCTGCCAGCAGTCCTGTAAGGAACCAGAAAATTCACTTCTTAACCCCTTCCCAATGCTTGATGTAATAGTTTGCAGGGCAGCCATGTTTAGTGTGTTCAGGGAACCCCAAGTTACAGAAAACCCTCCTCCATTCACAGGTGCAACTCACTGTGCACACAGGGCCGGATTATCATTCTGTGGAGGGCCCACAAACTTCCTAGCCGTGACCCTGATGGTGCGTTAACATGTGGCTTTAGTCCATGCCTTTTCATATGCATCACAACAGCTGTGGAGAGGAAATTTACCTAATTACATTGCGGTCAACATTGTGTTTACAAAATGCATGCAACTGCATGAGGAAACACATCATGATCCATAAAGATCCATAGAATGAACAATTATACTGTGAGAAAAGTCTATAGAAACCACACACAAACAGAAGCGTGAATAGAATGGAAATGTGACAAGTGTCCATGCACAGCCAACACTAGATGGCAGCGTGCACTTACTAGATGGCAGGGTGCACTTACTAGATGGCAGGGTGCACTCACTAGATGGCAGCGTGCACTCACTAGATGGCAGGGTGCACTCACTAGATGGCAGGGTGCACTCACTAGATGGCAGGGTGCACTCACTAGATGGCAGGGTGCACTCACTAGATGGCAGGAGGCAGATGTGCAACACACAATCAATATTCATTTCTAGCGCCAGCAGTCGTCTGCACTTTATAGAACTGTCTATAAATTAACAGAACAAGGACACTTACACACTAGTGGGTTTGATGTATCACACTTGCAGCATGTGCAGGCTGGAATGTCCGTCCCGAACTCTGAGCAACCAGAACTGCACTCAGCATGTCAGTCCTGCTCTGGGTGTCATGGTTCAGGCCGACCGTCACAGACAGCTGGACACATCAAACCCGCTCGTGTGTAAGGGACCTAAGATGCTCCTTTTTCTTTTCAGCTTTTCTGCTCATATAAAAATAAAATCTACTTTTGTTATAGAACAAAAAGTTATAAAGGCAGATTTCCTTATCCAGTCCAGTGGCAATCCAGTGGCGCGTTCTCTGACGCTGATTCGGGTTCTTTCGGGATTCACTTAGGTCGTGCGCCCGATGTCCACTAGTTGTTCGCTGCTGCGCTGACGTCCACAGGAATTTAACCTCCTTGTTCCGGTTAGTGGGTGCTATATTTTTTTTTAATTTCCGTGGTTACTTCCGATCCTCGGATTTCCGACGGCCATGCCCCCCCATTTCTGTTGCGTGTACAGTCATCGCGTGTGCCAAAATCCAGGGGGAATTCGGCGCAAATCAGAAAAATTCTGGAAACTCGACGGAAAAACGTAATACAGACCCTTAGTAAATGTGCCCCATAGTCTCTGTAGCTTACAGTAATTTTCCCAAAATATCTTGAATACATGCAGATGTGTTTGCATTTATAGAAGTTACTGTTGATAAGATTGGCAGAATTTTGCCAAAAAAAGGGTGTGATAGTAGATCTGATGTATTGAGAAAATCCTCTTTGGGGGCTTAAAAAGTGCCTGTCAGGCTGATTCGGGGCACTAAACCACCACAGATTCTTGTGGATTGTCCCACATCACCCTATATTGGTTGGACCTTGGGCCCATAGAAAAAAACCTATGCTCATCCAATTCTCTACTACTCCCCGGCGCATGTGTACTGGTTCAGAGAAAAAGTAGTCAAGCCAGATTAAAGAGAACCTACCACCACGAATCTACCTATAAAGGTAGATCGGGTGGTAGGTCGATGTAAGGCCGTGAGGATAGCTCTTTTTAGAGCAATCCCCACGTCCCCGCTAACTTTGGTACACTATTGACCTAATATGTAATTTCGTTATGCGGCTACTGGGCGTGGAGTAGCCGAGCACGAGGCTACACAGCGCGGCTACTCCCGCCCCATTAGCCACATTACTCCTCTCTACCTTGTGTGTTCGGCGCGCAGCTCCTCGTAGTGCGCGCCTCGTCGGGCAAGCCGGCTACTGCTCATGAGCATAGCTCCGGCCTCGGAGCTGGGACTGCTCAGCCGCGTTTCTGCGCATGCACAGAACGCCATGTTTGCGTGGTTTCCCTCCGGGTACTCCGGTTTCCTCCCACACCTTCAAAACATACGTTTAGGTTGTTTAGATTGTGAGCCCTATGGGGACAGGACCAATTTGACATGCTTGTGCAGCGCTGCGTATCTGTGTGCGCTATATAAATAAAGAATTATTATTATTATTATTATTAGGACGACGCCGCACCAACAGGTAGGAGGAGTAATGTGGCTACTGGGGCGTGGAGTAGCCGCATCGTGTAGCCTCGTGCCCATCTACTCCACCCCATAGAAAAAAGAGCTAAAAAGAGCTCTCCTCACGTTCCTTATATCCACACTACCACCCATCTAACCTTTATAGGTAGATTCGTGGTGGTAGTTCCCTTTAAGGGTGGTGGGGGCTGCTGGGCAAAAAACTGGATGGGGTCCCCAATCTTTTTTAAATAAATTAAATACTTGATAATTAAAAATAATAGTTGTGCAACCTTTGCAGAGAAAAGGACTACAACAATAACTTTTCATACACACCCCAGCTACTGCAGAACCTCTTTATACACACTGTAGCTACCACCACATGAAATCTTCATATACCATCGCTGCTGCGAATCCTCTTCATACATACCTCAGCTGCTGCAGATCACTTATAAACCATTTCGTCGAGACCTGATAATACTCACCTTAACTGCCACACAACTTCATATATACACTTCAGACTGCAGACACCTCAATAAAACAACACCCTCACTGCTGCTCAGAATCTTAATCACAACCCCTCTTCTTTGGTCTTCCATCTCACACATGTAGCTTTTTTCCTTGCTCACCCCCGCTGTTCTCCAGCGCTGACTGTTTTCCTCACTGTAATGCACAATGTAGGGCGCAGACCTGACACATGGGCTTTCCGCCCCCTTCCCATGATATGTCTTACATCTGGAAAGGACTTACATGCAGTTTACACGTCCTGTACTGAGTAGCACTCACTATTCAAATGGACACCTATATTTCTGATCATAAAGCCGGTGTGGAGGCAGGATGGATGGAGGGGGCCCGCTCCTGTTGCGCACTAGTGGGGTCCTAAATATAGTCGTATATTGTAAAAACCTGAAACCTGTCCAGTTCAGCAAGCTTTACCAACCATTATTTTTGATTGGGTTTTCAAGAGCTAAGTTGATCGGCAATCGTATCTCTGAGCTACTGGGGTATGTTGGGAGAGATAGAGGCTAACTCATACGTCATTTCATTTGTCGTGGAAATGTGATCTCTTCTTAGAGTCATTTCTACGTTCTGTGTCTCCTAATTTCAACCTTTCCATCGGTTTTGCTCAGGGTTCACTTTCACTCCGAACGTCCTCCTCTATCACCTCACATACCTCTTGTTGTGTTGTTTGGAAATAGGAATGAGGCAATCGTGCACTTCACTGTTTCATATGTTCATTAATGTCTTTTCCTGTGTCTCTTTATCTAAATTGAGAGGTGTCAGCTCGTTTATAGGGACAATTTCTGGTCGCCTACTTTATCCTCGCCCCCTCTTTCCCCGCCGTTGGTAGCCGCAAACATCATGAGCCTCGACCGTCCATTTAATTCAATGCGGGATGTGTCATTGTCGCTTTTGAATCACGCTCTTCTTCTCTTCGTTCTTCTTTATTGCTCTTTTATGCCTTTATTCTCTGAAAAATGAACCTAAACTGTTTAGCGTGAAATGAGCAAGCTTAAGGCTGTGTGGGGGGGGGAGCAGACCCCTCCATCGCTTGGGTTCTATAGAAGCTACAGCCGGTTCTTCTACTCCCAGCTTAGGCCCCAAGATTTTCGGCTTGTCATACACCTTCCCCTCCACCTACGTATGCTTGCGTTCCCCTCGTCTTTTGGACGTTTGCACCTACAATCACATACGCCACTGTCCTCCGTATCTGATCTCCTGGAAAATCGTATTGAACATTGCGATCTTTCCTCGTGTTAAAACAGCCCGGAACACTTGTGGGATCTATAGAGAAGGGAGGGGTCACTTCTCCGCCTTTCATGGTGGCCCCGAGCGTATCTCCCTTCCGGGCTATGCCCGTGGCAAACGTTTATCCTGGGCATGTGGCCTAAGACATACTTTTACTCCTTTAAGAAACCACTGCAACTGTGAAATAGAAAAAATATACATCTGACTGATAAGTAACGTACTATGTGCATTTCCTGAGTCACATTGGCTGTATTAAGCAAGAAAATCTAGTTTTTTCAGCTGAAAGAAGAAGTAACATGAGAGAGACAATTGTGGCTATGCAATGTTTCTATCCTGGTTCATTCTAACTCATTGATGTATGATATATAATGAGCATTGCTGGGCTCTCTATACTGCTACATATTACGATACACAACCCATAGGCTCAACTGGTTTACTTGGATTCATATATAAAAATACAGGTTGTTTACACAAATATTCTTAAATGAAATTGGTGGGGTCACTATTAATTCCCCTAAAACCTCAGCAGGGACTATATGTGATGTGTTTATCAAGCACTGATACCAGAGACACTATCTCAAGACCCCAGGCACCTTCCCAAAAGCCTAAACCTTTTATTTTTACATTTACACAAGAATATATAAGATATATATTATCGTGATAAGATCTTCATACCTACCAACGCATTGGACCACAGGACAGTCCCAAATTTCGGGGCCCTCACCTCACGTACCAGGTAGCACTCCACTATTTCAGCCTATTTAAGTACGGAATGCAATAACATTGGACTGCCTTCTCTTAGAATGCTGACAACAATTTTGGGTCTCTGGGGCTCTAGCAGTTTGTCCTGTCTCCATTAGAGGGATATACACCACTAGGAATAACCAAACCAAATCAATGTCCATGAGCGGTAGGTTCCTAGTAAGGAAAGGAGACTTTTGGAAAGACAATGTTCAAATGCATCTTTTTGATAGATAATTTAAAGAAACATTATAAATGAGGGTGTCTGTGATACGAATTGTAAAGTTGGCGATTTTGCCTCTGCCATTTCAGTTTATCCAGTAGATGTGTACATGTTCTTATACTTGAACTTTGCAAACTGGAAAAAATGGTCTCTTTCTCTACGAATCTAACATTTTTACTTAAACTTGTTCTGTATGTGGCAATAAATAATATCACCTTCCTATATACTGTCTTACATGAAAGTTTGGTCACATGCAAACTGCTGCTTCTCTTGGGAGAATGACTCAAAAACAGCTAAAAAAATCTGTAATTCGCACGGACACAGTGGAGGTCAATCCTCATTTGTTCTTTTAAGCCTGCCCCCGACCAATCTCGGTAAGCTTTAGCCAGGGGAGACTTAAAGGAACCCTTGTCACCAGGAATAGGTCATGTTTAAGGCCGATGATCAGGTTCCCATCCTATGCGATTTTAAACAATTGCCTTTGTCAGAATTCTAAATCATGTGAGTATTTATATAATGTGATTACCTGGCCTCCTTGCCAGGCTTGTGTGAGTCCTATCGCTTCTCTGTTCGTCTCTCTCCTCCACACTCATACAGATCCCTCACAACCTCCCCCCTTCCTATCAGGTCATAGAGTAGGCAGGGATGGAGGTTAGTATAGAGGTCTAGCTAGGGAGAATGTACGAGGAGACACAGGACACGATAGGACTGCTAAACCCCTCCCCCCCCCCCCTCCCAGGACCATCAAATGTTGTGGCAAGGAGCCACGGTCCATGTGAAGTAACTAACATAAACTACTGAAATGATTTGCATAATGCGAAAACGGCAGTGTTTTAAAATCAGAAAACATAGCATAGTCTATTGTAACGGTCACCGTCCACCAGACTAAAAAGACAGTTCCTTGCGCTGATGCGGTTTGCTTAAGAGGTGTAGAGACGTCTTCTCTTCCCAGTATGATTCTATAAAGATTTTTAGTTAAAGGTTCAGGATTTAAGTACTGTCTAAAGTATTTTTCTTTTGCTGGGTCTTAATGTGTGTTAAGCAAACATGTTGTTGATGAAACCAGCTTGAGAGCTGTCTGTGGTCATCACTGTCGCTTGCATGGTAGCCTGCATAACAGCCATGGAGGCTGATTTATAAACCCCGCATGTTCTTTAACAATTGTACCTCATATTTAAGCTCTCTTTAGTTCTGTGGTTCTCCATAGAATGGTCATTGGTTCTTGCTCAACTCTGATAATTCTCTAACCCTCTGTCACTAATCTCGCAGGGGCACCTGCTTGTGGCTGTGTGTATAATGATGCCTTTCCTCCTACTTAAGGTGTAGGGCCCTCATTGCTCATCCAACATTCAATAGTTATATAGATAATATTTTAACCCCTTCACAATGTCATATAGTATATATGGCCAGTTGCCACTATCCTGTGCCGATGACCCATGTTACTAGAAAGTACAGTGCCTTCCAAACAGTTTATAGGCTCTCCACATCTGTGACACAACGTTTGTGTCATATTACACATGCACATAGATTGTGTTCTAAGTTCCACAGGAGCTTATTCACATAGCACTGTTTAAGTTCCCGTAAGAAGATGTGGGTATTTTTTATATATGATTCGCAACTTTAATTTAGTGCAACTTTCTGCAATCAATAAACACAACAAACATTAATTCATAAAACTATCCTATCAAAGATTTCCCTCACGATCAAGACAAAAGCTACGTAAAATGACTGATTTGTTAGATGTGTTCAAAACATATCGTCATTTAAAAAAGAGACCGAACATAGCTTCAAATATTGCACCTAGACAGATGCCAGAAACAAGTCTTCTAATAGCCTACCCCAAATTGTTATTATTTGCATGTTGTAAGGTCGTAGGATTAACGATAGATTTCATCTGGTGTTATGACTTTCTTTTGTATTGCACCTCTTTACTTATGTGTTGCACTTTGCCCCCGGGTTAATTTTCATTGTTACACAAAAACTTAACTTATGAAATCCTTGGCTTATTTCTTCCCTGTGTGGTCTGAACAGGTTTGTTACAGATATCTGGTGAAATCGCTGTAAATAGTGACCTAACATATTGACGTTATCAGTACCTGTTTACTTACGTATATCATGAATTCAATTCATTGTGTATATTTTATGGATATGTAACCTTCAATTGCACTGTATTGTCTGGATTTTAATAATCCATGTATACCCTGCTATGCCCATATGCTGTTGTCTAGAATATTTGGGTTACGCAGAGATGGAGTGTTACTCGCCATGGCCCTTGCAGCTGTACTTACCACTATTTTTTATCGTGTTTAATGTTATAAATATACGCTGGGAACCTGGGAAGGCTAAAATGCTCCATGCACATGAAAATCCTGCAGATTACCCAACATAGGCTAGGATTATTGATAAATCATATTATGCATGATGATATATCCAATGCCGAGGATTATATTTGGGGAAACTATTGGAAAATTGCATGGTGTACGGTAACAAAACCAATAGACACAGTAAAGATAGAAGGAATAAGTTCTAGACATACTTATGATTAAATATGGTCTTCTTCATTGAAACTTTGCAATATCAAAATATTTTAGTGGTTTTCACTCCATTCTAAATTTAATGGGATACAAAATTAAGGATTATGAGATTGTTCTGTATAATTGGAAGGGGGTGGGGAGGCATTGTAATAAGATATAGTATGGGTCGTCACAATCCTTAAACTGGTGATATCAGTAACCCCTCTTAGAAGGTACAATAAGGGTAAATGGCTGTTACATAACATCTGGTATGCTTGGAGGCAAATAATAATGCGTAGCTTCTAGCAGGGTTACAGAAACAAGCTAAGAGTGGCTTAAGTTACAACATCCAAATCCCTTAGCAATATACAGGGCCTCTTAGACAAATTCAATGTCATAGGCTGGGCATGAAAAAGGTTAAGGTTAGTTATAACAATCAGCCATAATTAGATGAAGCAGGTCTATCTTTTTTTGTAACACTCTGAGACCCTGATTGGAAAGGCCCAAGATGCCTTGACTTGACCTGACCCATATCTATTAACCCACATCCAGCCAACCATCCCTTGCTTCTGTACGATTGCTTTCTCCCTGACCTTTACTGTTCCTGGATTTTTTCCTGTCTGTTGACTGTTGACCTAGGCTGTCATTGACCCTCAATGCATCACATCACAACAACTAGGTCGATTGTCTTGTGAACCTTGGCAGAGCCCCTATGTGGTAAGGTGAACCGAACCATGTAATGAGCCTCACTCATTCTGGGGATTAACCCATCATGTCTCCGTCGCTCTCTCATCCTGCCGTGTCTCACCTGCCCTGTTACCCATTGACAAGCAATTCAATTAAAAATACTACGATACCATTGACCAACAAAGCGCCCCACAAACTCCTGTCCCCTTTCTATATATCTCGAACTCATCACCCAGGCGTATCTTTGTTCTCTCACAGGACGTCGCTTCAATTATTACACATGAAGCTCTCCCACAACCGTCTATCAGACTTTCTGCTGTCATCTCCATATTCTCTACCTACATAATTTGCAATGTCCCCCACGCTCTAATCCGTTAACTTACCCCAACGTGTCAGGATCCTCCTACAATAGCAGCTAACTGCATGGTCTGCTCCTCACCTTGTGTCCTCATCTACCCTCCATGTTAGATGGGGAATCCTGCACAGGTAGGTCACTCCGCTTGTCTGTGATACTGTATTCTTGTATTTGTCGTGTCTTAAGATAAGTATGTGAACCCCTTACTGATTGTACAGCACTCCATGGAATTAATGCTCTCTAAACTAATAATAAAATTTGAATCAGTTGTTGACATAGCGCCACATCCAGTCGGCGTAACACTGCTGCAGAAAAAGGCTGTCTCTGTAGAGAATACTCTTGCTACAAACAGTTATACTAGGTTTTCAATAATGTTTATGGAGGTGGTACATATGCGTGTAAGTTCTTAAAGAGTTTAAGCTTTTTAATACTTAAGCTTTACTAATTGAGGAGAAACTTTTCTCCATCTCTATGATTATAATATGTACTTATGTACCACCGGAAATACACATCCTTTCACCTGAATAGTACGTTCCTATCTATGTCGGCTCTTTACTGGTGATACCTGTAATGGGGGCATGGAGTGTACCATCTTTAGAAAGAGTATTCTCCTCGCTACCACTCAATCACAAATCATGTCAAATGGGGGGGGGGGGGGTGAGAGGCAGCTATTCTTATAGCACCATTTGTTGCTTAATATAGGACTACTCACCGCCACAATTTATTAGGTACACCGTCCAATACGCTCGTTACCTTTAATTTCTAATCAGCATCACCTGGCGGCAACATGGCATGGTCAAGACAATCTCCTCAGTTCAAACGAGCATGCAGTTATGGGGAAGAAAGGTGATTTGAGTGCCTTGGACAACGTGGCATGGTTGTTGGTGCCAGAGGCTGGTCTGAGTATTTCAAGGAAACTAGCTGATCTACTGGGATTTCATCGCACACACCATTCTCAGGGTTTAAGTAGAATGGTCCCGAAAAGAAAAAACATCAGTGAGCGGCAAATTTCTGTGGGTGGCAAATGCCTTGTTGATGTCCATAGGTCAGAGTGAACTGGGCAGACTGGTTTCAAGATGGATAGGCAAGGCAACAGTGACTCAAATCGCCACCCGTTCAACAGGTAGCAGAGGCACTCTGAACGCACAGTATAACGTAACTTTGACGCAATGGGCTACAGCAGCAGAAGACCACACCCGGGTGCACTCCTTTCAGCTAAACAGGAAAGAAGGAGTCACAATTTGCACAGCTATCGAAATTGGAGCGTAGATAGATGAAACACAACGTTGCCTAAGTTGATGGTCTTCGATTCTTCTTCTGCTGCGAATCGATGGTAGGGTCGAATTTTGGCGCTAAGCGACACATGAAGCATGAACCATCCTGCCTTGTATCAACGGTTAATGTGGTGTGTGGTGTCATGGTGTGGGATGTTGTTCTGCATCTTTGGGCCCTTGGTACAAGCCGCTACACAGCCTACCTGATATTGTTGCTGACATTCCATCCCTTTATGAGCAGCACTGTACACAAACATCTGATGGCTCTTAGCAGCATAGATGCGCCTGTGTCTAAACGGAATCAGCTCCAGACTTGGTTCTCTGAACCGACAATGCGTTCACTGTACCTAAATTGCCCTCCACAGTCAGCCAGATCTCATCCACATAGAGCATATTGGGAGTGTGTGGACGGGAGATTCCGCATCATGGCATGTTCATCCGACAAATCTTCGGCAAACTGTGTGATGCCATCATGTCAATATGGACCAAATATCTCTGAGGAATGCTTCAGCATCACTTGTTGAATCTATATGCCACGAAGATTGAGGCATTCTGAAGGGCAAAGGGGGTCCAACCTGTTACTAGAAGGGTGTCCTAATACAGTGGTGCCGGTGAGGTGTTTTTGCTTTTTTTATTCAGACGATCAATCCAAGTTGGCCATCTTTCATGTGATCTGATTAGAGTAGTGCACCTTAAACTACTGGAATACTGAACTTGTGGGCATATTTTAGACTCCTTGGACACCCCCTCTGGTTATGCCACCGGATGATGGCTACTGTACCTGACAGAACTATTCTGAAAAATGTGAGTTAAAGGACAGTACGGCTAGCTTACACTATGAAAAACGTCCTTAGCCCTCTTCTACTAATTGCTACTGTCCAAAAGATTGAGGTAGGCATATCATACAGATACTCGTAACACGCTTGCTGGACGGTACATGTGCACATCGTGGCACTAGCGGTCTGATTGCCGGCCATATCTTGCGCAGCGGGCCACCATTGTGAGGGCGTCAGGCGGGACGGTGACGCCAGCATCAACCGGTGCCACTCTGGCAGTCACTTCTAGCAAGGGAGGGCTCAGAGAGACAGAAACAGAGGGGAGTGCCCTGGACGACCCCTCCTATAATATCCGGCTGGACACGCTGCCAAGTATGGTTGGCATTCGGTACCGCTAAGCGCCACAGTGGCAGTGTGCTTGTCAGTATGTATGTTCCTGCATATATTTGACAGTGTGCATTAATAGAACGAGGGCAGGCACAGTGTATTACATTAGTAAATAAAGCTAGTCCTATTTTTAGCTGACATGGGGGGTTCCCTTTAAACGTTACCTACTCATTATACGCAGTAGAGAGACCGGCGCACAACCTAGTCTCCCATTTCTGCACGAATGTGGTGTGAAGCTTGACAAAGAACCACAATGTGAACACGACTCCTTATACATAAACCCAATGATTGGGCACTTCGAATACTCCGGTGTTACACATTTTAATAACTTAACATGAAGAGAAATACTACGCGTGTAAATGTGTGCGATATAACAATGAAACTATTTCCGGAAACGCCCGGTGGAGGCATACCAGAATGTTTCATTCCTCTAACATTATTTCCCCAACATTTACAGTAAAGGCTCGATACTCATCAGATTTGTGGTTTTCCTGCTCCTTACATTCAGCCAACACTTAAGACAAAAGCTATTAGTGTTACCTTGAGAAAACAACTACACCATCGATTATGAACTAATAATGGTGCTCTGCACAATAGGTAGATGGAAATTGAGTGCCATTACCCACAACATGCACAAGTTATACATACATACTTCTCAATCTGTGGTGATGGCCCGCCGCTCGTTGCTGCAATCAGTACAAAAACATTACTGTTCTTGAAACCCTATTTACAATCTTTGAGTCAATACAGCTCCAACCTTCTTCATTTTTTAACCTGTTTCATTGCAAGGAAGGTCTTGTATTTAACAATGGAGTGGGAGTTAATGGCTTTAATCGATTACCTGAGCCTAAGGCCCCCTTACGCTTCGCGTTTTCACGTGCGTTTTCGTCGCTGATTAGTTGACGCGCTCAGAACTGCCATTGCCTGCTGGACCCATTGTAAATCAATGGGTCTTTTCAGACTTGCAAGTTTTTTCCCACGACATGGCACATCGATTGCGTTTTTAACGACGCGTTAAATTCCGCTGCTCCTACTTGTTGCTAAGTCCGCGCGTGAAAAACGCCACTACAAGTCTAATGGGAGAGCATCAAAAAACGCATTGCACTCTGATGGCTACATTGCAAGGGCAATGCAAGCTCCAATGGCTTTTTCACACATCACTGCCATAAAAAGCATAGAGCTCAGTCTATGGGAGTCCATTTCACACGCGTTTTGCGCGTGAAACAACATTAGACCTTGCATTGAAATTGCATCAAACACCTGCGTGAAAACTACTGGGGCAGGGGACTGGCTGACTACTGGGGCAGGGGGCTGGCTAACTACTGGGGCAGGGGGCTGGCTAACTACTGGTGCAGGGGCCGGCTGACTACTGGGTGTTATATACTGCCCCTGTCCCCCAGTATATAGCCTGCAGCCCCTGCCCCACAGTATATAGCCTGAAGCCCCTGCCTCCAGTGTATAGCCTCACAGCCAACTTACCCCCAGTATTTAGCCTACAGCCCTGCCTTCCAGTATATAGCCTACCAGCCCCTGCCCCCCCAGTATACAACTAGCCCTTGCCCCACAGTATATAACCTGCCAGCCCCTGCCCCCCCCCAGTATATAGTCTGCCAGCCTTTGCTCTTAGTATATAGTCAGCAGTCACTGCGCCCCCAGTATATAGCCTGCCCCCCTAGTACATAGCCAGCCCCTTAGCATGCCAAGACTATCTTCCAGCTTCGGGTGCTCCGGCTCCTCTTTGGGTTATGGTTGAAAGACGTTGTGTGCACCGCTGACATCGTGTGGGGACCCGAAGAGGAGCCGGAGGCATTCAAGGAGAAGCAGGAGGACCCGAAGATGAACTCGGACCACCCAAAGCAAGAATGGACGGCTATCAGTCAGGATTTGGTGCAGAAGGTGAGTGATAGCTGCCAGGGAGAATTGCAGAGGTCCTGAAGAAGAAGGAGAGGTCCTGCAGATACTGACTCGCTGCAGTAACTCCTCCTACCTGACAATAAAAGCTTCTGCTCCCCATAATATGATTGCACTTGTATCTCTGTATGTGATGAACATCTGACAGACCAGAGGGACACATCATGTGACAAGAGGAGATTTGTGTCTCTCACAACTTATGGCCATGACTGTACAGCATTGATGTTTTTTTTTACAAAAAACTACAGGGCCCCGTAGTTTGATATAATGAGCCGTGCACCTGTGTGTTATTAGGAGCCGTGCACCTGTGTGACCACGGACAGATTTCTATCCACTGGAAGTAAACATCTAAGTTTCCTATAGAATGACAGCAAGCAGAGATCCTGAAATTGTTACAGAAAGTATATATTGGAATATAGTATAACTTTTCCCTACACAAACCGTATCAATTATTGGCCGAAAGTGGACAACCCCTTTAATTCATATCTTTCACCTTTTTAACAAAACTGCACCTGAAACCACCTCTAAGCTGATTGTGATGCAGCTTTAAATACAACGTGTCACCACAGCCTCTGATACCTGTCAATTATTGGTGTCTATGAGGCTCCTGGTGCCTCTGGTGCTCCTAACTTTCCAGTTTGCACTGACTTTGTATAAATGATGTTTCGTTCCAAAGTGACTGAAAGGCTGGTGTCCCCATAAAACGACAGATGCTAGAGAGGACAGGATAATGCAGACAATCTCCATGGGGAATCATTGCAGCTGGAATTGCTGCCCTTTTCAGCACGGTAAGGATCTCAACGTTTAAAGGGGTTTTGCCCATGAAAAAAAGTTCTCAAATTTTAATCCCCTAGTGATGTTTCCACAATAAAGATCATTTTTAACCCCTAACTTTACAATTGTACTCAGTGTTATTGGTGTTTTAGCTCCTATCACTTAGTGATGGTCAGTGTAATATTCCAGAGTGTGAGAAGGGACTCTCTAAGCAGACACTTCATGATTCCTCTAGTGCTGTGAGACGACATTGTGCTTAGATTATCAGGGTCCAGGTTTGTAAACACTATCATTTAGCTTCTGAACATTATACTAGTACCGGACACAGAGAAAAAGAGATGAGACAGATCAGAGATGAGAGATCATGAGATGCATATAACACACAATGACATTCTCAGCTCTGCTAACTCATCTAATCAATAGGACACACAGTCAGCTCTGCTATAAAGAGATTATTTCTCTGTAGCTTGTAGAGTCAGACTCTGCATACTGCTTGCCGGCAGGAAGTGCCTGAGCTGGTCTTGTAATGCAGAGGGGAAGGGGCAGGAGGCAGATAGAACTGAACTGTGCAGACAAGAGAAGCTATTCATGAGAATTATCCGACCCAAATTGTAAACACCAGGACTGATAGAAACTGGTTGGAATTATATATATGAAATGCTGCATTTTTGTTAATAACAGTGACTTAGAGAATTTATTATTTTGTTATCCTGAGTATAATTTAAAAATCTTGTCTTCGTGGGAGGAATACCCCTTTAAGCACATTTGGACTGAATGCCCACTTACAGTGACCAAACCTCTCATTAGCAGAAAGCATCAAAAGGCTCTGATGGGATAAATTAGGTTTGTTGACAAACTGGAAAAAGACTGAACCCAAAGTGTGAAAAAGAGTCAGTGAAAGGTGGTGGAGGAAGTGTCATTGTTTGGGGAATGTTTTAAGCAGCAGTTTCATACGGCTACATGGCAGAGTGAATACAAGTGGTGACAGGAGGTACCGTGCTGATCCAGAGTGCTGGAATAAGACAAGTATAACATGCTATATACCCCACAGGAACCATATTCAAACTTGGAACATAGCCTCAGAATGTAGCAAAATATCCAGGAGGTGATGAGAATTGGTGTTTTTGTTGTTTAAAAACTTTATGTTAGACTTAGGAATGTGTCCGTCACTTACAAATTAACATTAACAGAGTCTTTACAAGACAAGATTTCTTGTACCATGTGAGATCTTTCATGTTTTATAAGATATGCTTTGTGCATAAAACATTTGCCACATCCGGAGCAGGAGAAGGGTCTCTGCTTTGCGTGTGTCGCCTGATGCCTCATAAGGACGGCTCTGTTGGTAAAGTATTTCCCGCAGTAGGAGCAGAAGAAGGGCCGTTCCCCTGTGTGGATCTTCTGATGCTCCATGAGGTTCCCTTTCTGTGTAAAGCACTTTCCGCACTCTGAGCACGGATATGGTTTCTCCCCGGTGTGGACGATCTGATGTTTAACCAGAACCGATTTATGTCCAAAACGCTTCCCGCACTCCAGACAGGAGAACGGCTTCTCCCCCGAGTGGCTTTTCTGGTGCCGGACCAGGATAGTCTTATTGGTAAAGCACTTCCCACATACAGGGCACAAAAAAGATTTTTCTCCCGTGTGTATCCGCCGATGGTCTACAAGATTCGCCTTCCTTCCGAAACACTTCCCACAGTCGGAGCAGGAATAGGGCTTTTCACACGTGTGAGTTTTCTCGTGTTCCACCAGGGTTGATTTACGAGCAAAAGATTTACTACAAAGTGCACATGAAAACGGCTTCTCCCCGACGTGGATTATCTGGTGGCGGCTCAGAGACGACTTCTTGGTGAATCGTTTTCCACATTCGGGGCAATTGTATGGTTTTTCCTCTTCGGGATTCTCCTGCTGTAAAGTAACTGTAATGGAATATTCATCCCTGAGCGGGATATACATTTCTTCAGAGCTATCAGTGGTATTAGGACAAGGACTTCCACTTCCAGCTGGGGTAAGGTGGGCATTTTGGCTCGGAGAACACTGAAGGATGATGTCTTCCGTACCGTGCTTAGAAGGTAACATAAAACTTTCTTCATGTGTGTCAATTCTGTAATGTCCATCCGCTGGAAAGAGAAGGGGGGAAATATACAGATTTGTACATGAGTAACCAGTATATTCAAGACAACTAACCAAGTTATACAGAATCAATGGTTGGTCCGGACCTAAATCTCCAAGAATGTACTTGCACTGTATGTCCAGCAGAGATAGGGAAGTGATTATTCCCGCTCTGCACAGAGCTCCGAAATCCTTCTGGACCCCAGACATTATCCTGGACACCAAATAGTGTGGTCCCCAGCATCAGATCCTGTGACACAGTTTGAACAAACTTTATACCTATCTCCTGCCTCTCTCAGCCCTCTGCCAGAGCACACAAGATCCGATATATGATATGAACCCCCCCAGATGCTAAGGGCCATAGCGCTTGTGGTATGTAAGGGGTTTTGTAGAGAAAGCATTGGTACCTTGCACCAATCATGCGATGCCAGTGTCATGGTATGGCATCCAGAGGGCCTAATGGAGGCTTCCTGGTCTGCCTTAAGTGCCCCCCCCAGAAATTAATAAATCTGTTTATATGCAAAAATGGAAAACTATTTGGTTTTCAATGAAAACTTTATTTGATAAAAAAAAAAAAAAAAAAAAAAGAAATTAATAAATCTCTATTCATAAAATCATATGGGTTATGTTTGTGTCCATATTGAAACAAAACTATACATAGTTATCTATCGCATAAAAGGAACAACATTAAAAAATGAATATTAAAACCAGTGCTAGGTACATTCAGAAGAATGGACACATGTCGGTGTACGGGAGAGGAGGAGGGGGTGAGCGCTGCGCACAGCACCATATTACGGGGAAAGTTAGGACATGTCCTATCATTTCCCCAGGTAGAACACGGTACAGTGCCGCACGTGTGCTGCACCCTACTGCTCAGTGCGGCCATTGCCGACCTATGGGGGATGTATATACCTCGGCCGTGTATAGGTCCCCCAATGGTCGCGTGAATTGCCATTTTTATATATACCAAAGTTACCTGTGCTGATATCTGTAGGAATGTCTTCCTGTTTACATGTTGGGTCGATCTTCTGATAATGGTTCGCTGTGCTCCTGTTTTGAGCAATGTTATTGTCTGCATCTTTCCGGTTATGTTCCTAAAAAAAAAAAATTAGATAAGACACGAATAGATGTCAGATATAGGGTCATTGAAAAAAGCCCAAAATTCTACTTCTTGTGCATTTAATGCAAAGCTGGGACTATGAAAAGTGTCTTGGAGGGACTGCTGCCTTATTCAGTCTCCATGGGACTGGAGTATCAAACTCGTCAATCTAACCCTAATTAATGCAGAAAAAGAGAATCCATTCTGATGGGAGATAATGTACTTCAGTTATCGGTGGGGTTCTCTGATGATCAGACGCTTATCACCTATCCACTATGTCAGATGTTAGGAGGATAGTCCATCAGGTTCTGATACCAAGTGTGTGACATCATTTACCTTGTTAGAAGGATCTTGTACATGAAGAGGACTGGGACATCTAGGAGATTCATCTGTGAAGAGAACAGATTGTGACTGAATACATCATATACAGAACATCAGTTTAGGTTGTGATTTCAATTACATTGCCTTCAATATTATATGACTTTTGAATATCAAAGGGTTAAACCACCCTGAACAGAACTCTGCAGAGTACATGCAGCAGGAGTCAGGCTGCGTGTTACAGATGCTCTCCTGCTGCTGATCGAAATACCAGTGGAATCTGCAGGACTAATATGTGTGTCCTAATGTGTTTAGTTCAGGCTAATTGGGACGAGCATACTCGTCCTTCATCCCTAAATGGTTAAATGGGTTCATGTGATGTGAAGTTTAAGATCACTGGGGGTGTAGCCCTCAGGTTGGTGATCCCCAGACTCTGGAAGTCTACGACCCCCCCTACCCGATTGATGTGGGTCGAGCAAGTAGATCGCATCCGCTGTATGGAAGAACTTCGGGCGTCGGACGGCAACCGGATGGAGGCTTATTTCTCCACCTGGTCAAAATGGACCCAGTGGAGAAACTCAGACTCGCTCAATAACTGGCTCTCTGGTGACCCCTGACACTTACGGCACTTTTCATCTCTCCATTAAACTAGTAATTCTTTCACAACGACCCCGCAGAGCCAGGGGGGCCTTCCTCCTCTCCCCTCCCCCATCCTCCCCTCCCTTCCTACTCCCCTGTTCCGGTTCCCACTAATTACTGTAAAGGCTGCCTTGAGTGCCTACATTTGCGTTATAAATCTTTTCTTATGATCGCATTATGGGACTGCGTCCCAAATATCCTGACCGCCATGTAGGTCACTTGGTACTTTGTTTCTATTGTTAATATTATTGTTACTTTTACTTGCCACTTTTCAATAAACCTAAGGGGCAGGCCCTGTATTTCCAGGTAAAGTAACTTGGATGCTCTCAGAGAGGTGGACAACATGTCTCACTCCCTGACCATCTCCCCCAGGAGGGGTTTGCTCCAATCTTCTCCCTGTCTCTCTGTCTTGTCTTACTTCTCACACCCACAGACAACTAGTCAAGTCTTCTGCAGCAACAACAAAAAGAATAGAGCTGCAAGTATCAATTCATAGGGGGACGTTCCTGGCTCTCCAAAAAGCTGTGAATTTAGCGCTCATAAAGATCTCCATCTGGCAGCCCCTCCGAAGCCGGTGATATGTTCACGTGGGGACTGACCGAATTGTAGAAGGAATCTATTTAGATTAATGAACCATTCACCTGTTTTGATCTCCTCCTCAAATTTCTGGTCACAGACAAACAATTCTTCTTTCTCCAGAACTTCAACCTTAATATCAATCAAGTCTTCGGCCTAAGCACAAACCAAAAAAATATTAATAAAAGAGAAGCTCCGTACATGTTACATGATAAGAGGCATATAGGACGCAGAAAATATTCACAGGGGGCAGGTTTTGACAAAGGGAGAAAAACAAAAAAGGTCTCTTGGGAGGGCAACTTAGGGCCCGGGGAACTTGTAACAGATAACCAGAAATCACAGCCAAGATGGCAGCGCCCATGCGCCACTGGCTGTTACCTGCCATCCGCAGCCTTGCCATACTAACTGAACACAGGTGTTAACTTTGGGTGTTTGCTGCAATGTGCCGCAAACTCCCAGTTTGTATGGAGAGGGCTCAGTCCGTGAGTCCTCTACATACGCCCCTTGCCTTGTGCCGTCTTACTATTATGTTGGTTTTGCTGAAAGGGGTTAGTATGATATGAGAACTGTGTTTCTAGGTGCTAGAGATATAACCTTTTGAAGTGCGCCCCCTCCAGCCTGTCAGCTCAATGTAGCATGAAGAAGGAGCGTCAGGGAGACAGTGCTGACAGGTTGCAGAAGTACATGCACCCTCTGCAAGTGTAACCGAGCCTGGGGAAAGGAGATGGATTGACGCCATACATGGATTGATGGTAAATATTTTGAAAAAAATGTATTAAATTTTTCTACTATGATGATATGGGAGAAATCATTTTCAGTAATTTGTCTGCTAATTCCATAAAGAAAAAAAAAACCTATGAAGCTATTATATCGTGCTCAACTAAAAAAAAGAGTGAAGCTGTTCCAAAGATTTCACCATATCGCAGAAGAGCATAAAAGAAATCGACCTGGACATCCAAGAATTTAAAGGGATTGCCCCAGGACGTGTAGGATTTGTGACCCCCCCGAGCACTTACTGGTACTGGGAACACAACAATCCGTCTGACTCTTTACATTAACTTCATAGACAGGGGAGCTGCGGGGGCGCGGCACAGTGGCTGAGTGGGTAGCACTTCTGCCTTGCAGCACTGGGGTCCTGGGTTCGAATCCCACCCAGGTCAACATCTGCAAAGAGTTTGTATGTTCTCTCCGTGTTTGTGTGGGTTTCCTCCGGGTACTCCGGTTTCCTCCCACACTTCAAAACATACTGTTAGGTTGTTTAGATTGTGAGCCCTATGGGGACAGGAACCAATATGAAATGCTTGTGCAGCGCTGCGTAATCTGTGTGCGCTATATAAATAAAGAATTATTATTATTATTATCCACACTCCTATCTAGTGATTGGGGCAGATCCTAGATCCTATATTCTTTGCCTATCCTGATGTTTTTTTTGTGGGATAACCCATGTAGTTTGCCCCAACACACAAAAACCAATCGTGAGCGAATGGTGAGGACATAGAAAGCGACGGCTTATGTCATCCTCAGACACAAGTTATAACAATATCATACCCCAGACGTGATGTCCTCTGGTGTCCCCATGTAATGTCCCGGTATTGCCAGCAGGGGGCGCTCACCTCTCCACTCAGCAGCTGAATGATCTTGTTGGTGAGCTCGAGGATCTCTTGCTCATTGCAGTTCTCCTGGATTCGGCTCTGGGTCCTTTTCCTTCGTAATAACATATAAGCGTTTCTACTGGGAACCAGCCGCTCCCCTGATCTCTGTTTTATCACACGATATTCCTGTGCATCGAGGGAGGAGAAAAGGGAAGAGCTTCAGGAAGGTGATGGGAAAAAACATGACACGTCTATAGGATGTTTCTGGCATTGTAGCTCAGATCCATTAAAGGGAACCTGTCATCAGGGAGGTCAATTTTATACTTCTCATACTTCTTTATACTTTAGGAAGTCCATCCAACCCTGAGGCTTTGTTAATATTTGGGATCAGTGAGGGCCGTAGCAGCTCTGCTATGTTCAGGGGGGTCCTCTATATACCGTCCCTCTAGAGTGCTGCACATACCTGCAGGCTCTGACACCTTGCGATTAGATTCCTTCTTAATGAAGGAGATTGCTGATTGAGGACACCCCCCCGTAGGAAGCCTTTAAGAACCTCCCACTGGACTCCCTCCTGCAGGGACCCTGACAGCTGCGATGGGATCCTGTCCTGTGGGCCAGTGAGGCCAAGTCGGAAAGCATGGCTTCGGATCTTGTGTGCTGCCGGCCATAGGAGAATGATGAGAGTCGCTCCTAGCCAGATACTGTATAGATTGTATATTATGTGTGTCAATAGTGGCCCCCAGCATGTAATCAATAGGGGAAAGGGACTGGAAAGGGGGGGGGGGGGCAAAGCAGGAGAAGACCTGTGTCGTGGGAAATTTCTTTCTCAAGGAACAGAAGTGATGCAAACAGACACTAACGGCACTGTTGGTTGCTTTGTTGGATTAAAATTGCAGGTTCGACTTGTTTTGGGGGGGGGGGGGGGGCGGGGCTGGGGGATTTTTAATTCTACCAACACAATCCATCATGATAAACCAGGGACATTACTCATAGATCCAGGCACAGTGATTGTGGTAATCTGCTTTTATTAGTTATTCCTTGTAAAATCAACATTTAAAGGAAACCTACCATGTGATGTGATGCAGTATGAAGCAAACATACCCTGAGACTGCTGTAGCTACACTGATGCAGGATCATATCTTGGTTAGTCCCTGTGCTGAGTGGTTTTGCTGATAAAACAGATATAACATTATGATAATGAAGCTCTGTGGCTTCTATCTCTGCTCTGGCGCTTGCTTTGCTGCTTCTCATAGCAGGAGAGTTTCTCTCTGATTGCATCATCATCTCCTGCACTTCTCTCCCTGCCAGACAGAATAATCGATTGCTGCACCATCCCCCAGCTGCTGTGTATGAGTGATCCAGCTCAGGTTGATTAGTGCTTGACTAGTCATGCTTTACTTAGCAGCCATTTGTAATTCCAAGCTCCCGTGTAATGTGTAAGCCAGTCTGTCCCAGCTTTCCCAAGGTCCTCAATGGTGTCATTGTTTTTTCAGCAAAACCACTCAGCTCAGGGATTAACCAAGATATGATCCTGCATCAGTGTAGCAACACCATTCTCAAGGTATGTTTGCCTCATAATACAAGAAATCAAATGGTAAGTTTCCTTTAAAATTATGCAAATGAGTCTGAAGAGCTCCTGGGTGGTGTTTCCAGAACCCATCCTGCTGTAGCTTCACAGGATGTTACAGTGTGCAGGAGAACTCCCCCCTCCCACTGTGTGCTAATACTTGCTCTTCTGAGATTACATCAGGACGAAGGGAGGGTGTAGTGCTGAGGGTGCAAAGGGGGAGACAGAAGGAGGTATCACAGCCTGCAGAGCTGCAGCACAGAGGTGCTCTGGTAACACACCAAAGAGCACTTCTGCCTCTTTAGCGTCATTTTAAAAATTGATATTAGAAGTAACAGGGCAATGGATAACACATATAAGAAGATTACTACAGTCACAATGCTTGGATCTATGAGTAAGTGTCCCTGGTTTCTCATTATTGCCCACTAGTATGCTAACTATTCTCCTCAGGGCTACTTTGACAGGGGACTGATAATATCGGCCCTCTGGCACAGTACAGGATCAGGCTGTCAGTGTGACAGCCTGATCCTGCCAATGTCTTTCTTGTACCATAGCGCACATAGCCATGTAAATGCTCAGAGCTCCTCACTGCTCCAGCTCGGTCTCTAAACCGAGGAACTGAGCCCTAGTCACATGAACTTCAAGTCTGGGAGCGGCAGCAGTGAAGAAACACGCAAGTTATCTGAATATGTTTACATGATGACAGGCTCCAGTAGCCTCTGGCATGTTGATATCAAATATGCCTTGGTCGTGCATGTGAATAATTTCACTGCTTTTTAATTGTTTCTTTAACATTACCTGCTCCTTGCCAGCAGTGTGTAGTGAGTTCTGGGGAAAGTGGGGAAGCGGGGGCCAGGTTATAATGGAATTGCTCTCGGTGGTGAGCTGATGTAAGCTGGGAATAATCGGAGGAGAAGCTGAGAATAAGGGGAGGAGAAATTGATGAGAAGACGACTTGTGCCATTTGAAATTCAACACCCCAGGACTCACTGCACGCTTCTGGCAGGGAGCAGGTAATGTTAAAGAAACAAAACAAAACAAAACAAAACAAAAAAAAAAAAAATCGGTGGAATTATTCAGTTGCACAACAAATAGCATATTTGAAATCAACATGTCGAAGGCAATTGGAATCCGTCATCATGTAAAAATTACCTTCCTGATGACAGGTTCCCTTTAATCAAGACAGGAGTCCCTCACCTCTCCAGTCAGCAGGTAGATTATATCCACTGTAAGATGTAAGATCGTCTTAATCACGTGACTCTTGTCCATCCTTCCTGTGATTCTGGAGGGGGCAGCCTCCTGCAGAGACAGAGAGAAGTTCATTTATTTACAAGAAGAGGTGGTGACATGATGGGGGGACCTCACTAGCTCTCACCATTACACTATGACATGGCATACATGTGTCCATAGACATATACTGCCAGAGGAATGCTTTTTACCTCCCTCGGCTTTCCATCCCATTTCCTGTTGGACTCAGCAGTATATGTTTACTGGAGGTTGTAATAGCCCATGGGGAACTGATGGCATCTATTTCCAATGTCTACTGAGCGTGTACTATGGACAGTTATGTCACTAGGGAGACACATGGAACATTGGTAGCAGGAATTCACTGACTGCTGCCAATGTTCTTTTCACCTCCTGGAGTGGAACCGGAGGACCTATTCCAATCTATGAGCATATAGTGGCAAACACCACTGCTCTCCATTGCAAGGATATTATGGGAATCCTCCTTACAACATGAAAATTAAACTCTATTTAAGGCTTATTTGACTTAATAAACCGCTTAATAAATTAGTCAAGCCATTGAAAAAAATCAAAACTATGGAGATTCTCATTCTGCAAAAGATAAGTCTGTTGTGAGAAATTACAAATACAATTGCATTTTTATCATCATCCTCAAGGACACAAAAACTGAAAAAGTTGACATTTTAAAAATGTTTTTATGACCTTGTTAGGGGGTGAGCTTTTTGTTTAGAAATACTCAAATATATACATTTAGTTCTGTTTTAATTCCACTTATCTGTGTCGTCTTCTTATTCTCACAGTCTAGAAAAAAAGACATCCGACACAGGACAATATTTCAGTTCTCAGCAAAGTGAATTCTCCTCAAAAGGAAACTGGGGGGCACTATAAAACCGTGTACAATGCACAAATTCAATAAAGTAAAAAAAATGCTGGAAGGCTTCACTTTTTACAAACTGACTTGGTCTGACTTGGTCTGTTAACCGAATGCATTCACAGACACAGCACTAAACAATGTATTATTTGTGTTACCGATCTACAATCAAATCAGTTTTAAGACTTGGTGTACATTTGATGTACTTCTTATGTAAGTAGTACACCGTGGTTTTAAAGGAACCTGTCATGAGGATTAAGGCCCAGAAACCTCCACAACCTGTTATCCAGGATGATGACCGTTTCACAATGCTGTGCTTTTATATTAATGAGAGATTCAGCATTACATTGAAAAAGATCTTCATGGGCTGAATACAAACATGTAAGGAGTACATGGATGGAGAAGAATGATGCTGGCTTAATTGACGTGCCATCTAGGAAGGTAGTTTATGTCATATTGGTCCTGCCGGCAATTATTCAAGCCATGGAGGTGTATAGTCCATCATGACTCTTCTAAACCTTTTACAGATCACAACACATATATATATATATAGTGTGTTAAAGTAAGATAAGCTTGACATATGAGTGATTTTTGAATATGGACAGTATATAACACAATGGAGACACCACAAAAATACTGTATGCTAATGTTCTTATTAAAAAGAGATAAAGAAGAACTTGCTATTAACTAAGTGTAGTGTGCACATGTTCCCATGATGTGATAAAAGTGGGCAAGATTGAGGAGTCTCCCCATGCACATATTTTCTCACTACTCACCGGGGTACAATTTATGTTTTTCAATAGTGATAACAGCCTTTCTCACGATGCATAAACGCAGATGCATATTAAGAAACATGTGCCAAACTATAGCTCATTTAAATAATTAGCATACATATTGGAATATATATGCAAACATCTTTTGATCTCAAAGATAATATGTTAAAATAGAGAGAGAAAAAATGAACAAGGAAAAAAATATTTTAACTTAAAATGTTTTATTTTGGCAAGAAATTATTGAACAACATTCAGCAGTTGTTGTGACTGAAAGACACATCTGTTGCTATGGTTAACTGAATAAAGTCTCATAACATCCATACAACAATGTTTATGAACAATGTTCATTATCTTCCCTAGTTTGTTCCCTGCCCTTGCACTTTATCTCAAGATGTATGGTTAACAAATGATTGAGACATCCTTCAGACTAAGAAGGTTCAGCTGCCCTTGAAATGTATGCAAGGTCTCATCTCAGTAATGTTGAGTTGTGTGGGAACGTTCAGCAGAATCCTAGTGCTTCTTTCAGTTTTTGCCCTCTACTGTGTAATATTAGACGCCCATAATGAGATCTGACAAAAATGGAGAAATGGACAGACATCAGTTTTCACTATTTTCTGCTACGAAGCCTGTCCTGATGGCAATAATTGAATTGTTCTATAGCCTTGTGACCCTAATAATGTTCACATGAAATTAGAACAGGCAGAGATAAGTGACCAGACTTGTGAGAAACATTAGTTGTGCTGGAAAGATTTCACATTGAGACCACATGATATTTCAGTAAGTCACAAGAGCAGCCTTTATCTTTACTTTAATTGATTTATTAACAAGTTCCCAGGTTTTCACCCATGTGTTTTACTAGGAGATGCTGAAAATAAAAGTAATAATCTGAGTGCTGTTAAAATATTAAACAGCTAGGATAACACTAGTCTGCTATAGTAAGTGTATGCAACCCGTATTGGGAGGTTAAATATAACAACTTCCCACATAGTAAGAAGTAAAATTATTAAATTGAGTTTTTTTAAAAATAAAATATGAAATTAAGAATGCTAATTTTATACACTCTTTGGAGGGAAAAAATATCAGAAAAATTACCTTTTCATTCTACAGAATACAAGAGCTATCATTTAATCAAGGAGTATGATTAAACAAGAAAGGATGTGGGAAATGTACTACATAGCAGTGATCACATGGCAGTCATGAATTCACTGGAAGTACGGAAGTTTTAACAATTATTTCATTTCCTACATGTAGTAAAGTCATGCGATTTGTATTTCAGATGACATGGCAGTTTAAAGGGTGCTTCAACAGCTCCCCTTACCTCATGTAGTCCCATTTATGGCAATTACAGATAAGAACTATGCTCCTACCTGCTCTCTTTATATATTAACTAGTTCTAGATCCTCTGCTTTTCTCCAGTCCTTCCTCCTGAGCCACTGGCAATTATCTCCTTGCCTCCATATCTACCCTGGCTTCCCTCCTCAGCCCTATCTGTATTTATTCTTCCTCATATGATATTGCCATTTAACTGCCCCTGACTGTATCACATTATCTATGATGAGACCTAGAAGCTTTATTGCATACATTTCTTTTTCTTGGCTCTTATCGATCCATTTTCTCTGAAGATCTAGCCTAACAAAGGTCACGAATGACAGAAATGTTGCTACAAAGTGATCTGTCAGTCAAACAGAATTTTGTGGTGAAAATGTAACATTGGATGCACTACTATAGTGTCTACCGCGGTAAAAAAAGTACTTCATCATGATTTTCCGGTGTGTGCCATGTCATAAATACATGATATGTGCACCTATCTCAAGAACAGGGGCTCACTGATCCTCTTCCACTGCCTGAGTCAAATGGAAAGTTTGCAAAGCCACTCTCCATTCAGGTCTATGAAAGTTCCTGACTCTTGCTGGCTTTTGGTGGATGGAGGGGGCCATGCAGTCTTTCCTGTCTGCATGCCCCTCCATGATCTCCATTCCGATATCAGCAGATACATCAGCACACTCCTCCAACCACTGATCTGGGAGTTTTTTTGATGAAGGAGGGCGTGCAGACAGGGAAGACTGCAAATTTGTTTTTTCAAGTCAAGAGGCAGAGATTTGAGCACTTAAAGGAGGCCCGTCACCAGATTTTTACCACCCAAACCAGGGGTCAGGAACCTTTTTGGCTGGGAGTGCCAAGAACGCCACATATTTTAAAAAGTTATTCCGTAAGAGCCGTACCATATGCACATACCCCCCAGTAGATAGGTAATCCCAGTGTCACGGGTGCCCCTGCGATCTACGTCTCGGATTGCAGGCACACCCGTGCCCCTCTCCGTGGCGGCGCGCCTTTGCGATCTCACTCACCTCTCCATTTTCCTGCTCTCATCTGGTTGGCCTGCACGCGCCACCACACGCAGATTTAAAGGGCCAGCACGCCGCTGATTGGTGCTGCCCACAGTGTTTCCTTCCCAAGTGTTGATCTCCCGTTGTGACCCCAGACTTGTTCCTGATTCTGCTCCTTTGCTGCCAGCCCTGACCTCTTGCTCCTTCCCACGACCTTGCATCATTGCCACCTGCCTTTATCATCTGCCTGTACCTGACCACGAGACTGCCTAGTGATCCTGTACCTCGACCTTGGCTGCCACCGTGGACAAGTTGCACCTGTGGAACGACCTGGCAGTACCACGCTGCAGCAAGACCATCCTGCTCTGAGGTGGGCTATGGTGAAGACCAAGTGCCCCTTACATTCCAGGTGGTCTAGGGGGTTCATTACTCCAAATCCTGGCACCCAGTTGATACGTAGCCCCAGCAAATGCCTCCCAGTAGATAGGTAGCCCCAGCACATACCCCCAGTATATAGGTAGCCCCAGCACATACTCCCAGTATATAGGTAGCCACAGCATATGCCCCGAAGTAGATAGTTAGCCACAGCACATGCCCCCAAGTAGATAGGTAGCCACAGCAAAAAAAAAATAATATTCACTTTCCAGCGCTCCCTGAAGTCAGCTGCTCATTGCTCCCATGCTCTTCACTTTGACCCAGGCCTAGACAATGGCGGCGGTGGTGCCTGGGTTTTAAAAAGGCCATATACAGCGGTAACATCACTGCCTGTGTCCAGTGATCAGTCTAAGAGACACAGCAGACATCACTATTTATTACAGATATGTCTGAGAGCCAGATGCAGCCAACAAAAGAGCCACATCTGGCTCCCGAGCCATAGGTTCCCTACCCCTGGTGTAGAGGGTGCAAGGTTCATGATTTGTGGCGCCCATTCTTCATGAATCTGGCGGCCTTTACACTGCTCCGACAGAGTGCACCATTTCTTTTTGGTGCACCTTTAAATCGGACGTGCAACACACTTCTGTCGGACTTTGCATGAAAAATGTGTCGGTCCTATTGAGAATGCAGAATTTTGTGTTGTGTCGAGTATTGTGCAGCGTTCATCACAAAGTGTTGCGTGTGCCACAAATGTTTCACGGACACTTCTTAAATACATGTGCAAGCATTTTTGACAGGTGCAGGGGCTTTAGTAAATCTTGCCCAGACTCAGAATAGTCACTAGGTCTTATTTTCAGGAGATGTCTTATTTTTCCATGAACAAGAATTCACATTTATTGCTAAACAAACAAACTAAATATTTGTTGATATACTGCAGTAATGTCATCACATACATCAGCATAAACATCTGAATTCCATCAAGAAAGTCTTGTGACTCTATTTCCATACACAACAATATATGGTATATATATGCAGGTATTTATGAACAAAAAAAACAACACTTTTTATTTAAAGACCATTATGTCAACAACTTCCTTATAACTCTCCAAACTCGGAATTTCATGCTGAATTTCTTGTGACTCCATTTCTATTAGAATCATTGGTCCCAAAATCTCTCAAACTTGTGTTTAGCAATAGCTCTTTCCTTCAATGAGCACTTCCAATCAGGTAGCTGTCAGTCAGTGATCCCATTTCATCTCATGAATGTCACAAGGCAGGGTGCACTCACTAGATGGCAGGGTGCACTCACTAGATGGCAGATGTGCAACGCACAAATCATATTCATTTCTAGCGCCAGGCAGTCGTCTGCACTTTATAGAACTGTCTAAAAATTAACAGAACAAGGACACTTACACACTAGTGGGTTTGGAATGCACAATGTAGGGCGCAGACCTGACACATGAGGCTCCGCCCCCTTTCCATGAATGTCTTTACATGCAGACCAGGACTTTACATGCAGTTTACAACTCCCTGTACTGAATACCACCAACTATTCCAATGGACACCAATATTTCTGATCATAAAGCAGGTGGGGAGGCAGGCAGGATGGAGGGCGCCAGCTCCTGTTGCGCACTAGTGGGGTCCTAAATCCAGCCCTGCAGGTAGTACAGCCTGGCTACGTGCGCATGCAGCGTTTCTCAGACAAGAGGCAAGTCTGCAGCATAATACAGTAGCATTGTAGTATAGGGGATTGATGAGAAACACATATACGGTATATTGCGAAAAATATGAAACCTGTCCATTTCAGCAAGCTTTACCAACCATTTATTTTTGATTTGGCTTTTCACCCAACTCTGCTTAGACTACTGGTGTTGGGGGAAATAGGAATTAGGCAATCTGGAATCAAATTCACTGTTTCTTATGTTCATTTGTCTGGAAATGTGTACATCGTTTATAGGGACTCTTTTCCCCTACAAAACAAGCAGCCACCGCAGTAATTGTATGATATATCCTTTATTTCTTTTATGTGAAATCTATTCCAAAGTCATTTGAAAATGAGCAGAAAACTGTAATTTATTTGCAGAGATGAGTCAAGCTTAGAGGCTGGAGGGGGAGCAGACTCCCATATCTTGGTTTCTATAGCAGCTACAGCCATGGTTCTTCTATCAGCTTAAGGCCCCAAGCTTGCGGCTGTACATACATCCCCCATAGACTGCAATGGGCGTACGAACAATACCGTAACGCTCCGTACACAGGAAAAAGATAGGACATGTGCGATCTTTCCCGCTGTTACAGCCCGTACACTGTGGAATGCTATAGAGAGGGGAGGGGTCACTTCTCCTTTCCATGGTGCCGAACGTATCCCGTCCGGCTATGGCTCGGTGGGCAAACGTTTGTGTGCATGCGGCCTAAGAAAGATACTTTTTACCTTTTAAGACACATGCAACTGTAAATAGAAAAAATATTACATCTGCTATAAGTAAACGTACTATGTGCATTTCCTGAGTCACAATTTGCTGTATATAAGCAGAAAATCTATTTTTTCAGCTGAAAGAAGAAGTAACAGAGTAGAGACTAATTGTGGCGTTATGCAATGTCTCTATCCTGGTTCCTTTCTAACTCATTGATGTAATGTAATATAATTGAGCATTCTGGGTTCTCTATACTGCACATATATACAGTACTACAACTACAAGGCTCAAACTGGTTTTCTGGGTTGGATATATAGAAAACAGGTTTTTACAAAATATTCTTAATATTAAATTGGTGGGGGTCACTATTAATTCCCCTAAAACCTCAGCAGGGACTTATATGTGATGTGTTTATCAAGCATGATAAACCAGAGACACTTACTCAAAGATCCAGGCACCTTCCAAAAGCCTAAACCTTTTTATTTTTCATTTACACAGATATATAAGATATTATTTAGTCTTGCTAAGATACTCATACCTCCCAACCATCCTGGATCCAACAGGGCAGTCCCAAATTTCGGGCCCTCACTCACTGTACCAGGTGCCACTCCACTATTTAGCCTATTTAAGTACGGAATGGCCAATAACATTTGACTGCTTTGCTCTTAGAATGTACAACTATTTGGGGGTCTCTTGGGCCTCTAGCAGTCATGTGTCCTGTCTCCATTAGAGGTATACCACTGATAAACCCAAAATCTTCACATGGAGGTCCTAGGAAGGAAAAGAGCTTTTGGAAAGAAAATTTTCAAATGCATCATTTTTTTTATTGTAATTTTAAAGAACAATTTATAACTGAGGGTTCATGTGATACATTGTAAAGGTTGGCGATTTTTGCCTCCTGCAATTTCATTTTTATCCAGTAGATGGTACAATGTTCTTATACTTGAACTTTGCAAACTGAAAAAATGGTCTCTTCTCTACACTGAAATTAACATTTTATTTAACTTGTTCTGTAGTGTGGAAATAAAAATAATATCACTTCCTAATATATGACTTTACATGAAAGTTGGTCACAGTTGCAAACTGCTCTTTGCTCTTGGAGAATGACTCAAAAACAGCTATAAATCTGTATTTCAGCGGACGACAGTGGAGGTAATCCTCATTTGTTCTTTTAGCCTGCCCCCCAATATTCAGTAAGCTTTAATACAGGAGGGAAACTTAAAAGGAACCTGTCACCAGGAATATCATTTTAAGCCGACGACAGGTTCCAATACTATGCAGATTTTAAAAAATGCCTTTGTCAGAATTCTAAATCACTTGAGTACTTTATATAATGTTATTACCTGGCTCCTTGCCAGGAGTGTGTTGAGTCCAGTTTGCCTTTGTTAGTCTCTTCTCCTCCACACTCATACGGCTCCCTCACACCTCCCCACTTCCTATCATGTGCATAGAGTAGGCAGGGGATGGAGGGGTAAGGTATAGAGGAGAGGGAGAATGTACGAGGAGACACAGGACACATAGACTGCTACATCCCCCCCCCTCCCAGGACTCATCAAATGTTGCTGGTAGGGAGCCACGTAATGTGAAATAAACTAATATAAACTACTGAAATGATTGAGAATGCTGAAAAAGGCATTTTTAAAATCAGCATAGCATAGTCTATTGAAACATGTCACCAGGTCACCATCTAAAAATTACATTCCTGGTGATGGGTTTGCTTTAAGAGGTGCAGAGAGTCTCTCTTCCCAGTATGATTCTATAAAGATTTTCTATGGTAAATTAAGTAACTGTCTAAAAGTAATTTTTTCTGCTGGTCTTAATGTTGTTAAGCAAACATGTTGTTGATGAAACCAGCTTGAAGATGCTTGTGGTTCATCAATGTAGTCTTGCATGGTGAGCATGCATACAAGCCATGGAGGCTGAATGTATAACCCAGCATGTTCTTTAAACAATTGTACCTTCATATTTAAGCTCTGCCTGTAGTTCTCCATAGATGGTCATTGGTTCTTGGTCAACTCTGATAATTCTTCTAACTCCTCTGTCTGAAAGCTCACAGGGGGCACCTGCCTGTGGCTCTCCTATGGTAAAATGATGCTCTTCCTACTTACAGGTTATGGCCCCATCAGTGCTCACTCCAACATTCAATAGTTTATATATTATTATTTAACCCCTTCACAACTGTCATATAGATATATATGTCCCAGTTGCACATTCCCTGTGCATATAGCACATGTATAGAAATCATGCCTTCAAACAGTTATATCTTCACAATTGTGACACAGTTCTGGTGTCATATTTAACATGAAAATCCCCCCTTTAATATGACATCAGGATTGTGTTTCTAAGTTCCACAGAGCTATTAACCCCTTAACGCTCTGCGCCGTAGCTCTACGGCGCAGAGGTATAAGGAGTGTATGAAGAGGGCTCACGGGCTGAGTCCTCTTTATACAAAGGTGGGGTTTTTTGCATTTTGCAGAAAACCCCCACCGCTAATAACCGCGGTCGGTGCTTGCACCGATCGCGGCTATTAACCCTCTCAACGCCGCCGGCGTTTAATACATTTTCAAAAATTTTTTTTTTCTTTTTTGAAAATGTATTAAAACACAATAAAACCTATTTAAATTTGGTATCACCGAACCAAAGAATAAAGTAGGCGTGTTATTTGGAGCGAAGAGTGAAAGTCGTAAAAACTGACGCATGTGCGGTTTTTTTTCAATTTTTCCACATTTGGATTTTTTTTTCAGCTTCGCAGTACACGGCATGTTAAAATAAATAATATTACGGGAAAGTAAAATTTGTTACGCACAAAATAAGCCCTCACACAGGTCTGTACATGTAAAAATGAAAAAGTTATGGATTTTGAAGTTGGAGAGCGAGAAATGAGCGGAAAAACCCTGCGTCCTTAAGGGGTTAATATCCACTGTTAAAGTTCCAGTAAGAAGATGTGGGTTTTTTTTAATATACAGCTTGTAATTCGCAACTTTAACTTTTAGTAATTTATCTGCTAATTCCATAAACAAAAAACATGTAATTCATAAAACTATCCTATCAAATGATTGTCTCACGTATCAAGAAAAAGCTAAGTAAAAATGACATGATTCGTAAGATGTTTCAAACATATCGTCATTTAAAAAAGAGCAGAACATAGCTTCAAATATTGACCGAGACATATGCCAGTAAACAAGTGCTGCTAAATCTCCCCCAAATAGTGTTTTTCCATGTTTGTAAGTCGTAGGATTACCGATAGATTTCATCTGGTGTTATGACTTTTCTTTACTTTCGCACCTCTCTTACTTCATTTGTTTCATACTTTGCCCCGGGGTAATTTTTCATTGTTACACAAAAGTAAATTTATGAAATCTTTGGCTTAATTTCTTTCCCTGTGTGGTCTGAACAGGTTGTTACTAATATCTGGTGAAAATCTCATGTAAATAGTACCTAACATATTGACTTTCAGTACCTGTTTACTTACTGTATATTCATGAATTCAAGTTCAATGTCTATATTTTAAGTGGATATGGTAACCTTATTTCACTGTATTGTCTAGGATTTTTAATAATCCCATTATACCCTGCTATTCCCATATGCTGTGTCTAGAAATGGGAGTCACCTGACTGTGTTAGACAGATGGAGTAGTATCTCCATTGGCTTTGCAGCCTGCTATTCTTACACTATCTATTTTATCTTGTTTAATGTTAGTAAAGTACGTCTGGAACCTGGGAAGCTAATATTATCCATGACACATGAATAATGCAGATTACCCAACATAGCCTAGGACTTATTTAAAATCATATTATGCATGATAGATATACCAATGAGCGAGGATTATATTCTGGGGAAAGCTAATTGGAAAATATGCATGGTGTACGTTAACAAAACCAATAAGGCACAGAAAGATTAGAAAGAATAATTCTAGAAATATTATCATTAAAAAGGTCTTTCTTCATTGCACTTTGCATATATCAAAATATTTTAGGTTTTCACTCCCATTCTAAATTTATGGGACTACATCATGATTATGATTGTATGTATAATGGGGAAGGGGGTGGGAGGCATTGTAATAAGATTAGTATGGGTGTCACAATCCCTTTAACTGGTGATATCATAACCCTCTTAGAAGGTACAGAATAAGGGTAATGGCTGTACATAAACATCTGGTGAGTGCTTGGAGGCAAATAATAAATGCTGTTCTAGCAGTGTTACAGAAACAAGCATAAGAGTGGCTTAAGTTACATCCAAATCCCTTAGGCAATATACAGGGCCTCTGTTAAGACAAATTCAATGTCATAGCTGGGCATGAAAAAGGTGTAAGGTTATTATAAATCAATCAGCCATAATATGATGAAAGTCAGATCCTTTTTTGTAACACTTCTGAGACCTCTGTTGAGAAAGGCAAAAGGCCTGACTTGACCCTGACCCCCATCCGCCAACCCATACCTTTGCTTCTGACTGACTGCTTTCTGCCCTGACCTTTACCTTGTTCCATGGATTTTTTCCTGTCTGTTGACTGCCCTGACCTGGGACTGTCATTGACCAGATGCCACCAATACAGAAACTAGGTAGTGGTCTTGTGAACCTGTTGCAGCAAAGTCCAGAGCCCCTCATGTGGCTAAAGGGTGAACACAGGTAGCATCAATTATATATTACCATTGTAATAAGCCTCAACTCTTCTGTGCGGCAAACCCATCTGTCTCCTCGCTTCTCCTCTCTGCCAGTCTCTCCACTGGTTACCCATTGCACAGCGAATTCAATTTAAAATACTAACCATGACCAACAAAGCCGTCCACAACCTGTCCCCTCCGTATATCTCTGATCTCATCGGCCAAGGCGTCATCTTTGTTCCTCACAGGACCTTCACCTTCACTCTATTACCATCAGCTCTTCCCACAACCGTCTCCATGACTTCTGCTGTGCATCCCCCATACTTTCTACCATAATTTGTCAAATTGTCCCCCACCATGTAATCCTTTAAACTTTACCCCAACTGTTCAGGATCTCCTACAATGCAGAATAACTGCACTGGTCTGCTCCCTCACCTTGTGTCCTCATCTACCCTCCCATGTAGATTGTGAGCCCTCACAGGTAGGGTCCACCTCCCACTTGTCTGCTGATTACCGTAGTCTTGTATTTTGTACTTGTCTTAATGTAATGTATGTGAACCCCTTACTGATTGTCAGGGCCGGCGCTATTGCCCAGGGCCCCCTGAAAGGGGAGAATCTCTTCTTTCAAATGAATCTTGTTTCTAGGTGCCATGGATCCAGAGATATTCAGGTTTAAAGTGAGAATATCATATAAAAGAGGAGACTCTCTTCTTTCATAGGAAAAAAGAAGTGTTGTTCTATGTGTCACAGAGCCAGAGATACAGCCCTCTGAAGTGTCCCACCCTCCCCATCCAGATTCTTAGCCATCAGGCTACACAGAGAATTTGCTGCACACAGGAGCTGCTGCACCTCACAGATAATGGAAATATTCACTTTATATGTTACTACATTCTGATAAGGAATAATATCAACTAATATTCATGTTTTTAGCCCTCCTCAATGCAGAACTACTTAAGAACACACTTTTTCTCTTATTGCCTTTTATTTCTTGTTAGTTTTTTATATTTGCAAAAAATGACCGATACGATAAACATTCGATCCTCTTCGCCTAATGTCTCTATTATATATTAACACCGTGACCCAGAACATGTCCATAAAGCCATATGTAACACCAAAAACACACACATGTTCTGGAATAAAGTTTTTATTTCCCACCATCCTCCATTATTTACACCCATGTTATGATGTTCTTACTCAAATTCTTATGAAGCGCAGAGGGTTCTGTTATTGTGCGGATAATAAATTAGCACACATGTAAATGTTATTATCTCATTAGCTTGGTTTATGGATATATAGTTATTTGGGTTACCATTGTGTAAAGGAACATATAATGATAGATCTGTGTGACGCTCGCACAGTTTGGTGTCCCCTGTGGATTTAAACGTTCCCTTTGCCGAATATTTTGGTGAATATACACATGTGGGTCTATATGATCTCCTCACATCTTGCTGTTTTTGGAAAGTGTGTTTTCTCTATATAAGTACTGTATTCTGGATTTGTACATATTTTAGAGGAAATTTTGAATGTTAATTGCCAAATACATCGCCTGGTTGTCTGCTTTCAAAATTCTATAGGTTTTATGGCGCCTTTACTTTTTATTCTGTTTTATTGATATATTTTGCAGGTTGTGACTGTCTTAAAATTTCTAGCTGAAAAGCAGATATCTAGTTATTACAGTTTTAGTGATATTATGTGGATTTATTCATGTGAACATCAATATGGGACATTTGTGAACTCTATACATGTCCATCTATTACAGCTATTTAAAGCTCTGTTCTAATATATGTTTTGCGTTTTTTATTCAGAACGGAATCCAAGTTGCCATCTCTCATGTGACTGATGTAGAGATGCAACTTGAAACTACTGGAACTTTGTGGGACAAATTTTTAGACTCTTGGACACCCTCTGGTTATGCCACAGGACTGATGGCTACTGTACCTGACAGAACCTATTGACTGAAAATAGAGTGAGTTAAAGTACAGGACTAGCTTTACACTAATGAAAATCTGTCCCTAACCCTCTTCTATTAATGCTACTGTCAAAATAATTGAGGTAGCATAACATACGGATAAGTGCTGCCGCACTGTGGCACATAGCGGTCTGATTGCCGGCCATATCTTGCAGCGGGCCGACGTATTTGTGAGGGGGCCGTCCAGGGGGACGGTGACTGCAGCATTAAACCTGGCCCACTCTGCAGTCATCTAGCAAGGACAGAAAAGAGGGGTGTGCCTGGACGACCCCCTGATGAATACGCTGGACCACTGAAAGATACGGTCGTCGGACAGTTAAGTGCCACAGTGGGGCAGCGCTTGTCAGTATGTTATGCTTCCTCAATTATTTTGACAGTGGCATTAATAGAAGAGGGCTAGGCACAGTTTTTTATTAGTTTATAAAGCTAGTCCTGCTTTTTTAGCTGACAGGTTCCCTTTAAAGTTACCTACTCATTTAAGCAGTAAGAGTACCGGCGCACAGCTCTAGTCTCCCATTCTGACAGAATTGGTTCTGAAAACTTCAAAGAAACCTCAAACACAAATGTGAACAGAGCCTTATACATAAACCCAGCTTTGGGCTTCAGAATACTCCTGGTTTACACATTTAATAACTTAAATGAATGAAATGACTACTGTGTAAATGTGATTAATAAAAGAAACATTCTTCTGGAACCTGGAATGCCAGGAATGTTTCATTCCTCTAGACATTTATTTCCCCAACATTTATATAGAGGCTCAGTATACATCAATTTGTGGTTTTCCTGCTCCTTACATTCAGCCAACATTAAGACAAAAGCTATTGTGTTACCAGGAAAACAACTCACACCATTAACTGAGACTATAAATGGTGCTCTGCACAAAGCTAGATGGAAATCTAGTGCCATTACCACAACATGCACAGTTATACCAAGAATAGCTCCAATCTGTGTGATGCCGCCACCTCGATGCTGCTGTGTAGAACAAACATTACTTTCTTAAACCCTATTTACAATCTTTGAGCCGGGTAATGTCGAAGTACTGCTCCAACCTTCATTATTTTTAACTTGTTTTCATTGAATGGAAGGTTTAGTACTTGACATGTGATTGTGGAGTTAATGTTATCGATTACCTGAGCCTAACGGCACAATGTGAATTAGGCTCAGCCCATCAGTTAGTGACGGTAGATTGGATGCTTGCATTGAACGCATTGTAATTGCTAAAAAGAAGAGAAATGTTCCCTTTAATTGTAGAAAAGGATTTACAGTAGAAGTCCTTCCAATAATCAGCATGTGACTGGCCAAATTCTCTAAACATATCTCCAGGCTTACGTGGCCTGGGTTTTCCTGCAAGGCATCACTGTTATTTACTTGCAGGTTTTACTTACATTCAAATTGTGTGGATTTGGTTTTTAGATAGAATCAAAACCAAATCATAGTGTCAAAATCCAAGGGCCGTATGTTTCTTCTTACCATCATTAAAGGGAACCTGTCACCAGGGACCTTATTTTCACTAAAGACAGGTTACAGAAGCCCATTACAGCTGCATTGAAAATATGCCTTCTCTAAGTATTTGCATTACAATATAATTGTGTGATATAACTTACCTTGCCCTGACAGAATCATCTATGTAGTCCCAGGGATAGGGCGTTGGTTTTGATGCATTTAAAAAAACAACATGTGACTGTGCTGCAGACTACTCAGCTCTTGGCCCCGACCTCTGTGCTCCTGTGCAGCTCCTCCCTCCTGCTCCTACACAAAGGTCACATCCTTGTCAGCTGACATCAGTGGGAGAGGGAGGAGCTCTACAGGAGCACAAAGGTGAGGGCTGAGAGCTAAGGAGTGAGTGACACAGACAAGTCACATGCATCCAAACTAAAGCTCAACCCCTGGAACTACACAGAGGATTCTGTCAGGATGCAAGGTAAGTATAACACATAGTTATATTGTAATGCAAATGCTTAGAGAAAGCAGAAAGGCAAATTTGCAATGCAGCTGTAATGGGCTTCTGCAACCTGTCCTTATTGAAAATGAGGTCCCTGCTCACAGATTCCCTTTAATAATGATGCATTTTGCATTGCATTTTGCTAATTGAATTTGCAATGCATTTCAAAATGCTATTTAAATCCATCATGTGAACGTTGTCCAAAAACAGTATCCATTTAGCAGTAAGTGGACTCCCAGAGCCAATTTTACTGTTGGTGTTAGGCCCAACAGTAAAGTTGTTAAGTCCAACAATGCATCAATCCCAATCACCTACAATCCCAATACAGTACTGCTCCATTCTCTGTGTAGTGGTGGCCCTAGGAACTGTTGCAAAGTTCAAATTCAAGGGATCAGAGCTGCAGTGACACAGCTCAGCCACTATACAGAGAATGGTGCCTACTATAGAACCAAATGTACATGGAATTAACTGGTATAATAAATTGCAGTTGTTATATGCAAGTATCTCTCCTACCAAAAGTAAATCCTCTTTTAACAGGATTATTGTGCTGTGATTTCATTCCAGATAAACCATTAATAGGTTGAATATGCAATGGTTGAATTCTATGGAATACAGGCGGTCCCCTACTTAAGAACACCCGACTTACAGAGGGCCCCTAGTTACAATCGGACCTCTGGATGTTGGTAACTTACTGTACTTTAGCCTTAAGCTACAATAAACAGCTATCACCATTATTAAAGGTGTCTGTGATGAAGCTTTATTGATAATCCTGGTTCTAATGACAACCCAACATTTTTAAAATCCAATTGTCTCAGAGACCAAAAAAATTTGTCTGGGGTTACAATTATAAAATATAAAGTCCCGACTTACATACAAATTCGAATTAAGAACAAACCTACAGAACCGATCTTGTAAGAAACCCTGGGACTACCTTTATATATATTTTTTAATCTGGTCCTGGTTATTAATTCATGAAATTTTATAGGTCGGCACCCATGGACCCATAGACCGAACACACATCATTGTTCGGAATCTGGTGTAACAGGCCAGAACATACCCCCAGCCCAGACTTTACCCTGGGTTTAAGTGGCCTATCCCAGATTATACCCTATACTTTGGCATAGGCAAGATTATACCTCAGATTCTAAAGTGGCCTAGGCCAAATTAACGTTTCAATTTGCATTTGAATAACTGGGTCTGAACACCCAGAGCAAATGTACCCGCAGTGTGAGGAAGGATATGTGGTTTTAATATTGCTTCTTTTACCACTATGAGAATAGCTAACTGGGTCTAAACACCCAGAGCATCTTTAACCACAGTGAGAGAAAGGGTTTGTGTTTTTTCCATTGCCACTCAAATCCTAAATATAAATAACTAGTCCTGAATACCCAGAGTGCCTTTAACCTCTGTGACTTCATTTTTTTCTAATATTTTTCTAATATTTCTTTGTTTTTTATGTTATTATTTCAAGTACTTTTCCTAGTCCATTGTGAGCATGGTAACTACCTTGTTACACCATTTCTCAGTCCTCTAGGTCTTACTAGCCCCTTTTACAGCCATTTTTGGGAGTTACCATCCAGGTCCCCATTGACTTTAGTGGGGTTTGTGTTTGGGTTAAAGTTTGACCTAAAGACCAAGTCCTGAATCATATTTTGTCACTATATTTTGTGACAAATTGCACAGTGTTATTGTATTTACCAAAATCTGACATGGCATGTAGAAGTAGTGCATGACCACTTACTACTTCCATTGGGATGTCAAAATGGAGTATTGTTTTGTCAGAGTGGGGCAGACTAATACCCACCCTCCAAAGTTTCAAACATGCTCTTAAAACCCATCTTTTTAGGCAAACGTATCACGCTCGCTAACTGCATGAAATGTCGACTCTCCCTTTACTAATCCATCCTATGTCCTATCTCCCGTCTCTTATCCGGCAAACACCAGATGTATCCCAAGCTCTATGGTTCTCCGCAGTCACTTTCACCTTGGACTTTGTATATAAGATGGTGGCCGGTGGCTGGTTCAAGCAGTAGAACTTTTATATATTATAAAGGACAATTATTATGTCACAATGGCCATACTGTATATGTGATGTCGATATATGGGCGTTTTTGTGTCATAACCGTCTTTATGATGTCATGATGTTATATAGGCATTGAGATGTCATGATAGCATTATGATATCACAAAAGATGATTGCGATGGCATAATGGGGCATTGAAATGTAACTTCAAAATGGACTTGCCTTCTGCTAGATCATTTGGACCCTTTATGAATTGTTATAAATTGGGTCCACTGGAGGATTTTCTGGTGACCCGATCAAGATTTTATGGTCTGATGTAAATAAAACATCAATAGTTTTCATTTCAAAAGACAAAATAGACAAGTCATGGCACTGCAGAGAAGCCTGGAGCTTGGTATATATTTGGTGTTTGCTGGATAACACGCAGGAGGAGAACACAGGATGGATTACAATGGATAGGTGTAAAGATAGTAAAGATGATTACAAAGATAGGGAGACCCAGAAAACCTTTGGCTGCTCCATTGAAGAACAGTAAATATTGGATGCTGTGACTTTCTGGGTTACCTAGTAATACATGTAATACCTTGAAGCCCTCAGTACTGATATAACAGTCCTCCTGCAGCTAATAGCTGATTTTGGTAGGTCAAGACTACTAGGGGAAGTAATACATAAATAACTTAATTTGGCACTTTGTAAACTTCTACAACATATTTCATTCTCTCCCGCTGCTTTAATAACACAGCTTTTTGTAAAAGGCACAATATGTTCCCCACACTGTAGTTATATGGTGCCGCTGTTTGCTGACTTTATTTGTAAACTCATAATCTTTTTTCAATCATTTTCTAGAAAAGTGCCCAAGACTATAGTTTATTCCTGGAGGACAACAGATTTTTCCCTTTCAAATCAGTACAATGACCTCTCTGTACCTCTGTGTGTGGCCCAAAAGCCGTTCTCAAATCACTCTGTAATTCTGTACGAAACCCACAGCTCCGCGCTTACATTCTCACATGGTAGGCTGCATTTCATTTGCAAGAATACCTGAATAGGAGTTCAAAATGTGCTGTGTGTTGGAAGTATGCGAGGAATCCGCCGCTTCTGTGGATCACTGGTTGCAGGCCATAGGAAAATGCCTCCTGTTGTCAACTATAATATAAAATTACTTTATTTCCTTGGATGAGATATTGTAACGCAGAATACGAATAGAAGCTGGATGAAACTTGTTTATATTGTTTTTATGTAGCATATGAGTTGGGAAAGTTCTGGTGTATATTCTGCACACATCCATGTGTAGGGGTTGGCAGAGGGGCACATGCCATCTGAGCCATATCTATGCATGTCTATATGCTACGTGCATGTCTAAATAACTTCCAACCAAACTGTATAGTTTTTACAAGAGATTTTGAAAAGGTCTAGGTTTGGTGACTATGAAGTTACCGAGGATTTGAAAAGTCCTTCTAAAGTTAGACTGTATGTGAATGGATGGCTGCTAAGGGAAGGTAATGAGTAATGGGGACCACTGGCAGTATGTGATAGAAGTGGGATCTAGGGGAGTAGTCTGTGTAAGAGGGTTGGGGAACACAGGAAGCAGTTTATAAGAAGAGAGGGCCAGGGGTAACAGTCTGTATGAGAATGGGAGACCATGGCATAAATAAATGGGAAAACCTTAGGTTAAAGTCTTTGAAAGGGGAACCATGGGGACATTGTACACAAGAGTTAGGACCATAGGGGCGTCAGTTTGCATAAGAGCAGGCACCACAGTGGCTTCCTATGTGAGAAGAGCAATGGGGTATACCATGGTGGTAGTCAATGTGAGAAGTGGAGGCAATGAGAGTATTCTATTTGGAAAGTTTAGAAAAATAGGATGCAGTCTATTTGAAAGCATCACATTTTACTAAAATATAACAGTGGAAACCATGGGGGGACACTCTGTCTGAGTGAGGGGACCATAGGGATGGTGTTGAGATAGGGAACCATAAGTGTCTGGAGGTATGGAGTGGCACAGGAGGCAATGTGTTGAGAGGGGGGCCATAGGGGTCAGTCTCTGTGAGAGTGGGGACAATGTGGTAGGGTCTGTGTGGAAAAGATGAAGGGCCTTGAGGGAAAGTCTGCAGAACAATGGGAAAATATGGGAGTCTGTACCTTGGGAGGAAGTGTGTGAGTACCATGTTTGTATTATATAGTTATCAGTAATGTATCACTGTAATATCAATGTTTTGATATTAATGTAAATATATTTACACCCATACTATCATGAGTGTGGGTGGGATGTACCGTGGGATGTAGTAAATGGCCCACATTTACCAAGAACAGCACAGTCTGTACTATGTTCAGTTTGCCTGTGTAGTGTCTAGAGAGTGCCAGATTCATGATTTGTGGTGCCCATTCTTCATGAATCTAGCACCCATTGCACTGCTCCAACAGAGTGCACCATTTCTTTTTGGTGTAACTTTAACATGGGACGTGCAACATACTTCTGTCAGACTTTGCATGCAAACTGTGTCGGTCCTACTGAGTACTGGAACTCCAAACCCGGAATTTCATGCCAAATTTTTTGTGACTCCATTTCTATTAGAATCATTGGTCCCAAACTCTCCCAAACATGTGTTTAGCAATAGCTCTTTCCTTCAATGAGCACTTCCAATTAGGTAGCTGTCAGTCAGTGATCCCATTTCATCTCATGAATGTCACAACCTTTTGCAGTATCTAAATGATCTACTACTAGCTAGGTCTTTCAGGCTTATTTTCATGCTATTTAAGTTTGCAAGAGGTCTTATTTTTGGGGGATGTCTTATTCGAAGATGTTAATATCACTTACATTCACCACAGTAGATTTTGGTGCCTGGACTTTCAAAATGCAAAACAGAGAGAGACCATTTTAACCCCTTCCCGACATGTGACGTAATAGTACGTCACATGTCGGGTCCTCTCCATAGCTGGTAAGTCTTTGCTGCATATCGCAGCAAAGGCTTACCGGTAACACCCGTGGATCGTCGCTCCCCGTGACGTCATCGGGGAGCGGCGATCCGTCGCCATGGTAGCTTCGGGTCTCACGAAGACCCGAAGCTACTTCGGGTTAACCCATTCATTACAATGTGCTGTAGTAAAATCCACATATACTGCCATATTGTAGTGTGGCAGTATATGATAGGATCATACAGACACCCTAGGGTTAAAGTACCCTAGGGAGTCTGAAAAATGGTAAAAATAAAAATAAAAAAAAGTTAAAGTAAAAAAATTATAATAAAAAAAACTAAAAATTCAAATCACCCCCCTTTCCCTAGAACTGATATAAATATAAATAAACAGTAAAAATCAAAAACATATTAGGTATCACTGCGTCAAAAAATGCCAGATCTATCAAAATATGATAACGGTTTTTCACTGCGATTAACCCCGTAATGGAAAATCGCGCCCAAAGTCGAAAATGGCACTTTTTTGCCATTTAAAAAAAAATTTAAAATTCTATAAAAAGTGATCACAAGGTAATACAGTCCTAAAAATGATAACTTTGTAAACGTCATTACAATCCGCAAAAAACTGCACCACCCACAGCTCCATATACTAAAGTATGAAAAAGTTATTAGCGCCAGAAGATGGCAAAATCCCCCAAAAAAATTTTGTACAGGAGGTTTAAATTTTTTTAAATGTATGAAAAAATTATAAAACCTATACAAATTTGGTATCTCCGTAATCGTACCGGCCCAAAGAATAAAGTAGATATGTCATTTGGGGCGCACAGTGAAATCTGTAAAATCCAAGCCCACAAGAATATGGCACAAATGCGTTTTTTTACCAATTTCACTGCATTTGGAATTTTTTTACTGCTTCCCAGTACACAGCATGGAATATTAAATACCACCATTTTGAAGTGTAATTTGTTACGCAGAAAATAAGCTGTCACACAGCTCTGTACATGGAAAAATAAAAAAGTTACAGATTTTTTTATGTGGGGAGTGAAAAATTAAAACGCAAAATCGAAAAAGGGCTGCGGCGGGAAGGGGTTAATGAGAATCAAGGCTTGTGAATTATCGTAAGAGAATATGTATTGTATATCTAGCCTTCCTATTAGACTACTTAGACAAAAGAATGGAAGGGGGGATGTTTGCTACAACCGGAGTGTGTACAAATAAGGACTAGGCTTGGAATTTCTGGGCGAGAGCAAAGGATATGCTGAGAAAAACAATATAATATGAGGAGATTTATCTGTAGTGTCTGAGAGCAGAACTATTCTAGTTGCCCTTGTCAACCAATCATAACTCGACTTTAGTTTTCCCACAGCTGTTTATAAAATTAAAGCTGAGGTCTGATTGGTTTCCATGGGCAACTAGAACAGTTCTGATAAATTTCCCCCATATTGTTTCTGCTGTACGCCAAGTGGGCTTCACTTTTTCTAAAATTAAAACAAGAGAAAATCGGCAAATTTACAAGAGAATTAGGCTACACAAGCTAGCTGCCGGACATTTACCTCAAAAACCATTAAGCTTGTTGCTTTCTGTAGGCGTACATATGTGGCACTGATACGCGGCATACACCACAAAAAGATAGAGCCTGCTCTATCTTTTTGCAAGTGTGCAGCCTTGCACGGATGCTTCCTCACCTCCAGCACATGGCACCAGCACCTTAGGCCATAGGGATGGTTCATTGTATTTCAGAATTTTTTTTTGCATAAGTTGTCAAGAGCCACAAGCAGAAGTGGACACACAAAACAGGTGCAAGAGGAGTTTTCAAAAGCACATCCACAATTATTGTATTTTCTGTGTAGCATCTACATGGACAATCTGCAATACACCATATCTAATCATTGTCTAATGTGAATATCCGGGGATCCTAAATACAATAATTGATTAAATGCAATCCATTTAGCGATTGGATTATTTGATATTATTTGTGAAATAAAAATACAATACAATATACTTTCTGTATCAATTCCTCAGAGTTTTCTAGATCTCTCCTTGCTGTCCTTCTACAGGAAGCTTAATTTTTTACTTCCTGTGGATGAACACCGGCCGATGGTCATGTGATGTCACACAGTTGAATGGTTGCTTTCACACGTTGCAGTTAAAACTGTATCGCAATTTGTTTTGAGGTGGTTTTAGTTGCAGTTTTGTCAATTTCACAGGTGAAAGATATGAACTGAATGGGTGAATTTGATTTTGAAGGAGAAAGCTGTTCCACAAATGTCATTCACCTGTTGATTTGATGTCTATCACTTGTTAAAGTAGTACCACCTAAAACCAACCCAAAACTAATTGCAATGCAGTTTTAACTGCAACGTGTGAACGCACCCTAACATACATCTCTGATTACTCTTTAATATAATGAGCCGTGCACTTGACCAGGGATATAACTAGCCGTGCACCTGTGTGACATCATATGACCATGGAGTGGTGCTTATAGACAGGAAGTAAATGAAGCTTCCTATAAAATGCCAGCAAGCAGAGATCTAGAAAACTGAGAGGAATTGATATAGAAATTATATTAGAATATTGTATAATTTTTTATTATAAATGATTTTCTGGAATTTGCTTAAAGTGGACAGTACATTTAAGTTTAAGATGAGAATTTCTTCCTGTAGGTTTCTTATCTATTTACAAGTATTGTTTAATACAGAAGTGGGCTGTTTTTACACAGGTTTATGGCCATTTTAAGAAAGAAATCAGCCTAGTTCAGTAACAATGGACATTGTCTGTGCCTTTCATCACCATTGTGGGCTGTAGGCTTCCAGTTACATACAGAGTAACTAGCTGTTTACAACAAAAAGCCATATTACCAATGAGATTACACAGAGCTGGGGACAGAAGGTGTTCTGTGCAGAGTAAAATAATCTACTCAGGGTGCTAGGAGATTTTGGCATATCGACCTTCCCTGATTTAAGAAATGGTGGGAATTGGCCTGAACTCAGATGTTATCTCGCATGTCCAAGATGGAATTTTTAGAATAAAAGTTCCATTCTGTGGGTAACTGAAAGATAATCTGAGATGGTCTTAAAGGGATGTTGTCATTCAAATAGATTCCTGTAAAATGAGGAAGGAGCGCACAGTCACAGCACAATACTTACATTATCTATAGTGTTACATTGTGTCTCTATTGAAATAATTGCTTTGGTCTTTACTGACCTACAATGAAGAGTATTGAAAATGTTTTTCTACCCTCAAGCATTATAAGAATTTATTAAAGGTGTGCAGACAGAAACCATTCAGATATGTGTAAGATAAAAGAGGTGGACCTATTTTATTGATATCCTAAATAACCTTAAAAAGCCAATTCTAACCTCCTCTTGTGAACAAAAAAATAGCTCCACTCTCGGTTTAGTGGCTGTGATGTGCTACTGCTATATTGCTATATACTGCTATATATTGGACGCTGAGTGCAGTGAGTTAACGCTCAGCGTCCAATATATCGGACGCAGAGCTGACCTTGGGTGGTCTTTCCCCCATGATCGCCCCCACCGCGCCGTCTTCGGGGGGCGCCGATCATTGCTATGGCAGCCCTGGGGTCCGATCAGGTCCGTTCCGATCAGAATCCAAAAAATGGGGCTGAGCCTTAAAGGAAATCTACCATTTAGAATGGCAGGGGTAAGCTGTAAGTACCGAGCACCAGCTCAGGGTGAGCTGGTGCCGGTACTTACTTTCGTTAGTGTTATAAACCGCGGTATCGCGGTTTTAACACTTTTTAAACTCTAGACCAGAACAGGCTTCGAACGATCGTGCGCGCGCCTACATAGGAAAAAGCGGAGATGTTGCACTCTAAAGTTTAAAAAGTGTTAAAACCGCGATACCGCGGTTTATAACACTAACGAAAGTAAGTACCGGCACCAGCTCACCCTGAGCTGATGTTCGGTACTTACAGCTTACCCCTGCCATTCTAAATGGTAGGTTTCCTTTAAGCTATAAATTGGCTGCGTCCTTAAGGAGTTAAGGGACTCATTGGGGGTGCAGTTAGCCAGTCTGTCCACAGCATAGAGAATGGTGCTGTTTTTTTCTCAGTGTTGCTTTTATGAGAATCAATTGATCCCATGGGTCCCAAATGTTGTCCTCCCACTTCTCTGCTATCCAATGAATTGGTCGTTGAGTTTCAGTAGGCAATCCCATTAAATTTGAAGGGTAGTGCTCATCATGTAAAGTGATGGAAAAATCAATTGATTGCACAAGTTACTTAATCTGAATCTTTATCTGAAATATTAATCTAAAAGTCATTTATGTTTCTCAATGACATATTGTAAATGTATACATACAAAGTCATACTAGACAACTAGAGGTCAAGTGGCCTCTATAGATATAGATATCCCTTTGACCCTTGAACTGATGGGTCACGGCACTTGATGGTCATATATTGAATGAATGAGGGTTAAAATTCACTGCACATCCTAGGAAAGGACCATTACATTGCAGTCAATCGCAGTTAAACCTCAGTTGCCTCACGAGTATTTACTCGAGTTACACTACAACATATAGTCATTTCCGGAAAGAAATAAAGGGCAAGAAGAGAAACTGTTAATCCCAGGCCCGGGGGAGTTTGCAGTCACAGTGTGTTCAAAGCATTCTTGCAAAGTACTTACTTAACATGATAAACGTTGAAGTTGCAATTTTGAGATATTTACTGAAGTGTTTCACCGGGAGAGCTGCACAGCAGAGGTATCTATTATCCCAGAATAACAGCACATCATGGACCGCACTTTTCTGACTCATCACGACGTCTCAAGAATGAGAAAACTAGTTGGGTTAGTAAAAAATAGATTGTTTATAAATTGTAACTAATAAAAAGGATTTGCTATTCCTATTTGTATAATGGTCTGTCTGTATTTCCTTTTGCAAGGGGTCTGAATGTGTAAAGTTTGGTTAACCAAAGGTGAAACCATACATATTACCGGTATATGGTTAAAAAAAATGTCACCAGGGACCTCACTATCACTAAAGGCAGGTTACAGAAGCCAATTACACCGGTATTGCAAATATGCATTTCTGCTTTAGCTAAGAATTTGCATTGATATAGAATTGCGTGCTATAACTTACCTTGCAACCCCTGTGTAGTCCCAGGGGTTGGATGCATTTCAAAAAACAACATGTGACTTGTCTGTGCTGCAGACTACTCAGCTCTTGGTCTCAACCTTTGTGCTCTTGTACAGCTCCTCCCTCTCCCACTGATGACAGGTCACCAGGCTGTGATCACTGTGAAGGAGCTGGAGGGAGGAGCTGAACTAGCACAATGGTGGGCGGCCAAGAGCTGTGCAGTGGTTAAGCTACATTTTTATTTAGCTTAGTGTCTGACAAATAAAAAAAGAGAGGTGACACAGAGTCATGAGATGAAGGAAGATACAATGGCAAAATCGTCTCTGCTGCCTCACCTAATCAATAAGACATAGAGTCAGCACTGCTATACCCCCAACTCCCTTCAGATACAGAGCTTATCTTGTTTGTAGACCTTCTGATGTCTCCTCTTTATGGGGCTGAAGCACCTTGATGAACAAGGAAGTGCCTGTGTCTGTAGTGCTGTCTACTTCCTACCCCTCCCCTTTCCCCTGCAAAACAAGGGAACCTACAGGAATCTACTGACCATATTCACAAGTTTTAAGGTCAGATCCAGCGACAACGAAATTGTATACACCAGGACTGATAGAGACAAGTTGGAATTATATCTGTGAAATGCTGTATTTTTTTGTTAATAACAGTGAATTGGAGAAATTGTTATTTTGTTATCCTGAGTATATTTAAGACTCTTGTCTTCATGGCAATACCCCCTTAATAGTTTTTATACAACGTATCCTGCCACTTTTTTTTATCTACCAACCATCATTTTAGACCTAAAGCATATTCTTCAATAAAATATATGTGGTGCCGCAGGTGGAGCAGACAACCCAATAGGGTAGTAACCCCTCATGGGTTGTGGTAATGCAGTGGTTATCAGGACTATGTTGCCAGGCAAATACTATATGGAAGGACCCTAAATCACTGAGGTTCTGGAGTGGCTAGTAGGGTATTCTATGGGGATCATTACAGTGAAGTTTGTGCCGCTGATGTCTCAGACCCTCTAAAATGGATCCATTTTATAACCTATTTCTACCTATGAATTTTAGTCAAGCAGGTCTTAAACTTCTCCCCAGGCGAATCGCTATTAACTCCTTGATCTCCTGGAACCAGAGATATTCACCCTTAAATTTGAAAAAAATTTAAAAATCATTTAATGTATTCCTGATTGTTACTTTAAGAATGGATATTTCTGGGTTCTCTTAAGCATCCATGCACCATCCATATATCATATTAAAGCGGAGGAGAGTCAAGATAATTCATTGTGTTTCTATGTGCAAGGGTTCAGGAGATATAGGCGTTTGAAATGTGCCCCCTCCAGGCTGTCATCAGAAGGCAGAATATAGAAGAAGCTGCAGGAGACTTTCACCTTGCAGAAGTACATGCACCCTCTGCATCTGTAGCTGAACCTGGGAAAGGGTAATGGAATAATGCAGTACAAATTTATAACATATGTTGGTAAAATTTACTACTTATTTAAAAAACTTTAATTGTAAAAATTAAGTTAAACTCAAGTTAAACTCTCACATGCCCTGAAAAAAAAACAAAGTAAAAATATGTAATTGTTATGATTGTTATGATTTTATGATTATGTTATTGTAAAGCTTTTCCAGAAATATCCTTGTTTAAAGATGCTCATAGAAGAACGTCAAAAGTTGGACTGGACATTCAGGCACTAATGACCATCAGTTGTTATACCACAAAAAGTACCTAATATGGCCGGTTGCCTGTGTGCTGGACATGGCTTTTAAAGTGAGATCACTGCCTGCAGCCAGAAAAAATAATTTATAACCATGGTCCACAGGCCCCAGCCGTCACGGCCACTTCTTTACATTACTGCGCATCCTTTTCTCCCTGTAATCTCTGTCTCATTTCAATTCAAACACATGCAGTCGTCTTCTCTGCTCCGTCACTGTGTGTACGTGGAAGGAAGAAAGGCGGAGGTGAGAATTGAGAAGCGGCAGGCTAGGGAGGGGACAAGAAGCCAAGAGGCAGGGCCTGCTGCGGCTACAAAGAGATAAGGAGGGGTGGTTATATAAAGATGTGGCCGTGAGGGCCAGCCCCTGCCTTACTGCTGTGCCTGGAACCTCCCCCCTGACTGGAAGTGGACCATGGATATAAGTTCATTTTTCTGGCTGCAGGCAGCATTCTCACTTTATAATGTCATGTTCAGCACACAGGCATACGGCCATTTAAGGTACTTTTTGTGGTCCAATAGCGGTGACGGGTTCTCTTTAAAGACAAATTACCATTTCATATACTTTAGCACAACAGTAGTAGAACCACATTAACACTCATGTTCCTAATTTTACCACAGTGGATTTCAAGATAAACCAGTACATCAACCCTTACTACCTTATGGAGGTGCCCAAATATAAACTTTGGGACACTACTAATGCATCTGCTTAAATGTTGCATACAGGGAACTGGAACATCACACAGATGGTTTTTCAGTATCACATTTTCCCGTTTTTGTCTGGTCACTACAGAAACCTGATATATCAATGTTGTTACTAAGTATTGGACAGTTCTCATAATTCTGATGCCATCCAATTATTTCCATTCACTATTAATAAGGTTTAGTCTATCGTGTTTGGAGTGGCACATCTAGTCTCATCTGTTACATTTGTTTTCCATTAAGCAAATTACTTCAAAAAACCTTCTGCTGTTTACTGTAATTTCTCTTCTTGACACTTGAAGTGTCCTTGAACCAAGCAGCCACTGCTACAATTTCCATTCCAATCTATAATCCAGTCATGCGATTCATTTCAATATTTAAAGATTTACTCGCTTGTGATCTATGCCTTCCCACATCGACAGATTATGTGGTGGCTCATACGGGTGCGAGTTCCTAGAAAAATACTCACTGCTCTTAGAGCTGTCAAGCCAACCACTTGGCACAAGATCATTTCTCAGAATATCATACTGATATCAACTTTGTCTTTGATGCCTGATGCCAACAAAGTTTATGGTGACAGTAAATGGCTTCATGTTTATTCGATGTCTATAAGCCAAAATATTACTTTATCTTCATTCATAGCAATTGGTAAGACATGAATTTCTTCAATTATTCATTTTTCTTTCATAAAGTTTTTTTTTTTTTAAATCGATTGATTCCTTGCATGAAGAAGTTATAATCTTAAACCTTGAGAATATATTTATAGCCATATAAAACAGATAGGAAATGGATTCTCTGGCAACATTACTGATATGGCTCTTTTAGCAAATTAAAATGACCTTTATCTGATATTATTATTGGAAAAATATGAATTAATGGTGTAAACAATTAGGTGTCCAATAAATGCTGACAGTGTTATTGTGTAAAGGTACAGGCTACAGACCATAGATATGCTAAAATTTATGATATCAATTTAGTCTTCTATTCTCGGGAGGAATATCATAAGTAACATCATAAGTCATAGGGAATACAACTATCAACTGAATGAAGCAGGGAGCAGAGACCCATTGTAAATATCATATGAAATAGATAAGGGGTAAAATCTTCAATATATTGATAAATGTTAGAAGGTTTTTTTTTTGCTATCTATTACATAGGAAACAACAGAGGACAAACACTGGATTACTTGTATCCCCACCAACCACAAAATGAAGGTCTACAATACCCCCAGTCATCCTTTATAAATGGAACAGAGATGCACATAGGCTGGAGCATATTAATACTCCCATTGACCCTCGGTTGTATGAAAATTGTGGACCCCACAAGTCTGATTTCTTTTAATGGTTTAACATTTACTTCCCTGATATGGTAACAGAATCAAGTGAATTAGTAAAGGAGGATGGGTCACTTCTGACTGCTGTCAGTCTTGCAGTTTGAGGACATTTGGAGGACCTTCAAAGTACTGGAAGAACTCTTATATACATGTGTGTTGAGAGCAGAGACCCATGTATGTGGGTTTCATGGCTGGAAGTCCCTCTCTTTATTATCCCAATACTTGGTGGGTGGTTTTGCTGGCCATTGGCCTCCTACTAGCATTGAACCCTATGCTGCTGCCCAAACCACCCATATTATGATCTACTACTACACATACTTCAGCAAAGCTCCATTTACTTCTATGGGACTGCCATAATAGCCATCCAGGAGTGAATAGGACTGTGCTTGCATACCACTGCTCCAATCATGAGGCACTCATACTTGAGGTGCTTGTAGAACCCAATTTTTGTAATTGATGAGGGTCAGACCCCCAGCGACCAGACACTTATCACTTTCTAGTGGATGATTGTCTTTAATTAAAAAGACCCTAGGACAGCATCTGAGCGAGTAGAAAACCCCTATATACAATAAAAGACAGTAAAATAATTTTGTTTGTTTTCTACAGGTTATTTTGTGCTCATCGGCTGCAGCAGTACATAAAACCATGCCACCATTTCACCTTGCTGTGTATTACATAGTCTACGCACTGAATAGTAGACAAATGTATATCATTACTTGTCAAGACCGCATAGGTGAAACTGATTAACTACTTACTCGAAAATGTTGACCCTGTCATCACACACTTAATATATGTCCTTCACACAGAAATGGTTTAACATGAATACACATAAAGACAGCCATCAATATAAAGACATATTTCACTGTGTGTCATGTACTGTAAGAAAAAGTTCTATTCTAGGCCATGTCTTTATATTATAAATTATTGGATTCTTTACTACAACAAATAATAGAGATGCAAACATAATCAGCAAACGCAACAACGCCCATGCATCTCTGTAAATGGAAATATAAAAATGCTATGGCTTTTAGAAGATGGTGAGTAAAATACTCAAAAAAGAAATCCATACAATAGACCATCATTATCAAAATAGTGGGGGTGCCATGAGGACACCCACCAATCAGCTTTATCTGTCATATCAGTTCTCCTTTCTCTTTGTAGTGGGAAATTAAATTGAAGCTCGGCTACAGTGACTGGTCATTACAGAGAGACTGGAATTGAGTTTTTGGCTCTGTATGGACAGGTCACTAGTAACTTTACACTGAAAAAGCCCATTTAAGTAAGTGGATATAGTATTGGTGCCTATCACTACAGTTTTGAAACAGAACCCTCATCTGGGACAGAAGAAGCATTCTGAAGACTTTGTGGCAGTGATGGCCAACCTTTTGTGCTTGGTGTATCAAAATGTGTAAAAAATCTGAGCTCTGATGGTGTGTCACTTCTAGAAACTGCTTGGATGAGGTGTTCCATTGCCCAAGTATTGCAGCACAGTGAGGTCTTGGCAGGGTTATCTGTCTCTGATCAAGTCTTCTCTTCCCCTAGTTTTGCACATTGGTAACTGTGGTGGGTGCACTGGCAACAGGATGAGATTTTGGTGGATGCTTTAAGATAATGTAAGGAGCACACATCCTATCCCTCCTGTAGCCACTGGAATGGTCTTTGGTCCAGCCGTCTGCAGCTGACTGGGTAACAGTTCTAGTGTTCCCAGCTGTGTGGGTGTAAGTCAGCAATAAATTATTTGGGTGGGAGCTCTGGCTTCACTGCCTAACGAACTGCCTTCACTAACGGAGATAAGATGGCCGCTGTTTGCTCAGCACTGGATGCTGGCATTTTGGACAAGATAAGAGGATAAGAGGTTGCATGCAAGAACTCATCGATTTTTATTCTTCCAATATTGGTTGTAGCATGTGTGACCTGACCAATCCTCAGAAAGTAGCCGGGTATACCGCCATAGACCAAAAAAAGTTTCATTACTTTCTGGCAACAGACACTGATGGTTTTTGGACCACTGCAGATCTAATGTCAGTTAGCTGTCCCACACCTATAAGATATTGATGAAATTACCTTTTATCTTAGATAATTTGGATCGATTGGATTAACACATTGGGGGTCATTTAATAAGGGCCTGAATCACGTTTTTACGGCAGGTTGCCCGAATTTTTCTGCTTTGCGCCGATTTTCACTGAATTGGCCCGGGTTTTTGGCGCACGCGATGGAAATCGGGGGGCGTGGCCGTTGGACAACCAGATGGATTCAGAAAAAAAAAAGTATCGCTTGACACGTGCTTACCTGCACCCGGCCCGGCTTGGTGAAGTCCAGTACATTCTGATGAACTTCAGCGCAGCAGCGACACCTAGTGGACGTCGGAAGAACTGCCTTAGTGAATCGCCGGAAGACCCATATCCTACACACAGAACGCACCGCTGGATCGCGAATGGACCGTGTAAGTAAATCTGCCTCATTGGATTGGATTAAGAGGTTGCTCACAAAGATGGACATTATATTAACACTGTGATATCTTGTCCATCTTATATGTGATTTTGCATTTCCGAGCGCCACCATATCACGTTTTCTTACAAATCCAAGTCATATACTCTAAAACTTAAGTTATTGTATCCATATGTGGTCTATAGATTCTTACTGATCAATCCAAGTACCGCTTATAATACACACCTGTATTGTTACTATTGGTTTCAGTGTAGGTGTGTGACATTTTCCACAATTTATTTTAATACCGGATGCGAAGCTTTCTATTGCCATGGAAACAAGCTTGATATCATTATGCAATGTTGCTCTCTGGTGGTTATAGGACATTGAACACAAACAGTTACAGATGACTCAGCGCCTGGATGGTAGATATCTGGAAATTCATAAAGAATTTAATACCATATAAATAATGCTACAGTGAATAGCCTTTAATTAAAGTGTTAAAGTTAACTTTCAAAGAGATGGTCCACTGAGACCAAGCACAGCCAACACAGCCATTCATATATATATATATATATATATATATAAACACATGGCCCGCGCCAGCACTGGGCATATCTGGGCAAGTGTCGGGGGCCCAGAGTTGCAGGGGGGGGCCCACATTAGGCTGTACATAAAGAATCCATGGGGGTGAGGAGGGCTGTATCTAATAAATACATAGGGGGTGAGAGGGGCCTTATAAAAAATAACCATAAGGGAGCTGTATATAAAATAATCATGAGTGCACTGTTTGGCATGATTAACTAGGGAATATTTTAGGGAACATGAGACTGTTTTAGTTTCTGAATTTTTAATGCCACCTTGTGAGTTCACAGCAAAGGGGTCCACTGAGACTCTGTCACCCAGGGGCATCCCTATATGCATATATAATGGCAGCAAGCCAAGGGTCAATCCAAACAAAATTGTGTACCTCTATTTAGGTGACCACTGCAACGTTTCAACTCCCAAGGTCTGGAGTCTTTCTCAAGCAAACGACATTGGGGCTCATTTACTAGGGGTCACACGCGCTGCATTTTCATCTGCCTTTGCACCTTTTTTGGAAATTGCACAGCTTGGACAGGTATTTAACAGGTGTTTACGCTGTTGTGTTGCACGCGATAGCTTTCTGTTGCAGCTGCGCTGCTTCTATGCGACACAAATTGGGGGCCGACGACGATCCGACTGATTCGGACTGAGCACGGGATTTAACATTCAAATTGTGTTGCAAGACAATGCACTTATATGCACCAGGAAGAAGAAGGTGAACTCCGTCAGACCAGAGCAGGGAAGTGACTCATGGATATCAAGCGCACGATTTTAGTGAATCGTCGGATAATGCACTTTCATTGAACTCCAAAGAATGGGTAAATAAATGTGCCCCATAGTGCACATGGTGGGGTATATATGCAGAATTAAATACATCAATTAGAGACACCAGTAAGCAAATCCTGTGACATCATCACAGTTACCATATGTACGCTAACATCACCTGTTATAATAAAAGTTTAGCAAACACTATATTTACATATAAATTTCCCAAATAGCTACACTCATAATCAAGATCACAAAAAGTGATATTTAAATAGTGTGAAGGCTAAGACCTTGTAACCCCCTGCAGATCGATAGGGAAAAGCTATAACACAGAAGACTGTAATAGTCAATAAAGATAGCATCACACGGACCCCTCCCAGCGTGTCAAGCTGATAACTGTGCATAACCGGAACTAAGAACATGTGACCGGAGGTAAGGGTGTTCTAATACACAGTTGTATCTCGTATTGGATAAATCCATTCAGTTGGCCGGATTGCAGCATGCGTATAAGTGGCAGACACCGCTAGCCACCATCTTTACTCCTGACGAACTGGTTAGGCAAGCCCCAACTATCAACCAATCTCCTGACGAACTGGTTAGGCAAGCCCCAACTATCAACCAATCTGTCAAACTATGGGTGACATACATATAAGGTCTATTGTTAAAGGACACCTGTCATCAGGTCTGTGTTACTAGTCCTGTCACCACTACCTGTTGGAGCAGCTCACAAGGATCCCATCCCAGCCTTTATCTAGTTATTTCATACATTCATACATCTATTTTTTTATCATGTAAATGAGGCTGGTCACATGGTCAGAGGCAGTGATGTCACCCCTGTTACCCCTCCCCTCTCCTCCCCCTGCTCATGTCTGTGTGTAATGTATAGTAAAGCATGGCTAGTGTGTGTGCTGCATCTGCTGACATGCTGCATCCTCCTAATATACAGGTGAGAGACACAGACATCAGCTACACATGAATCTGACATGTTCTGCTGTAACATGGCTGCATCCTGGAGCTGCTGTATCTCACCTAAACACACACACATGCACACACAGGCTGCAGGGGGCGTGGCCACCAGCACCAGGAAGCACATCATTATACAGCCTTACATCATTACACAGGCTGTCAGTCATGCACTGGGGGTGTGGCTGTGCCTCCCACTCATGAATAGAGTGGACAGCTTGAATATGCTAATGCTTCATTGGACATTTCACAGGTCATTTGCATACAGCTTTAGGACCTCATTGCTTAGGTTTACAAGCATGTAGAGGGACAATGAAGGGGCAATGCTCTCTAATGGCAGTTTATGAAAATATATTTAGTTTAGGGGGTTATTTTACATGACGGGTCCTCTTTAAATACATATCCAGGACCTGAGTTAGATTACCCTCTATTGGGCATAGTGGTCTGTTATACAGGGCTATTCACCAAAAAAAATCCAGTTGTATTTGCCCCCTAAGTTAAGGAGAAGGACATGGTCACAGTATAGGTATACAATAGGTACTCATGTACACATATCTAATCCTCACAGTACCACTAACCTGCCATTAGTTGAGGCACATACATGAGAGTCCCCCACGTAATAAATCCAAATAATCACCAAAACAATTTAACAAAAAAACCCAAAAAATAACAGTCAGTCTTTTACTGACTGTTTCAGTCTGCTATTTTATATCTTTTCCCTGATGATCTGCAGTGGGTGAGTTACAAGGTCTTTACACTATGTAAATACTACTTACTTTTTGGGATCTCGATAATGAGTGTATCTATTTATAAAATGTAAGGCTATATTTACACGGATGTATGGGGGATGTATATACGTCCGACGTATATACGCCATATATACGTCCCTCCATTACTGTTCCTTAACTGGGAGAGAGTTAGGACATGTCCTATCTACCCCCCAAATACTGCCCCGTGCGCCATATATCGCTATGGAGAGGGGCGGGGATGAATGGCACTCACCCTCTCCTCCTCTCCCGGCACCGACGTGTGCCCGCCGTGCTACGGTATGGCGGGCACACATGGTGTGAATGCAGCCTAAATATGGTGCTTTCTACAACATGTAATGTTTGTGTACCTATTGTTATTGTGATGATGGCACAGGATTTGCATACTGGGCAAATGGGAAAAAAGAAAAAGGGATGCACCTATATGGCAAAAAGTATCAACTTTATTAAGTATGAAGGAGGATATACATACAAACAGACACAGAACGATAAAAGCAATTAAAAGCTATGCTACACAGAGCACCATCAACCCCCCTTTTTTAAGGGTATGGGATAGAAATCCCAACCCTGGGGAAACCCACAGCTGTCCAACAACACCCCACCCAAAAATGTACCCCAATGATAGACAATGAAAAACAATGTATATAAGGTCAGGAGAGCCTGACTGTGACCGTATACAATACCTCCTACCAGCAGGTAAGCATGGAGCGGAGTAGGCAGATGCAACGGGGGAGGAAGGGGTGGGTCAGCTGTGGGGAAGGAGACTATTACGTGACTTCCTCAGGGGTAGTGGTAGTTGCTGGGTTCGTCTCGCCTATATACCCAAAGAGACCCCAATTACCTGTAACAGGTGCGTGAAAATAAGATCCGGAGATGGAGTCTGACGGACTTGACCCCTCAACCGGAAGTGTATACTGGCGCCTGCGCTCTGGAGATATGTTAAAGACAATACAAGGCGCCGAACGCAAGTACAGCGCATGCGCCAGACGGGGACGGCCCGCCAGTAAGACACAAAATAAAAGTGATGATACCGCAAGTATGCGCATGCGTACGTAGCCAAAGGTGCAAGCGCTGACGTTGCTGGGGCAACCATCAATCAATTACAGCAAAGCAATGTAATAGATGAAGATATCTACGAGAGTAAAAATGTAGGGGGAAGGGCATATAGGCGAGACAGAACAACAACCACAAAAATAAAAATAAAATACAGTGAAGTGTCACAGTACATGAAAACATATGAATATAACAAGTAACAGCCAGGAAGCTGCAGGTGAGCCAATGCAAAAATAAACTTGATGCATCTGAACAGATAAATGCAATAAAAAAGCACATATACATACAGAGGTGGGACTACAGGCACATAAAGAGGGGACTGTAAATACGGGGGGAATGAAAATAGAAGTGTGGGGAACGAAAAAGTCAGTGATCATATCACATAAAGCGACCAAGAGGGGGGGATGCCATGGTAGAATCCGTGTAGCAGTTGTTGAAGCTCCCAGTCGAATGAGGCCATATACGGACGAAGCAAAGGCAGGTAAGATGAGCCAGAATGAGCCAAGGAAAGCAAGTGGATTAGTATTGCAGTGGTTAACGGGCTGGAAATATAATGGTTAAAGCGTTAGTAATGAATAGTTATATATAATATAAAATTGCATGCATAGAAGGGGTGCAAAAAGAGAGCTGAAAATGAGAATAAAAGGGGAAAGTGAAATGGGTGCAGGGAAGAATGTGGAGGACGGAGGAGAAAAGGATGAAAGTGCCAGAAGAGAAGAAAGAAGAAGAGACAAAAGGGGGAAGTGAGGAGAGTTAACAGGACCAATGAAAAGGGGGCACAAAGAAGAGGTCCCAGTGAGTGAACGTGTCACAAAACACAACAAATATATAAGCCACCAGTAAGCTGGTGGGTGTGCATGGTGAGGGGAAAGTGGTAAGTGAATATGGGCCACAGTTGGGATGCGCAAAAGAGGGGGGTAGTGGGTGATGTTAGTAGGAAAATGTGAATAAACAAACCTCTAAAACCTAGAAACACTGGAATAGTGATACGTACATAATTATGCACAATTCGTGGCCTAGTAAAAAAAGGTGAGTGAACATAGTTGGGAAAAGCATATGTATATAAAGACATAATTAAACCAAAAATGACTAACGCAATGAAAAACGTTACAATACGAAAAAGAAATTAATAACTTGGGTCAGCTTACCTTGATTTAACTCCGTCCCTTGGTCATTGTTTATAGAAGCCAGTAAAAAGGAGATCCTCGTTCAAGCCTCTTGGTGCCTGGCAATCAAGTTTGAAAATCCATCTTGCCTCACTCCGGAGCAGGGCTAAGGTAATATTTCCACCCCTCGGGTTTTTTCGTACAAGTTCCAGCCCCACTACTTTAGTTCCATGGGTTCTTCCTTTATGGCACATTCTGTAATGTGCCGCAACCGTGGACAGAGGTTTGTCCTGGCCAAAATGGGTTTCAGGGAACATGGGATGAATTGCCAGCAATTTATTGAACATCTCAATGTGAACCCTTGGCATATCTGTCCTACTTCCCACCTTTCTCCTTTTTCAGCAGATTTCTTGGACCTAAGGATCCGGGTTGACAATGGAAGAATTTTCACCACCTGTTCGCAAAAGAAACGGCGACCAAACAGGCCTTAATCCCACTATGGAGTTGCACCCACAACATTCTCTGATAGGAATATGATTGGTCAATTTTTACGGATTAAGCGTAACGTTAAATATACAGGGACTTCCAGGAACACTCCCGACCTAAACGACTAGAGTAAAAAACAAGGATTCCAAAGTAGGATAATTTCACTGCATATCAGCGAGCGCGGGATGTTTATCTGAAACACCTGTCACCTCAACATCTGACACTCCAAACTTAATCGTGTACCTACAATAATCAGGTGAAGAAAATACGTCACTCTGAAGAGAAACTGGAATATTCTCTGGGTGAGTGCTGAGACTAGTTTCCTGATCCCTCTTAATCCTCCTTTGGTCGCAAGAAGGGCGAAGAATCTGAAGGATAATTATCGCATAGCCACTTCCAGCGCATAGAGGCCCATGGGGCAGAGGAATCAAAATCAGGGGGTCTTTACCCATCGTCAATTGTTCTGTGTGCCCTTATCAAAACTAGTGAGATCTTCCAGTCCACCACTCTCGGGTGGTGAACACAAACTCCACCCTACTCACTTCAAAGAGACAAAATGTGGGTTTTTGCATCTATATGCCCGGTGCAATAATTGTACATTGGCAAACATCGCACGCATTGCGCCATGCGTTCACCACCTTGTTCACAACTAATAAATTAATTTTTAAACAAAACACAACTTTGGCAGTGTATGTACTATGCTCTGGGGAGAATGGGGAGTGTAGAAATGGGTCTCCTGCTGACAGGTCCCTGTAAGGCGGTTAAGCCTAACTGGCTAGATGCTTGATATGAAATTGATGGGGGGGGCTGGGGCTGTTGTAATGATAAAACACTTAATGGGCCCAGAACCCATGGTACGAAGGGCGGCTGCTTCAGTAACCTGCCCACTTTAATTTTCCCAGGGCCTGGTGAGACGGGGTATGGTTTAGATAAGACCATCATTTATGGGCCAGGCTTGATAAGTGAGTTGCTTTTCTTTATAACAGATTGTATGATAATTAAGAATCCTGACATCACCATAGAATATAAGGAGTGTCGCTATAAAAATGAAATGATATCTGTTAAAAGCAAACCGAACAATATGTTCAAGGGTTTTTAGAAGTACTTTTTCTTATGCACTTTCTTTGAGCATATATATAGATCACAGTAAGGTACAGCGCGATTATGTGGAACGAGGGAGTTCATCCAACTAAACTGTCACCACACAATGACAAGGAAGGTATAAGACCAGTAATGTGTGGAGTGGGGGGGGGGGAGGAAAATGAGCTAACTAGAGAGGAGAGAGGTGAAACAACAAACACTGAAAACAGGAGAGAGAGGAAAAACACTTAACAGTAATAACCCAATACAGGGATAGAAAAGTGTAACATAATGTAATGAAGCGATGGTCTCAAATGTTACCGAGACAGTTTGCTGTTCCCAGTCTTGTGATATGAGAAGTCAGTTGTGTAGAGCGACTGTATTATACCTACCTATAATAAAGGAATTACACTATTATGCCATCTTTTAATAAAATAATATTTTATTTAACTTTTTCTGTAGAAAGCAATTTAATGTACATTGTCTAGGCAAATTTCGAATTAAATATGAATTAACCTGTTTGCGTACAGTATCCACCTGTCCAGGAATATTTAGTTGTAGATCATATACATTCATTTATAAACAATACAGTTTTTAACCTCTCACTAAATAAAGAAACATTTTCAACTTCACAGGCCAAGATTTACACAACACCAGAACCAAATTTAGTAAAAATACAAACCACCACAAACCAAATCCCGGTCATAAATACAGTTCAAACCAAAAATGCATTACAAAAAGTTCTGTGTTTGCTGTCCTATAGAGACAACCATAGCACGGGGGATGCAGCAAGGCATGATGAACCCATGGGTAATAGAAGCACTTACTGGAAATTGGGGTTTAATTGGGGGGTCTTTTCACCTACTTCTAAGACCAAAACAGCAAGATTATCTCAGTGGGTTTTTCAGCATAAACCATTTTTGTGTCTTACAATTCATCAGTATGTCTTTCTATTACTGTTCCCTCAGTAGTCAATATTCTAACAGGGCCCTAAAGAGCCAATATTGTAAACGGGCACACAGTAGCAATAACTCACAAATTAGTACCCAACCTAGCCAAATCGGTCACAGGGATGGCAGAGAAGCCAATATAGTGTGGCAATAAAGTAGTACAAGTTGTAATGTCATAATATCGCCAATATAGAACAGTGCTCCCACAGTAGCCAATATAGTTCACAGTGTCTCAAAGTAGTCAATAGGGGAAAGAACCACATAGTAGTCAACTAGCAACACAGGCCGTCATAGTTAATGGACCCTAAAGGGGGGGGGCATTTTAAAAGAGTAGGCCAATTATAGTAATATGTGCCAATATTACCCAGTAGTGTAGTACAAACAGTTAGCCATAAGTAACTGTGTCTCCAGATAGCCAAAAGTAATCTGAATCCGCATCCAAAAGTTACTTTGTTGCCAGAGGCAGAAGTAGAATGTGACCCCCGCAGGCAGAAAGTAACTTGCCAAAATATATGCGTATTACATATTATGCTTTATACAAAGAGATGGTTCATAAAGATTATTATAATGGTGCATATCCACCATTCTTTCGTGTCAGGTAGGATGATGGGCACCATGAGAATGTGGGCCCATAGCCGGTCTATGGCTGCTACCACTGTAGACCGCCCCTGTAACAAGAATTCACATCTATATTATATATCGTCACGGGTGTCCGCGATCACCGCGCAGATCGGGGCACAGTCGCCGTAGGTCCCCCCGCCAGAGCGCCGCAAGCGCTACTTAAGGGTACCCGCTCCTGCCCCGCGGCGTCGGTACGTCGCCGCAGCTTCCTCGTACCCCTTCGGCTATGGCGGGGTCCCGGACAGCGTGGGCGCGCGGCGGCAAGTTCTGTAAAATGGTAAAGGGCCAGGCGCGCCAATACTTGGCGCTGGTTTTCCATCCTTTAAATTTAAACCTACCTTACTGTATACCCTTGCCGGATTTTGTGCCTTGCGCCTAGAGAAAGCGATTTGATTGCCTTGTGCTGTTCTTGAGATTTTCATGTTGTGAACACAGTTCCGTTCTGATCGCCCTTTGCGCTGTCCCTGACCTGTGGCTACGACTCTGACTACGAAATGTGCTGCCCGTCCTGACTCTGCCTGACCCGACTACGAGATGCACCCTTGCCGATTCGTACCTCGACCTGGCTGGCCACTTCGGACAAGTAGCGCCTGTTCGGAAAAAGACCTGGCCGGGTGGTACAACGCCGAAGTAAGCTCCAACCTGCTTTGCTGGCGGCTCTGGTGAAAAAAGTTGGTTGGGGCCACTTAGCCTCGGTCCCAGGGTAGTGTTGTGCCTAGTCAGCAAGGGTTCAAGGATCAAAACATATAAGCATGAAAGGAGGTCCGGCAGGATCACGCTGAGGTGCCGGATTCATACTCGGAGACTCGGCTGCCATAGTGGGTAACATCCCGAGCAGATTGTCGCTAAAAGAAAAAAAGCTGGAAAGTGTTAACGCCATGCTGCTGAAGGGCGCTGGCCACCCCAGAAGCCAAAAACAGTTCTTGAGGCGCGACAGTGGCCTCCCGCTACCCGGCTTCTATGACCGCCGCTTGACCGAGCTACGGCTGTCTATGCCGGGAAGTCTTGATGGTGAATTTTTTTTCCCCACCGACAAAGTCTTGCAGGGGTTCATAACCAAAGTGCTCCTGCACTTTTGAGTTTGACGGGCCGTCTCAATTCTAAACGGAACATCCAAGGGTGTGGCCTTTAATAGTCAGCCTTCTATGCTGGTACGTCCCGGCCATCCAATGGGGCTATCCTCTGGGAAAGAGCGACCCAGATAAACAGACATGCAATGCATTTTGGAAGAGTCCGGTCCGTTTTGAGGAACCTGCACGGGCCTCTTCTGCCGGCCGGCGGGTGAATATCCGCCAGGGGGCTGATCCGCGGGAGAAGCTGCGGTCCAGTTCAAAACTGGCACGGAACTCTACTGGACGATGAGGCCCTGTCCGAACCTTGAAGAAGGCGACATTGCCACCTCAATTAAAGCGCTCTGGTCGTCGGGTATTCTCCGTCTACCTGGGGTCGTATCCCTTCGCCCCCCGGATTGGACGTGCGATTAGAGCGGTGGAGGATACGGCCTTAGAGCAACGCTAAGGTCGCCCACGACGATTTCCCGCCTGGATCTGCTTTGTTGCAAAGAGCCAAGCCTCACTGATGCACCACCCGTGGAGGAGATATGGAGGTGGACAGGCTAGACCCTCCCCAGGAGCGTATCAGAAGGCGTCCGGGAACGCTGCTTCTCGGGAATTCTGGACAATCTGGGGTCTTGCCAACCGACCAAACCTTCGGGAAAAGCCAGCACTGGGTTCTTGGATAAGGTCCATAGGTGGTGAGCAACGCTTCTCCACTTTGTATACGCGTGCTTTCAGAGGGGCACCGGCGGTTTTACAGAAAAAAAGATATGTTATATTGTACCTTTCATTAGCATGTGCTGTGTGACTAGGCAGTTGCCAAATGGGAGGGTCTGGAAAGGAGCAGTTCCCCCCCACCCTTGGGGAACAGCTACTCCATGTGACCTTTTCAAATATATGAAAACACCCATCACTGGGCTTAGCGACGCCCCCTGCTCCTCTACAGCCAATCCCGAGTTATTTATATATTTGAAAAGGTCACATGTTTTCCAAGGGTGGGGGGAAACTGCTACTTTCCAGCCCCTCCCAATAGGCAACTGCCTAGTCACATAGCAGATGCTAATGAAAGGTACAATATAACATATCTTTTTTTCTGTAAAACCTATTTTTTTTATACAAAAACACTTTGGCAGTGTATGTACTATGCTCTGTGGGGACTGGGGGAGTGCTAAAAATGGGTCTCCTGGTGACAGGTCCCCTTTCACCCTTTTGTTTTTGTATTTCCATTTTTCACTCCCCACCTTCAAAAATCTATAACTTTTTTATTTTTTCCATGTATAGAGCTTTGTGGGGGTTTGTTTTCTGCCTAACTAATTGCACTTCATAGTGGCAGCATTTAATATTCCATGCTATGTCCTGGTAAGCAGCAATATAATCAAAATGGTGGAAACGCATTTGCGCCATTTTCTTGTGGGCTTGGTTTTTATGCCTTTCACTGAGCGTCCCAAATGACATGTCTACTTTATTCTTTGGGTCTGTATGATCATGGTAATACCAAATTTATATAGTTTTTATGTTTTCATACAATTACAAAAATTAAAGCCTTATATTTTGATAGATTGGACATTTTGGGATATGGTGATACCTAACATATTCATGATTTTTACAGTTTATTTATTTTTATATCTAGGTTCTAGTTCTAGGGAAAGGGGGGTGATTTGAATTTTAATGGTTTTTAATTTATTAATTTTACCTTTTACATTTATTATTTTTTCTTCTTTTCAGACCCCCTGGGGCACTTTTACTCTAGTCTGTCTGATTGATCCTACCATATACAGGCAGTCCCCGGGTTACATACAAGATAGGTTCTGTAGGTTTGTTCTGAAGTTGAGTTTGTATGTAAGTCAGAACCGTATACTTTATTATTGAAACCGCAGTCAAAAATTTTTTGGTGTCCGTGACAATTGGATTTTAAAAATGTTGGATTGTCATAAGAACCAGGATTAACAATAAATCTTAATTACAGACACCTGTGATAACTGTTACAGCTGTTTATTGTAGCCTGGGAATAAAGTACAGTAAATTACCAACATCCAGAGGTCCGTTTGTAACTAGGGGTCGTATGTAAGTCAGGTGTTCTTAAGTAGGGGACCGCCTGTACTGCCAAACTTCTGGCATTATATGGGGATTTTCCACATCATCTATTACAATGTGCCAATCACACAGGGAGGGATGATCTAAGCCAATAATGCTCTGGCAGCTTTTTACCACTGCTGCCAACTTTGTCAGCAGCCATCAAAGGGTTAACACCCACGATTGGTGCTGGCACCGATCGAGGGTGTTGCCGGTAGATGTTTGCTACAATATGCAGCAAACATCCACCTTGTATGGAGAGGGCTCAGCCCGTGAGCCCTCTTCATAAACCAGCAGCTGACAGGTGACCTACTAATACCTTACACGTTAAAATGGCCTCAGGTTAACTATTTTCAGCACAGAAGTGTCTCATCTGGGTTGTAGCAACCTAAAATTTTATGTAACATACAATGCCACAGGTAACCTGCTTCTGGATTCTTGGCAATCGGCTGTCAATCAGTGTGAGCACTTTCTGGTAAATCACCTGTATTGTGTGATGTCTTACTATTGCTTTTCTACAGTACAGTTCACGGGGACCTTTGTTTCCTTCCCATGTGTCCACCGCGGTTGAGCTCCATTAATGTGTCGATCACTATTGAAAACGATTGCCCAGGACAAAAAAAGGACAGCTGTGTGCATGAGCCCATAGGAACTAATGAGGACTTGTTTATTTAACTAATGAAATTCTGTGTGTCAATCTATAAAATGGGATATTTTTTTCAAACCTGCAAAAGTCTAAATGTGTGAATTAGAAAATCACATCTTCTGACTTATAGGTTGTCTTCTATAAATTTAAAGAGGACCTGTCAGAGCAATTTGGGACACTAAAACACTCACAGGACCGATGATTTCGTGTCCCAAATTGCCCTTTAGTTTTACACTCTATTCCCACTAAACAAAAAAACAACTTGTATACATACATACCTTGGTCCGGAGCTCCCAGCGCATGTGCAGTCACACAATAAAGCCAGGGCGTGGTATGCCGTGAGTGTACTGCTCCAGCGTCATTGAATTACTGTGCAGAAACAGAGGGAGTAACAGAAATGGGCCCAATGTGCCTCCTCTGACCCATCTCTATGTAAATTTAAAGGTTTTCTCTCTTTATACCAAATAGAGCACTCTAACAGTGATCTACAGCTTTTCATTTATATTTTTTAAGAGTCATAATTTTCTTTATTGCTCTTATGTTAATTTTTGGATCGGTTTTGGTTGTTGGCTACCTTTACTATGTTTTATGAATGCTAATGTTTTATTTTTTGTAACATTTACAAATTACCCAGTTATTTATTAATAATTTGTCAGCATAGTCTTTTCTACAAACTCTACTTATAACTTTCTAAACAATGTTATCCCAAATGTAATGTTTTTATGGTTCATGCTTATCCAAATGGACTTTCTAAGATGCTGTAACAGTGCTAATTATGCTAATGAACATGAAGAGCTCTGGGGGTGTTTACAAAGCTCCTCTATGCCCTTTTTTAACAGGATGTCAGGACTGTGAAGCAGCACTTCCCCCTCCCACCATGTGCTGAAACTTCCTATGCTGTTGTGAGATTATAGCAGGCACAGGAAGGTGGAATGTCGAGGGAGCAGGGGGAGAGTGAGACATGCACCTGCGCAGTGTAACAACCTGTGAAGCTACAGCACGAAGGGACTCTCTAATACCTCCTAGAGACCATCTGGCTCACTACCATTCAGCTTTACTGTGGAAAGCAGTGTTCTGCTGTCCAAGGAAGACTTGCACCAGGAGCAAGATGCTGGAGCCCAGAGGGGCTCTAGTAATCACCCAGAGTACTTCAGACAGATTTTCTAGAGATTAATTTAAGCAGTAGGTTTCCTTTGTTATAGTTTCCTTACTGACTGGAGCCGGCTATCAGCCGAGATGCTATAATGTTTTTTCTATTGTTTCAACTCCCACACACCTGGAGGAATAGAACATCTTATGTAGTCATCCCAATCTATCAGTGGCTATTGTTCATAGCACAGCTGTTACTTTCCAACTAGTCACAATTATAAGATGACCTTGTTCTGCGGCATGGAAAAAACTACATTTATACTGTGTGATGTCCATTGCCTGAGACACTTGTTGAGGATTAACACATGTCATAGTCTAAATTACTCACATATACTGTTATACATGATACAAAGCACCTTTATAAATATTGTACAAGGAGAGTTGATAATATGTGTGTTAATATAAGTACTAGATATATAATACAGATGTAATCTGTGACAGGGGCGTAACTACAGTGGCAGCAGCCATAGTGGCCGCTATGGGGCCCGCAGTATCAGGGGGCCCCATCATCCGACCTGACACTAAAGAATGTATGAGTTAGAAGTGTACGTTTATGTATATAGGTATAGAAATGTGTTTGTATATATAAGTGTAATATGTATATTTTTAAGCAGGACGAGGGACACCATCAGAAGTCTGCTGTGGGGCCCTGCCTCTCCTAGTTACGCCCCTGATTTCTGATCAGCGCACGGTATATACCTTCTGGGAGTATGGACTGTCTTGTGGTAGATAGAATTCAATAATTTCATCAGTTACTAAGGTCCATCATGAATATTATGATGTTCTTTCTGCCGGACAGATAGCTGCAGTGATTTTCCGACCTATCACCAATGACAAATGTGTCGATCCTATTATAAAAACTACATCTTTTAATACATCATTTTTTTTAATGTAGAACATAGAGCTTCAAAAAACAGATTCAGACATAATAATCTGGGTATCCTGTAATAATGCTACAAAACCCATCACAATCCATGTAAGAAATGCTTTGGGTGGCACATGTCGTATAGCGGCATGCTCAGGGGTGGGGTCCTTTCTCTGGCTTGCTGGAGCAAGTTGTTAAATTTACAGCTGGCAGTCTAGCCGTAATCCGGTACCTCCCCTTGTAAGCCCAGAGCATCCCACAAGCTACAGTCGGCCTGTGAGTAGTGAATCTGCCGGCACTCCTCCAGTACAGGCGACCTGATCCCATAGTATGCGCCTGTGCCATGTCTTTGCTATACAGGCCATAATCCTGTGTAGGCCTTTGACCTGTGATGCATCTGTCCTAGCACAGACACTCTTGATCACGTCATTGTCATAGTGCCGCGCAAGAGACAGCCGAAGATGTGCTGGAGGAGAGAACAATAGTGAGGTAAGTACTGTCTTTTTTGCTGGCTACTCTGCAGGCTCTAATATTACAGACTACTTTGTGCACTGTTACTTTTTGCTACTGGGGCACTGTTCTGGCTACAGGGAGCACTGTTCTAGCTAAAGGGGGTGTGGTTCTGACACTGGGGGCACTTTTTGCTACTGGAGGCAGTGCTCTGGCAACTGGCGGCACTGTTATGGCTATGTGGGGTTCTAGTATTACTGGTTACTGGAGGCACTGTTCTGACAACTGGGGGCAGTGATACTTCTGGCTACTATGAGGACTCTAGTATTACTGGCTCCTGAGGCACATTTATTACTGGTTACTGTGGGCACAGTAATTTTTGGTTGCTGTAGCACAGTTACTATTGACTACTGGGGGCACTATTACTCCTGGCTACTTGAGGCACAGTTACTTCTGCCTTCGGGGGCACAGTTACTTCTGCCTACTGGGAGCACAGTAACTTTTGGATACTGGTGTCACGGTTACTTTTGGCTACTTTAGGGCACTGCAATAATGGCTAATATGGGGCACTGTTACTATATTGGCTACTCTAGGGGTCCATTTACTATAAAAGGGGCCTGTGTTGCTATGTTGACTACTATGGGGCACTTTACTTTATTGGCTACTGTGAGACACGGTGACTACGTTGGCTACTGTGGGGGCCATGTGGCTATATCTGCTACTGTGGGAGCACTGTTTGGCTAATATTATACAATTACAACATTGACTACTGGTCTCCCACAATATATTGGCTTGTCTGTGACTATTTTGGCTGGTGTGGGGTACTAATCTGTCACTATACTGGCTACTGTGGTGCCCTTTTACAATATTGGCTACTTTGGGTTGGCCTGTTAGAATATTGACTACTGAGGGAACAGTATTAGAGAAGAACGTTATAATGAGGTGAAGAACCTAAAATTTTTGTGTTGAAAAATGTACAGAGCTGAGCTGTGACTAGTTTTCGTCTAGAAGAAGGTGAAATAGACTCCCCCAATTAAACCCAAATTTACAGTAAGTGCTTCTATATCACCCATGAGTTCACAATGCTGCTGCATCTCCCCGTGCTATGATTTGCTTTGATTTTTCTACTATGAGGACAGCAACACAGAGACTTTTTGTAATGCATTTTTTGGTTTTGGAACTGTATTCATGACCTGGGATTGGTTTTGGTGTTGTATTTATTAATATAATTTGGTTCCGGTGTTGTGTAAATTCTAGGCCTGTGGAGTTGAAAATGTTTCTTATTTGTGAGAGGTTAAAAGAATGTAGAGGTCTATAAATGAATGTATATAGATCTGCAACTAAATAGTCTGGGCAGGTGGATACTGTACGCAAACAGTTTTATTCATATTTATTATAAATTTTAGCCTAGAAAAATGTAAATGAAATTGCTTTTAGATACATAAAAGTGAAATATAAATATTATATTATTATAAAGATCGCATAAAATAGTGTAATTCTTTATTTTAGTAGGTATAATAAAGTCGCTCTACACAACTGACTTCTCATATCCAGATGGGGAGCCTGTTGGTAACAATTCGGGCATGCTTCATACATGTATGTTACACTTTTTCTATCCCTGTATTGGGTTATTACTGTTAATGTGTTTTTCTCTCCCTCCTGTTTTCAGTGTGTGTTGTTCACCTCTCTCCTCTCTAGTTAGCATGCATTTTCTCCCCCGCACATCCTACACATTACTGTTCTTATAGCCTTCTGTCATTGTGTGTGACGAGTTAGTGGATGAACTCCCTGCGTTCCACATAAGCGCGCTGTACTCTGACTGTGATCTATTATATGCTCAAAAGAAAGTGCATAATAAAAAGTACTTCTACCCTTGAACATATTGTTCGGTGGCTTTTACAGATATCATTTCATTTTTATAGCGACAACTCCTTATTCTATGGGTGATGTCAGGATTCTTAATTATTAGTACATCTGCTTTTAAGAAAAGCAGACTCACTTATCATGCCTGGCCCAGTAAATGGATGGTCTTATAACAATAACCCTTCTCACCATGCCTGGAAAATTAAAGTGCCGGTTACTGAAGCAGCCCTTCTTACCATGTCTGGCCCATTAAAGGGGTTTTATCATTACAACAGCCCCTCCCATCAATTTCATATCACAGCATAGAGCCAAGTTAGGCTTAACGCCTTAACAACCAGGACCTTTTTTGGTTTTCGTATTTCCATTTTCCCCTCCCCACCTTCAAAAATCTATAACTTCTTTATTTTTTCCATGTATAGAGCTTTGTGGGGGCTTGTTTTCTGCATAACTAATTGCACTTCATAGTGGCAGCATTTAACATTCCATGCTATGTCCTGGTAAGCAGGAATATAATCAAAATGGTGGAAACGCAAAATGACATGTCTACTTTATTCTTTGGGTCTGTATGATCATGGTAATAGCAAATTTATATAGGTTTTATAATGTTTTCATACAATTACAAAAATTAAAACCTCCTGTACAAAAAAAAAAAAATCTGGCCTAATAACTTTTTATACTTCAGTGCACGGAGCTGTGTGTGGTGTCATTTTTTGCGAGATGAGATGACGTTTTCAATGCTACCTTTTTGAGGACTGTAAGGCCTTTTTATTACATTTTTAATATGTTGCAAAAATGGCAGTAGCATTCTCGACTTGCGGCGATATTTTCCATTCCGGGTTAAATGTCGAGAATAACTGTTATAATATTTTGATAGATTGGACATTTTGGGATGTGGTGATACCTAACATGTTCATAATTTTTACAGTTTATTTATTTTTATATCTAGGTTCTAGTTCTAGGGAAAGGGGAGTGATTTGAATTTAAATGTTTTTTATATATTAATTTTACCTTTTACATTTATTATTTTTTCTTCTTTTCAGATCCCCTGGGGCACTTTTACTCTAGTCTGTCTGATTGATCCTACCATATACTGCCATACTTTTGGCATTATATGGGGATTTTCCACATCATCTATTACAATGTGCCAATCACACAGGGAGGGACGATCTAAGCCAATAACACGCCGGCAGCTTTTTACCACTGCTGCCAACTTTGTCAGCAGCCATCAAAGGCTGAACACCCACGATTGGTGCAGGCATCGATCGAGGGCATTGCTGGTAGATGTTTGCTGCAATATGCAGGAAACACCCACCTTGTATGGAGAGGGCTCAGCCCGTGAGCCCTCTTCATACACCAGCAGCTGACAGGTGACCTACTAACACGGTACAAGTTAAAATGGCCTCAGGTTAACTATTTTCAGCACAGAAGTGTCTCATCTCGGTTGTAGCAACCTAAAATTTTATGTAACATACAATGCCACAGGCAACCTGGTTCTGGATTCTTGGCGATTGGCTGTCAATCAGTGTGAGCACTTTCTGGTAAATCACCTGTATTGTGTGATGTGTTACTATTGCCTTTCTACAGTACAGTTCATGGGGACCTTTGTTTCCTTCCCATGTGTCCAGCCCGGTTGAGCTCCATTAATGTGTCGATCACTATTGAAAACGACTGCCCAGGACAGGAAAAGGACCGGCTCTATCTTTTTCGTGTCGTGCCGTCGTCTCATGCACAGGGCTGTGAAATCCACAGCTGTGTGCATGAGCCCATAGGAACTAATGAGAACTTGTTTATTTAACTAATGAAATTCTGTGTGTCAATCCATAAAATGGGATATTTTTTTCAAACTTGCAAAAGTCTAAATGTGTGAATTGAAACATCATATCATTTGACTTCTAGGTTGTCGTCTATAAATTTAAAGAGGACCTGTCAGAGCAATTTGGGACACTAAAACACTCACAGCACCGATGATTTAGTGTCCCAAATTGCTCTTTAGTTTTTCACTCAATGCCCACTAAACAAAAAAAACAACTTGTATACATACCTTGGTCCGGAGCTCCCAGCGCATGCGCAGTCACACAATAAAGCCAGGGCGTGGTATGCCGTGAGTGTACTGCTCCAGCGTCATTGAATTACTGTGCAGACACAGAGGGAGTAACAGAAATGGGCCCAATGCGCCTCCTCTGACCCATCTCTATGTAAATTTAAAGGTTTTTTCTCTTTATACCAAATAGAGCACTCTAACAGCTTTTCATTTATAATTTTTAAGAGTCATAATTTTCTTTATTGCTCTTATGTTAATGTTTGGATCAGGTTTGGTTGTTGGCTACCTTTACTATGTTTTTATGAATGCTAATGTTTTATTTTTTGTAACATTTACAATTCACCCAGTTATTTATTAATAATTTGTCAGCATAGTCTTTTCTACAAACTTTTGTTGTTGAACATACTCAATCATTGGCATAACCTATTTAGGTCTTTAGGAGTTAATAATATATTGCAGTACTAAGCCCTGTATTCAGAGTGGGGGAAACAAGAATTGCCAAGGCTGTGTAAGTAATAAGCATTTTCCTGTCTGCCTACCTGCATGAATAACACATCCAATAATTCACTGTTCCTCAGACGGCAGGTCACTCATTTGAAAGCTCTGTTCTGGATGTCCTCCCATTGCAAATAAGCAGTTGGTAATTGCTAGGTCTCCGAAATGTAGGAACACATTACTGCATTTTGCAGACCAATTGCTTACACTAGGTGCTTTGCCAACAGCAATATAAAAGGACAGAAATTCCTATGTAGAAGTAAACAGCAGACAATGCGGCACAGCTGTAGAGTCAGCCAAAACTGATATATAATAAAATGACTTCTACCATCAGAAATAACAAGAAAAGATAATAGATAATAACTTTTTGGTGCAAAACATACCATTGTACTATTTTCCATTGCAGGGTTCACCACGTTCACCATGTTTTTATATTTTTATAGATTTGGATTTTTTCTCCTAAATATTTGGCATTTTCAGGCACTAACATGCTTATGTTTTTTATTTTATATTTCTGATCTACGGAAAGGGGGTGATTTCAACTTTTACTTATTTTTTTTACTTTTTTTTTCAGCTGTATTTTTAGGTCTCCTATGGTACTAACACCCGGGATCAGTACCAGCACCAATGTCTGGTGTTACTGAGGGGTGTTTGCTGCACTATACAGCAAAACACCCAGTATGTATGAAAAGAGTTCAGGCGTTAAGCTCTCTTCATGCATCCATAACGACACAATGGGGCAGACTTACTTACCCGGTCCTGTCGCGATCCAGCGGCGCGTTCTCTGCGGAGGATTTGGGTCTTCCGGTGATTCACTAAGGTAGTGCGCCCGATGTCCACCAGATGTCGCTGCTGTGCTGAATTCAGAGTTCACTGAAGTTCACCGTCCTATGCTGGGTGCATTTTTAAAAAAATGTGGCGGTTTTTCCGAATCCGTCGGGTTTTCTTACGGCCACGCCCAGCCATTTCCGTCACGTGCATGCCGGCGCCGATGCGCCACAATCCAATTGTGTGCGCCAAAATCCCAGGGCAATTCAGGGAAAATCGGCGCAAATCGGAAATATTCGGGTAACGCGACGGAAAAACGCGATTCGGGTCCTTACTAAATTACCCCCAATGACTTATAGTGTTATTTGCCCCATACAGTCATCATATAAAATTAACTGGTCTCTGCAACCTAGAATTCAAGTTTTTAGATGTCTTCATTAAATTACCACTGAGTACCAATAAGTTTAAGAAGAAACATTTTCATCACACAGGGCTGGTGCAGTCATAGACCCCATTCTACTCCCATTGCTGAAGTCCCATGTCCCCTCTTAAATGTCACTCTGCTCCACTCACCAACCACACAGCCCTTTCACCATAACAGACAGGACAGCCAATCATTTTCTGCAAATAATTAGGACCTCGCTGAGGGCAGGGGAGCAAAATGAATAGAAAACTGGGGCAAAGTCAAAATAGAAATAAACTATGAATTCATCACGTGTTAATATATGAAGTATAAATAATTTCTGCAACATTCTACTTTATCTTATTGTATCTCTAGTAAATAATTTAGAACAATGAATGAATATATTATGATGTACATTATTTGAGTACATTATAATGTGTCTATAAGATGTCTAGGACAGAACAAGTCACATGTGTTCCACATTTTAATTGCATCTAATTGATTTCAGATAAACAGTGAATAAATAGCGGTCATATTTTACGTGCTGAAGAATGCGGCCATTGAAGGCATACATGTACAGTAACAAGAATGTGTGCGTAAGCTCTAGGCAAACTTCTCATACAAATTTGCTTGAGCCACGCAAATTGTCTTTCATTGTTAATCGTCCAGAAATAACTAGACAACTTTTCCCATCCATGCTCACAATGGGCGATCCTGCCTGTGCTTATTCGTTTTTGTTGTTAGGCGCATTAAGAGCCAAAGTGAACTGTGAGCTTTGTGAAGGCTGACCAAGCCTATTATTTCTGCTCAGACATTAGCAGCAACAAGGAGGGCACCAGCAGAAACGTGTGCATTTATTTACTCGCTCCCTAATGCTTTGATAATCATTTAGGAATGGGATTTATTAGAAAAAATATTTAAAAAATTGTATTAACATGTGTCCTCCATATCTTTTGTAGAAAATCTTAAGGAATTGCCCACGTGGTCCAAATTATTAAAGAGCTTGCCCATCGTAGCAAGTTAGGCTCTATGCACAGGATGGTGCCTAACCTGCTGATCGGTGGGGATCACAGTAATGGGACCCCCATGGATCACGAGAATGGGGTCCGATGTACCCAAGTTTCACTCCGAGATGACCGTAGGCGCCAGTTGCGCATTCATGGGCTGCCCCTTTCATCTCTATGGAGGTGACAGAGACCAGCAAGCTAGGCCCTATTCTGTGAAAAGGGCCTAACTTGCTACGATGGGACAACCCCTTTAAGAGAGGAAAGACGTTCCGCAATATTGACTATTGTATTGACAAAACTCTGCAACACCTGTTTACACTGTCAACATTACACATAATCTGTGTTGTTCTTTGACCCCCCTTTGTCATTTTATGCATGGTCCGGATATAAACTGTTAGCTTGCCCCTGCTTGTGCTGGTTTATACCTGCAGGTTGGTACATGCTTCTTATCAAACTGCTATGGATTATCGATGACAACTGAGCAGTATGTACATATGACATATGGTATCAGCTTGGAATCGCATTAATTTGACAGCTTCCTTTTAAACTATTCTCTAACTAATATGCTATTATTATGAATACCAGTAGATTTTTTTCAATTATAAATTTCCTTTTTGCACCAAATACTTTTGGTTGATCCTAAACTCAATGTCAGTATTACTTCCGCGACCTACATATCAGGGCGCAGACTCACTCATGCTCCCCTCCGTGTCCCAGCGCCCCAGTGGTCTAACTAACCCATCCTCGCTCCTGCTCCAGCAGTCTGGCACGCGTCACTGTCTCCTACGCCGCACACGCCAGTTTCTGAGGATTTTAAGGGCCAGCTCACCATTGATTGTGGAGTGCCTGTGGAGTGACCTGGTGGCACCACACAGCAACAAGTCTAACCTGCTGCGGGCTCTGGTGAAAACAGGGTACCACTTAGACCCCGCTCCCAGGTTTCGGCTTACGTCATCATCCACAGTGGTCAAGAGAATCCGCTACCACTGATCCTGACACTCACTTTATAAAAGTATGGGTTACATCGGGTATAACTACCTTTTGCCTCCTTAGCATTTGCTGACTTTGAAAATGTGTTTAGAAACATCTCATTTGTGTAATTTTGAAACCTTTACAAGGCTTCTTGAGAACATACATGACCCCAGAAAATTAATTTTTTCTTAAGGGTTATAGTTTTGGATATTGAAGGGGACAAACATTATTTGCAACTGGGCCCCCATTTTATAAAGACAAAATATAATATTTACCAGAATTTGAATAAATGACAGACATTTGTTCAGAATTTATTAACAACATCACTTAATTGAATGATAGAGCACCAAACCCATCCCTGCAACATTATTGATAAATCTGCTTTGATGTGTGTTGACGGATGAGACCTGTTTATAGATTCACTCTAATCCAATTTAAACCCACTGAACCTGTGCCAACAAATGATTATCTATAAAAGTATCAGCAAGGTTATCGTGTCAGTAGCTTACACATACCCTAGCCCTGAATAAAACAGTACGAAACCAGTGGTCTCTCTATCTGTACTGGGTACGGCAGCAATGCCAGGCTAACATTCCTGCAGCATTGCTTAGACATGAAGTCTAACAGTGCTTATATTTGGATGCTGTACTTTGGGAAAGGTCCATGATCTCACCAGTTACCTATAAAGGATGTCTCATGTGACTTTAGGCGTTGCAAATATGTATACGGGCTCTTATAAATCTAAATTTGCTCATTAGAACATTTCCAAAATTCTTGAAGGAAACATAGGTCACATATTGTAGTAATTTTATTTTTCACAGTTTACATGTTCATAGCATTGTAATATCTATATTATACTGCTGAATACAAATATACAGCACAGGGCAGTAATAATACAAAGTAAAATAACAAACACAGAAAGTGAACAAGGCTGGAGAAAATTGTACTGTTTGGATTATTAGCAGTACAGTTATGATTTTGGTGCATTTAGTACACCTGGTGTCTCGCATTTCCCAGAGCAAGATTGTATTTCCATGTAGAGGTCCTAGGGGATATGTGCTTTATCAAAGCAGCATTGATGTCATGGAACAGTAAAGTGAATGTAATGCTTTGTGGATCTGTAGTTGTGGTTAGCATTTAGAAAAATTGTAATAGCACAACTATAATAAGTACAGTGCAATATTCAGCTTTGAAGTGAGATGAAGATTGTTTATACTACACATTAAAAGGGTACTCCAACAAAGACAAGATTCTTAAATATACTCAGGATAACAAAATAACACATTCTCTAATTCACTGTTATTTACAAAAATATAGAATCCAACCGTAAATCTTCAGAATTTTATGGTCAGGCAGGACAGATTCTTCTCATGAATTGATTCTGTCTGCTGGATGCAGTGTGATCTCTGCCCCTCTTCCCCTCCATCACAAGAGGAGCTCACTCACAGACACTTCCTGCTAGCAATTGTTCACAGACTTACTATACAAGCTACAAGCAAGATAAGGTCTTTGAAGGAAGGGAAGTAGGTATAGCAGAGCTGTGTGTCATTGTCTTTTATATCCATCTCATGAATCTCATCATCTCTGATTTGTCGCATCTCTCTATTTCTATGTGTCAGATACTAGTAGACTGTTCAGAAGCTAAATAAAACCTGCACCCTGATGATCTAAGCACATTGTCAGCATCTCATAGCACTAGAGGGATCATGAAGTGTCTGCTTAGAGAGTCCCCGCCCACATGCTGGAATTTTACACTGATTACCACTGAGTGCTAGGAGCTAAAACTGAGTAAAATTGTAAAGTAAGGGGTTACTACAGAGAAATTTCTATTTCCTACCCACAACTACCATTAGCTATTAAGGGAATCTAGCTTCTGATTCATATTTTATAAAGCAGCATTAGCCACTGACCTTGTAATAGTTTTTTATGGTCTCCTTTTCTAAAAAGAAGTTTTAAAAACCTTTACTATAGAGGGTTAACTTAGAGGGTTAACAGCAAATGTCTTCTGAATAACACAGCCAACACACACCATGTATAGACAGGGCTCATCCTTTCCTATACTGGATTACACTATTACTGGGTCAAAAGGAAAATCCCCATATACTGCAATACTGTAGGTTTGCATTATATGTTAGGATGTATCAGACCCCCTAGGGGTCAAGTACCCTCGAGTAAAAAATACAGTAAAAAAATATATAAGATAAAAAAAGAAATTTTAAACCTAAAAGCCCAAGTCACCCCACCTTCTTAAGAGCTGATATAAAAATAGAAAACTAAAATCCTAAATTTATTAGGTACCATTGTATCCCAAATTGCCAGATTTATCAAAATATAAAACCGGTTATTCCCTGCAGTGCATGCTGCAATAGAAAATACCGCCCACATGCCCGAATCGTCACTGCAAATTTGCCATTTTGCAACACAAATAGATTTTAATAAAAAGTGATCAAACTGTCCTTCAGTCCCCAAAATGGTATCAATGAAAATGTCATAACTAGAGATGAGCGAGCACTAAAATGCTCGGGTACTCGTTATTCGAGACGAACTTTTCCCGATGCTGGAGTGCTCGTCTCGAATAACGAGACCCATTGAAGTCAATGGGAGACTCGAGCATTTTTCAAGGGGACCAAGGCTCTGCACAGGGACGCTTGGCCAAACACCTGGGAACCTCAAAAAGGATGGAACCACCCCGTCGGAATGGACAAACAGCAGGGCAGCATGCATGGATGCCTCTGAGGCTGCTTAATCGCACCATTATCCATTATGGCAACAGCATGGCCATGAAAGTGACAGAATGAGCATATAGCATCTAAACATCCAATATTGACCTGACACTATAGGGGACGGCATGCAGTGGCGCGGCAGCACGGCAGCTAGAGAGTGGCATGGCGACATACCCAAATGGACTCAGCTTCAAACCAGTGGTGGCAGAGAGGAACCAAAGGAGGTGAGCAGAGCGCTCAAATAATCGGTACATATAAAAAGTTTGCCATATTATTTTGGGATTACCCAGCAGGGTGGCACACAAGTTAACATGGAAGCCATGAAACACACCCAAATTCTGCCTGACACAGCTCGTTTGATAAGGACCATGTAATGGAGGTGAACTAGTATAGATTAAAGGTGCTGCAGTTAAAACTATGTTAGTTGGATCTTGGCATGGACTGGGAGCTCCGCTGCCAGGCGAGCTTTCGCCAATCCAAGCCCCTGTCTCTAGGCTCCTCCCCAACACACTCTACTAACCTTTTGTAAAGATCAAGTGTAGTAGCTTTCTTATAAGTTTAGGATATGGCGGGTGAGGAATGTAACGATGCGCAAAGCCGCTGAAATAATATCCGTAAATGTAAAAGTTGCCAGTATATTTGTGGATTACAGCAGCGGTGGCGACAAAGTTAACAACTTTGTTGTGGAATCCATGAAAACAACCAAATTTCTGCCTGACACACCGTCTTTGATAGGGGACGAGTATGGAGGCAGCTATTTGGACGACTTTGGAGGTAGCATGGAGACAAACGTGTGGAGGCTGCTATGGAGACAATTTAATTTGGATAGTGCCTGTATGGTGCAGTCCAAAAAGTTTTCAAACCAGAGGAGCAGGTAGTGGCCCTCCAGAAAAATGAAATAGATGAGTGCTGTAGTGGCAGTCCAAAAAGTTTTCAAACCAGAGGACAGTAGGTGGCCCTCCAGAAAAATGAAATAGATTGATGTCCTGTATGTGTCATCCAAAAAAGTTTTCAAACACAGAAGCGAGGTGGGGGTGCTGCCCTCCAAAAATAAATAGATGAGTGCCTGTATGTGGCGTCCAAAAAGTTTTCAAACCAGAGGAGCAGGTAGGTGGCCCTCCAGAAAAATGAATAGATTAGTGCCTGTATGTGGCAGTCCAAAAAGTTTTCAAACCACAGAGCAGGTAGTGTGCCCTCCAAAAAATGAATAGATTGAGTGCCTGTATGTGGCACTCCCAAAAATTGTTTAAAACAGGACCGGGTAGGTGGCCCTCCAGAAAAATTAAATGATAAAGTACTTAGCTAGAGCCGTGGGCCCTGTCAAAAAATAGCCAGTTTCTCTGCTTTAGTGTACAAAGAGGAGGAGAAGAGGAAAATGAGGAGGAGGAGGAGTGCATAAATTATTCAGGTTGAGCTTCCTTCACCTGGTGGAGTTGAAATTATGAGAAATCCATCTTATTCATCTTATAAGCGTCAGCCTGTCAGCGCTGTCAGTCGCAGGCGTGTACGCTTATCGGTGATGATGCCACCAGCTGCCTGAAAACCCGCTCGACAACACGCTAGCCAGGGCAGCCAAGAACCTCCAAGGCGTACAGCGCCAGTTCGTGCCACATGTCCGCTTTGAACCCAGTAGTTGTAGGGAGCTGTGTGATCATTTAGGACAATGGTATGGTCAGCTACGTACTCCCTCACCACTGCTTTCTGTAAAGATCAGCCCTACTCTGCCAGACTGGGCAGGTACAGTGTCTTGCTGGGGTGACATAAACTGCAAAAGCCTTGTAAGCGTACATTGCCCAGTGCTGGACAAGCTGCCTGCTTCGCCTACTCTCCCTCGCTACTTGTCCGCAGAACTACGCACTCGCCGCTAGCGCTGTCAGAAGGAAAATAGTGTTTCAGCTTGTGCACCAGGGCCTGCTGGTATTCATGCATTCTCACACTCCTTCCTCTCCAGGGATGAAGTGGAAGATTTTGCTTGTACCCCGTGGGTCCAGGAGAGTGAATACCCGTAATCGTGCTTGGAATAATTCTTTGACGCGAGGGTCACGGGATAGGCACCTAGCATGAAATCTGCCATAGTGCGCCAGAGTACCAACGCGTAAGAATTCACTCCCCTCCTACTGGCCTGACTGTCCATTTCCTCTCCTCCAACTCCTCAACCCTCTTCTTTCTGCCCATACACGCTGAACAGTGAAGGACTCAAACAATGGTCCCCTCTTGTGTCCTCGCCAACATTCTCCTCCTCTTCCTCCTCATCCTCCTCCCCCTCCTCCGATATGCGCTGAGAAACGACCTAAGGGTGCTTTGGCTATCACAAGGAATCTTCTTCCCCTCTCTTGTGACGAGGCAAAGCTTCCACTTCATGCTGATCAGAGAGTTTTTCAACAGGCCAAGCAGCGGTATGTGAGGCTGATTATGGCGGCAGTCGCCACTGACCATCTGTGTTGAACCCTCAAAGTTACTCAGCACCTGACAGATTCAACATCCACGTCCACGTCTCTCCACTCCCTCATTGTAACTTGAGGAATCTTGACTGACCTGACTACCAGTTCTGTGGAAGTTGACATCTATGGCGTCTACAATCGCTCTGCGCTGCCTGGTAAACTCTGGATAACATGTTAATGTTGATTCAACTCCACCCTCGTGGCCCACACATGACGGTGAGCTGGCGAGTGGAGGCTGCGCTCTCTGCGCGGCCCTGAAACGTGTCGCAGGCATCTGTGCTGGACTTCCTTGAAATGCGCACAGAATTCGCGCACCTTCGTACAAACAGACAGATTGGGGTATTCTTTGAGAAAGCTGAACTATCAATTTAACACTGGGCCATCCTGGCCGCTGGCACATGTGGTCCAAGTCTGCCGAGTTGCAGGAGCCCCACCAGGTTCGACGGCCGTTTCTCCAACACACCATTCATCCTGCTTCAGGTTCAGTCGGTGCCAGCCCAGATCAGTCTGCGCCGTGATGCCCTGTATAGTTTTCTTGGGCAGTGTGCCTTTTATCACCTAGGCTCAGCTTTGAAGCCACCCGCCTGCTGTCGCTGTAGCGACTGCAAACATGCTGCTGTGCCTAGAGCTATCGACTGATGGCCCATCCCCTGGAGTCATGGCCTTCAGTGGTAGTCGATGAGGTGGCAGGAGGGGTTGGAGATGGGAGGAGGCCATAGGTTAAGGGGACCTGAAGAGCTGACCAAGGTAGCCGGCCCCGCAATCCCTCTCCGCGGCAGTAATAATGACCATCCCGCAGAGTGGTCAGACTCGGTCCCACGCCTCCACCAATTAACCCTGTGGCCGTCAGCGATATATAGTGGCCCGCCCGGCAGCACTCTCCACTGTCCGTGGTCAGGTGGACCTGTCAGAAACGCATTGGTAGGCACGGATGATGTTGTCTTACACGTGCTGGTGCAGGGCTGGACGGCAACATCGGAAATTAGTGGCGGCTGGGGACCCGAATACTTAGGGGCCGGCCCGCCCCATGAGGTTGCGGAAGGCCTCGTCTCCTACTAGCCTATAGGGCGCAGCATCTCCAGGCTAACAATCTGGAGATGTGGACATTAAGGGCTTTCTGGGCCGTAGCGGGTGGGTTGCACTATATTTCGTTTTCCGTTTCGCCCAGGTCTGGGGTATGGGAGCTGACGCTGTGGATGCTGTTGGAGGGCATCGTGGGAGAGCGACAATGGGGTTTTGTGCCAGGGGCCTGGCAGGGGGCTGACTATCAGCTGCACAAGAAGAGCTGTGCTCCCGGAGGTGGAACGGGCTTTGAGTGCCCACTGGTGGGGTGTTTAGCACTTCATATGCCTTGCGCATACTTGTGGTAGTAAGCTAGTAGTTGTGGAACCCCTGCTGACCTGGTTTGGCAAAGTTTGCACACCACAGTCCGTCGGTCATGCCGGTGTTCTCCTCCTACGAACCCAAGAACTTCTTTCTGAAAATCTAGCCCTCCGCCGCGGGACGGCCCTCTCCACGGAGCTTCCATAACGACAACATTTTGGCGCGATGCACCTGCTCTGGGGCCCTGCTCTCTGCCTTGTCTGGCACCACCCCAACTGCCTCCTCCGAACCGGTTCTGGTCGGGCTCTGCTCCTCCTCCGTCTCAGAAGCACTGTGTTCACCCTCCTCTCAACCTAAGGGGGGGCCTTCTCCCGTCCAGAGCTTTTCCAACTGCTTAGCTGCTGTCACCTCATCCCGATCACCTCCTCGATCGCCTCAGTCCTCAGTTCTGCTGGCTCCCCTCTTGGCCTCTCCCCCCCCTCGACTTCCTATCGCCTTCTGCCCTGAACAAACACTTTCAATCAACCATCTGTCCTGACAACCGTGTCTCCTCATCGTCGGACACCCTACAACTACATCTTCCACTCTTCTTCCAGCTAACGTCAAAAGGGTCTCATCACCCACAAACTTCGCGACTGTGGAAACACACCACCCAATGGGCATTCGAAATTCCTCAGCAAGCGACCGACCAAGTGGGTTTTGGTGACTGTGGTAAGGGTCCAGAACAAAAAGTTCCTCAGAGTATGCCGGTTCAAATGCCAAATTTTTCATGGGAGGGGGCCTACCCAGACTGGGTGGAGGAGGCTGAGGTGGGGCAGGATGCTGGAGGATGCCGATTTCGGTGACATGATGGTGAGACTAGCGTGGACGACTACTGTGGACAAATTGCTCGAAGAGCATTGTCGGCAATCCACGCAATCACCTGGGGTTCCACATGTCGCACTGTTCTGGTCTCTCTGCGCAACAGTGCTCTAAATCCCACATCCCAGTACTTCCGAGACATTAACCTAGGGAGTGTATGGTCTCTGCGGCTTCCCCTGGCCCCTCATAAGAAGGTGGTGTCTCACCCCTGCCCCAGTACCACGTGCCTCTGACCCCTGCAGTATTTGGCGCCCACGTCCCCGCTCTCCTCACTCGTCGCTATATGCCTCATTCCTCACCACCTCTAGCCCCCCTATCCCCGGGTTAAACAACCTTTTGAAAATGAGAGTATAACTTAAATTTTTTTTGTTTTTAAAACTTTTTTTTGTTGTTTTTTTTTTTTTTATTTTTGTGTTTTTTTAGTTTTAAAACCAACGCTGCTATCCTTGCTATGGCTATTTTCTAGCCAAGATGAAGCACATGCTAAATGCCAATGAGAGGGACATGATTATATTATAAAAAATAAACTGTAACATAAAAAGGAAATGGCAACTGTGCCTAGTGAAATCCAAATCCAACCCACCACGCTAATTAATTACTGCTGCATGAATATTAGCGTCATAGCGCAAAAATGTCATTCACTACAAAAATTCTATCTCACAATGTGCTATGTAGATAGAGTGCACTGCAGCAGACTACGCCCCAGCAGATCATACCGAATAAAATATATATACGCTCATTGTAAAGGCTGGAATAAGGAGAAGGAAAGCCTAGATTTTGCGTATTTACGAAAGTAGAAAGAATGAGGGGTGGGGAGATGGGAGGCGGTGAGTGTGGAGCTGGAGGCAAGATGAAACCGTTGATTTCTTGGATTACATTAGAAGCAAGAAAGCCTGTGACAATAAAGTAAAAAAAGACTGTAGACTTCCTAATTGAAATCCCAACCCCTAATAATTTCCCACTCGGTCTGGCGATGATAATGTGCGTCACTAAGCGCTAACCGCGTCGCAGTCTCACTCCAATTCCTCCTCACCCAACATTGGCTAGTAGATGCACGGCAGCAAGGACATGCCACCAGCATATCAACCCAAATAAAATAATATAACGCTGATTGTAGCGTAAGTAAGCCGTTGAGATCTCCCTTTGGCTTTTTCTAGCCAAGTGAAACACACTGATGAGATACCTGATTATTGCAAATAAACGTAAAATAACAGAACTGCCAGACTGTGCCTATTTGAAAATCCACCCCTAACAAATTTTCCCACTTCGGTCTTTTCGATGGATAGTGCGCCTAGGCGCTAACACACAGCGTCCAAGTCTCACTACACAATTCCTCACAATTGGGCTATATATCGCTGCAGCAGGACAGCCACCAGCAGATACAACCGATAAAAGTATATATAACCTATTGTAGGGTAAGGAGCGTTGGAGTCGCCCTGTGGCTATTTTCTAGCCAATTCATGACAGCAACACCTGCTATGCCGATGAGTAAGACGTGAGTTTATGAAAAATAACGTAAAATAAAAAAGACAACTCCAGACTGTGCCTACATTGAAATCCAAACCTAAGTAAATTTTCCCCCAACTTCGGTTCTGTTCGATGGATAGTGTCGTACACTAAGCGCTAAACAGCGCGGTCCGCAAGTCTTCACTCAAAACAAATTCACTCACAATTGGCTAGTAGAGTGCCTGCAGCAAGGACGCCCCAGCATATCAACCAGAAATAAATATAATAACCGTAGTGTAGGCGTAAGTAAAGCCGTTGTGGATCTCTCTTTTGCTATTTTCTAGCCAGATCGAAAAGCACCCTGATGAGATGTACGCTGAGTTATGACAAATAAACGTAAAATAAAAGAATACTCCAGCGTGCCTAATTGAAATCCAACCCCTACTAATATTTCCCCCGTCGTTCGTTTTGCGATTGGATAGTGCGTCACTTTTAGCGCAGAACAATAGCTGTCCGCAAAGTCTCACTCAATTCCTCACATTGCTATAGAAATGCACTAGCACAAGGCACCAAAACGCCACCAGCAGATCAACCAGAAATAAAATATATATAAACGCTTTGTAGGCGGTAAACCGTTTGGATTCTCCTTTGGCTATTTTCTTTCTGCCAAGTATGAAAGCACACTGATGAGATGACGCTGATTTTACAAATAACGTAAAATAAAGAACTGCCAGATGGACTGCCTATTGAAAAATCCAACCCCGTATAATTTCTCCACTTCGTTCGTTTGCGATGTGATATGTGCGTCCCTACGCTAACACAGCGTCGTCAAGTCTCACTACAAATTCCTCACATTGGCTAGAGATAGCACTGGCAGCAAGGACAGCCACCAGCATCACCAGAATAAAGAATATAACGCTATTGGGTAGGCGTAAGTAAGAGCCGTTGGATTCCCTCCTTGTTGCTTTTTTCTCGCAAGTATGAACGCACACTTGATGAGATGAACGCTGAGTTATGGAAAAATAAACGTAAATAAAAGAAACTGCCGACTGTGCCCTATAATCCAACCCATAATAAATATTTTCCCACTTCTCTCTTTGCGAGATTGTGCGTCAGCTAAGCGCTAAAAAACGAGCGATCGCAAGTATCCCATACAATTCCTCAATGGCTAGTAATGCCGACTGCAGCAGGACAGCACCAGCAAAAACGAACCAAAAATAATATAAACGCTATTTGTACGTAAGTAAGCCGTGTGGATTCTCCTTTGGCTATTTTCTAGCCAAGTAGGGTTAAAGCACCACTGATGATGACGCTGAGTTATGACAAATACCAACGTAAAAAAAGAAACTGCGCACTGTGCCTAAGAAATCCAACCCCTAATAATTTTCCCACTCTTCGTCTTTTGCGATGGAGATGTGTCTTCACAACCTAAACAGCGGCGCAGTCTCACATCAAATTCCCTCACAATTGGCTGTAGATGCACTGCAGCAAGGACAGCCCCCAGCAGATCACCAAGAATAATATTATAAGGCTATTGTAGGCTTAAGTAAGCCGTTGGATCTCCGTTTGGCTATTTTCTAGCAGTTATGAAGCACACTGTGAGAGACTCTGATGTTATGACAAATAAACGTAACATAAAAAAAACTGCCAAACTGTGCCTATTGATCCAACCCCTAATAAATTTTCCCACTTCGGTCTTTGCGATGGATATGTGCGCACTAAGCTCTAAACCACAGCGGTCGCAAGTCCTGCACTCCAAATTCCTCACAATTGCTAGTGAAATGCCACTGCAGCAAGGACAAGCCCCCACAAGATCAACCAGAAATAAAATAATATACACTATTGTAGGCGTAGTAAGCCGTTTTGGATTGCTCCTTTTGGCTATTTTCTAGCCAGTCATAAGCACCTTGAAGATACCTGAGTTATGACAAAATACAACGTAATCACTAAAGAAACTGCTAGACGTTGCCTATTGAAATCCACACCTAATAATTTTCCCACTTCGGTCTTTGTTGCGTGGATATGTGCTCACTAACTGCCAGGGCCGATTAAAGGAGGGCTCATGGGGCTCGGCCCCTGGGCCCCCACCCCTTTCACTTTAAGGGCCCCCACCAGTTTCGGACGTCAGAGCGACTTAGCTCAGCTGTGTCTCTTGATGCACATGCGCAGCTGCCTGGCCGCTCCAATTCACCTACGGGTCTTAGATGACGCTGTGACAGTGAACACAGCTGCCTTCGCTGGGGGAGATCACTAAGATCGCCATTTTTTCTACAGGGGACTGGCGGCTATAGTCTACAGGGGGCTGAGGCTTTATCTACAGGGTCTGGGGCTGTATCTATAGGGGCTGGCAGCTATAGACTACGGGGGCCTTGCAGGCTATATACTACATGGGGGTGGCAGGCTATAAACTACAGGTAGCTGTCAGGCTTACACTACAGGGGGCTGGCATGCTATAACTACAGGGGGGCTGGCATGCTACTAACCTCCAATCATTGTTGAAGGCCCCCACCATTTGCGCCCATGGCCCCCACCACCCTAATCCGCCCTCAACGCGAAACACAGCATTCGCAAGTCCTTCACTACCAATGCCGCCCAATTGGCTAGTAATGGCACTTCAGCATAGACAGCCACCATCAGAATCTACCAATAAAATGTATATCACGCTAGTGTAAGGCGTAGTCAACCTGTGATTCTCCTTTGCTATTTTCTAGCAAGTATGAAAGCACACTGAGGAGATGACGCTGAGTTATTAAAATCACGAAAATAAAGGAATGGAGCGGGTCCTAATTGAAATCCAACCCTAATAAATTTTCCCACTCGGTCCTTTGCGATGATCTTGCGTCTACTAGCGCTTTAAACACAGCGGTCGCAAGTCTCAAAAATGCCTCACAATGGGGCTATTATAATCCACTCAGCAAGGACACCACCGCAATCACCATAATAAAATATATATACCCTATTGTAGGCGTAAGTAAGCCGTTTGATCTCCTAATGGCATTTTTCTAGCCAAGTATGAAGCACACTGCTATGCAGATGAGAGCACTGAGTTATGAAAAATAAACAAATAAAAAATACAAGTAATGCAGACTGTGCCTACTTGAAATCAAACCCCTTAACTTTTTCCCACTTTGGTGTTGGAGTGGATATGTGATGTCCTAAAGCTACACCAACGGTAGCAAGTCGTCCCCCTGCAAATTCCCACAATATGGTACTAGCTGCCTACAGTGCCACAAGAGCCCAGGCCACAGCAAACAAAAAAAAAAAAAAAGTATAACCGTTGATGTAGCCCTAAGAAGGGCGGTTGGGTTCTTTGTAAATCACTCTGCCTAACCCTATTCTATAAAGCACCCTAACCCTTCCCTACCTCAGCAGGCTCTCTCCCACCATCCAGACACAGAATTATCCGATCAGCGCGCCAACTTGCTAGTCTATCCCCTGTCACTGAGCTGGCCAGCCAACCACTGCGATCGACGTGTAATGGTACCACGTCATCTGTGGAGGCGGTCTCCTGCTTGTGATGGCCTGTTTCTGGCCGCCAAAACAACGGCGGAGCTCCATTGTCTCGAGGCGCGAAGTATTCGTCCTAAGCAACGAGCAGTTTTCGAGTACCTAATGCTCGAACGACACAAGCTAGGACAGTATGTTCCGCTCATCTCTATCATAACCTACTAAAACATATGTAATTTGGTGTCCTTTGGAGCCTAAAGAAAATGGAACAATGAAATTTGTTTTATCATTTCACTGCCTCCTTAAACCCCCTTATCACCTCACTAGTTGTTCAGCTCCAATGCCCCCAGACTCGATTTTCAAATCTACACTGTCTCACGATAATTGGTTATAACTTCGACGCTTTAAACATACCCGGGTGATTTTGAGAATGTGTTTCCTCTTGCACATTGTACTTCATGTTATAATAAATTTATGTGAGTAGTTTTTGCTTTCGTTCTGAAAAAAAAGTGAAAATTTGGACGGTTGTAAAAATTCTCTTTTCCAAGTTGAAAGTGCTGGTTTCAGACAGATGTCAAACTACCCAAAAAGTTGATATTAACATTACAGAATATCTCTTATGTGGGATGATTTTATGCTTCCGGTCATTTTTCTAGATGTTATGAGGGCAGAACTTTATGTGCGATTTTTCTCATTTTCCATGAACATTGGCCACAACTCACATTTGGAGGAAAACTCCCTTCAGTGACTTTTGAAAGGCCTAATACTAGTAAAAACCCCAAAATTACCCCACTATAGAGTTCAGCCCTCAACATATGTAAAACAACTTCTATAATTCTATTACCCCTTTAGGTTTCACATGGGTTAAAACATATGGACCTGCGTTTCGATAACTATATAAATTTTTTGGGAAAATCCATTCGTTTAGGCCAAAACTTACATTTTTCAGAATAAATTAAATGAGGAAACGCACTGCAAAACGCTTGATGCCCAAGTCCTCCCGATTTACCATATGTGTTGGTAACTGCTGTAACGCCTCCACTGCCGAGTAGGAGTGAATGGAGGCGCCATTCACGAGCAGATTTGTATTGTTCACATTGTACAACCTCTACATTTTTTTTTTTTGGTAATGCGAACGATATAGGGCTTATTATGTACTTGCATGGGTATCCACTGTAAGATAAGCTATTTGGAGTCTAAGCTTATTCCTGAGATTTATTAACTATTTCAAGGTTCAAGTGACACAAACAAAATCATCAATTTTTATTTTGGATTTTAGCATTTTTTTCCCCCGCTCACCGTACGTAAAACAATATTTTATCTTTATTCTCTGGTCAACTACGATTGGCGGTGATCCTCATTTATATGTTTTCTTATTTTTGCTCAATTTTCCTGAGCAAAACCATATTGGAGAAACTCCATGTTTTCATTGACAATTTTCCGGCCATAAACTTCTGTATTTTCCTGTGTCAGATCTGGTTGGGCTTATTTTTGCGAAAAACAGTTTGTTCTTTGCAAATTGTATATATGGAATTTTCGAGTTTTTTTTTTACGTTTCACACCGGCCGTTCATATTGATTTATATTTATTGTACATATTAAATACGACGCTGTGGATACAATCTGTAGGGTTTTTTTTGTGTTTATTTACTTTATTTGCATTTTAGGTGACATGCTCAGTTACACAAAAACAAAAGCCGGGTCCTCCAGGAGGCGAACCCGGCACAGAGAGGAGCCGACAGCCCCGGTCACTCGTCGAACACGGGGCTGATGCAGGAGGGATCGTATCCCCGGTAAGCTCACAGGGGGTCCGATCCACGGGGACCACTTGCACGCCGCGGTCACACTTACCGCTGCTTGTAGGGTAAAAACCCGGATTGAGTTTTTCCGACCCGGTGTGTGCCCGGTCCGGGCTGTGTATCACAGCCCGACACCGCACCAAGCGAACCCGGGTCCCGAAATCTTCTTCTGACGCGCCGTCGTAGAAGGGGAACGCGTAGAAGAAGTCCCCCCTTAACATTACCGCCGCTAAAAAAGCTGATACAAGCGTCATTAAGGTTATATTTTATTTCATCTTCTCAGTACATTGCATGGAAGATTAAATACCACCAATATAAGGTATAATGTTACCTCAACAACCAGCCCTCATAAGCTCGTATATAAAAACTGCTTATATTTAGGATTTGTTGCGAAGTAATGGAGTAAAACGGACACACCAAAATTAAAAAGGTCTGCCGACTTTAAGGATATTACACACTTTGACATTATTTTAGGTATATTATAATTATTTAGGATCAGAGTAAGGTATTAAAATTTCCTACCCTTTGTTTCAGTAGTTTGCTTGGTAAGGCTCTTTAATATTCATCTCCTCACAAAAATCCATCGAAGGTCAGTTCAACCTGCACCAGGGGCTTCTGTTTACACTCATTTTAGAAAGTCCCCGAAAATGTTACCGAAGCTGTGATTTGACATGTATGAATGCAATTCACACACAAAGAAAGCTAATTACATTTTTATTTTAACCAAAGGACTTAGCAACCATGTGTGTTTTGTTGTTTTTCTTGCACGTCACCTTTACAATTTGCAGCGTGTACATTTCCTGATGGACCAATGCATACTCCAAATTCTTGTTGCACATTCTTACGCTTGGCGGCGCTTACTAATCTCCCTCTTTTTTTTTTATACTCTGTCCTGAATCATACTACTCTCTGCACATTATGACCATTGGCTATCAGTACGCTATAGCTTCAGCAGTCTCATCATGGCTGTCTGAGTCGCAACCGATCGCGTTCCCCCTTCAAACCAAGTTTGAAGCCGCCGCCGCAAGCGTGGATAAACAACGATCGTAGGTGTTTACCGGTAATTATTGTCATATGCACCAAAGACTTACCGGCTATGGAGAAGCTCAGCCTGGTCGAGCCCCCTCCGGTACCCACGCATTAGGTCAGTAAATTTAATTCTCCATTACAGTGTATGTCAGCATCATTTTTCCTGCTATTGACCGGGTGGCACAATTTTAAATAACCGTTTTTTTAATAGGATGAGATGACGCTGAGTTATGAAAAAATAAACGTAAAATAAAAAGGAAATGGCAGACTGTGCCTAATTGAAATCCAACCCCTAATAAATTTTCCCACTTCGGTCTTTGCGATGGATATGTGCGTCACTAAGCGCTAAACACAGCGGTCGCAAGTCTCACTCCAAATTCCTCACAATTGGCTAGTAGATGCACTGCAGCAAGTACAGCCACCAGCAGATCAACCAGAAATCAAATATATATAACGCTATTGTAGGCGTAAGTAAGCCGTTTGGATTCTGTAAGTAAGCCGTTTGGATTCTCCTTTGGCTATTTTCTAGCCAAGTATGAAAGCACACTGATGAGATGACGCTGAGTTATGACAAAATAAACGTAAAATAAAAAGAAACTGCCAGACTGTGCCTAATTGAAATCCAACCCCTAATAAATTTTCCCACTTCGGTCTTTGCGATGGATATGTGCGTCACTAAGCGCTAAACACAGCGGTCGCAAGTCTCACTACAAATTCCTCACAATTGGCTAGTAGATGCACTGCAGCAAGGACAGCCACCAGCAGATCAACCAGAAATAAAATATATATAACGCTATTGTAGGCGTAAGTAAGCCGTTTGGATTCTCCTTTGGCTATTTTCTAGCCAAGTATGAAAGCACACTGATGAGATGACGCTGAGTTATGACAAAATAAACGTAAAATAAAAAGAAACTGCCAGACTGTGCCTAATTGAAATCCAACCCCTAATAAATTTTCCCACTTCGGTCTTTGCGATGGATATGTGCGTCACTAAGCGCTAAACACCTGATACTTTCCTGACACAAACTATACTGAAGTGCAAAGACCCTGTAGGAAACAGGGCGTAACTACCGGCGGTAGCAGCCTAGCAGCTGATATGGGTCCCACAGTGTCTAGGGCCCGGCATCTAACCTGTACAACTACAGAAAAGTATGTGCACCATTATATACATAGTTGCTCTTATGTGGGTAAGATGTTATAAGTATGAGTAAACCATCTGTAAATTTTTTAGGGGTAGGGGCTACTTCTATGGGCTCTGCCTCTCCTATTATACCCCTAATTATGAACGTTGCGACTTCCTATCTTAGACATTACACTACCTTACCCGCAGGATATGGCAAAGATGTCCACCCCGAGACATGCACCTCGCCCCCGATGGGACTCCCCTGACCTTTATCCATGGGTAAAGAATGGACACATGTCTGCATGTGCTGGCTCTCTACGCACCAATCATAATGCAAACTGCGACAATATAAATAATCTTATAACTTTATACACAAACCAAGAAAAATAATGGTACATATGTGGAAGACAATCTCACCATATCATAGAAGCTGATTTTACCATGATTCAGTGTGCTTAGCCTAAAGCATTACTTAAGAAGGATGTCCTCACTTCCCGAAAATTCCTTTTTAGCTGGTAAACATGTCAGGATGTCAGACCGGTGGAGTTCTAGTCAGTTACATGTCTTAACCAAGTTAAACTTGAGCTGTTACTGTACTCACAGCCAATTATGATGAAAGATTGAAACTTGCCATATCTAAGACATTACGATTGATGTTCAGAAGATAATGTTTACCTATTCTATTTCTTTCATCTAGGCTTGTTCAAAATGTGTGTGAATACTTCGTTTCAACGACTTTGCTGGATCTGGTACCTTACCTGGTACTGGAGACCCACGATGGTGGTACTTCATTGTAATACACCTATTTTTCGCCACCAAATAAAGGCTCTATGAAGTATATACATTTCCGATCACCAGAGCCATTTTGTAGCGGCAGAAATATTACTCAAACATTTTTGTTTTGTGCAATTATACAACTGAATTGGGGGCACAGGCTAGATCAGGGGTGACAATTCATTTTCCTATGGGTCGGCATGAGAAATTGGAAAGGTTTTAGTAGGCCAGACTAATACACTTAACTCAGTTCTACCCATTGCCTATAGATGTATTCAGTATAGAACCTATCCCAACAAAAAAAAAACATAAATAAAACATGACAATTATCCAATGAAAATTTGGAGAACTTAATTACATATTTATTTAATGACAGGGCGCTCAAATTTTTCACTGATCTCATGCGGGCCGGTAACAGTCAGGAGGCCACATCATTGATGATGCCATGAAGAGCAAAACTGTTGTACATGCCCCGAAAATTCCCCCTACGAGTCACCAATGTGTAACATGACGTGCTTTCAGAGAAGGGCAACCATTATAACCGGGTCATTTGGTTTTCTAGAGTTTGAGATAACTTCATAGCTTCTCGCCGTCTGTGTCTAATAGAGTCACATTTAAGCCCATCATTGAAGCTCCATTTTCGGTATACAACAAACAAGTATTGGCAAAATCTATAATTCTCCTTTGTCAGCTATTTTTTGATCGTTGGGGCAAAACTGAAAGGGCAGGATATCATTACTGTTTGTAGGTCACAGCCTGAACCTTTGTATTGTATATTTGACTGTGGTCTCTAATAAGAATATGTATTTTTTTATGTTCGCTGTTAACTCTTAGAAGCAGTTAGACTTAACATTTGAGGCGAGGTGTAAGATTGTTACTATTGGGACTATAGAATACAGCTCTAGAGGCAAAGAGATAAGAGACCTATCTGCACTAACAGTGGACAGATTTTATTTTACTAAAGAATGTATTGCCATGGGACCTTTAACCAGCCCATTTTGAAGAAATGACTCTTCATTAGTCTCATGACTCTTTGGGGGTCCATTGATCTTACAATTGTCTTTTTGCGACTTGTTTAGTACATGGATATAGTTTTCGACTAAATTTGCGACTTTTTCACTTTCCTTAGAAAAGTTGCCTCTCAAGAATCTTATGTAAAATCCAGATGTGAATGTATAAAATTTTGGCATTTAGTGTAAACAACTTATGCAGAGCAAGCCGCAGCAAAATTTTAGAAGGCTTCAACTTTTATAAAAAAGTTGCAAAAAACAATCACTCACTGCCTGATATATCCCCTGTCGATAAATGAAGCAAGTCCAAAACCCGAAAAAGCTAAGACAACCACACAAATGTCTGACTCCAGAAATGACAACATGAGCCGTGTTTTCTATCAGCCCATAGATAAATCCAATTCTACGAAGTACCTCCACGAGGAGGTTGTCATTTCAAATTTTAAATGTCATTTTTGGGATAAAGATAACCATTCATTAACTTTATAATGTTTTCTGGGAGAAATGAAAAAGTCAAACATTATGGCCCCGGGTATTTTTATTTTGGGAGTTCCCTGTAAGGAATGAATTACCATGTAAGTATGTATATGGGTTGCTGCATTTACAGGGAAATAAAATGGTGTAGAGGCATTTTTATAGCTCTTCTTCATTTGCAACAATGTAAAAACTTCCTAAAACCAGGGAAATTGTAAGTTCCGGATTTAGGATACACAGAACGAGACACACTGAAATTCTGAGTACACGCACCTCTTGTGCTATGGTGTTTCCCGTAACTCCCTTACATGGCTTTAAGGATCATTACGATAAGTAGTACGAACTGTATTTGACTTTGTCTTAGCTAGCTTCCGTCGACCCCAAAGTGCGGAGATCTTGCTATTCTCATTTTGGCTAAAAACGGCAAGCGCAGTGGAGTTAACCCCTATAATTCTGCTACTTGTGTTTCATAATAATATTAAAATGAACATATGTCCAATAAAGAACTAGTCATTAGACAGAGATGAACGTTCACACCAACGGGTGACAAGGCACATTCAAAGTCCCTTTTCCCCAAACTTTAGTGTGTAAGTGTCCATGGATCTGTGACACGAAATAATGAGTACATGATCCATGTATTCTATTAAAACCCATGATTGCACTGGAATGAGGCCACAATTTTTATTTTAAAAACTTCTGGGTTAGTAATAAATAAGGCAATCAGGAAAACTCGTATTGGAATTGCTTTCAAGTTGCAGTACCCCAATGGGTTGAATTTAGACAGGTAATGAGCACAATTTATATGTAGTTTTTGGAGCTCTCGTCTCTAGATCTATCTATTAAATAACAAAGTTGAAAGCAAAGTTTATATACACAAATAAAACAGTCATATTACCAGTTTTCGTTACTATCCTGACAGTAATCAGAATGAACTTTCCGCTGATTTTCGAGTCATTAGGCCTTACCCAAATGATTTATATTTGCCAAATGCCCTAAATAATGAGAGATAAGGACTTTTAAGCCATTAAATTACTTTCTGCAAATCAAAAGTTTACATATACAGGTGGTCCCCTAATAAGAACACCAGACTACCTACGACCCTAGTTTACAACGATTATGGAATATTGGTAATTTATGTACTTTTGTGTCTTTATTTGTACTTTTATTGTCCATAGACTACAATCAACACAGCTTGTAACGTTATCACTATCACTGTGTCTGAATGAAGCTTTATTGTTAATTCCTGATTCTTATGACACCCAACATTTTATAATTCCGATTGTCAAGAGACCACAAAAGTTCTGGTCTGGGATTACATGATAAATATACCGTTCGACCTTACATACAAATTCAAACTTAAGAACAAAACTACAGACCCATATCTTGGTATGTCACACCCGGACTGCCTGGGTATTTCATAGTCTTAGTACCATGACCTTAACCGTATGACTTTGGTCAATGTTGATTATACTCGTTCACAAGCTTCTCAAAATAGTTGGTAGAATTGGGGCCCATCCTCCTTATAGACGGTGTAACTCTTCTTCAGGGCAATTCACAATTACGACAGTCGCGAAGAAAGCCAAGTCCGCATATATGCTTGCGATAACCATCATGGGAGAGGTGGTTTCACGACGCTAATAACCATGGAAAAACAATACATTTCGAAAATTGATTGTTTTTTATTGATGCTTATCAATATTAAGGTAATTATAACATCTATTAATCATAGATCGTTATGTTTTTATGAATCAGTGGATAGGCCTAGGTGACTTTATTACTGACGTATGAAGCCAGATTTTCAGCACAAAGTTTACAATAGGACACGGAGGCAGACACATCTATTGTTCTCATCCCGCCGACTACGGAAGCTAGAGAATACAGGGAGAAGACAAGCCACACAGAGAAGAGACATGGGGGGAGTGCCGAGTATATACGTAAATTATTATTTTTAAGGGGCTCTACTGCTGACATTTGGTTGCTGCCGGACGAGGGTCTTTTCTTACTGCTGGCATGAAAAAAGAAAAAAGAGAACTCTGCTGAGGATGTACAGGGGGGATCTTGCTGCTGGTCATGGGCTCTGCTGCAACTTAAAGGGGGACTCTGCTTCTGACATAAGGTGTGCCTCTTTAATGCAAATAAAGCTGAAAAATGGTAGCAAATTAAACGTAAAGAAATTAAAAAAATGACTGAAAAAAATCATAATATGAAATGATTTCACCTTAGAGAAAATGCTTTAATAACTGCCAATGAGTTTCCCCCCTTATACATTCGGTGAATTTAAACCATTCGTCTTGAATTGTTGTATTCAACTCATAACAATGGCGAGATTTTCGAGCAGAACCTCTTTTTAAGGTCACTGTCCACAGCATCTAATGGATTAAAGGGAATTCCCACAAAAGACACAAGTTTCTAATATACTCGAGATAACAAAATAACACATTCTCTAATTCCAACTGTTTACTAAAGAATCACGCATTCACAAATAGAATTCCAAATGTCCCTCTATCATCCTGGTGTTGCACATTTTGCTGTCCCTGTACCCAACCGTGAATTTTTCCTCATTTTAGGGTCCGGCACCATATTTTCTCCTGCCTGATGCTGCACCACTGAGGCTCTCCCTATAGCCAGCCACACCCGTAACTTCCAGGATGAGCTCACACAGAGACTTCCGGCCGGTAACACACAGCACAGCACGAGTAGAGTAAAGCTACAATGCTATAACATGCAGATAAGTCTTTATCAGGGGAGTGGTGAAGGAGAACATATAGCAATGCTGTGTATGTTTAGCTTGAAGTAAGGGCGATGGCTGAGAATCATGTCTACTATGCATCTCATGGATATATTATCCTGTTATCCTCATCTTTCTAGTGTCAGGATACCTAGTGATGTTCAGAAGCGTATAGTGTTCTGCTTAGAGAGCCCTTCCAAACAAATTACACTGACCACACTGAGGTGATAGTGAGCTAAACAGCAATAAACGAGTAAAACTGTACAAGGTAAGATCTTATTGTGTTACCATCACTAGCGTATTAGACATTTGAGATTCTTCATGACGAACCCCTTTAAGTCACAAACTTTCACTAAGGTGCCAATCCACAGTTTTTAATTGTGTTTTTCTTAAGCATTCAGAGATGGACTTGCGGAGTGTTTTGGATCATTGTCCTACGAATTAGCCAAGTGCCCTCAGCTGAGGTCACAACAATGACCCGCTCATTCTCCTTCCGTGATTGTTTGGTAGACAGAAGAAACATGGTTCCATTTATCACTGCAATCTTAATATCCAATAGATCTTTCCGTAAAATATTCTGGAAAAGCCAGTCAGTGGTGAAAGGGAATGATAGTCCCAGGATCAAAGCCGGGGCGGATGAAGAAGAAGTGAGCGAGTAGTTCTTTTGGGCGCCTTGGCAGACGTAGGGCTTAGAGACTGTGACTGGGGCTGTTGTAGTGGTTTGCTGGGGGTATGAAATTAAATTGTAGTAAATTTCGCAGGAAAGGAAGGATTCCAGATGGATATAGTATTCACGAGTAAAAGAGTAGTGAATGGGTCAAAAGAGTAATATGGGTTTTCCCCCCCCCAAAGAAGAGACTTTTTTATGATGAATTCATGTCAGAAAGACAACAGGTCCTTAATTTACTGCAAAGGTTGGGGATTGTTGAGGTTTGGGGATAAGGTGTCTGTGAATTTTTGTCAAGCCCAAAAGCATAATGTATGGGGGATTTTATTTCACCAGGGGTAAGTAATAGTAAGGTTTTTTACATTAATCCTCAGTTCAGTATGCAGAGTTTCTGGCCAATTCAGGCAAAATATCTTGCCATTGTCCAAACTGGTAAGGTCAATAGTATCTGACAGGTGATATGCTGTCCATTTCCTTTTGCCTCCCGTTGCATATAAGAGGGACGTCAGAAGATAGTACTGATCCTATCGCTTTTTTTGAAGTTAAGGCCGCCAGGGCTGAGGCTACTTTAACTCTCCACCTACTGGAATGATAGTAGACCTTCAAGGGATTGAAGAATTGCCTGACTCAATCGCAGGCCAGTTGTGCATACTATCCATCTGTTAGCTGATGGTACAGCTTTGATAGCTAGGCTTTTACAGAGGTATTCCTGAATAATGCATAATTCATATTCAAATGAGTCATTAAAATAAGCTAATATTTAAAAACTTTATTTAAAATTTTGGCCCCCCCATACAGGAAAATGCTGCTGACATACACTGTAATGGAGAATTAAATTCTACTGACCCTGATGCGGTATGAGGGGGCTCACAGGCTGAGCTCCCCCCCCCCCCCCCCCCCCCCCCCCCCCCCCCCCCCCCCCCCCCCCCCAGACCCCCCCCCTCTCCATAGCCGTAGTCCTTTGGTGCATATTGTAGCAAATACTTACCGTAACACCTGCGATGTTGTTATCTCGCCCATCGCTTGCCGTGGCGTCGCCTTCAAACTTGTGAGGGGAAAACGCCGATCGGCACTATACTCACTCGCCATCGACAGCCATGATGAACTCTGAGTCTAGTGTACTGGCTCAGCACTGTTCATATGTGCAGAGAGAGATGATACAGTTACAGATATAAACAAGGGGGAGGATTTATTAAGTCTGCCCAGATGTAAGAATGTGCAACAAATTATAGTATGCTTGTTCCATGTCACGAAAATGTACACGCTGCAATTGTAAATGTACGTGCAGAAAAATCACAACAAACCACATGGTGCTAAGTTCCTTTTTAAATAAAATGTACTTAGCTTTCCTTTTTGTTGTATTGCATTCATCTGTTCCAAATCACGTTCGTCACATTTTCGGACTTTCCTAAATGTTACAGAAGCCCTGTGCAGGTCTGAACTGAACCTTAGATGATTTTTGTGAGAGATGTAGATATAAATAGGCCTTACCGCAAACCTTTACCTGACACAAGGTTTAGAGAAATTTTAATACCTTCGCTACTCTAATGACCCTAATAATATATAGCCTAAAATATGTCAAGTTTATATATCCTTAAAGTCAAGACCTTTTTTTATTTTTGTTGTCTGTTTTTACTCCATACTTCACAACAATCCATAAATTTAGCATTTTTCATATACAGAAGCTTTATGAGGACTTGTTTTCTTGCGTAACCATGTATACCTTCTATTGGTGTATTTAAATATTCCAGCAATTACTGAGAAGCTGAAAAAATTACTTACCCTTTTATGACCCGCTGTATCAGCTTTTTACGGCGGTCATTAAGGGTACTTCTTCTGACGCGTTCCCCTTTCTTCCCCTATTTCTCGACGGCGTCGTCAGAAGAAGATTCGGGACCCGGGTCTCCCCGGGTGCCGGTGTCGGGCCTGTATCTCACAGCCCAGACCGCACTAACACCCGGGATCGTAAAATCAGATCCCGGTTTTTAACCCTTACACGGCAGCGGTAAAGTGGACCGCGGCGTGCAAGTGGGTCCCCCTGGATCTGACCCCCCGTGTGAGCTTAACCTGGGCATCCGTCCCTCCTGCGCTAGCCCCGGGTTCCGACGAGTGACCCGGTGCTGTCGGCTCCTTCTCTTGTGCCGGGTTCCTCGCCTCCTGCAGGACCCGGCGTTGGTGTACCTGACATAGCTCACATAAAAATGCAATAAAGTAAATAAAACCAAAAAACCTACATATTTGGTATCACCCTGTCCGTATTATCTGTTACATAAATCTAGACTCGAAATATGAACCTCTCGGTGAACTACGTAAAAAAAAACTCGAAAAACTGTCCCATAATTACGATTTGAAAGACAAACTGTTTTCGCAAAAAAAAGCCCTCAACCAGATCTGACCACAGTACAATAACAGAAGTTTGTTGCCCTGAAAATTTGTCAATAGTAAAACAAACTGCGATTTTCTTCTCAATAGTTGGTTTTGCTCAGGAAATATGAGCAAAAACGAAAAACTATATAAATTGAGGATCACCGCTCGTAGTGAACCAGAGAATAAGATAAAATATTGTTTTTACATAACATGAGCGGGGGAAAAAAAAGCTAACAATCCAAAATAAAAAGTGTGATGTTTGTTTGTGTCCCCTTGAAATATTTATAAAATCTCTATGAATAGCTTCTTAGAACTCCCAAACTAGTATTATCTATTACATTTATCTCAGCTCCGTACTAATAAGCCCTCATATGTTCGCATTCAAAAAAAAAAATGTAATAGTTTTACAATGTTGGACAATACAAATTCGCTGTGATGGCGCCTCCCCCATTCATTCTATAACTCGAACCGCTGGCGCCTGTAACAAGCAGTTTAACCACCACTATTAGGTACACTCGGGAGGAATTGTGGCTCAATCGTGTCAGTGCGTTTCAATTCATAATCATAACTTTATTCTGAAAATTCATGTTTTGGCCTAATGAATGTATTTCCCAAAAAATTCTATGTTTTCGCAATCGGGTCCATATTGTTTTTAACCAATGAACACTGTAAAGGTTAATAACTTAATAGAAGTTGTTTTCATATTTAGGGGTGAACTTTCTATAGTGGGGTAATTATGGGTTTTTACTAATTATTTAAGGCGGCCTGTTCAAAGTCACTTGAAGCCGAGTTTTTCCTCAAATGTGAGTTTTTGGCAATTTTTCATGAATATGAAAAAATCGTCACCTAAATTCTGCCACCTCATAACATCCTATACAAATGACGGAAGCATACATATCACCCAACATAAGCAGATATTCTGTAAATGTTATTATCACAAATTTTGGGTAGTTTTTCATCTTGTCCTGAATACCAAAACATTCAAACTTGGAAAATAAAATTTTTATCAAACCTTTCCCAATTTTTACACTTTTTGTCAGAACGAAACTGCAAACTTATCACATAATTTTATAACTAACATGAAGTACAATGTTCAAGAAAACATTCTCAAATCAACCTGGGTATGTTAAGCGTTCCGAAGTTATAACAATGTATCGTGAGACATGTCGATTTAAAAATCGAGTCTGGCATTGGCTGAAAACTAGTGTGTGATAGGGGTAAGGAGGCAGTGAAATTGATAAAACACATTTGTTCCCTTTTCTTGTAGCCCAAATGACCACCAACTTTACATTGTTTTTTTATTAGGTTATGACTAGAGATTGGCGAACATACTCTTCCGAGCTTGATGCTCGTTCGAGCATTATCGTTACTCGAACTGCTCGTTGCTCGGACGAATACTTCGCCCTCTCGAAAAATGGGCAGCTCCCCGCCTGTTTGCTTTTTGGCGCCAGAACATGAGCCAATCACAAGCCAGGACATCTCGCACTCCACACCGCATGCTGTTACCCTTACACGTCGATAGCAGTGTTGGCTGGCCCCCCAGATCAGTGACCGGATAGACTATCCGCTGCCCGACTGCTCGTGATCATTCTGTGTCGTGGATGCCGCTAGGGAAGGAGCTGCTTCGGGTCAGGAAAGCGTTAGGTGTTCTATTAGTAAGTGTTAGGCAGGAGTGATTCACAAGCACCCAACAGCCCTTCTTAGGGCTACATAACTTAAAATACTTTTTTTTTTTTTGTTTGCTTGTGGCTTGGGCTTGCTGGCACTAGTATGGCAGCTATACCATGATGTGAGGAATTTTCCGGGGCTTGCACCGTTGTGTTTAGCTCTTAGTGACACACTATCCCCCAAACACCAATGTGGGAAAATTATTAGGGGTTTGATTCAATTAGGCACAGTCTGCATTGATTTTTTATTTTACGTTTATTTTTTCATAACTCATGTCATCTCTATCTGGCATAGCAGTGTGCTTTCAAAAGAAATACTTGGCTAGAAATAGCCATAGGAATCCAAACGCTTACTTCTAGTCCTACAATAGGCGTATATATATGTTTTATTTCTGGTTGATCTGCGGGTGGCTGTCCTTGGCGTGCATTACTAGCCAATTGTGAGGATTTGTAGTTGAGACTTGGCGCCCGCTGTGGGATTCTCCGATGGCTATTTTCTAGCCAAGTATGAAAGCACACTACTATGCAAGATGAGATGACACTGAGTTATGAAAAAAATAAACGTAAAATAAAAAGTAAATGGCAGACTGTGCCGAATTGAAATCAAACCCCTAATAAATTTTCCCAATTTGGTGTTTGAGGTGGATAGTGTGTCCTAAGAGCTAAACACAACGGTAGCAAGTCCCTGCAAATTCCTCACAATATGGTACTAGCTGCCACTACTAGGCCAGCAAGCCCAGCCACAAGCAAACAAAAAAAAAAATAAGTATAACGTTATGTGCCCTAAGAAGGGCTGTTGGGTTCTGTAGAATCACTCCTGCCTAACACTATTCTAAATAGAACACCCTAACGCTTTCCTGACCAGCAAGCAGCTCTCTCCCTACGGCATCCAGACACAGAATGATACCGAGCAGAGCGGGCAGCGGACTAGTCTATCACAGGGTCACCTGATATGGCCAGCCAACCACTGCTATCGACGTGTAAGGGTACCACGCATGCTGGGTGGAGTGCAGAGTTCCTGGCTTGTGATTGGCTCTGTTCTGGCCGCCAAAAAAGCCAACGGCGGGAGCTGGCCATTTTCTCGAGAGGGCGAAGTATTCGTCCGAGCAACGAGCAGTTTCGAGTACGCTAATGCTCGAACGAGCATCAAGCTAGGACGAGTATGTTCGCTCATCTCTAGTCATAACCTAATAAAACATATGTAAATTTGGTGTCATTTGGAGCCTACAAGAAAATGGAACAAATGTGTTTTATCAATTTCACTGCCTCCTTAACCCCTTATCACCTACACTAGTTTTCAGCTCAATGCCCAGACTCGATTTTTCAAATCTGACATGTCTCACGATAATTGGTTATAACTTCGGAACGCTTTAACATACCCGGGTGATTTTGAGAATGTTTTCTCTTGACACATTGTACTTCATGTTAGTTATAAAATTTATGTGATAAGTTTTGCATTTCGTTCTGAAAAAAAGTGAAAATTTGGGAAAGGTTTGTAAAAATTCTTCATTTTCCAAGTTTGAAATGTTCTGGTTTCCAGACAAGATGTAAAACTACCCAAAAAGTTTGATAATTAACATTTACAGAATATCTGCTTTATGTTGGGATGATATTTTATGCTTCCGGTCATTTTTCTAGGATGTTATGAGGTGCAGAACTTTAGGTGCGATTTTTCTCATTTTCATGAAAATTGCCAAAACTCACATTTTGAGGGAAAACTCAGCTTTCAAGTGACTTTGAAAGGCCTAAATAATAGTAAAACCCCATAAATTACCCCACTATAGAAAGTTCACCCCTCAACATATGTAAAACAACTTCTATTAAGTCTATTAACCCTTTAAGTGTTTCACATGGGTTAAAACAATATGGACCTGCGATTTCGAAACTATAGAATTTTTTGGTAAAATACATTCATTTAGGCCAAAACTGACATTTTCAGAATAAATTAAATGATGAAACGCACTGCAACGCTTGATGCCCAATTCCTCCCGAGTTTACCATATGTGGTGGTAAACTGCTGTACAGGCGCACGGCCGAGTATAGAATGAATGGAGGCGCCATTCACAGCAGATTTGTATTGTCACATTGTACAACCTATACATTTTTTTTTTTTGGTAATGCGAACATATGAGGGCTTATTATGTACGGGATGAGATACAATGTATAGATAATCTATTTTGGGAGTCTAAAGCTTATTCCTGAGATTTTATTAACTATTTCAAGGGGGACACAAACAAAATCATCAATTTTTATTTTGGATTGTTAGCATTTTTTTTCCCCCGCTCACCGTAACGTAAAAACAATATTTTATCTTTATTCTCTGGTTCACTACGATTGCGGTGATACCTCATTTATATAGTTTTTCTTATTTTTGCTCAATTTTCCTGAGCAAAACCAATATTGGAGAAAATCGCATTGTTTTTACTATTGACAAATTTTCAGGGCCATAACTTCTGTATTTTTCCTGTTGTCAGATCTGGTTGAGGGCTTATTTTTTGCGAAAACAGTTGTTCTTTTCAAATTGTATATTATGGGAAGTTTTTCGAGTTTTTTTTTTACGTAGTTCACCGAGCAGGTTCAATATTGAGTTAGATTTATTGTACAGATTAATACGGACGCGGTGATACCAAATATGTATGTTTTTGTGTTTTATTTACTTTATTTGCATTTTATGTGAGCATGCTCAGTTACACACAGCCGGGTCCTGCCAGGAGGCGGAACCCGGCACAGAGAGGAGCCGACAGCCCCGGGTCACTCGTCGGAACCCGGGGCTGAGGCAGGAGGGATCGGATCCCCCGGTAAGCTCACCAGGGGGGTCCGATCCACGGGGGACACACTTGCACGCCGCGGTCACACTTTACCGCTGCGTGTAAGGGGTTAAAAACCCGGGATCTGAGTTTTTCCGATCCCGGGTGTTAGTGCCGGGTCTGGGCTGTGAGATCACAGCCCGACACCGGCACCAGCGAGACCCGGTGTCCCGAAATCTTCTTCTGACGCGCCGTCGTAGAAAGGGGAACGCGTCAGAAGAAGTACCCTTAATGACCGCCGTAAAAAGCTGATACAGCGGTCATTAAAGGGTTAATATTTTTTTTCAGCTTCTCAGTACATTGCATGGAATATTAAATACCACCAATAGAAGGTATAATGTTACGCAGAAAACAAGCCCTCATAAAGCTCTGTATATAAAAATGCTAATATTTATGGATTTTTGAAGTATGGAGTAAAAACGGACACACAAAAATGAAAAAGGTCTGTGACTTTAAGGATATATACACCTTTGACATTATTTTAGGTATATATATTTATTTAGGTATATAGAGTAAGGTATTAAAATTTCCTACCCTTTGTGTCAGGTAGTTTGCTGGTAAGGCCTATTTATATTACATCTTCCTCACAAAAATCCATCTAAGGTTCAGTTCAGACCTGCACCAGGGCTTTCTGTTACACTCATTTTAGGAAAGTCCGAAAATGTGACGAAGCTGTGATTTGGACATGTATGAATGCAATACAACAAAAAGAAAAGCTAAGTACATTTTATTTTACCAAAGGAACTTAGCACCATGTGTGTTTGTTGATTTTTCTTGCACGTCACCTTTACAATTTGCAGCGTGTACATTTTCTGAATGGACAAGCATACTCTAAATTCTTGTTGCACATTCTTACTCTTGGGCAGCTTAATAAATCTCCCCCTTTTTTATACTCTGTAACTGATCATATACTCTCTGCACATATGAACAGTGCTAGCAGTACACTAGACTCAGCAGTCTCATCATGGCTGTCATGGCGACCGATCGGCGTTCCCCCTTCACCAAGTTTGAAGCCGCCGCCGGCAAGCGATGGGATAACAACGATCGCAGGTGTTACCGGTAAGTATTTGCTACAATATGCACCAAAGACTTACCGGCTATGGAGAGAGCTCAGCCTGTGAGCCCCCTCCATGTACCCGCATTAAGGGTCAGTAGAATTTTAATTCTCCATTACAGTGTATGTCAGCAGCATTTTCCTGCTATGGGGGGCACAATTTTAAATAACAGTTTTTAATATATTAGCTTATATTTTAATGACTCATTTGAATATGAATTATGCTTATTCCTGGAATACCTCTGTAAGCCTATGCTATCAACAGCTGTACCATAGCTAACAGATGGAGTAGTAATGCACATGCTTGGCCTCGATTGATTCAGGCAATTCCTTCAATCCCTTGCAGTCTACTATCATTCCAGTAGGTGGAGAGTATAAAGTAGCCTCAGCCCTGGAGCCTTACATTCAAAAAAGCAGATAGAGATCAGTACTATCTTCTGAAGTCCCTCTTACTAGCAACGGGAGGCAAAGGAAATGACAGCACTATTCACCTTGTCAGTACTATTGACCTTACCAGTTTGACAATGGCAATATTTTGCCTGCATTTGCCAGAAACCTGCAATACTGAAACTGATGGATTAATGTAAAAACCTGTACTATACCTTACCCCATTGGTGAAATAAAATCCCCCATACATTACTGCTTTTGGCCTTGACAAAATTCCACGACACCTTATCCCCAACCTCACCAATCCCCAACCTTTCAGTAATTAATGGACCTGTTTGCTCTTCCTGCATGACATTCATCATAAAAAAGTCATCTCTTGACCCATATTCTCTTTTGACCCATCTCACTACTTTCTTTTACTCCTTGAATACTATATCCATCTGGAACTACCTTCCTTTCCTGCAAATTTACTACAATTTAATTTCATACCCCAGCAAACCACTAAAACAGCCCCAGTCATAGTCTCTAATGCCCTACTGTCTGCCAAGGCGCCCAAAAGACACTACTCTGCTCACTTTCTTCTTCATCTGCCCTCCGGCTTTGATACTGTTGACTATCATCCCTTTTCACCACTGACATGGCTCTTTCCAGAATATTTTACTGGAAAAGATCTATTGGATCTATTGAAGACTTGCAGTGATAAATGGAACCATGTATTCTTCTGTCTACCAACAAATCCGGAAGGAGAATGAGAGGTCATCTGTTTGTGACCTCAAGCTGAGGGCACTTGGCTAATTCAGTAGGACAATGATCCAAAACACTCCAGCAAGTCCATCTCTGAATGGCTTAAGAAAAACACAATTAAAACTGTGGATTGGCCTAGTGAAAGTTTTGACCTTAAAGGGGTTCGTCCATGAAAGGAATTCTCAAATGTCAATACGCTAGTGATGGTAACACAATAAAGATCACTTTACAGTTTTACTCAGTTTTATTGCTGTTTTAGCTCCTATCACTCAGTGATGGTCAGTGTAAATTTTTTTGGAAGGGGCTCTCTAAGCAGACACTATACGCTTCTGAACATTCACTAGTATCTGACACATAGAAAGATGAGATAACAGATAATAATATCCATGAGATGCATATTAGACATGACATTCTCAGCCCTCAGCCCTACTATCACAGCTATAACATACACAGCATTGCTATATGTCTTCCTTCCCCTCCCCTGGATAAAGATCTTATCTGCCTGTAGCTTGTAGCTTTACTCTCCTCGTGCTGTGCTGTTGTTTACCGGCAGGAAGTCTCTGTGTGAGCTCATCCTGGAATGTAAGGGTGGGGGCTATAGGCTAGAGCTCAGCTGAGTGCAGCATCAGGCAGGAGAATAATATGGCTGCCGACCCTAAACTGAGAAAATCCAGGGTTGGGTACAGGGACAAGCAAAATTGTGCACACCAGGACTGATAGAGACAATTTGGAATTCTATTTGTGAATTGCTGTATTTTTGTTAATAACAGTGAATTAGAGAATGTGTTATTTTGTTATCCTGAGTATATTTAAGAAACTTGTCTTTGTGGGAATTCCCCTTTAATCCAATTTAGATGCTGTGGCATGACCTTAAAAAGAGGTTCATGCTCAGAAATCCTCCATTGTGAGTGAATTACAACAATTCAAGAAGAATGGTTTAAAATTCCACCGATGTATAAGACTCATTGGCAGTTATTATAAGCATTTTCTGCTAAGGGTTGATAATCATCTTTCATATGATTTTTTCATTCATTTTTTTAATGTCTTTTAGTTTTAATTTGTACCATTTTTTTCAAGCTTATTTTTATTTATAAGAGGCCCCCCTTAATGTCCAGCAGCAGAGCCCCCTTTACGTTCTGCAGCAGAGCCCCCATGCCCAGCAGCAAATCCCCCTTTACATCCATCAGCAGAGTTCTCCTAATGTCCAGCAGTAGAGATCCTCTGTCCAGCAGCAAAACCCAACTGTCCAGCAGTAGAGCCCCTTAAAAATAATAAATTTAGTACTTATCTTCGGCACTCACCCCCATTGTCCTCTTCTCTTGGTGGCTTGTCTTCTCCCTGTATCTCTAGCTTCCCGGTAGTGCGGGATGAGAAAATATAGATGTGTCTCTGCCTCCCTGTCCTACTTTTAACTTTTGTGCTGAAAAACTTGGCTCATACGTCAGTATATACAGTAACCTAGTTCCTATCACTGTTCATAAAAACATAATAGATCTATGATTAATAGCTGTATAATTTACTTTAATCTTGATAAGCATCAATAAAAAAAAATCTTAATTTTCTGGAAATGTTATTGTTTTTCCATGTTTATTAGTCGTGAAACCACCTCTCCCATGATGGTTATCGTCAAGCATATATGGGCTTGGCTTTCCTTCGCGACTGTCTTCACATTGTAATTGCCCAGTGAAGAAGAGTTATACCAGTTCTATAAGAAGGAATGGGCCCCAATTCCTACCAACTATTTTGAGAAGCTTGTGAAAGTATATCCAAAACATTTGACCAAAGTCATACAGTTTAAGGTCAATGGTACTAAGTACTAATGAAATACAGGCAGTCCCCGGGTTACATACAAGATAGGGTCTGTAGTTTTGTTCTTAAGTTGAATTTGTATGTAAGTCGAACTGTATATTTTATCATTGTAATCCCAGCCAGAACTTTTTTGGTCTCTGTGACAATTGGAATTTTAAAATGTTGGGTTGTCATAAGAATCAGGATTAACAATAAAGCTTCATTACAGACACCAGTGATAACTGTTACAGCTGTTTATTGTAGCCTAGGACAATTAAAGTACAAATAAAGAACAAGTACAATAAATTACCAATATCCAATAATCCGTTTGTAACTAGGGGTCGTATGTAAGTCGAGTGTTCTTAATTAGGGGACCACCTGTAGATGTAAACTTTTGACTTTGCAGAAAGTAATTTAATGGCTTAAAATTTCTTTATCTCTCATTATTCTGGCATTTGGCAAATATAAATCATTTTGGTAAGCCTAATTGACCGAAAACAGGAAAGGTTCATTCTGATTACATGTCAGATAGTAAGAAAAACTTGTATATATGACTTTTTATTTAGTGTATATAAACTTCTGCTTTCAACTGTATATAAATAGATAGATCATAGAGAGATGTCCAAAACTACTATATAAAAAGTTTCCTCATTACCTGTCTAATTTTCAAACCCATTGGGGTTACTTGGAACTTGAAAGCCAATTCCAATTACTTAGTTATTCCCTATTGCCTGTATTTTATTACTAAACCCAGAAGTATATTGTAGCCTCATTTCAGTGCAATCATTGTGTTTTCTAATAGAATACATGGGATCATGTCTCATTATTTCCTGTCACCAGATCCATGGCACTACACACTAAGTTTGGGAAAGGGACCTTTGAATGCTGCCCTTGTCCACCCTGTTGGTTGAAGTTCATTTCTGTCTAATGACTAAGTCTTTTATATGGACTATGTTCATTTTAAATACTTATTATGAAACAGAGTAGCAGAATTATAGGGGTACTCCCATCGCTGCCGTTTTTAGCCAAAATGAGAATAGCAATGTCTCCGCCACTTTGAGGTCGACGGAGCTGAAGACAAAGTCAAATACAGTTCTATACTTTATCTGTAATATCCTTAAAGGCCATAAGGAGTTACGGAAACACCATAGCACAATGAGGTGCGTTGTATCCAGAATTTACAGTGTGTCTCGTTCTGTTATCCTAAATCCGGAACTAAATTTCACCTGCGTTTTAGAGTTTTAATTGTGCAAATGAAGCAGAGCTATAAAAATGCCTCTACACATTTTATTTCCCTGTAAATGCAGCAACCCATATAAAATACTTATCATGTAATTCATTCCTTACAGGGAAGATCCCAAAATTAAAATACCCGGGGCATAATGTTTACTTTTTTCATTTCTCCCCAGAAAACATTATTAAAAGTTAATGAATGAGTTATCTTTATCCCAAAATGACATTAAAATTTGAAATGACAACCTCCTCGTAGGAGGTCCTATCAGCTATGAATTTGCATGTATCTATGGCTAATAGAACCGTCTCATTGCTTGTCATTTATCTGTAGTCAGAACATTTGTGTGTTTGTCTTAGCTTTTTCTGGGTTTTGGACTTGCTTCATTTATCTTACAGGGTGATATATCAGGCATGTGAGTCTATTGTTTTTTTGCAACTTTTTTATAAAAAGTTGCAAGCCCTTCTAAAATTTTGCCTGCGTCTGCTCGGCAATAAAGTTGGTTTACACTAAAATTGCAAAATTTTCATACGTTCACATCTGGATTTTAAAAATAAGATTCTTGAGAGGCTAACTTTTCTAGGAAAGTGAAAAAGTCGCAAATTTAGTCGAAAATATATCAAATGTAATAAACAAGTCGCAAAAAGACAATTGTAAGATCAATGACCCCCAAAGAGTCATGAGACTCATGAAGAGTCATTTCTCTCAAATCGGAGCTGGATAATAGGTCCCATGATAATACATCTCTTTAGTAAAATAAATCTGTCACTGTTTAGTGCAGATAGGTCTCTTATCTCATTGCCTCCTAGAGCTGTAATTCTTATAGTACAATATACACCTCGCCTCCTAAATGTTAAGTCTAACTGCTTCTAAGAGTTTACAGTCTAACATAAAAAATACATCCTTCTTCTTAGAGACCACAGTCAAATATACAATACAACAGGTTTCCAGGCTGTGACTACAAACAGTAATAGATCACATACCCTTTTTCAGTTTCTGACCCAACCGGATCAAAATAGCTGACAACAGAGAATTATAGATTTTGTCCAATTACTTGTTTTGTTTGTATACCAATAATGGAGCTTCAATGAATGGTCTCAACATGTGACTCTATTAAACACAGAGGCGAGGAGCTATGAAGTTATCTCAAACTCTAGAAAACTCAAATGACCAGTAATATTCTGCCACTACTAAATGGCTCTGGTGATATGAATGTCGTATACTTCATTCAGAGCCTTCTTATTTGGTGGGGAAAATAGTGTTATTACAAATGAAGTACCACCATATTGGGTCCCCCCGGTACCAGTCATGTACCAGATTCAGCAAAGTGTTGACACAGAAGTATTCACACACATTTGAACAAAGCCTAAGTGAAAGAAATATAATAGGTAAACATTATCTTCTGAACATCAATCGTAACGCATTGAGCTATGGCAAGTTTCCATCTTTCGTCATAATTTGGCTGTTGATTTACAGTAACAGCTCAAGTTTAACTGGTAAGACATGTAACTGACTAGAACTCCACCGGTCTGAACATCCTGACATTGTTTACCAGCTAAAAAGTGCATTTTCGGGAAGTAAGGAAATCCCTTCTTAAGTAAATGCTTATGCTAAGCACAACATGACATCCATGGTAAACTCAGATTCCTATGATATGGTGAGATTGTATTACATATACTGTATTCATTATTTTTTCTTGGTTTGTGTATAAAGATTATAAAGATTATTTATATTGTCGCAGTTGCATTATGATTGGTGACTGGAGAGAGCCATGCACATGCAGTACATGTTTTCCATTCATTTCCAAATGGATAAGGGTCAGGGGAGTCCCATTCTGGGGATAGGTGCATGTCTCAGGGGTGGACATCTTTGCCATATCCTGTGTGTATAGTGTAGGGTAAATGTCTAAGATAGGAATACCCTTTTAAGTCGCAACGTTCATACTCATACAGGGGTATAAATAGGAGAGGCAGAGCCCCATACCAGTGCCCCCTACCCCTATAAAAATTTACATATTTGTTTACTCATACATTTATACACTCTTACACACATATAGAGCATAATATGTATATAATGGTGCACATCCTTTATTCTTTAGTGTGTCAGGTCAGATGCCAGGGCCCCAGACACTGTGGGCCCCATAACAGCTGCTATGGCTGCTACCGCGGTAGTTACGCCCTTGTTCATACAGGGTCTTTGCACTTCACTATAGTTTGTGTCAGGAAAGTCTCAGTCTAAGGTTTTTAAATTCACAACAGCATAACAAAACCTTTTTAATTTCACTCATATACAAGACTTAATAATACTAGCACATTTTACATACTATATATAAAATCAGAGAGAGTTGATATCAATTTATTAAGAATTCCTCTGTGTTACCGGACTATCTTGACATATTACAGAATTGATTTATCTGCAATATTCTAATTTTCTCTCACCAGATTCAATATGCAAATAGAAAAAATCTTTAGGGAAATCGAATTCTCCCTTCAGCCCCTTAAGATCCCGCTCTCCTTAAGCACATAATCGACCAACATAAGTGGGCACCAGGGATATCAATGCAGAATGAATACATGTATAGTCTGTAACTATCATTTTTAAGAACTCAGAATGTGCTTGTCCTGCCACTACTAATATACAAGTTCATAGACATATATGGGAAACCGGTATATAACATGTTACTGTATATATTATACCTTATTTATTAGGATAAATATATGAAATTTCCTCAATCTGACAGAATATTTCATATCCTGTTGAGACACAAGTAGAAAGTCTATGCTAAGTATTCTGAATTAGTAGTATGTGGTTAGCATCATGTTTTCTAGTGGGAGAAAGCTGGCATGCAGGAAGAATTCACATAGGGTGATAGTAGTTGTCCTCTGGTGACATGATCCCAGTGGGACAGCATGGCACACTTCCAGATGGTAATATTAGGACTGGCATGGGTCGGGCAAGTGTAATTGTCTCATTTCCTGCATGTCTGAACATGTAATGTATTGGTGACTCAAAGTATGTAGACTTCACAGCACTTTTTGGATTGGCGCTGGTGAGAATTTAACACCTCCATTATTAATTATATATGGAATCTGCTGTGTCACACTTCATGTAACAGAGAGGCTAAATTCACCTTTTGTATCTATTGTGTCACCTAATATAACATGACAGAACAATCATTTTCTTTAGCGTCTGCCTTGGGATAAAAAATGACCCTGGGCAGTTTTCACCTGTGTTACATATACTGTCAGGATTTATTTGAGCTTGCAGCTAGTTCACAGTATAAAAGAGTTTATAAGCCTACACAAACTATAAAGAGCATAATAAAACCTGCCACCTCCAACAATATTGATTTACCTCTGCACTCATGAATGTTGCTGGCGTGCTACTAAGTCATTATCTACATTAATTGGATTTCCAAGAAAATGCACCACCAATTCAGTTTTTCTTGCTACAAGAAAATGGATAATTAACAAATAAAGTAAAGTAAAGGGCACTGCAACAATGCTACAACGCTGAAAAAATAGCCTAATCTATTGTTGTCATTCTGTACGTTTACTGCCTGTGTAAAGTGGCGTGGGTTCGATTATACATTAACTTAAATTGATTTATATATTTTTTAATTGATTATTTTACATTTTACTCACAAAAAATTGCTTTTGGAAATTTTCTTGACACACAAACTCACACTTAAAGTGAAAAAAAATGACAATATACAGTAGACACAGAGTAAAAGATAGAGCCAGGACAAAGGGTAGGCAAGGCTCAGTAGGGCTAGGAACATGACTAGAAACAATAGGGTCCAATAGGCAACTTTTTTAGCTTCAGACCCCCACCCCTCATATTGGTGTTCAGAGTGCTATAGAAGTTACCAGGACACACATTTTGCCTTCACTTGTAGGAAAAACACTGTAAAATTCAGGTTTTTTTTTAAACTCAATCTGCTGAGTTCTTTTAACCTCTTTTATACCAATGAAATTATCTTTAAAAATAGATTTCATGCCTTGTATGGCCAATTCCTTCTCTGTCTAGGGCACCAAAATGCCTCATCCTCTCCCTAATACAACAAGGTCATTGCATTATTTTATGAAAATACGCCCCAATCACCATTAAAAACAAATACAACAGAAAAACGGTTGTCAAAAATGCCTTGTGCCAAATTTATTAAGGGTTTTAGGCACTTTAGTAGCTCAAAAGGGTTGTGGTCTCGGAAAGGGGGTAGCACTTTACAGAAAAAAAATTCTGCAAATGCACCAGCATTTTAGTGTTGTTTTCTGTCGTAAGCTACGCCAACTAATAGTGATAAATCTGGTGTAGCATAAGACTGTAACTCTACAGTTTCTTTGCTTTACTTTGGAAAAATTTCCCCTAGTGTGTTAAAATAAGATCTCAGAAGGAGCAAAACCAATTACAGTAAAACATTCATGGCAACTCATATGTAAATGGCCACATAGTAGATAATAAAAATAGGGCTCTGTCCACAATATAGATAATTAGTATTGTGGCTTTTTCCATGTGAAGATGGCTCAGACAAAGTTGACTGAATTGGGTGTCAAAGTAAAGTGACCAGATTAATCATAATAATAATCTTTATATGGCGCCATTAAATTAGTATTTTGTAAATTACCGCTATCAGTGTTTAGAGTAGTAACCATTGTCCATGATTTCATCTTCATTAACTTTTAATTACATAAGTAAAAGTCCCATTCAGGCCATTCACTTAACTATACTGTATTTATGGTCTCTCAATTCCATTACTATATATAGTAACCCTTATACATCTATTATTCATGGTAAAAGAACGATCAAACATTCTCAGCCTGGAGCTGAGGCTTTGAGGTTTAGGGCTGGTTCAGTTAGTGCTAATAATGCTGACTCTAAGGTGACTGTACAGAAATCTCTAAAAACATCTATAAACCCAAAAATGAGTTTTTATTTATCTAATATGGAATGAAAAGACATACGGTATGTTTCTTCGTAAATTCCAAAGGTGAGACAAACTGTAAAATTTTAAACAGTTGCTAACATTTCTTCTCTTCATCTACACAAAATGTATAGGAATCGAAACGTTCTCAGTCTAGAGGCCATGTGTGCACATATTTGCCTCTATAATTTATTGGCCCGTGTGCTGCCACAGTATTCAATTGTATCAGCTTCCTGGAATCACCAGTAATATTGAAAAAAGGAGGGGAGATTTAGATCATCCTTACAGCTTTCCTCCAAGGTGCCACAAACAATAAAAATTAGGGGGGCCCAGAGCAGGAGCTCCAATAGTTCCAATGATAATCCGACTCTGTCTACCATTCCTCACTCTTCCTACTGTTCCAGACACCCTAGGATGTGGCACTTTCAAATAACGCTGAGCATGACTGATTGAGGTGACTGGGACTAGAAGAGAGGCCTTGAGGTGAACAGCAGTGATGGCTTGTGTAACTGCATAGCAGGTTCCAAGTACTTGTAAGTTTCTCACTATTGGGGAATAAACCATTCATACTTCTTTGGAGTTTTGCTTCCTTGGATTCTTCATTTAAGATATTTGCTCTTAAATATGTGTGTGGCTAACACATAGGGCTTTACACAATCTAAAATCTGCTAAACATCATAGAAGTTAACAGATTTGAGGATCACTTTAATTAATCTTCACATTATAATATGAAATAAGCTTTTTGGTAATGAATATTGTCAGATATTTGAAAGCTTCTTCTCATGGTTTCTGACTCATTTACTGTGCACAGATGCTTATTATATCATTAGGAGATTTGATTGTCTTCATTATTGTGCAATTAATCATCAACTTCAGAAAGTAAAGAGATGCAGATGTTTTATCCTATACCGTATTCCACAGTGGATTCCACATAAAGTCCTATATTTAGATGAATGGATTGATAAAAACATGGCCAAAAATTGTGACTTTGAAAACCAAATTCAATCTCCATCCAACTTTTAGCTGGAGACTAAATCTACCAAGCAGTTCATTCAGTTGAGCCTGAATGTCATAATCAATGTTCTTTTCCTGTGATAAGATTTCCATCCAGTGGAATGTAGCATATGGGTATGTGGGATCTAACAAAAATCGGACACTTGGTACCATTAGTCAGTAATGGATTGCAACAGGTTTTAATGGTTGTTGGAAATATGACATGTTGTGGCTTGAGACAGTTTAAGGGTCTTTGTGGAAAGAGGAAGAACTAAGCCATAAATGCCTACATTGCCCCTAATAAAGATTGTAGAGACAGCTGCATGTGATAACAATGGACTGTGCTATTACACCTGGAGGCTGGGGCTATCCTGACCACACTGAGGACAGCTGCTTGTCATTGCCCCCCTGGAGATTCTATCAGATCCTGTGGGAAACAAAGACTCAAGTGACTTGTCCTGCAAGGTTGTATGATAAGAATGTATTGACTCTACCTCATCATTGGATTGGCCAAGACAGTGGTGGAGGTGGGATGATGGGCAATGTGTGTGAGCTATGGGTGTGTGTGTATATAAGATGGTATACAGATCTTTAGTTAGAGCACTTCCTTCCCACCATCTCTCTGTCCCTTAGTTATTTTACCCTCTATGTGTATTCCCCTGTATTGTACCCTTAATAAATCCCCTATAAAGATCCATTGAATATTGTTGTTAATTTAATATTAACTGGCACCCCAAAACCAAGCAGATTTTACATTTGGCACCCCATGGGACCTGTAATTTAAATTCTACAGAGAATCCACGTCAACATATCTGCGCTACTTCAATCTGTGAACGGAATTTGGATCTTTGGTACAGAGGAAATCCTGGTAAGTAACAAGTTTTCATATTACATTACTATCTTTGATAAGCCAGGTTGGTTTATGTGAATGTATAGGAAGTCGCTTGTTGAGATTGTAGGTTAACGTTAAGTGTGAGCAATTGTGTTTTAGTGTACAGAGGTAAAGTTGTAGGAAAAAGTTTGTTCCTGGGTATAGCTGTACATTTTCCTAGAGTGAATGAGTATAAAGGCTTAAACAGTGTGTAAAGTAGCCTTTAGGAAAGTTAGTATAGTAGGTAAACTGTGTTTGTTTAGTTTGTCATTTGTGTGTTTGTCGGTGTGTATTGTGGTAACAGAGATGGAACTAGTTCAAAAGTTTGTGAAAAAATATTCCTCTGCTAGATACCAGTCATGTGCAGATGGTTCACTAGAGGAGCAATATAAGGAGCTGATGATGCAATGTAAGGCCCATAATGAGAAGTTAGATAGGAAAGTGCTCAGTAAGAGAGGGAAGAAAGAAAGGTTGGGCAATGAAATTATGATGTTAATCAAGATGAAAGAATTGGCTGAGGTAAAGGAAGTAAATTGGCACATACAAAGGCTCCAATGTAAGGAAAGTATAGACAGAATCAGTGACTCTGTGATTGAAATTTCTGCTAAAACAACTAGTGAGATGGATAATCTACAAGTAAAGGTGGATGAGCTGTCTATAAGAAATCATGAGTTGGATAAGCAGCTACATGAGTGTAGATTGAGTTCTGTATCTACTGAAACTCACATACATTCCTTAGAAAGGGAGATACATCAGAAGGACGTGTTAATTACGTCACTAAAGAGTCAGTTGTCTGAAGCAATGGCCCAACTGTGTAAACAAGGAGAACAGATCCGGTCCCTCCAAGTACAGAACCAGACGTGCCATAAAGCAGCAGATGTCTGCATTGTCACACCCGGGGGTTGGAGTGATGAACACAATCTAATACCTGCAGAAAAGTCTCCAACACTCACCATCCAGGATAGACTACATCTGTGTCAGGTCATTGGAGAATGGGATACAAATGAATCACCAATAATTGTATCCAATAAATTTGAAGCTGTGGTGAAGCAATACAACTTGTGTAATAAGGATGCCTGGTCTCTGCTCCAAGCATGGCTTCCTGGGCCTCTGGCAGCACAATTGTCGTCTGCACACATGGGAGATGAGGATTGTGGTGCAGACTTAAGAAGGAAGGAACTGCAGTGTATCATGGGAGGGAGAGACATAAGGGGTGAGAATACCCTGAGGAAACATAGGTTCAGGACAGGTGATGACCCCCTTATGTTCTGTAACAAGTACCTGACCTTATTTAGGAGTGTTTACAACTGCCCCGATATGTCTCAGGATGACTCTGATTTCCTCTATTCAATGGCTAATCAGTGTAATGTGGATTACACCACAAAAATTGCCCTGAAGAACGCCACATCCCTAGAGAACTTTATTAATATACTCAGGGACTGGTGTGAGGAGTCTAACAATAGGGATGAACCATCAGGATATCTGTCTACAGAGTACAGAGCTAGGAGGACAAGATATGTCCGGTATTGCTATGGATGTGGGAGGCCCGGGCATATTAAACGTTTCTGTGATGTAAATAATGCAAACCATAGGAAACATTATAATTCATTGCATGCAGAAATTGATGCCATTGAGCCTGAGACCATTGAGGAGGCCATGACACCTCCTGGAAGTAGCCACACAGAGACATGTGAGGGGGCCATGACACCTCCTGGAAGTAGCCACACAGAGACATGTGAGGAGGCCATGCCACCTCATGGGACTAGCCATACAGAGACATGTGAGAACACATCACATGCAAATAAGAGCCCCAATATACACAAGGAAGGGTCTAATGTCCCAGTGTACAATCCATGGGCAGGGCTGCCATTCTGGCTATTCTGGAGCTGGTCACAGATCGCCCTCCCCCTGCTAATAAACTCTGCACAGTATAACACCAGCAGCATGGCTTACTAATGTGTGGCTATAGCGATATACATTATGAATGAATGGATTTGGAATTGTGTTGATGGTATGAATTGCAAGGTTTCTAACAATGTTTTCTTTCTCTTGTAGACTGGATTTCCTTTGTCACATGACTCCAGGACAAAGAAACTAACACTTTGTTTTGTTTCTACAGGTTCCATTCTTTGATCTTGTGTTTTACATATCTGTTTTGAGTATTGTTTCTGTGATAACTCATTATGTTTTTGTTTTAGGCAACAAGGTGGTTTGCTGAAGAAACAAGTTATTAATATTGACATTTTTGTTTACAGGTCATAAAAAAAGGAAGTATGTGAAAGATATTGTTTGTATAAAGTTTGATGTCTTTACAAATAAAACCACGTGGTGTAATGAGCTCAAAATTTATGAGGGTAAATTGTTTGCAAACAATTAAAAATATGAAGTAACATCCCATTGTGATGTGTAGGTCCTGTGTGTAATGTATTTGTGCTATGTCTGTTGTTTATCTTGTCCCATAGATGACCTTACGTAATCATTGACAGAAGGATTGGAAACTGCCTGCTGTCCCACCCTAAGATGTGTAGAAGCTGAATTAGCTCTCATTGTTTTATGTTGTCTGTTTTGTGTTCTGTTAAATGTAGTATGTAAACTGTGTCAATACACATTTTTTGTTTTTGTTCCTGATGCTCAGGAATGTTGGATTTTTTTTTTTCCCCATTTTTTTTTTAAATTGAGCATTTTTTTTTTTCTTGATTCAAGTATTATTATTTTTTTTTTATATACAGTGTTTGGTACCATTTTGTGGTACCAAAGGGGCATGGTTTTAGAGAGTAATGCAGTGCCAAAGGGGCAGACTATAGTGAATTCACATAAATAATTTTTTTTTTTTTTTTTTTTTAAGGTTTTTCTCTGATACATTTGTCTCACTGGCAACTTAATATTAATTTTCTCAAACAAATTGCACACTCCTTTATACCAGTAAAGCATCTAAATGAAGAACATAGGGTATTAAAAGCAGCATTCGGTTTGAATTTTTTAATTTTAATGTTCTTAATCTATGTGTGTGTCTTCAAGGTTGCGTAAAACATATAGTAATTAATGGCTCAGTATACGGTTACTATATTGTATAATGCACAAGTAAGATTACCAATATAAGAGGTTAGATGGACACCTACTCTAAAGGTTGATTAGTGGAATGACTTATAATTTTTATTTTTTTTTTGCTATGTGTTTTATGCACTTGATATACTTTTGGTTAATTTATAAGTCAGGACAATGGGAGACATATATAAGGTGTGATGTGAACATTTCTGTGGAGTGTAAATATAAAACCTGGTAAACTTACAGAATTAGATTTGGTAATGGGAAAAAGCTAAATGAAAGTTTATGTTTAAACTAAATATATTTGAAGTCAAGTAAATCTGGAAACCCTTAGATAAACCACCCTGCAAACTTCTACTTGAAATCAATCTTTTGATTTACTATTGGTAATGTTTTATAGTTCTGTTTGGGTTTCCTTTTATGTAATTTCATATCTATAGCTTATGTTGATATCTAAGATGTTATTGCCAGCTTGCATTCTGTATGACGTGGGATTTATATTTGCATATTGTAAATATGACAGTTACTAGCATACATGGAGATCTATATTTGTTGGATAAATGGTATAGATGAAAAATGTCATTCAAGAAATGGATATGAGAATGAATGTGAGTGAATGGTGTGATGACCATTGGTGCCCTATCCCTTACCCATGCAACCTTCAACTACTTTGCCTTGAGGAAAAGCCAGAAGAAGAAAGATCATTTCCACAACCAAAGAAGATAATGGAGGAGAAATGGATTTTATTTCTGTTCTAAACATGATCTAATGGTGTGTGGGCCTTTCAGGCCCAAAGGGGCATAATGTTGGAAATATGACATGTTGTGGCTTGAGACAGTTTAAGGGTCTTTGTGGAAAGAGGAAGAACTAAGCCATAAACTGCTACATTGCCCCTAATAAGATTGTAGAGACAGCTGCATGATAACAATGGACTGTGCTATTACACCTGGAGGCTGGGGCTATCCTGACCACAATGAGGACAAGTGCTTGTCATTGCCCCCCTGGAGATTCTATTCAGATCCTGTGGGAAACAAGACTCAAGTGACTTGTCCTGCAAGGTTGTATGATAAGAATGTATTGACTCTACCCTCATCATTGGATGGCCAAGACAGTGTGGAGGTGGGATGATGGGCAATGTGTGTGAGCTATGGGTGTGTGTGTATATAAGATGGTATAACGATCTTTAGTTAGAGCATTCCTTCCCCCCACATCTCTCTGTCCCTTAGTTTTTTACCCATCTATGGTGTATTCCCTGTATGTACCCTTAATAAATCCCCTATAAAGATCCATTGAATATTGTTGTTAATTTAATATTAACTGGCACCCCAAAAACAAGCAGATTTTACAATGGTTTAGAACAGGATATGCATTCAAGAGCGACCATCCTCTCATCAGATCCATAGAATAGGCGGTTGAAAGATTCAAACTGCGTTCTTTTGGGAGCAGTAAAATCCTTTAAGTCGAAAGGAAATGGGAAGTGGTTTCAGTGTCTACACAGCCCACAGTTTACATCAAAACAACATGGATAGAAGTGTTGTCATTTGGACATCGCTGAAATTGAGTACCTACCCAGAAGCCCTTACAATCTCATAAAATAGAAAAGGTGGAGTTCCCATTGGCGAGTAGAAAAGAGCTCTTGGACTGCTGTGTTCGAGATGGGGTTGGGACAAGGGAGGTGCCAATTGACTGATTGACCCATGACAACAATGCAGACCTAGAGTACAATTGCAAAGTCCACCCTTTAAAGCCTTTACTGACCTTATAGAAGAGATGAGACCACCTTCCACCCGAAGAGAATACCACCTGGATGCCAATTAATATTTCACATTTCCTGGTTCAGTTCAATTGGGTTATCAATATAGGGAATGATATTTATTTATTGGAGGGAGTGACTACCCTAATTAAAACTGAGAGAAAGCATATGGAGAGCAATACATATTTCCAACAACTGAAAGAATTAGGTGTATTTACCTTAAATTTTTACCTTAGGTTTCTTAAATATACTCAGGATAAAATAACCATATTCACTAATTCAACCTTTATTAACAAATATAACAGCATTTCACATAATAATTCCAATCTGTCTCTATCAGTCCTAGTATGCACAATTTTACTTGGCCTTTGACCCGAACCTGGATCCTTTGAGTTATAATCGGCAGACATCTTGTTTTTCTGTTTGAGGCTGCGCTTAGCGGAGCTCCTCTCTTCCTCTATCCCCCACCCTTGCATTCCAGGACAGGCCACCAGACACAACCCAACACCCTGACTTCGTTAATTTAATATTAACTGGCACCCCAAAACCAAGCAGATTTTACAATGGTTAAGAACAGGATTATGCATTTCAAGAGCGACCATCCTCTTCATCAGATCCATAGAATAGGCGTTGGAAAGATTCAAACTGCGTTCTTTTGGGAAGGCAAGTAAAATCCTTTAAAGTCGAAAGGAAATGGGAAGTGGTTCAGTGTCTACACAGCCCACAGTTTTATCATTCAAAACAACATGGCTAGGAAGTGTTTGTCATTTGGACATCGCTGAAATTGAGTAACCTACCCAGAAGCCCTTACAATCTCAGATGGAAATAGAAAAGGTGGAGTTCCCATTGGCAGAGTATGAAAAGAGCTCTTGGACTGCTGTGTTAGAGATGGGGTTGGGGACAAGGGAGGTGCCAATTGACTGATTGACCCATGACAACAATGCAGACCATAGAGTACAATTGCAAAGTCACCCTTTAAGACCTTTACTGACCTTATAGAAGAGATGAGACCACCTTCCAGCCCAGAAGAGAATAAACCACCTGGATGCCAATTTATATTTCACATTTCCTGGTTCAGTTCAATTGGGTTATACAATATGAGGGAATGATATTTATTTATTGGAGGGAGTGACTACCCTAATTAAAACTGAGAGAAAGCATATGGAGAGCAATACATATTTCCAACAACTGAAAGAATTATGTGTATTTACCTTAAAGTTTTTACCTTAGGTTTCTTAAATATACTCAGGATAAAATAACCATATTCACTAATTCACTGTTATTAACAAATATACAGCATTTCACATATATAATTCCAATCTGTCTCTATCAGTCCTAGTATGCACAATTTTACTTGGCCTTTGACCCGAACCTGGATCCTTTGAGTTAATAATCGGCAGACATCTTGTTTTTCTGTTTGAGGCTGCGCTTAGCGGAGCTCCTCTCTCCCTCTAGCCCCCACCCTTGCATTCCAGGACAGGCTCACACAGACACACACACTGACTTCCTGTTGGCAAAAAGCACATCAGATTGTGAGGAGAGTAAAGCTACAGACAGATAAGATTTTTATCCAGGGAAGGGAGGTATACAGCAGAATAGTGTGTGTTATAGGTGAGTTAGCAGAGCTGAGAGTGTCATTGTGTGTTATATGTATCTCATGGATCTCATCATCTCTCATCTCTGATCTGTCTCGTGTCCATTTCTATATGTCAGATACTAGTACATTGTTCAGAAGCTAATTGAAAGTGTATATGAAGCTGTGCCATTATAATTTAAGCACACTGTATCTCACAGCACTAGAGGAATCATGAAGTTTCTGGTTAGAAAGTCCCGTGTCTACATTCTGGAATTTTATACTTACCATCACTGAGTTATAGGAGCAAAAACAGCAATAAAACTGTAAAGTAAGGGGTAAAAAATGATCTTTATTTTGTAAACATCACTAATGAATTGAAATTTGAGAATTTTCTTTCATGGGCTAACCCATGAGCATTATCCATGAGCTCCTTCCTTCTAAAAATCAACTTTTAAAATTATGCTAATGAGCCCAATGGGCTCTGGGGGAGCATTACCAGCCCCTACATGTTCTGCCATTGTGCAAAAATTTGCGACTTTTTCATTCTTCCACATTTGGATTTTAAAGCCATATGAGATGCAACACATAAAAAAGGTCAAAAATTTACTTTTTTTGTACAAATATAGATAATTAATCCCCAGTGACAGCCAAGTTCTTAGATGTTGGTACATTAAAAAAGCCCAGGACCAAAACATATATTGGAACATAAAATTTGATACATAAAAAAATAAAATAAAATTTCAGTATGGGGATCAAACAATATAGCAGAAGCACATGTGACAAGGATTGAGTGATAAGATATCATGGAACATCTTACATGTAGCTGTTCATTTATTATTCTGTTGTTCCTTTCTCCTTTTATTTGTGTATGTTATGTGGTGGTATGCTTTATTATGTGTGTTTCCTCTATTCTTTGTGTATAGGTTTCCATAGAGTTCATTAGATGCCACAGCTTCCAATTTCTCAGCATTTGCTGCCCATAACAAAGACATAGGGGCAGATTTATCAAGCTGTCTGAAAGTCAGAATATTTCCAGTTGCCCATGGCAACCAATCACAGCTCAGCTTTCATTTTACCAGTGCTCATGAATATTTTAAAGGGGAGCTGTGATTGGTTGCCAGGGGCAACTAGAAATATTCTGACTTTCAGACACTTGATAAATCTGCCCCATAGTTTTGACATTACTTCCTTCAATCTTGTCCATAATACTTCTTGTCATACTGACATGCATGTAGAACAGTCGCAAGGTAGGGGGTAAGTGTGCCTCGTAAGTTATGGTTTGTACTAAATGTAGTTTGTGTCATTTTGAATTTGTGACAAATCTGCAGAAAATGAAATCTTATATTTTTCTTATATATTAGACTGATAATAAGACAGACACATACACATAGAAACAAGGCACAGCACTATTGGCAATTATAGCTTTAACTCTTTCAGCTACGAATTACAGACGTGGTTTAAGAGATTCTGCTCATCCCTCACCAATCACATTGATGTATGGAAACATAAAGAAGATTAAAGCTAAGTAGAGGCAGGAGTCTGAGACTGTAATTAACTCTACTGTAAACTAGACCGTAAGGGTACATTCACATGTATCAGTTGACATAAGTGTTTTTTAACTTTATTAATAATAATAATAATATTCTCCTGTAAGAATAAAAAACGAATGCAACCGATCCTATACTGTATTTCCAATCTCCGTTTACTGCAAAGTATCATAGTAGTATCACAGTAGATGTGACGGTCCATCAAGTGAAACCTATAAATCCAACATTATTGATGGGAAAAAAACTTAAAAGGCCTTTTGGCCTGTAATAGAAAAAACTTCCCAACAAGAGTAGAGCAGACCTGTAGGTGTCATTGGGGTCATTTGGCCAAACCAGAAACACAAAACTACGGGTCCGTTCATCTATATTCCCAACTACAAATATATGTTCGAATAATTCCCTGGTTCAATATCAACTATTTACAAAATATTTGGTTCTAATAAATTTTTATTAGAGGATTAAGACTGCCATGGGTCCTGGGCTGTATGAATATTATATCCCCTACAAGTCTGGAATTCACTTTCTACATATGGTACTAAAGCAACTTCTTGGGGAATGGAGGATGTGTCCCTTCTGCCTGATTTCAATCTGTAGTTTCAGGACCTTCGGAGGACCTTCAAAGGTCCCGGAATGGCTCTTGTGTACATGTATTCAGTTCAGTTCAGTCTCAGTATAAAATTCAGTGGGTGGTTAGGGTGGTCATGGGCCCCCTAGAAGTTTTGGGCCCTGGGCTACCGCCCAAACTGGCTATATTATAATCCACTACTGCTGCTCTCTTCTGCACCCATTCTAGTACACCTATGTCCTTTGTATACCCTGGAACTTAAAATGATGCACTATGTTTCATGTGAATTGAATTAGCTATACTATGTCTTTGTCTTGAACACCTATACCTCTCTAGATACATCCCATTATTTTATTAGCCCTAGTAGCATCTTCTTGGCTGTGGTCACTAAAATAAGGTTGTGCTTTTATTTACCAGTCTGCTATATACCTCTTCTCTATTATACAGGTAGGTTCACTGCTATCTTACATGCAGGGCTCCAGCCAACTCTCTGTGGTCCCCTTTAAACATCAAGATGTAATGATACTTGTTACATTGCGGGATCACTCATATTATGGCAAGTAAATAAATAAGAAGGTATTCATAGCAAGAAAACATGAAGACATAGTTCCAAATGCTAACTCCTCCACATACACCTACATACATTGCTCATTCAGTGTGGCACAGATTGTGGATTTGTCTCAGATCACTGATATGACCCTCAATATTGAAAATGCTTTTCATTTTTTTATTTCAACTGATGCACCTTGCTCTAGGTAATGTGCACGGCTTTCTATGTCAGAGCAAAGGTAAGTGACTCTTAAATTAAATGTCAAAATAATACAAAAATAATACAATATATAATAATACAATATACATTATACAGGCAGTCTCCGGGTTAGGTACAAGATCTGTAGGTTTGTTCTTAAATTGAGTTTGTATGTAAGTCGGAACTGTATACTTTATTACTGTAACCCCAGTCAAAATTGTTTTGGTCTCTGTGACAATTGGATTTTAAAAATGTTGGGTTGTCATAAGAACCAGGATTAACAATAAATCTTAATTACAGACATCTGTGATAACTGTGATAACTGTTTATTGCAGCCTAGGGCTAAAGTACAGTAAATTACCAACATCCAGAGGTCCGTTTGTAACTAGGGGTCGTATGTAAGTCAGGTGTTCTTAAGTAGGGGACCGCCTGTAATTCAGAGAGGAGAAAGAAATTGTACATTCTTTGTGTTTTTACTTATTAGGACATACTGGTCCATAGACCCTTAAAAACAAGGGCAGAAAAGGCTCATGTCGAAAACATGGCTCAATTTCTTCCAAAAACAGTGCCACACCAGTCCTAGTTTGTGTTAGCATTGCAGATTATCTGTAAAGTTGAATAGGGCTAAGTTGCAATACCACTCACCACCCATGATCAGGTGTGGTGCTGTTTTTGGAAAAGCATCCACGTTTTTCAATCGTCAGACAACCCCCTTAATATCCAGGCATTATGTAAGGTTCATTACTTCATTTTGGTGTGCGCTACCATAACATTTTTGCAGCATTTTTTTGGTGACAAATAAGGCTAGTTAAAAATTCACAAATTTGGGGTTAAAGTTACAAATAATAAAAAAAAAATTTGGAATTATTTCGTCATTTCAAGTGAACTAGAAATCAACTTTAAAAACAAATTAACTGTTGTGTAATAATAATAATAATAATCTTTATTTATATAACGCCGTCATATTCGGTCACGCAATGGTCATTTTCATATATAATATGTAGAATCTTAAACGAACGATATATTTATTTATATTTTATGTGTGTTTGCTTAATATTGAATATGATCCCCATGAGATCATTAAAGACCTACTTACAAATTCTCCAATATTACTGGGGCATCCGTAAGAGCTGCAGTTTCAGGGGGTAATGATCCCCTCTGGAGGCAGGTGTCTGATCAGAACCAGCAGCTTTGTTTGACTCTTTCAGATGCCAGGTCTATAAAGGCTGTGTAGAAAGGGGAAGGCAGAAGCGGTAAAAATACGTTCTCTCTAGGTCTCTTATTGCCTCTGACAGCTGGAGACCCATCCCTGCTCCTGCAATCTGTGCAGGGACTGGAAGAAGTACAGCAACGTCGAAAGACACTGTTGCAGACTTGGAACCCGCACAGGGGTCAGGCGTAAACAAGTTACAGGGGACCTGTCAGAAACATTTAGGATATTAAAACACCCACAGGTGTGCCATCGATAGCACATCATTTTTCTATGGGTTATACATTCAAACTACAGCAGAAAATCCTAACAAATTTGCCAAGTCATGATAATTGCATGATAATTGTTAAAGGGAACCTGTCACCAGGGACCTCATTTTGACTAAAGACAGGTTGCAAAAGCCCTTTACAACTCCATTGCATATATGTCTTTCTGCTTTCTCTAGGCTTTTGCATTACAATATAATTGTGTGGTATAACTTACCTTGCATCCTGACAGAATCCTCTGTGTAGTACCAGTGGTTGGGCTTTGGTTTGGATGTATTTCAAAAACAACACATGGCTTGTCTGTGCTGCGGACTTCTCAGCTCTCAGCCCCCTCCTTTGTGCTCCTGTACAGCCCCTCCATCCCCCGCTCCTTCACATAGCTCACAGCCTGGTGACCTGTCATCAGTGGGGAGGGAGGAGTTGTACAGGAGCACAAAGGTGGGGGCCAGGAGCTGAGCAGTCTGCAGCTCATACAAGTCACATGTTGTTTTTTGAAATGCATCCAAACCAAAGCCCAACCCCAGAAAGGCAGATTTGCACTGCATCTGTAATGGACTTCTGTAATCTGTCTTTAGTGATAATAAGGTCCCTGGTGACAGGTTCCCTTTATTAAGGGCAACAGGGAGTTCATATGGACTGCTCCACACAATACTACTTGAAGTTTATGAATGCATCTCCTTTAAATATTCCTACATTTTGAAAAGTTAAATTACAATGTGCCAATAGTCATGAATAACTCTTTGGTTCACATGGTAATATGTAATGAGAGCATTGAAATCATTACTACACAATGATTTTCTAAAAGGGGATTATAGGCACCCACCCAAAATGGCTTAATGACTCATGTATTGTTTCCCAAATCACAGACTTTGGTCCCATGGAATACAATATGTAAGGTTGGGGGTAGTCTATTGAATAGAGCATTGTACCGGAGGAAGCTTCAGCATGCAGCGCCTGAGACAATGGATGTATTACTAATCTTATTACCTCATTTTTGCCTACTAGTAAATCATGTATGGTCATTTTAGACTTCCTGGCCTAATTGTGAAGATAAATCTGTTTTATAATGACTTATTACTAGATGACTTATTCTCCATTTGTATAGCACATTGGTCTGCTGACTTGTGGCCTTGTGCTGCTTTTTTAAGGATCTTACTGTAATACTTTATTCTGCATAACTGCATTTATAATCATCAGGTAGATTTCATCTTTTTGCCATGTTGGTAAAAAACAAAATGACAATGACAGGAAATAAATAACTTTCATGTAAAGTGTGAATAGAAAGGTGGGAACAGGGAAAAGATGCTAGAGGCCATCGCAGTAGAGGGGATGACAGGGAAGCACTGGAGGCTACAAACACATATTACTCATTATATAAACTCATTTCATGAATTTACAACTACATAAAAGGATTTTCCAGTTAATAAAAATTATGCTCACTGCTCCCTACTCCCTCGCTGCACTCCACTCTCCACTACTACTCCCTACTCCCCACGCAAACACGGAGGAGAAAATACAAACTCTTTGCAGATGTTGACCTGGGACTTGAACCCAGGACTCCGTTGCTGCGAGGCAGAGGTGGCGATTGCTACCCACTCAGCCACCGTGTTTTTATGAACACATAGTATGGCTGAGATGCTGCATGCCTAATATGTAACTATCTATATATTTACCTTTCATTATCCCAATAACATAGCTTTGTTTGAGGGTCAGCTTGTTCTGAAATGCTTTGGATTTAGGCTGCATACCATGTTTAAAACATCTAAATTAGTATGTCACCGTGGCCTGGCAATGTTTGCATATTGCAGCAAACACCCATCGGTACCACCCATGATTGATGCTAGCGCCGATTAATGGTATTTGCGCCACCGGCATCTTCAAAAAGATGCGGTGCATGGTGTTGCCATCTTGGTGAGATCGTTGCTCCCTTGATGTCACTGGGGAGCCGATCTGGTCTCATGACAACTTGGGTCATATGAAGACCTGAGGCTGTCTGAATCTAACCCTTCCATTTTAGTATGGCGTATATTGTAGGATCAATCAGACAACCTGGAGTTAAGGTGCCCTAGGGAGTCTGAAAAACAGTAAAAAAAAATTTAAAGGAAATAATAATAAATAAAAAAAAACCCTAAAAATTCAAATTTCCCTAGAACTGATTTAAATATAAATAAACAGTAAAATCATAAACTGTTAGGTATCACTGCATCCCAAAATGTCCTACAAAATATAATGACGTTTTTCCCAGCGTTCAACACCGTAACGGAAACAGCGTCCAAAGTCAAAAATGCTACTTTTTTGCCATTTTGAAAATATTAAAAATTCTATGAAAAGTGATCAAAAGGCTTTACAGTCCTTAATATGGTAGCAATGAAACGTCATCAATAGTCGCAAAAAAATGAAATCACACACAGCTGCATACACGAATTATGAAAAAGTTTAAACCTAGAAGATGGCAAAATGAAGGGTTTTTTGTACAGGCGGTTTTATTTTTTATAACTCTATGAACATTATAAACCTATATAAATTTGGTATCCCCTTTATCGTACCGACCCAAAGAATAAAGTATACTGTCATTTGGGTGCACTGTGAAATCTGTAAAATCCAAACCCAAAATGAATGGCGCAAATGCATTTTTTCACTGCATTTGAAATTTTTTTTTGTCCTGTATCCCAGCACGTGCCATGGAATATTAAATACTTTCACTATGAAGTGCAATTTGTTACGCAGAAACAAGGGTTAGGGATATACGTTTAAAAAATATTTAAAGATAAAATATTAAAAAGAGTCACTTTGGTACTGACTCCCGATCCCTGCTGTAGAAATTGGGAGTGGAGAGTGGAGCGCAGCGAGGTGTAGGAGGATGAGGGGAGCGCAGCGAGGGAGTAGGGAGTAGTAGTGGAGTGCAGCAAGGGAGTATTAGGGTATAAGTGGAGTGCAGCGAGGTGGTGGAGTAGTATAGTGAGTGGAGTGCAGAGGGAGTGGGAGTAGTAGTGGAGAGTGGAGTGCAGCGAGGGAGTAGGAGTAGTAGTGTAAGAGTGAGTGCAGCGAGGGAGTAGGGAGTAGTAGTGGAGAGTGGAGTCAGCTAGGGAGTAGGGAGTAGTAGTGGAGAGTTGGAGTGCAGCACAGGGAGTAGGGAGTGTAGTGGAGAGTGGAGTGCAGCGAGGGTGTAGGGATAGTAGTGGAGAGTGGAGTGCAGCGAGGGAGTAGGGAGTAGTAGTGTGGAGAGTGGAGTGCAGCGGGTGTAGGGTAGTAGTGGAGAGTGGAGTGCAGCGAGGGAGTAGGGGTAGTAGTGGAGTGGAGCGCAGCGAGGGAGTAAGGAGTGTATTGGAGAGTGAGTTCAGCAAGGGAGTAGGGTTAGTTATGGAGAGTGGAAGCGCGCAGCAGGGAGTAAGGAACGTTAGTTGGAGAGTTGAGTTCACAAGGCCTACTCCCTCGCTGCACTCCACTCTCCACTACTAATCCCTACTCCCCCGCTGCGCTCCACTCTCCACTACTACTCCCTACTCCCTCGCTGCACTCCACTCTCCACTACTAATCCCTACTCCCTCGCTGCACTCCACTCTCCACTACTACTCCCTACTCCCTCGCTGCGCTCCACTCTCCACTCCCAGTTTCTACAGCAGGGATCGGGAGCGTCAGTACCAAAGTGACTGGTAACTACTCTTTTTAATATTTTATCTTTAAAATATTTTTTAAACTGTAATATCCCTTAACCCTTTGTTTCTGCGTAACAAATTGCACTTCATAGTGAAAGTATTTAATATTCCATGGCGCGTACTGGGATACAAGACAAAAAAAATTTTCAAATGCAGTGAAAAAATGCATTTGCGCCATTTCATTTTGGGTTTGGATTTTACAGATTTCACTGTGCACCCCAAATGACATGTATACTTTATTCTTTGGGTCGGTACGATAAAGGGGATACCAAATTTATATAGGTTTTATAATGTTTTCATAGAGTTATAAAAAAATTAAAACCGCCTGTACAAAAACCCCTTGATTTTGCCATCTTCTAGCGTTTAGAACTTTTTCATAATTCAGTGTATGCAGCTGTGTGTGATTTCATTTTTCCCCTACACTCATACTCCCCGAGGCACTCCACTCTCCACTTACTACTCCTCACCAGAGCGGACACTAATCTCCATAATACTCCCTGACTCCCTTGCTGCACTCCACTCTCCACTACTACTCCCTACTCCCTCGCTGCACTCCACTCTCCACTACTACTCCCTACACCCTCGCTGCACTCCACTCTCCACTACTACTCCCTTGCTGCACTCCACTACTACTCCCTACTCCCTCGCTGCGCTCCACTCTCCACTACTACTCCCTACTCCCTCGCTGCACTCCACTCTCCACTCCCAATTTCTACAGCAGGGATCGGGAGCGTCAGTACCAAAGTGACTCTTTTTAATATTTTATCTTTAAAATATTTTTTAAACTGTAATATCCCTTAACCCTTTGTTTCTGCGTAACAAATTGCACTTCATAGTGAAAGTATTTAATATTCCATGGCACGTGCTGGGATACAGGACAAAAAAAAATTTCAAATGCAGTGAAAAAATGCATTTGCGCCATTTCATTTTGGGTTTGGATTTTACAGATTTCACAGTGCACCCCAAATGACATGTATACTTTATTCTTTGGGTCGGTACGATAAAGGGGATACCAAATTTATATAGGTTTTATAATGTTTTCATAGAGTTATAAAAAAATTAAAACCGCCTGTACAAAAAACCCTTCATTTTGCCATCTTCTAGCGTTTATAACTTTTTCATAATTCAGTGTATGCAGCTGTGTGTGATTTCATTTTTTTGCGACTATTGATGACGTTTTCATTGCTACCATATTAAGGACTGTAAAGCCTTTTGATCACTTTTCATAGAATTTTTAATATTTTTCAAAATGGCAAAAAAGTAGCATTTTTGACTTTGGACGCTGTTTTCCGTTATGGTGTTGAACGCTGGGAAAAACGTCATTATATTTTGATAGGACATTTTGGGATGCAGTGATACCTAACATGTTTATGATTTTTACTGTTTATTTATATTTAAATCAGTTCTAGGGAAATTTGAATTTTTAGGGTTTTTTTTATTTATTTATTTTATTTCCTTTAAAATTTTTTTTTACTGTTTTTCAGACTCCCTAGGGCACCTTAACTCCAGGTTGTCTGATTGATCCTACCATATACTGCCATACTAAAATGGAAGGGTTAGATTCAGACAGCCTCAGGTCTTCATATGACCCAAGTTGTCATGAGACCAGATCGCCGCTCCCCAGTGACATCAAAGGGAGCAACGATCTTCACCAAGATGGCAACACCCATGCACCGCCATCTTTTTGAAGATGCCGGTGGCGCAAATACCATTAATCGGCGCTAGCATCAATCATGGGTGGTACCGATGGGTGTTTGCTGCAATTTGCAAACATTGCCAGGCCACGTGTGACATACTAATTTAGAGGTTTTAAACATGGTATGCAGCCTAAATCCAAAGCATTGCAGAACAAGCTGACCCTCAAACAAAGCTATGTTATATGGGATAATGAAAGGTAAATATATAGATAGTTACATATTAGGCATGCAGCATCTCAGCCATACTATGTGTTCATAAAAACACGGTGGCTGAGTGGGTAGCAATCGCCACTCTGCCTCGCAGCACCGGAGTCCTGGGTTCAAGTCCCAGGTCAACATCTGCAAAGAGTTTGTATTTTCTCTCCGTGTTTGCGTGGGTTTCCTCTGGGTCCTCCCACACTCCAAAACATACTGGTAGGTTGTTTAGATTGTTAGCCCCATGGGGACAGGGACCAATATGACCTGCTTTGTGCGGCCCTACGTAGTCTGTAGGCGCTATATAAAAAGAGAATTATTATAATATGTAAGACATTATGAAACAAACTCCCTAGTTTATTTGGGAGATGCCATTAAAGGGGTATTCCCATGAAGACAAGATTCTTAAATACACTCAGGATAACAAAATAACACATTCTCTAATCCACTGTTAGAGAGTGTTTAACGCAAAGGACTCCATAATTCTGGCTCAGACAGTGTAATAAATCTTCCCCAGTGCCAATATTATTATTTCCTGGGCTCCACTAACCCCGTGTTTGTTACATAAAGAAAAGGTTATAGCTAACGATGAGTGGACCCGATGGTCTTGTTTGGTGTTTGGGTTCAGCCAAACTGGACATATTGCTGGACTGGTGGATAAACAGCCAATTTGGAAAATTGACACCCCTAGCAACCAGCCAAACCTATGATTGGCCAGGGGTCTGCCGGCCGAATCCAACCATTGGGTCCACTCATCTCAAGTTACTGCTCCTGGCTAGCATGAGAGAATTCCCAATAACCTTTCATAGGCAATAGCTTTTGAACGGGCGGAGGGACTTTTTTTTAAAGTAATTTGTAAATGTTGAACTCAAATGAAACATATTGGGGCACATTTACTTGCCCGGTCACTGAAGTTGACAGAAAGTGCATTGTCCGACTACAAAGCAGCGTGCGGCGATTCAATAAGATCATGCGCCCGATATCCTGCATGTGTCGCTTCCCCGCTCAGCTCCGAAGTTCACCTTCTTTTTGGTGGTGCATCTTAGGGCTAGGGCTTGCCACACAGTTTAAAAGTGAAATATCATAAATGAGCCCCATTATTTGGCATTTTGTACTGAACCTTTGAGACATAGGCTAGCTCATTACAAAGTCACATGTTGTTTTTTGAAATGCATCCAACCAAGCCCAACCCAGGAAAGGCAGATTTTGGCACTGCATCTGTATGGAACTTTCGTGTAATCTGTCTTTAGTGATAATAAGGTCCCTGGTGACCAGGTTCCCTTTATTAAGGGCAACAGGGAGTTCATATGGACTGCTCCACCACACATACTGACTTGAAGTTTATGAATGCATCTCCTTTAAATATTCCTACATTTTGAAAAGTAAATTACATGTGCCAATAGTCATGAATAACTCTTTGGTTCACATGGGTAATATGTAATGAGAGCATTGAAATCATTACTACACAATGATCTTATTTTAAAGGGATTATAGGCACCCACCCAAATGGCTTTAATGACTCATGTATTGTTTCCCAAATCACAGACTTTGTCCAGGAATACAATATGTAAGGTTGGGGGTAGTCTATTGGAATAGAGCATTGTACTGGAGGAAGCTTCAGCATCAGCGCCTGAGACAAATGGATGCATTACTAATCTTTAATTACCTCATTTTGCCTACTAGTAAATCATGTATGGGTCATTTTAGACTTCCTGGCCTAATTGTGAAGATAAATCTGTGTTATTAATGACTTTTACTAGATACTTATTCTCCATTTGTATAGCACATTGGTTCTGCTGACTTGTGGCCTTGTGCTGCTTTTTTAAGGATCTTACTGTAATACTTTATTCTGCATAACTGCATTTTATATCATCAGGTAGATTTCATCTTTTTGCCATGTTGGTAAAAAACAAATGACAATGACAGGAAATAAATAACTTTCATTGTAAAGTGTGAATAGAAAGGGGGAACAGAGGAAAAGATGCTAGAGGCAGCTCAATCTTGCAGTAGAGGGGATGACAGGGAAGCACTGGAGGCTACAAACACATATTACTCATTATATAAACTCATTTCATGAATTTACAACATAAATGGATTTTCCAGTTAATAAAAATTTATGCTCAATTGCTCCCTACTCCCTCGCTGCACTCCACTCTCCTACTACTCCCTACTCTCCTCCGCGGCCCTCTCACAACTACTCCACTAACTACCCTCTATCCCTTGCCTGAACTCACTCGCAACTCACTTCCTCTACTCCACTGCTGCGTCGCCACTCTCCAACTACTCACCCCTCTACTCCTTCCCACTATACCCTAACTCCCGCTCGCCTCGTCTACTCTCACTTCTCCACTACTACTCCCTACTCCCTCGCTGCACTCCACTCTCCACTAGACTAATCCCTACTCCCTCGCTGGCACTCCACTCCCACTACTACTCCCACTCCCTCGCTGCACTCACTCTCCACTACTATCCCTACACCCCTGCTGTGCACTCCAATCTCCACTACTACTCCCTACTCCCTTGGATGCACACTCCCATCTCCAACTACTACTCCCACTCCCTCGCTGCGCTCCACTCTCCAATACTACTCCCTAACTCCCTCGCTGCACTCCCACTCTCCACTACTACTCCCTACTCCCTCCTGCACTCCACTCTCCACTACTACTATCCCTACTCCCTCGCTGCACTCCACTCTCCACTACTACTCCCTACACCACTCGCTGCACTCCACCTCCACTCTACTCCCTTGCTGCCACTCACTACTACTCCCTACTCCCTCGCTCGCGCTCCATCTCCACTACTACTCCCTACTCCCTCGCTGCGCTCCATCTCCACTCCCAATTTCTACAGCAGGGATCGGGAGCGTCAGTACCAAAGTGACCTCTTTTAATATTTTATCTTTAAATATTTTTTAAACTGTAATATCCCTTAACCCTTTGTTTCTGCGTAACAAATTGCACTTCATAGTGAAAGTATTTAATATTCCATGGCACGTGCTGGGATACAGGACAAAAAAAAATTTCAAATGCAGTGAAAAAATGCATTTGCGCCATTCATTTTGGGTGGATTTACAGATTTCACAGTGCACCCAAATGACATGTATACTTTATTCTTTGGGTCGGTACGAAAAAGGGATACCAAATTTATATAGGTTTATAAATGTTTTCAGAGTTATAAAAAATTAAACCGCCTGTACAAAAAACCCTTCATTTTGCCATCTTCTAGCGTTTATAACTTTTTCATATTCAGTGTATGAGCTGTGTGTGATTTCATTTTTTTGCGACTATTGATGACGTTTTCATTGCTACCATATTAAGGACTGTAAAGCCTTTTGATCCTTTTCATAGAATTTTAATATTTTTCAAAATGGCAAAAAAGTAGCATTTTGACTTTGGACGCTGTTTTCCGTTACGGTGTTGAACGCTGGGAAAAACGTCATTATATTTGATAGGACATTTTGGGATGCAGTGATACCTAACATGTTATGATTTTTACTGTTTATTTATATTTAAATCAGTTCTAGGGAAATTTGAATTTTTAGGGTTTTTTTTTTATTTATTTATTTATTCCTTTAAAATTTTTTTACTGTTTTTCAGACTCCCTAGGGCACCTTAACTCCAGGTTGTCTGAGATCCTACCATATACTGCCATACTAAAAGGAAGGGTTAGATTCAGACAGCCTCAGGTCTTCATATGACCCAAGTTGGTCATGAGACCAGATCGCCGCTCCCCAGTGACATCAAAGGGAGAGCAACGATCTTCACCAAGATGGCAAACACCATGCACCGCCATCTTTTTGAAGATGCCGGTGGCGCAATACCATTAATCGGCGCTAGCATCAATCATGGTGGTACCGATGGGTGTTTGCTGCATAAGCAAAACATGCCAGGCCACGGTGACATACTAATTTAGAGTGTTTTAAACATGGTATGAGCCTAAATCCAAAGCATTTCAGAACAAGCTGACCCTCAAACAAAGCTATGTTTATATGGGATAATGAAAGGTAAATATATAGATTAGTTACATATTAGGCATGCAGCCATCGCCATACTATGTGTTCATAAAACACGGTGGCTGAGTGGGTAGCAATCGCCACTCTGCCTCGCAGCACCGGAGTCCTGGGTTCAAGTCCCAGGTCAACATCTGCAAAGAGTTTGTATTTTCTCTCCGTGTTTGCGTGGGTTTTCCTCTGGGTCCTCCCACACTCCAAAACATACTGGAGGTTGTTTTAGATTGTGAGCTCCATGGGGACAGGACCAATAGACCTGCTTTGTGCGGCCCTACGTAGTCTGTAGGCCGCTATATAAAAAGAGAATATTATTAATATAGAAGACATTATGAAACAAACTCCCTAGTTTATTTGGGATGCCATTAAAGGGGTATTCCCATGAAGACAAGATTCTTAAATCACACTCAGGATAACAAAATAACACATTCTCTAATCCACTGTTATTATCAAAAATACAGCATTTCACAGATATAATTCCAACCTGTCTCTATGGTCGGATTCTTTTCATGAATAGCTTCTCTTATCTGCACACTAGAGTGCTCTCTGCCTCTCCCCCTCCCCCCTGCTTTACATTCCCAGCTCAAAAACAGGCATTTCCTGCCAGCAAGCAGAGGTGTGCAGAGACTTACTCTACAAGCTACAGACAGATAAGCAGAGCTGATTGTGTACCGTATTTTCTGCCCTATAGGGCGCACCGGACTATAAGGCGCATTAGTCCGATGCGCCTTATATATGTAATAATTACATATAAGGCGCACGGACTATAAGGCGCGGGGTCCGGCGGCCGGGGGGGTGGCAGAGGTCCGGGGGCGTGGCGGAGACCCGACGTTGACGCGGCGACGGGACGCGGCGACGAGACCGACGCCGAGACGCGACGGGGACCGGTGGGAAGGGTGAGCGGGGAAGGTGAGGGGGAGGTGGAGGAGGGCAGCGGACCATACTTACATAGGTCCCCGCTAAGGAGACAGCAGATCTCCCGCTGGAGATCTCCGGTAGCGGGGACCTATGTAAGTATGGTCCGCTGCCCTGTGCCCAGCGCCATACATAGGGCGCACCGGACTATAAGGCGCACTTTGGATTTCCACAGAAATCCAATGCTTTTAAGTGCGCCTTATAGTCCGGAAAATACGGTACATTATTGCACAGCATTTCAAAGCACAGAGGAAACATGAAGTGTCTGCTTAGAGAGTCCCCACCCACCTCTGGATTCTTACAATGATTCTTACAAAACAGCAGTAAAGCTGACTAAAATTGCAATGTAAGTGGTAAAAATTATCTTTATTGTTTAAACATAACTAGGGGATTCAAATGTAAGAACTGAAAAGTGCCTAAAATTGTCTAAAACCCATGATAAATGTGGTGCATGACATTTCAGAGAGTGTTTAACGCAAAGGACTCCATAATTCTGGCTCAGACAGTGTAATAAATCTTCCCCAGTGCCAATATTATTATTTCCTGGGCTCCACTAACCCCGTGTTTGTTACATAAAGAAAAGGTTATAGCTAACGATGAGTGGACCCGATGGTCTTGTTTGGTGTTTGGGTTCAGCCAAACTGGACATATTGCTGGACTGGTGGATAAACAGTCAATTTGGAAAATTGACACCCCTAGCAACCAACCAAACCTATGATTGGCCAGGGGTCTGCCGGCCGAATCCAACCATTGGGTCCACTCATCTCAAGTTACTGCTCCTGGCTAGCATGAGAGAATTCCCAATAACCTTTTATAGGCAATAGCTTTTGAACGGGCAGAAGGACTTTTTTTTTAAGTAATTTGTAAATGTTGAACTCAAATGAGACATATTGGGGCACATTTACTTATCCGGTCACTGGAGTTGACAGAAAGTGAATTGTCCGACTACAATGCAGCGTGCAGCGATCCAATAAGATCATGCGCCCGATATCCTGCATGTGTCGCTTCCCCGCTCAGCGCCGAAGTTCACCTTCTTTTTTGTGGTGGATCTTAGGGCTAGGGCTTGCGACACAATTTAAAAGTGAAATATCACGCTCATTCTGAATCAGTCGTACAGTCCGATTGCACATCCCCTAATTTGTGTCGCATAGAAGCCTAGCAAGCAAACTTCTTAAATACCTGTCCAAGCCGTTTTATCCCCAAAAAAGGTGAACAATCAGACAAAAGTGCATGTGCGACCCTTAGTAAATGAGCCCCATTATTTGGCATTTTGTACTGAACCTTTGAGACATTCAGGGAGCCTACAACCCCAGCAATCAGTTGCTTGTAGCAATGAGTGAATCTGGTCTATTTGTAATTTAGTCCCATTTATATGAATGGGTCTGAGCTGCAATACCAAACACAACCACTATACAATTTACGGTGCTGTGCTTGGTAGATTGTGAAGTCCACATATATGTGAGACACAGGACTAGCGGTTCAGACAGGAAAGCATCATCAACATGTAGAGTGTAGGGCAGAGATGTGTGATGGACAGGAGCAAGACACTGGGGCAGATTTACTTACCCGGTCCATTCGCAATCCAGCGGTGCGTTCTCTGCGCTGGATTCGGGTCCGGCCGGGATTTATTAAGGCAGTTCTTCCAACGTCTGAAGTGCGCTGAAGTTCCCTGGAACGCACTGGAAAACACCGAGCCAAGCTGAGTGAAGGTAAGTGCCAGCTCCGCGACACATTTTTTGTTTTAAATGTGGCGGCTTTTCCGAATCCGTCGGTTTTTCGTTGGGCCACGCCCCCCGATTTCCATCGCGTGCATGCCAGCGGCGATGCGCCACAATCCGATCGCGTGCGCCAAAATCCTGGGGCAATTCAGGGGAAATCGGCGCAAATCGGAAATATTCGGGTAACCCGTCGGGAAACCGCGAATCGGGCCCTTAGTAAATGACCCGCATTGGGTACAGGTGACACGATTACTATCCATATGCATACTCATTGGAGAAATTGTAGCAATACTTTTTCCAAATAATATATATATGTTGTCATTTGTGCTTGTTATGCCTGCACTCCTATAGGCTCATATGACTGTACTATATTTCTTGTTGATAAAACACATTAATAAGTAAATTTATAATCATAAGTCGAACAATAAATGAGCATATAATAAGTATTTTCTCTGAAAACTGAAAACAATGCATTGTACGCCTTCTATATTATTATACCTTGCTTTTCCTATACTTGATGAATGTATCTTCTCCCCAGTGAGGATGTATCCCTGGAATCCATATGGAAACAAATATCTGCTCCCTGCTATTAGCATATGTGGAAACGATACAATTAACAAAGTTAACAGACCCGGATAAAGCTCAGTGTAATTGAAAGAAATTAGCATTCAGGGCTGCTGACCTGCACATGGTCGGCCATGCTTGCCGTGTAAGCCTGTCTGTTGGCTGTTTCTATAGTTACAAAAAGCCAGTGCAACCCAATGAGCTATCGGCAGCACTGCTGGAAGGACCAGCCATTTTCCTCCCAGGCAGCAGTGTGCTGTGTGTTATGCCCGGCTATATCCTTTATTTACAGGATAACATCTCCTGAGGGCTACGCCAGGGCACGAGGACATCACCTCCATAGCTGAGCATGTCTTCCAGCCCCTGTGTGGATGAGGCCGCCTGTGCTCCGAGCTGATTCCAGAAGATGGAATGCAGGCTGATAATGCTGCATATCCTTTATCAGGCGGTGGAGTAGGTTTTTTGTCTTGTAAAGGCAAGGTTCCCCTGCAACGTTATCTGAAGGGCTCAGTATTAGCTGCTCACAAGGGAAGCTTAGTGACCCGAACAAAGGGTGTTGCCCTTTTTGTAATCTCTGCTTCTTTTTTTTTCTTAATACAAGAAGACAGCAGTAGTGAAGAAGCAGGTGTATCACTCATCTAGGCTCTCGGCTACAATACACAGCTCTGGTATTACCTTACTCTTCCTGGATACTCTCACCTGGGGACCAAGGTGCACCTCACTACGATTTATACCTACCAACGGAACAAGGTAAGAATTTATCCCGTACAAAACATATATATATATACATAGTATTCTATTCAATGAATTCCAATGTTCTGCTGTAATGATCTATAGCTTCAAAGATTCCATGTTTTTGATATGCATATCCAAGTGATAAATGTATTAGTATCCGATGAGTCATATAAATATCATCAGTGCCGCATCATATCCAAAGATACAATGTCTCATATAAAAATTCTGTACAAGTGTCAAAGCACTTGGCCCGGAAGAGTGTTCTCTTGCCTCCCTATTGTTATGCGATCTGGGTCAGGCAAGCAGGTGGCATGTCTTAATGTTTAGCAGGGCATTGCCCTACCCTGATGGCTAAAAGTTAATGAATTATTTTCCAATCTGTGGAAATAAGAAAGTGTTTTTCAAACAATCTTAAATGCTGCGGGTATGAAAGAGTTAAACACATCCAGCATACACCCCACCACTCAGCTTAGCACACCCACTGGGCTTCATAGCATGGAGTCAAAGGGAAGAATAGACAGCCGGCTGGGAGTGGAGCACATACAGTGTGATGCTATTATATTATGCATAGCGTCTCACTCTCGCCATAGAAAACAGGATCTATTACACAATGAAATGAGTTTCTTACTCCTCGGATATTCCAAACCGACAGCATAGACCAACACCCACCAATAAATCCTTCTCTACCATCAATGGTCTCTTAGGGACACTCGAGCTGTCAGTATTGGTAAAGGTCAACAGAGGCAGAAATAACAGCAATTGGTTAGTGATTACATTGTATAAAAGGGAAGGGACACAGTTACAGGGACGTATTCGTCCGCAGGGCACAGATCTAAATAATCAGAAGGCAGAAGGGCGACATTTGCTCAACTAGTTGCAATCTCAATTTCCTCCCTGATAGAAGACGTCTTCTTTGTTCCGTTTCTGTGCAAACATCCACATCTCCATAGAGTCGTCCAGGTGACCTGCCTGATATAACGTATCTGAGCAAACAATAAGGCTCAAGTTCTAATCACAATAGGCACATTGATGTCACTGTCATATCCTTTAGATAAACTTTATTGACAAATCTCGGTGCACAATGATTACAACATGGTTTTGTTGTCTCAGGGTTCTGATCTCATGCAATTGATATATACTGTTTCCATTTGGATGAGTATTTAGGTCTTTTGATGACCAGGGGTTCTCCTCTCCTCATCGGCTCCTGATGTGATGCTATTGATTCGCTTCCCCCCTCCCCCATTCTGTAATGCTGCATGCTATTTTTCCTCCTGTGCCATAGATTGTCCTGAACATCCTTACATTGAACATGTGAATGCATGAAATGTGGAGAGTGAAATAAGAATATACACAGGTAGCCCAGTTATTGGATTTGTCATCCTATATAAAAGTGCAAATCAAAAGGAGGTGTAAAAATCTGACGCTGGGTGTGTAAGAGAAATCTGCTTTTATTACAACCTTCTGAGAGAAGATGTGAAGGTGACAGACATGAGGCCCACCCAGAAACATGTCACAATGGCAGCGCTGAAGGCTTCACTGTTTACAAGGGTTGCACCTTAGCTCTTGTCGGTAGTATTATAATATTCTATCATAATAGCAGCAATGTCCTGCCCTCAATGCTTTTATTAACAATGATCACTGTATGTATAGAATAATAGAACAATTATGACAAACATACTAGGCGACTCTCTTCTTAGCAAAATAAGTAAAACTTCCCCGGATACAACATGCATGAAATTAAGAACTCAAGTAGATTTTTCTAAATGGCTCATTTTATGCTATGGTTATAAGGTATGCAATATATGTACCCCAATATACAGTCTGTTTACCTTTTCTATAAAGGGTCACCCCAGTAATACTGGAAAGCCCCATGGCTCCCAGAGCAAGGGTGTAAAAAATAGACTGTTGTGTTGTATCTTGTGGTCCCTTGTTGATATGTGACCACTGCGGCCTCAGTGGTCACAGGAGGGAGTACAGTCACGTCACTGTTGAACATTACTCTTCTCCTTCCTATGACCAGTAATCACATGGTCAGCCAGAGTTATTACTATAGAACCCAGAGGCAGCAGTGGATCATATTATAGGAGGTTTGGGTGGTAGCCCGAGGCCCAAGGCCATCAAAACCATCCACCAAATGTTATAGTCAGAAGGACCTTCAATGCTCTCAATACATGTGAATGGCCTCCAAAGGTCCCGAAACCGCAAATTGAAAGCAGGTGGAAGGGACACATTCTCCGTTCCCCAAGAAGCTTGGTTTTAGTACTACATGTAGAAGTGAATTCCGGACTTTTAAGGGCTATAATATTCATACAGCCCAGGGCCCATGACAGTCTTAATCCGCCTCTACCCAGAGGGGTGCACTGCAGGAATGGGGAGCTGTAACTAAAAACAGACCTTAAAATTTTATGTACCATCCTTAATGCTTTAATAATTATAGAGTAATGTACTGCCCTAAATCACCATAGAGATAGAATAATAAGTGAACCTGCCCCTTATAAAACATAAACTACGTGGAAACTAGAGACTCAAGTAGATTTTGCTAAGTGACTCTTATTGTGCTATGGTGGCAAGGTATGCAAATATATACCGTACCCCAATATAAAGTCTTCTTAGCTTTTCTATAGAGGGGTTCTCCAGCAATACTGGAAAGCCTCAGGGCGGCCAGAACAGGGGCATAAAAAAAAGACCCCTGCTCCCGCGTAACCACCGCAGCAAACCTTTTTAAGCAATGGAATTCTAGAATTATGACCAAGCACAGGCAGATTTATTGCTCCTGTCTACAATTCAGACAAAGGCTAGACAGTCCAAAAATGCAGCAGGCTTATAACAGACGATGCTGGATGATAAATTAGGTGCATCTTAGTTTTTACCACTGATCCTCACCTATCTGATACTATTTCACCTTCATGAATGTGGAGCCAGTTCAGAACCCCATAGGTTGTGCGCCAGTTCATTAAGCCTTTGCACCAATATCGAAAATCCCAGTCTAATAAACTGGACATTTCATGTGCCAAAAAACAGTCCAACTGATGAATACCCCCGATTGTGTCATATGGTTTGAATTTGGCAGTAGAACAGCACATTGAGCAATTTGCTGCCAACAATCTTAAAAGGTTCATAAAGGAAGTGATTTTCTACACATTTTAATAGTTCAATTTTGAAGAACAACCATGGCTTGGAATGATAGTTCCCAATTATTGGCCCAATTATAAGGTTTTGCAAAGACAAGCAACCATGTGTGTTTTCGAATGTAATGTTCAACCACAATTTTGCTATAGAGCCCAGTCTCTCCTGGTTATGCCCCTGGTTATATTTAGCTGCCCTGCCATAACAAAGGCAATGACCGCTTGCATCATCTACATTTACTATGACATACTATGGGCCGGATTTTTCACAGCTTATATGCCTGAAAACACAAGCCAGGAATTGCAAATTCTCTGCCCTCTACGCCCATTGGGCGGAGGGTGGTGGTGTCGGGCCATGCAGTAGACTGGTGCGGGGCATTTCTGCATCGATATGGTGCTTTTCCAGGCCCATGCCAGAGGGCGGGGGCAGCTTCATACCCTGGGGCACTCAGCATCAGCCAATGATAAATGCGTCCCTATACCTTCTTCTCTTTGAGACTTTGTCATGTTTAATAGTTTATAGCAGTGGTGGCAAACCTATGGCACGGGCGCCAGGGGTGGCACTCGAAGCCATTTCTGTGGGCACTCAGGCCATCGCCCCAATTTCACCAAACAGGACGACATCCACAAAATCTTCCTGCAGTCCCAAGCAACTTAAGCGATGCCGCTCTCAGCGCTATTTTAAATCAACACTTCATTGGCTGTTTGAAACTGCAGGAAAAGTGAGAAGTTGTTGACTGAACTGCATTGTCTTTGGAGGTCATCCTGCTAGACCCACCATTCTTCCTGGAGGAAGCTACAATGATAGTCTGAGTTTGCCCACCTTCTTTCAACTGTATTGGTGGCATAAGGAGAACCAATACACTTGAATGATTTTGAAGAACACGTAGCAATAAGTTACTGCTTGAAATGCCATGTTGGCACTTAATGGTAAATAAGTGGATTTTGGTTGTAGTTTAGGCACTCAGTTTCTAAAAGGTTCGTTATCACTGGTTTGTAGCATATAATCACATTTACAGAGATGTAACAGGACAACAGTCCTGCAAAGAGACTATGATCTTCAGTGTCTGCTCTGGGCTTAATGGTCACATCGAAGCCAGGACCACAGTTTTGTTTGGTAAAAGTTAACACTGAGTTAACAAAGTGACTGAAGAGTGACTAAGTTCTTTTTCAGGTGTCATTGTCTTTTATAATTGTTATCAGATGATAAGACAGTGATTTATTTTATGATATCCTGTGCTCTGGTTAAAAATTAAGAAATGAAAGCTAGTAAAACTTATGATTTATATACCCAAACAGTATAGTGTCTACTATAACCTAAACATAGCAATATCAACTATTTTGAAGAACGTTCCTTAGTTTTTAATACATAAATGGGGGTAAGTTTCCCCTGGCTGCCTGCCATAGTCTGCCATGGTCTTGAATGATTCAGGAGTTGACGATAGGAACAAGTAATGAGAAACCAAGTCTAACAATCACCTTCTGTATATCATATTATACAGTAAATGGTCCAAAAAAAGGTCCTGAATACTGATACAGACAAGGAAAAGAAGAATGGAAAGAGGTTTCATGTACATGTAGCTAGCACAAACTCCTCTAATCTGAATGTAGTATACACATAAGGGACTTACACAATAATAATTATTGTAAAAAGTACTATAACACGTTTTATAATAATTATGCTGAGTGTGGCTATGGAAGGGATAATGGAAATAGGGTATTGTTACAATGGCTGTAAACTTTCTTAAAATTCCATCAGTTTTCAGCCTCATAATTCTGCACACAAATTGCAGTTCTCTGAGGGCATAACATAAGGCTGAAAAGCTACAGGAAAAAAATCTTCTGTAACTTAATTTAACGCTGGTGCCACAAGGGTTGGGAACTAGTGCATATTGTCGGCAGAGAAATTGCCATGGTGATAAGGGATGGAACTCTTGTCTTCTATTTAGATGGTATTAGACTAGATAGTATAAAAAGAGGCCAATTTAGTGCAATGTCTTAACCAATTCGTGTTGCAACCAATTTTTTCGGTTATTTTTCACTCCACACCTTCAAAAATGTTTAATTTTTCCATGTACAGAGCTGTGGGTGGGCTTATTTTCAGCATAACAAATTGTACTTCTTAGTGACAGCATTTATTATTGCATGGTGTGGACTGGGAAGCTGTGGTAAAATTGGCAAAAAAATGCATTGGCGCCATTTTCTTGGGACTCTATGTTTACTTTATTCATTGGCCTCGTACGATCACATTGTTACCAAATTTATGTAGGTTTCATAGTGTTTTAATACATTTTAAATATGTGAACAATGTGTACAAAAACAATTTGATGCTAATAACTTTTTTTTTTCACAATTTTTTTAGACCCTCTATGGTACTTTACATTAGACAGTCTAATTGTTCCTACCATATACTTATAAAGACCCAAGGCTGTCATGACAATTGATTGCCGATCAGGGAGCAACAATCAAAAACAAGATGGCAGCTTCCATGTACCACTGTTTTTTAAAAAATGGCAATGAAATGGTTAACACCCGCGATTGGTCCTAGAAAAGATCGCAGGTGTTAACCATTTGATTGCCATTGTCAAAATCTGGTTGTTAGCGGTGGGTGTTTGCTGCAATATGCAGAAAAACCCACATCAGTATGACAAAGCTCACCCTGTGAGCCCTCTTCGTACCTCCCTGACAGCTCCATGCCATAATAGTACAGCGTGACGCATTAAGATTTTAAAGAAAGAGGGCAATGACTACTGTAAGTGGGAAGTGAGTATGCTCAAATGATGGGGCATATTTATTAATAGTGAGGCAAACTGTGAGTCCCAGTTCCAGGGGGTCATACCTCTGTCTGTATACCTCTGGTTATAGGACATAACTTGTGAAATTCTGAGGTCCGAGCAGACCATTTATTGGCCAAACGGAGTCATTTGACTCCTAGAATTTCCAGCTGGGAACATGCTTTGATGACCTGAAGTCCCGGAGCAACGTCGGAACTGGGAGCAAAATGTGTCTGAAACACATAAAAAATGTGTAGTTTAGAGCTCTGATGGTTTCTTTTTATTAAAACAAGAAAATGCTGGTCCATTGTATAGAACCATTTATGAAAACTCTAAATGTAAGTGTTTAGAATTTGATATAATCAGACTAAAACTAATTTATAAATTCAGGGAAATCCTTGTACAAAGGCTGATCTAAGCATCGGCTTATTAAATGTTAATTATTTTCATCTCAAACGAATTAAAAAGAGTAGTGGAAGATATTTCAGACTGAACATTAGATAAGACCATCAAAGGAATTCACTGTCATTGGCTCTAAGGGATCTGTTTTTCATCCCTATGTCTTTGTCATCATTGTTTTGTAATTCTCCCTGCTTTATATGGGAGTTTGCTTATTCTCTTATGCACACGATTAAGCAATAAAAAGGATTTAGTACACGTTCGGTGAACAATTATTTGTAATAAAGGCTTCCCGCGAGGTTTGCATCTGGTAGCTGTTAATATAAAGTATCTAATGAAACAGAAACACTGGGCAGGGACAAGTTTAAATTATCATAATTCACTACCATAAAATATTTTAAAATTTTAGAAATTTACAGAAATCGAATATAAGGAATCTTGTATGATATCTTATTTATTTCCGAACATTGATGGGGCCAGTGACGTCCTAAAGTGGTTATTTACAGCTAATGTGACGTTACTGATGCAGTCATTATATACAAACAGTCTGCATAACTGCAGCCGAGCGGTTCTGTCATCTTGGTGCTTGGATTGATTATACAGCAGCCCAGTTGTTTAAAATTGAGCTATAACTTGCACCAAGAAGCTGAACAGTTAATGGACCAACTCCATGTCCACTTGGCGTTCGGATGGCGTACAAGTGATGATATATTCCCGGCATAGTGCTGACTAGAGGGTAGAAGTAAGGTAATTATTAGGTAATTCGTTATATCCACGCTGCAGTGATTTTTCATTTTGAGAGTATGTAGGGTAGCATCCAACTGGAGGAATCTACAGTCAATTTATTCAAAAATTAGGAAATTAATTTTTCAAAGTCGGGACAAGGCAAACCACACAGCTTTAGCTATTGTGTAAGGCAGTCCCCTTACCATCAAGCATGACTTTCAGGAAGTCTACTGGCATGTTGTGGGATTAAAGCTCAAACCAGTGTATCTACACAGATTTCTAACTGTAGACAGCACTGTTTCGACCTTGTTGCATTTGCTCAGTACAGTGTAGGGAATTTTGCAGTATTGGCATTCAATGGGAAATCTTAAGAAAACATTCAGAAATTGTATTCAGATGGGCTACACAAAAGCATTGGATAGGGTATGGTATGGGCATATATGGGTCCTGGACTGTATGAAAATGGTTGGCATTTAAACTTAATGCTTAGTTATAGCACCAGAACCATACTGTCATTTTGTGCAATGCTTATGCAACATCCCCCACCGGGGCCTAGCCTTTTCTTGGGGCCTAGAGGCAGCCGGGGCCCAGAATACTGGAGTGGCTGGTGGTTGTGGCCATGTCACGGTGCTTGGTATGGGGACCAGAGGGCTGTCCTACAGCCTGGCAAGTCTCCAGCAGGTGGTGTGTGCAAGAAAGATGGAGGGAGAGGCTGATGTACTGGTTCTCCCTGGGGAAACCCCTGATTGTCCGTAATATATGTCCCTGGGTGATGGATGGGGAGCCCTTGGTGGTACAGCTTTATCCAGGCAACAGACGGAGGCAACGTAGTGCAAAATAACTCACAGTTCTTTATTAGAACAACTGCAGGCAACAGGCCAGAACGATCTTGGTACAGATTCAAGATCACTGGAGATTCCGGATTACGGGAGTGGTCATGGAGAGTGGTCCTTAGGAATTGGTTCGCCAGCCTGGTAGCAGATGCAGGCTGGGATGGAGCCGTCTCCACTTGTGGAAGTTGCAGCTCTTGTCCTGGGAGTGTTAGTGCTGATGATGCACAGACACTATTCCTCTCCTCTGTAACATGATGTGTTGTATAGTGAGAGCTGAGGCCTAAGAGGCCTGTGGTCAGAGCATGTGCTCTAAGATCTGATCTCTCTGGTAAGAGGTGACTGGAAAGAGGACTTTCCCCTTCCTGTCCATGCGTTTTGTTATCCTGGTCAGGTGGTGGCTAACTCTCCAATCACACTCCAGTGTACATGGTGCAATACAATTGGTGGACAGAATCACATCCACTTAACCCTTGCCTGTTCAGAAAGAATCTACAGCTGCTGATTACCTATTACCCAGTGTTCGAACTTACTTCAGACAGCTCCTAACCTGGAGAGGGTGCTGTTCGTAACTACTCCTCCGTCCATTTATTGGCAGGGGTGTTGCACTTATTTATGCAGGTTTAGACTAATAGTACTGTGTATTGCTCATATATAAAGGATGAGAAATGTAGTGTTCTGCTGTTCCATATATACAGGTTAATATTAGTAGTAGCTCTGTGCAGCACCCATATATACAGGATGAACTGTGCAATGCCCAGACATATTAGTACTGTACAGTGTCCAAAACTACAAGTGAAGGGTTGGCACTGTGCAGAGTACTGTACAAGTGCTCCAAGTCTGGATTTACTTCTAGAATGTAAATTCATTTTTCACCGTCCTGCTAACAACCCACACAGTTATAGTAACATAGATCTACTGTGCTCCTACCTAGTGCAGCTTTATGTGGTTAAAACTGCTGACAGAATCCCTTTTACATCCCTTAATTTGCCCAAATGATATCCTGACTGGTAGCTGCTGATCTGCAGTGGTGATAAATTGTTTAAACAAAAAATCCAATTACTGGTCACCTATAATATTATATAATAGTTATTATATACAAGTACCTAGCTTTGCTTTCTGTGTTTCACATTTGTCTTCAGTGCAGTATAGTATTGATCTGCGCTGTGCCATAGAAGGACTGCATTTATCAGAGCTCTAGAGAAAATAAAAGAACATTGTGTGAGATAGCACAAGTTATGGCTTCACACAAAATGATATATGATTGAAGAAAATGTTACATCTTAGTTGCTCCGCAGAACAGAATGTGCACCTGTTCACTGCAGTGTGAGTTGGTGGCAATGCAAAGGGATAAAAACAGGGAAACTCAACTAAAGTCTCAATTAAGTGCTGAATGCAAAGTATCACTTCCATCTCAATCTGTTATTTTACAGCGTGTTCCCATAAGCAATGAATGTACAGGGCGGTAATGTACCAGGAACCTTATATTTATTGTCGATTAGTTTGTCTTGGGTGAAAAATGTGCATCTAGACAGCAAGCTCTGATCTGTATAAAAGGTAAAACTACAGGGCTGGATATTAGGGTCCCCACCACTTTACTCACAAGGAGCCACCATCAGCAGTGTCCAACAGTCAACTCACAGATGTGACTTCCTCTGGAAGTGATGGGCAGAGGCGATGCACCCATGCACCTGCCTCCAAGCTGTGACAGTGACTCACTGGGGCATTTTTTATTGCCTTTTAAACGGAAAACTGCCTGTGTTTTTTTCCCTTGCTGCATTGTGCCTTATTTATGAAGTGTTAGTGCTACAATAATGGTGTTTTTCCAACACTCCTGACCTGTTCTTTTTTTGGGCACAAAATTGTGGAGCCACTCATAAATTGTGTTTTCTGGCACTTCTATTTTTCTTTCTCTTTTGTGGCCGCAATTTTTAGTGCAAAATTAGAGCAGCTAAAAGCTGGTGTATGGAGTTCTATTTCACTTTCAAAAACGGGGAGACAGTTCTAATACTTTTTGTCCATGCACCAAATGATTAATCCCTTGCGCCACAAACTTACATCCACTGAAAATTATAGAATGCTTCCTGAGCCGCCCTGCACACAAATTAATAAATGTCCTCCTCCCCATGTACTCAATCGCAATCTGCATGCAGCATGCTTTTCAGGAGCTGCACTGCATGCAGAGTGACACCCGATCCCCCTCCCCTTAGTACCTAAAAATCCTAACCAATCAGTGTTAGGTTTACTTCCTCACAGATCACTCAGCCCAATCTGTGAGAGGAGAAGAGAGAATGCATCGGGAAGCAGTGGCACGTGGAAACCAATCAGAGCTCAGTTTTCAATGCAGCTGTGGGAAAAGTAAAGCTGAGCTCTGATTGGTTGCTATGGGCAACTAGAACAGTTATTCTGTCAGACACTTCTGTTCTCCCCCATAGTATAGCTTCACTCTCTGCCAAGTCAGACTTGATCGAAAAAGGTCTGCACTGATGGTTCTGTATCTACTTAGAGACCAGACCTCTTAGTAGATCCAGGAAACTTTGAGCTGGCAGGGGTAAAGATTCCCCCTTTGATAAATATGGCCTGATATATCCCTCTGCGTTGGCACAAATCCCTCATTTTCTTCCCAAATAACCTAATTGAGTTAAAGCTAGAACCTCCACAGGAGGTTTAGCCTCTAAGGAGTTTCACACCCGGCCTGGCAGCGTCTGTATCAGAGGTTTCCCTCTATTTTGTTTGGCGACAGACAAAGGATTATAAAAAATCCCAGACCAATATTTTGGTTATGGGCAGTTATGGAGTTATGGTCCATCACAGCCCAATGTCAAATACATTTTTGGATTCAGTATAGCCAGGGGATTGTATAGCTATGACTCACTAGATTCTAGGATTCTTGTACACCGAGATACAAATATCTCTGAATGGAACCAAAACAATTGGGTCAGGTTTGGTATCAATGTGATCCATGGATTCACCCGGATCCAATGAGACCAGAACCCTGGCGCTATGACTTCCCCTTGATAAACTAGAATTCTCTGGATTTAATACCAGGTAGGAGGGTCCTCCTGTGGGTGTGCAGAGGTGTGTCTGAATCTAATAAATTCAGAGCACCCCTGAGGCCCAGTGTCTTTTTCTGAGGAACTGTACCATAAAAAAAGCACAGGAAGGATCTTAAGGTGTGGACTATCCGTTTCCATTAAGCCCACACAAGGTAACTAACATACTGCATACTGATACTTGTAGTTCTACCTGTGTATTTTGTACTCTGCTTAACTGTATATATCCCTATTGTGTGTACTGTTTGTCTAGTGTGCCTTTAAGGCAATTAAATATTAAATTTAAACTGTGTTGCTCTTTTATCTCGATCCACAAATCCCCACGTCCATGTCTCGGGTTAATACATGCTCGGTTCTTTACCCTATATAATCCCGTTACGGACTGTCCTTATATTAAAGGAGAGCTGGTGGTGGCTTATTTGGGTTGGTAAGGTTCTGTTTCACTGAGGCTAGTGAAAGAGGTCTTTCAGCCATTAAAGATTGTGATTTATTGCTATATCCGGAGGTTGTGCGGACAACTCTAAATCACTTCCTGCATCTTCCAGAACCCGCCTGTTCTGGGAGTGTCTATAAAAGGATAGTCAATTGACTTTGCATACCCCTCCAGGGTCTGAAACGTCACGTTTTCGTCACACCCCCTTTATATTTAGTAGCAGGTTGATAGCATAATTCAAAGTCTCCTTCATTGAATCCTTCCTCTTCTGCTATTGCAATATATAACAATGATTTACTGTAATGTAAATTCCAGTACTTTACACAACTTCTTGATACAAGCTTAACACGTCAAAAAACTACTCCAAATTTAACTTAGCCACAGACTCTTCAAAATAGATGAGCCCAGAGAAAGTAATGACAAATACTGTAAATCACAAGTTTTGTAGTTGTGGAAAATTCATATACCGCCTCACTACTGTCGGAGAGGAGCCGGATTTGTACATTCTGGCAACTGTCTTTGGTCTGAGAGTCCTCTTGAAATAAATTTCCATAGTAAAATCTACTTGACAAAACCAGAGTATTGACAGTCTGCCTTCGGAGTGTCATGCTGCCAAAAAGAGGAATAAAACCCCTCTCTACTAGAAACATTAAGCCTTGCTCGTATTCATGACTTCAGGGTCTTGGCATTTTCATGAAGGACTGGCCAAAATGACAAGTATCTTTCGAAGCTACAATTCATTAGCAATGGAAATGCAACGTTGCCAAGATGTTGTTGGGTAATTTTTTTCTTCACTAACTGAAGAAGCTTTGTCAACAGACACCACACAACCCTGGACTTCGTTGGTGTTTGGGTAGAAGAACATATTTCACACTATGTGTCAACAGCAAGAGGTTACATAATGCTGGCAAGAAGATGATGGCTAAGATTTAGGGGAGTAACCATATAACTAATTCATAGTAGAAGAGAGGATTATGTGCTGATAAATGCTCGGCTATGCTATGTATGGGGCTGTGAGTGTGTCTATCAAGTGAAGTGGGGTTTAACACTTGTCCACATTGAAGAGTAGCAAAGAATGAATGTATTCAAGTCTACATACCACTGTCATTTATCAGGGGAGCCTGACCACAAAAACACTGAGGAAGTTAGTGAAGTGGAAAGTTGCATTGTACCAATAATATGATCTCAACACATCCCAAAAATAGGTAGAAGGTATGTCATTTATCATTTCCTCCACCTAAAACACAGTTATAAGCCTGTGATAGCAAACAATTTACATTTCTATTGTTCAAAAAGGTTTTTGGATGTATCACCATGACCCCACCATCACCAATGCAATGTTTGTATAAATTCCAATGACCTATGATAGATGATAGATATGATATATATAAAAATCTGTAGGTAGTATAATAACCAAAAAATTGGTGGCTGCTATTTGGCACATTAATCCTATTATGTGCAACTTTACAAAAACTCCCCTGGTCCTTAGGTCCATATAAAAAAACATGGCACCTCCTTTTTAAATCACACTTAAAACTTTATTATTGCATATAGGGCATATCATTAGTGAGGTATAAAAAGTTGACCCTCGTAGCAGTTTTTATAATAATAATAATTCTTTATATAGTGCCTACAGATTACGCAGCGCTCGCAGAGCTTGCCAAATCAGTCCCTGTCCCCATCGGGCTTACAATCTAATCAACCTACCAGTATGTTTTGGAGTGTGGGAGGAAACCGGAGGACCCCGAGGAAACCCACGCAAACACGAAGCAAACATACAAACTCTTTGCAGATGTTGGGACTTGTACCCAAGACACCTGCGCTGCAAGGCTGTAGTGCTAACAGTTTTCAGACCTATTATTATATTAGGAGGATCCTCTTTCGTATTTATTATGGTTCCTTATCAGGTTCTGATCAGATTTATGAAGAAGTGCCTAAAATGTTGGGCAAATGTTTACCTTCTTTGAAATATATCCTCTAAGACTCAGCAGTGAAAGCTATTTTACTTTTATAAGTGCCATGTAATGCCATCAAATGATAGAAAGTAAAGCATTAATTAATAGTGTTGCAAGGTCCGCTATTTTGGCGTACAATTTGTGCGGTAATTTAGACTTTGGGCTTAATGAATTGAATAGGGTATAAACTCCACATTTTGGTAGACCAGCTTTAAACTTGTTTACTAGTACCCCCAAAATGCATGAATTACCGAGCTACGCCCAAATTAATGGGGTAAAAAGCATGAGTATCAGAAAAGGAGAAACATTGTGGACCTGACACTCCATAAATATGATGCACAAGGTGCGGCAAAAAAAAAATTGCCAAAAAACTGTTGGAAATCCAATAATAATTGCGCCCCATAGTGTTTAGAAATTTTCATTGGATATGTCTTTACCAAAGTGAATGTTATGTCAGAGTTCAAACAAATCATGATATCACATGGCACTGAAAATGATTAATGGCATAGCACAGAAAAACTAGAGTGATGAAGTATAATTTAGTGATGCTACAGCACAGTTATAATGCAAATGTAACACTAAGGTTATAGCACCTACAGTACTATCCATGGTGCTCCATAATATAATAATAATCTTTATTTATATAGCGCCAGCAACAATACAATATGAATGCGGGCCCTGCTCACAAGAGGTTACAGTCTACGAGGGGGAAGAAGTGACACAAGAGGTATAAGAGCTTATATAATGGTCCAGAAATTCCTTATAAGGTGACTGAATAAATCTTGAACCATCTTATATACAAAGTGCAAGGTTAATGGGACTGCGGAGAAGCCTGGAGCTTGGTACCTGGGGTTTGCCGGATAACACATGGGAGGAGGACACAGGTTGGGTTAGTAAATAGAGAGCTAAAGTTGCACGCATGTAATATAACTGCATGAGACCACATTACATTTCCCCTTCAATAGTCATCACTGATTGGATTTAATTTCTGATTGGGATTGGATCCCTGGAGATTTAGAGCCCCATAGGGGATGCTATGTGTATTAGTCTAGCACGCTTGCCAATGATTTGGTGATTTACACAGTAAAAAAAACGACAGTTATTGATGAAGATCCATTTATTCCGAAAAAAAAGGACCATGAGCTGAAACCAGTCTTGAGACCATTCTGGATACCTAGTGCTGGATACACTGTAAGGTTGACTGAGTGCGACATGGTCAGTCTGTGAGTAACACATGCTGGTCTGATTTCATGGACCGACCATAGTGCAGGGGACGGATATATATCGCTATGATGAAAGGATATATCACTGTGGTCCTTTTTTGAGTAACACACTGCATGCTGGCCTGATTTCATGGACCGACCATAGTGCAGGGGACGGATATATCACTATGATGAAAGGATATATCACTGTGGTCAGTCTGTGAAATCTGGCCAGTTCATAGTCTGTTTTTTTGTGGACTTGTGTATGTGTCCTTACAATGTTATTACTCTGGTAAGCACAAGACTTTGGTGTGTTCACATTCCTATTTGTCTGTCCAGTCACATTGATTGTATACCTGTCCTTGCTATCCTCTACTACTGTAGTATAAGATGATGTACTAAGCAACATCTAATACGTCTAAAAAATCTATCAGGAATAACATAACTGTAGTAAACGCACAGCTGACATCATGCATTTTTTATTGGACTTTTCAAACCAAGCGAGATCAGCACAAAATGACACCACCAGTAATGTCAGTGTGGCAATAATTAAGTACATCTATTGACCTCCTTCACATTAGCTGTGCAGTAATCCAGCAGTCCCCAGCATACTACATTTAGAACATATACAGGTATACAGTATGTGCAGAGCAATTTGTGTTATAATATATGTGTACATGAGTGTCACAGGGGAGAGGACATACTCAGACTGAATGTATTTCTGAAGGTTCTGTTTGTATTGGATACTTTCTTCAAAAATTCCAGCAAAACATTGACATTCCAATGTCGTCTTACCATCATAATAGTCAAAGGTTCTGCAAACAGTAAATGACAACCACTTCTATCTATCATCAAAAAGGTCATAGTTTATCACCACTGAAAATAGCATTCGACATCTAAAGAGTTCGCCTATGCAAGACTCATGCGGAAAGCATAAAAAACATAATATCGCTCTTGTTTCACCAAATGGTGAATGTTATTTGCATCCAGTCTCTGCCTCATATGCAAAATGTCAAGTTCTTTCTGGAACTACTATTTAAATTACAACTGGTCAGAGAAATTAATATAAAATGATGGTGATATTATAATTTTCCAGTTCAGGTCCCTGATAATAGTAACAGAATGTTGGAAGTATAGATTTAGGTACTAATGTAGGATGATTTCTGATAAATTTGTTATTTTGAAAATCTCCATTTTATTAATGTATAATTTTATTACATTTTATTGCTTTAGATAGTTACAAAGTTCAAGGTTCTACCTGGAGTAGAATTGATTGAGACACATGATCGTGCCTCTTCATATATCCGGTGCATTGTGGAGGAGAGGGGTGGTCAATGTGCCCAGTCTTGATACATTCCCCCCTTTTTTTATAGTGTCGATTCCGATTCAGAAGGCAAAACCACTTTAGGGAAGGAAAAACCCCTTTAGGATGGATTAACCTATATGAGGGGAAATTGCTTCTCAACTCCAAATATTTCATATCTATCCTTTACTTCAAGAAGTTGGAATCCTATGACTCATAGTAAAGAACTCCAACAGACCTTAGGAATCATTCCTACATTAGTTAAAGTGTTGATGCCATTTGTCATTGGAATAACATTTTGTCCTATCTTAAAGGGAGCCTGTCAGCAGAAATTGACCCAATAAACTACTACCAGTATGTGAAGCAAACTAACACCTTCCAGATCATGTTTCTTTCATGGCCGAATGGCGTGGTATCATCCAGAAAAGCAAATATCAATTGTATCGCGCATGCACATTGCTACACAGGCAGCTCAGTCACCAGTAGCAGTCAGCGCGATTCGCAGAGACGGTACCGCGCCACACGTGTGCTGCAATGTACTGCTTCATACCGTTCCGTGCGCCCTTTGCCGGCCTATTGGGGAAGTATATGCGGTCGCAAGCTTGAGGCCGTGTATACGTCCCCCAACGACCGTGTGAATGTAGCCTAAGATTCATATATTCTTTCTCATGTTTTCGCAATAGAATTTTTGAGGACTCCTCATGGCAATACTGTCTTGATGGCGCGCCAGAAAGCAGTTTGCATTTACACATATTTGCGAAAGAATGGGTCAATCTAAAGAGCTCACTGAATTCCAGCTTGGTACTGTTGAACCCAAGCCCATTTGCTGGCCATATTACACAGACCACAGTGCCACAGACAGGACTCTGAGGATCATAGTGATATAGAGGCTCCGGCCTTGTGCTGTATCTGCTGGCTGGGCTGTGCAGCGTATATATTTGTAAGTCAGCTACTACCTGGCATAGAAATATGCTGCAGTTTGCAAACTTTCACTTATTGAAGTGTAGCAATTGAGTGGGCGCAGGGCATTCTTGCCCACTCCACTGCTGACTGTGTCCCCCTTATGTCTCTCCATGGCCTCTCGGCATGGAGGTGATAGAAATCAGTAAATAATCACAATTATTGACAGTTCGTGAGTAATTCAGGGCTCGTACACCCAAGGAGTCCATTCTTCTCCTCAAAACAGCAGCGCAAAACTGTTATAATGATATTTTCCTTGTCACCTGCACATTCAGAGTTATTCTGTTAAATATAACTTTCACGACCTCCTTTTGTCATGTGTTATAGCACATATTTTACTGCACACTTATAAGAACTACAGTATATTCTATGGAAAGGAATGTCAAGTTTAAATACCAAAAGTACCATAAATTATTATGTGCCCTAAACATTTCTATATAAGGCCTTGATCAAAGGTAGAAATTACTGTGAAAGCCTCAAACCTGATAGTGACCTAGATACGTCACTCAAGAGTCTTATATGCTCTTTATAAGTTACCTGGGAAATAGCATTGCATAAAATTAGAAAAGAAAAATGCAGAACATGCATAGTGTATTCCCACCAGGACATCTATATGTAGTAATGGGGTCCATATGGACCAAAAACCTTAAACTCTCACTAAACTACATGTACATTTTTCTATATAGTCTTCAAATGCATTTGTTTGGTGAATATACACGTACAGAGGTGCAACAGTAATGTACGTCACAGGTGAACAGGAGCTCTGGGTTAGTCAAGAATGAGATATTTATTCTTTGAATAGTCCCCTCAAGCCACATATAGCTTTGTAATAATAATAATAATAATTCTTTATTTATACAGCGCACCAGATTACGCAGCGCTGCACAAAGCATGACAAGTCGGTCCCTGTCCCCATGGGGCTCACAATCTAAATAACCTACCAGTATGTTTTGGAGTGTGGGAGGAAACCGGAGTACCCGGAGAAAATCTACTCAAACACAGAGAGAACATGCAAACTCTTTGCAGATGTTGACCTGGGTGGGATTCGAACCCAGGACCCCAGCGCTTCAAGGCAGAAGTGCTAGAAGTGCTATTGCTTTTCGATTTTCGAACACACAACCCCATTAACAAAGTAATAATAATTCCAATGTACTTATCTTTTCAGTCCATAGCGCTCCTCTCACTCAACCCCCAACTACGTATTAGTATCCATATCGCCGTGTGTCGTGTATGTGACTGCATTGGTGAAATATAGGTTACAACATCAGAAAGCAGCAGAGGTCCTCAACTACCAATAAGTCCTTAAAGACCAAGCCACTTTAGGACTTTTGAACCAAGCCTGATTTTTAAAATCTGCCCTATGTCCCTATAAGTGGTTATAGCCTTCAAATCCTTTAACATACCCAGATCATTTTGAGACAGATTTCTCGTCACACATTGTACTTCAAATTTGGAAAAAAAATTTTGGCTGATATCTTTTGCATTTAATTAAAAAAAAAAAAGGAAATTAAATTACGGTAAATGGCCCCAAAAAAAATCACAATAGATTACCGAGCGAGCTGTGGAGTATCCCAGCTGTTGTTTTAGGAACCCAGCTTTCACACACAGCCGCCTCCCACAGCGGTCTCCTGCGGGCAACCGCTGAGACATACATGTACGTTGGGATGTGGCAATGGGCCGTATTTCCTGATGTACATGTACGTCCTATTGCATTATGGGGTTGATTTGGCTATTTTATAGTGTTTTTTATGTAAAAAAAAAATCAAGTTTAAATTACCGTAGTTTATATTGGAAACAAGAATGAAAATGACCGTTGTATAATGGCTCATTGAACCTCGGCTTCTCCTAGGGTTTCATTGAGGTTTCTGTCACTGAGATGAAAGTTTAGTTTCTCTTGCCATAAAAAGTAATTTGAGCTGTGATGGTACTGCAAACTAAAGCCCTATGTACTGTATAAAGCCCACCTAAATACATGGGGATGTGTGCCAGCCATTGAAACAATGGAGCAGATTTACTTACCTGGTCCCGTCGCGATCCCACTGTGCATTGTCCGGCGAGGGTTTGGGTCCGGCGCGTTTCACTAAGATCGTGCGTCCGAGTTCCTGCATGTGTCGCTTCTGTGCCGAGGTCCGCCAGAGTTCACCTGCTTCTTCCTGGTGCATGTGAGTGCTTGATCTTGCTTTTTTAAATTCAGTGGTTTGTATGAATCCTTCGGGTTGTCCCACGGCCACGCCCCCCGATTTCTGTTGCATGCAGTTCAGGGCAAAAGAGAAATATTCTGGAAACCTGATGAAAGTAAATGAGCCCCAATGTCTAGCAGATGTCCAAAAACAATGTTCATGTGTATGAGGCCATAGAACGAATTGAAATACTGATTGGCATTAAGCTATATAATGTATTTACATTATAAATATACCTATGATACGCTATGATGGTGAATATTTGAGATGATTTCTGCTTATATATTGTGTGCTATTGGAAACAGAAAGCAGTAATTTATGGACAGCTTACAGAACGCACCTGCAAATCAGTTTCCTAGGGTTACATTTTAACACAACTTTTGGCGTCAACCTACAACTTTCTAACAGTAAATGTTTGTAATCCACTTGCCGCAAGATTGCAGGAAAGTAATGTGGGTATGAAAGTCAACAGTAAGTTAAACTTTAGGCTTCTTTGAGGTATTCTAAGATGAATGCAGGTGCCTCAGGAAAAGGAAGGGGCACACCAATATTTTAGATACCGTTTGATGAATATATTAGGAGACTGGCATTTCAACTACATCAAAACACTATAAACTGTGGAAACATTAAACATGTTATGTAATGAATAAAACCTTGAAGGAAAATTCTGTAAGAAAAATAATATAGTATTTATAAAGTAGTGGAAATCTATGTTCCATACATTCTAATCTATAGGCAATTACATGTTTTTATGCAGAAAATCCTCTACAAAAATGCCCCTAATGGTCCACTACTCAAGCAGAGATAGCTTAGTCTCTGCTGTCTTTATGACATCTGCTTAGGACATTCCTATTGTTATAAGGTTGTCACTAACTACTATCTAGCTATATATCTAAATAACTTAATCATTGGTGACCTAACAGAAATAGCAAATGACTGCTTAGACCAGCTAATCGTGAGGTTTGTCAGCAGTGAGGCCAGTCAGTGGCTGTAACATTGGCCTCACTTTAACCAGAACATACTAAGGAGGTATCATCAAAGATTGCTTAGGACTATAGTCAGTTACAGAATGTCAAACATATGCAAGTCAGACAAAACCTTTTAGTCTGCCAGAACTTTTACTGGGCCACAAAAGTTTCCAGTCAATGTATATTTACCTGCAGAGACATTTTGCTGTTTAATTAACAGAACTGTAACATCTGTGCCTATTCGGGTTTCAGGGCATTCCTATGCCCGTAAAGTCTTAATTGATTTACACCACACCCTTAATAATAAATAATAATTCCGTTATTTATATAGTGCACACAGATTATGTAGTGCTGCACAGAGCTTGTCACATCAGTCCCTGTCCTCAATGGGGCTCATAATCTAATTAACTTACCAGTTCTCCAGGAGAATCCAGAGGAAACCCATGCAAACACAGAGAGAACATACAAACTCTTTGCAGATGTTGACCTGGATGGGACTTGAACCCAGGACCTCAGTGCTGCAAGGCTGTAGTGCTAACCACTGAGCCACTGCGCTGCACCGATTCTTCTGTCTCCTGTTGAAAAGGACAGACACACACACATTGAGCCATAAAGCTAGGCCCACCCATCTGTTCCTATCTACTTGCCTCACCTAACCTAGATGGTAGATGACAATTGGTTATTTTCCTGCGTAAAAAGAGGACAACGCAGTACAGAATCAAGTTATAACAGATGGTCAGAAGACAGGCAAAAGATAAAAAAATATGAAAGGATATCAAGCACCAAAGAAGACTTCTTAGAAGCTTACTAGCATTTTGTGTACTTCCATATTTTTTGATCTTCCGACCCTTATTTTTCTCCTGATCATCCATATGTCTCGGATTCAGTACTGCATTGTCCTCATCATGTTCTCCTATTGTGTCCTGTTGTATCTGTGTTTTCACTTTAGCGCAAGAAGGGAGCGTTGAACAGTTGTCATCTACATTCAAGGGTAGGATATACAAGTAGGTAAGGACAGTTGGGGGGGGTCTACCTTTAGGGCTCACTCTATGTGTCTGTCCTCTCCCTTTCCATTATGTTATCTGTTCCCAAACAAAACCACTACAAGACCCTTCAGTTTCTTGGTTATTATCTCATAGTGATTGCATTACATCTATACACAGGGGTGGAAACCACCTGTTTCTCCAAAAATAAGACAGTGGGGCACATTTACTTAGGCTTTGCGCCGCTTTGCGACACACTTTTTTAAGATTGTGCCCTATCTTCAATGGGAAAATGGCTTTCACAGGTATTTAAGTAGTGGGTGTGTTGCGATTGTGTCACACGCGACATTTTTTTTGGTGCGTTTGCTTCTATGCGATCCACTTTAGGAGGTGTGCCGTCGGACTATCCAACTGATTCGGACTTAGCGCGGGATTTAACTTTCAAATTGTGTCGCAAGCCCGAGTACTTACATGCACCAGGAAGAAGAAAGTAAACTCTGTCGAACCTGAGCGGGGAAGCGACACATTCATGATATCAAGCACACTATCTAGGTGAATCACGGCACAGTGTTTTAGAGTCGGACAATGCACTCGGTGAACTCCGGTGACTGAGTAAGTAAATGTGCCCCTGTGTCTTATGTATATATTTATAGGTTTTATTTTTAGGGGATTCCTTAAATTCACATTTAATGTTGAACAAACTTACATCTATTAATATACTGTAGTCATGTCACCACAAACATCAGCATAAGAAGCCAAACTTTGAATTTCATAAAGAATTTCTTGTGACTCTATTTCCATGTACAACAATTTCATGCTGAATTTCTTACAACATAATTTATTTTAGAATCATTGGCCCCAATCACTGATTTTCTCCAATGAATTCTTCACCCATGTTATGACCTCTTTAAATGATCTACTAATCCCCAAATATTTTTTGGGGTTGTCTTATTTTGGGGGAAACAGGGTATATATTTTATATCTAAAATCCAGCTCCCAGCAAAGGTCCACATTAAGACAGGGATTTACATAACTAGACCTGAAGTTAATGATTATATATCTGGTTACATATTAAAGTACAGTCACATTTTACTTTGCAAACAAAAATTATACAAAAGGCTTACTATTATGAATGTGATCTCACAATTTTCCCCTAATGATTAAAGTTTTATGTGCAAATTACTGGAGTCATTGATAAGCAAAGATAAAGTATAATGAATATATTTCACATTTTATTTCTAATCAATAGTTACATAAATATCAATATGAAGCCCAGGGGTGTAACTACAGAGGTATCAATGTAAGGGGGTTCCAGCATCTGGGGTATTGAGTGTATATATACTGTATGTGCGTGTATATGCTGCATGTCTGTATATGGTATTGTATGTATGTGTGTATTTCCTGTATGTTTGTATATATTTGATTTGTATATGCTGCATGGGTGCACATAATAGTGTAAGTATGTGTGTATAAGCTATATGTATGTACATGTGGCATGTATAAGGTGTGTATATGCTGTATTTCTATATATGAGTATATACATGTGTGTAAATAAGAGTGTATAAGTGTGTATGCATTTTTTTTAAGAGGGGAGGAGGCCTTATTCAGAAATCTGCAATGCAGCCTTGCCTCTCCTAGTTATGCCCCTGAATAAGACATAACCCATTAAGTGAATTATTAATTGCAACAACTCGTATATGAGAAAATTGTGGAAATTTTCAAATATCTAATGCATTCATTTCGCTTACATCCAAATGTAAAATGTCTAAGAAGAAGTAAAGCCTAAAAATTGCATGATAAAAATGGAAAAAAAAGGACTAGATGAAATGCACTTGCAGATATTTATAGAGTAGTAGTGTCCTCCTGGGATAATGCAAATCTAGTGAATCGAGGGCAAGAATCATCCAACAAGAATGAGTAACATGAGAAATATTGAGAAGATACTCGGTTATATCCATTTTATACCTTTTCCATTTATTTTCCTTAGCTAGCAAGTTGTCACTTAAAATTAACAGAGTGTAGAGCAGCTATGGTAAGTGTTCAGGATAATTGCATAGAGACTGAAGTAATATAAGGCTGACTTTGCATATTTAGTCCCAAAAAAAATTATTTGAGAATTAGATTAGATTCCGTGTAATTCCATTGCCAAGTCTTCTACAGACCTAACATAATAGGTTGAAAGTGGACAACCCCTTTAAGTACCTGAACTAACTTCTTAGTTAGGTAGGGCTATACCCACACAGCTTGTTTTTATTTTCCAGGTGCTACTTGCTTCACTTCACTTTAGAAATATTCAAATTAGGTTGAAGTTTTTTGGTGGCTTAGAGCTCAGACACCACATATTGCTGGACCCAGATGTGATGTAGCTGAAGGGGAAAAGATGAGAGCAAGCACTGGGTGGCAGAAATGTAGCAAAGGGCTTTAATTTTTTTAAAAAAACTTTTGCCATGGAAATAGAAACTGGAAAAAAAACATAGGTATAGGTGACATGTGTGGGCATACATAACACTGCAGCAGGGTCTGCTCCAGGCTTCAGTAGGTCCCTGGGTGACAGAGCCTCAGTGGGCCCCTTTGCAGTGAACTCACTTGGCGGCATTAAAAATTCAGAAACTAAAACAGTCCCCTGTTCCCTAAAATAGTCCTTAGTTTATCATACCAGACAGTCCCTTTTTGGTCATTTTATATGAAATGACACCCACATGGATTCATTAGATACAACCGGCTTCACCCCCATGGATTCTTTATGTACAGCCTTATTTGCCCCCACCCCCAGCAGCTCAGGGCCCCGGCACTTGCCCAGGTATGCCTAGTGCTGGCGCCGGCCCTGTACTGCAGTTCAGGTAGGTAAATTGTGGTGACAGATACCCTTTTAATACTCTGTCAGAAAGTTATGTTTTTCATGTGCAGTATATAAATACATTCTTTAGCCTCCTATACGACCTACTGTTTGTATGGATAGGATCCAAATCCATCTGTCCTCATGTCACTTTCTGTTATATCTGCTCTTACTAAGGCTGGTTTTACAAGATGATTACAGAAATACTCATGTTTCATGAGAGTTGAAGTTTTCTATTAGTTCAGTGATTCAGTTTTTAACACCAGTTTTGCACCTGGATGCACAGAAACTTACATTGTTTGAACGCAACCTAGGACAATGCTTTTTACATTTTTAATGGGTTTGAAGCTGTAAGATTTTGGTTGTCAGATAGCAGACAGGTTTTAGCTCAAGTGATACTCAGTGGAGTGAAGGGATCACTAAAAATTCCTTAGATTGCTTTAGTGAAGTGGATAAAGAAACCTCCCCCTGCCATTACTATTACAGCGACATTTATAGAGGTCAAAGCCACAGAGAATTTCTCACGTGCCTGAAACTGAAATCTTAAACAATAGCCTCTATTAGATATTGTTCTTCCTTCTTGGGAAGGGTTAATTTGCTTTTATAGCCACATTTACATACGTAGCAGGGGCTGCATTGTACTGTATATTGGCAATTTTTTAGCGATTTTTGTCTCAGGGTCGATAAAAACATGAGCTCCTAGCAACAATTCTGGTTTCAGGTTAATTTAGATTTATACAACCAGCATGTAGATGGGACTGTTGATTTTTTTTTTTTAAAGTTGACATATAATAGCTCAGTTTTTTTTTATATCCTGCTATCATTTAAAATGATGCATTTATCTGCAAAATTATCTGAAAAATTATGCTTTCATCTGCAATTTTTTAAAATATTCATGATCACTGATAAAATGAAAGCTGAGCTGTGATAGGTTGCCATGGGCAACTACAAATATTCTGATTTTCAGACACTTGATAAATCTACCCCTTTTTACTGTTATTTAAAAAGTTTAAAGATAAAATGTTGCACTATTGTTATAGTGGCCTTGATGACCATATTCAGCAGAGCAGTGGCTGTCCTGTCTTGTAAAAGGATGTTACAGTTTTCCCATTATTTGCTATATGTTGGTAGAATTTACAGGACCTGGACCCATATAGTGATTTATAATGCTGTGAGTAACAACCTCCCTGTGGGATTGCTGTCCTGTACTTTAATCATGTCTTTATATACTATAGGCAGTGATTTAGATAACGGGTCTAAATCTGAGAACAATGTTCGGGCCAGGAAATACAGCTGTCATACGGGCCATATCTAACAGACTGGATACCCTTGTTTAAAGCTTACTTTAGCCTGAGGAGACCACTTGATGACTGTGGACACATTGGGGATGGGGGATGTTATCAAGCTCTAGGTTAGCACTTGACTTTCCCTTATATTGCAGGTCAATCCAGATATACTAAGAGACTCCAGCCTCTTAGTATATCTGATGCATCTCCCTCCCCCACTCATGCCCAATCCATGCCCCTCTCTACCCACATGTGTGGAGGTGGCGTTCTGGGGTAGTTCCATTGCATTGCAACACCAATTGCGAGCTTTTCTAGGCTGATGTACTTCTACCTATAATTGCTGAGGGTCAGTGGATTACCCATAAGTAATTTACATCGACAGCATAGTCATTTATATGAATATCATCCACTTGCTATATAAAAACCTGCAGCATAAAACTTGTTTTTTGTTGCATCCGGAATCTCTGTGAATATTCTGCAGTTCTTCAGTAACATGCAGTCCAGAAACAAACAGCAGCAGATCACAGTGGCAGGGGGAACATGGGTAGCAGCAGTGCTGTAGAAAATATATAGGCCCAAATATATGAAAATTGTCTTAGTTCAGTTTGTTTCACTAATGGGCAGTTTGTGCCAGTGGCAAACACTGTTCAGTTATAGGGAGCAAACAGCTGACCCAGCTGTCGGTACTTCTACTCTCCGAACGCAGATAGAGATGAATATAATAATGGTGCAGAGAACATCGCTGTTTCCCCTGCTGCTATATTAGGTAGAAGGTCACGTATGTTAGCATCACTGCATATGGAAGCAGCAGAGGAAGAAGAGAGGAGAAGAGAAGGAGAGCTGCTGGGGAACGGGGACAGGTGAATATGTAGTGTTTATTATTTTAAATTACAAGAAAAAGAGGAGAATGAGGGTCCACAGGATAGGGAGGTTGGGGTCACAATATTAAGGGGGCCAACAAAATAAGGTAGAGATGAGGGGGGACACAGGATAAAGGGGCAGCTGAGGGGGTCAGAAAATAAAAGTTGACTGAGGGGTCACATGATGAAGGGGTGTGTGGGCCTCAGTGTAAGAGGGGGCCTGCAGGATGAGGTGGACATGAGAGACCCAAAGAAGGAGGGCCCAAAACATGAGGGGCCACAATATATGGGGGAGGTGATGGGGGCCATAATATGAGGGGGAGATGAGAGGCCATATTATGAGGAGGAGATAAGGGGGTGCAATATGAGGAGGAGATGAAAGGAGATGAGGGGGCACAATATGAGGTGGAGAAGAAAGACCATTTGCAGTACCTTAAATATGGCCTAAGAACATACAGGTAATATTTCCATGTAGCAGTAGGTGGGCCCCCAGAATCACTTTCACTGGTGGGCACAAGGCCCCCCAGTCCATCCCTGGTTATTGGCTTTACTTTTATGAAGCCATTGTACTCGGCTCTGTCTGCTGCTGACATTTCGAGGATCTCTGACCTTGACATACAGCTTATGAGAAAAAAGATTAGTTTTTAAAATATAAAATCTAAAATTTAGAAAGTGAAGAAACTGTCTTACTCAAATGATGTCTTTTGTAGACATTTTTTTATACCTAAAAATCTATGGAGACTGATTTTCTAAAGGATATAAGTTTCATTGTCTTGACAGATCCAAGTTTGACTTCATCCTGTTCAATCAGGTGTGGAGAACAGAGCTCAGGATTCCTTCACATCTGATTAGAGAGGTTTGAGACGAGCAGATCTGACAGGCTTGACAAGGTGTTAAGGTATTATAGCTGCACACCACAACTCCAATGGCTCTGTATGTTGTTTTTACGAACTAATAGTAGTTATGTCTCAATGGGGCACATGTATCATAGTTTTGTCTCTCTGAGGTCGATTTTAGAGACTTTTGGCGGCTAGTTTTTTCACCTTATATATGATCCTGTCTTTTTACTTGTGATACATGTTCAGTTTTTCCTATCCTGGCAGGCGCAAATTTTGGCTTCTTTTTGAGACTTTTTGTTGCAAATGTCTCAAATGCACATGGACACAAGCCACGTGAGGGGTTATATAAAGGAGTGGACACTACTGTTAATTTGGGATTTAACATGTTTCATTTACAACAGCTGAGGAGGTGATTTGCCTTATTTCATTACTTTTAACATTTTAATTTACAAAATGCATAGTAAACGCAATGTTAACACATGCATTAATGCGGTGTTTATATGGCATTTTGTAAACACAAATGTTAACAGTAATGTAATAAGGCAAATCACCTCTCCTCAGCTGTTGTAATTAGTTTCAAAATGCATTAAAAAAATCAATTAAACTGCTACGTGTGACCTCGCCCTTAGAAGTAACCAATAAAAAAAAATGCAAAAATTTAAGAATTTTGACGAAAGAGGTTACTGTATGCTCAGCATCTATCTATATTTAAAAAGAAAAAAAAAAAACAATCCTTGCCGATTTCTCTCTGACCACTTATCCTAATTTTAGACTGACACTTGATAATTCTGTTGGGGTTTTCAGAGGCAGACAAGACAGACAACTAAACTTTTCTTTAGATAACTGCACTGACCCATCCCAGCATGCACTAGTGACAACAGATGATAGCACAGCTTATCTACTGCGTCTAACTACATAAAGCACTTCTACAGAACTGTCCCATAGACCTCAATGAGTCTGCTCAGGCCTATTTCTGTCCATGACCATGGTGCTACCTGAAAGCGAATCCCTAAATTATCTTTTAACTGAGCAGATGAGAAGCTCATCCTCCAGGAAAGAAAAATGTCTCATCCTTATTTTATACAACAGCCTCATGTTTCAGTTTCATTCATTGTAATCTGTGTTTCACAAAAAATTTTTAGCTGGTCCTTTTCCTTATATTGATGTGATAATGGGGCAAATTTACTTACCCGGTCATGTCGCGATCACGCGGTGCGTTGTCCGACGAGGATTCGGGTCTGCCGCCATTCACTAAGATCCTGCATCCACCTGCTGAGGTCCGCCAGAGTTTACCTTCTTCTTCCTGGTGCATGTAAGTGCTTGATCTTGCGACACAATTCCGTTTTTAAATTCCGCGGTTTGTCCGAATCCATCGGGTTGTCTGATGGCCACGCCCCCCCCATTATTGTCGCATGGAAGCCGGTGCCGATGCGACACAATCTGATTGCATGCACCAAAAACCCGGGGCAATTCAGCACAAAACGGAAATAATCACAAAACCCGACAAGTGCGGCGTTTGGACCCTTAGTAAATGTGCCCCAATGTGTCTGTTAATTTCTCCTAGCTTGGAGATGTTAGGGTAGAAATACAATATAACTTGTCATCCAGATGTCCTAAAATAAGTAGATGCATAGGGCATGCAGACAACCTGAACACTTACACCTCAGATGGGATGTGCTCATAGATTATTAGCATGGCAGACAATATCAGTCATCTCCACTGAGCACCCATTCGAGAATTAAGTACACATGAAGTGATCAGCTGCAATAATGAGGTAGCAATATAACTTAGGAGTAAATATACCTTCCAACACCTTCAGATTACATCAGGCAGCCTTCATGTCACAAAATAGCCATTGGTTTCTGGTGACAGCAGTAAGGCGCCAATAGCTTCCAGTTACAAAAAGTCAAAAATAGTTGACAAGATGAATGATTAAATGTGAACTAGGAACTAGACAGCGTGGTGTCGTAAGTAATAAGAGCCAAGTTGTTTTGACGTCTTCTCAATGCCGGGATCCTAAACACAAAGCTCCCAATCCTGAACAAAGGCAAAACAAAATGGCCCACAGCCAGTTTTTACAAACACTTCCTCAAGAATGTCAAGTATGAAATCTTCCAAGTAATGATCGTACACAATTAATTGGGAATGTTAAACAATTCTTTGCCACGGGAGTAAAGACTATGGCTTGAAACATAAGAAATTCCCACTGGAAGGAATGTTAAAGACTCAGTTGCGAGCTCCATCGGATATTTTTCACATATTAACCTCTTTATTATGCAGAGATATCGCACGCCGAGGGTTGTCATAGCAGCAGAAATATTTTTATACATTTGCATCCTCCCTAAGTAACCTTTCGGAATAGAATGCATGCAGAAACGTAAACCAAAACCACAACCTGTTCAATAGAGAACAGAACAATATGTCAATCCCTTCTTTTATTCTGTGGCTTAGAATCACTGGTAACATCACTATCAAAGTATTCTTTATTATATTGTGTCTGTGCCATAGTTGACAGAATAATGCCCAATACTTAGCGCTTTGTAAACATAATTATAGTTCATTGCCAATTCAAAGAAACAGATGACATTTAGGGCACTGGGCACTATGGGAAGAATCAAATGCCATTCTTAATTCTCCCCCGGCGCCACTCTGCACAATAGATATACTAAGAATTACGGCTTCTTAGTATATCCACAAATGTACTCCACAGCTTGATAGAGATTTCCATCAGGCTAGTCCATGTCGGACCTAGTAGAGATTTCAGTTACAGTCTCCACCAGTTTTCCTCCTATAGTAAATACGGTGGCCTGGGTATCCGTGCCAATACTCCATGGAACTAAGTTGCAATACCAGGTACCACCCATGGTTGGGAAAGGAGCTGTCTTTGGAAGAAAGTAAACAACAACAATATTGCCTGTAACAAATTGTCATGATACAGTAAATTGTGATTTTACAGCTAAGCTATCCTCCAAAGTTGTGCAGAAAGCCCACAAAACTGTTGGTAATAGATGTTTTTATTTGCATTGTCTGCCAGAAAACAGGACATGTTAACAGGCATGTTTAATTTTCAAAGATACAGTGGGGGAATGTACAGCACTATGGCTTCTCCTCCAGGGCAGAGAAGTGGGCAAGAGACCATCGGGAGGGAATGCCCTGGCCCACCGTATAGAATCATTGAGTTTAGTAGTAGACATTAGTTAAAATTGTAGTATATAGTAGACTATAACTCAAATCTTCTCCAGGTCATACGTGATTTAAACAGGTCTGACCTGGTGGAGATGGCTTCCAGATCTCCTAAGAGGCTAGGACCTGTGTAATGGCAGGGGAAGATCTAAATGTAGGGTTGGATTAAGATTCCCAATGGCCCTGAGCTGGCTAAAAATGATGGGGTCCCCAAAAGTTTAGTTCACTTCCTACATATGGTACGAAGGTGGGAAAAGAGTTTGGGTGACCCCTACTGCTGGTTTCCAGTTCTCCAGTTTGAGAACATTTTTTCTTTTATATTTTTTTGGAGACCTGTCACACAAGTATGAGGATTTCGGGGCTGAAAGATCTCTAGAGGGTAGTATTAAAATTTGCTACTTTGTAGATGTAAGATATTAGTTACTATCCAATGCTAGGTTTGTGCTTGAGGCAAAAGGACTGTTGCGCAATGATATTGCCGCTCCTATTAGCATCAATAATACATTTTCAATCCCTAAAGATAAAACCCCTGAAATATATATTTCTTTTAGAGTATAAATCGATGGTATACAAAAACATAACCAGCTGCAGTGTTTGGCAAGCGTTGTGCCACTTCAGATGCCAGATGTTACTGTGTGTCCCAGTGTATAGAGAGATACTTTCTGGCAAAGCCCATAGGCCAAATTCACACTTGGTATTTCTCTCCAGCTGTCAGATGTCACAAGTATATGCTGCAAAAATCTTATTCACATTACAGACCATAAAAGCTGTTGTTTTGCTGCTCCACAAGTAGGACATTTAATGTAATAATATAATGTGGCTGACTGGTTTCCTCTCACATAGTGACGAAAATTGACTTCCTATGTAGATGCCACTGGCGTGTGTGGTAGAAAAAAAAGTGTGTGAATAAATAGCTTCCAATAGAATCATGATAGTGCCACAGAAATAAACATGCACTCCCTGAAGTGATGCACAACTCCTAACATCATGAAGCTGCAGAAAAACATATTGTGTACCTTTTATAGCTGTATGTTTACTTTGTATAGCTGTGTGTACCTTGTATAGCTGTGTGTACCTTGTATAGCTGTATGTGTACCTTGTATAGCTGTGTGTACCTTGTATAGCTGTGTGTGTACCTTGTATAGCTGTGTGTGTACCTTGTATAGCTGTGTGTGTTCCTTGTATAGCTGTGTGTACCTTGTATAGCTGTGTGTGTACCTTGTATAGCTGTATGTGTACCTTGTATAGCTGTATGTGTACCTTGTATAGCTGTATGTGTACCATGTATAGCTGTGTGTGTACCTTGTATAGCTGTGTGTACCTTGTATAGCTGTATGTGTATAGCTGTTGTATAGCTGTATGTGTACCTTTTATAGCTGTGTGTACCTTGTATAGCTGTGTGTGTACCTTGTATAGCTGTGTGTATGTGCCTTGTATAGCTGTGTGTGTGCCTTGTATAACTGTGTGTGTGCCTTGTATAACTGTGTGTGTGCCTTGTATAACTGTGTGTGTGCCTTGTATAGCTGTGTGTGTGCCTTGTATAGCTGTGTGTGTGTGCCTTGTATAACTGTGTGTGTGCCTTGTATAGCTGTATGTGTGCCTTGTATAGCTGTATGTGTAGCTTGTATAGCTGTGTGTGTGCCTTGTATAGCTGTGTGTGTGCCTTGTATAACTGTGTGTGTGCCTTGTATAGCTGTGGGTGTGCCTTGTATAGCTGTGTGCTTTGTATAGTTATGCATGTACCTTGTATAGCTGTATGTGTACTTTGTATAACTGTGTGTGTGCCTTGTATAGCTGTGTGCTTTGTATAACTGTTTGTGGTTTGTATAGCTGTGTGTGTGTGTGTGTGTTGTATAGCTGTGTACTTTGTATAGCTGTGTGCTTTGTATAGCTGTTTGTGGTTTGTATAGCTGTGTGTGCGGGGGTTGTATAGCTGTTTGTGGTTTGTATAGCTGTGTGTGTGTGTTGTATAGCTGTGTGTGTGGGTTTGTATAGCTGTGTGTGGTTTGTATAACTGTGTGTGTGTTGTATAGCTGTGTGTGGTTTGTATAACTGTATGGTTTGTATAGCTGTGTGTGTTATATAGCTGTGTGTGTTGTATAGCTGTGTGTGTGTTATATAGCTGTGTGTGTTGTATAGCTGTGTGTTATATAGCTGTGTGTGTTGTATAGCTGTGTGTGTTGTATATCTGTGTGTGTGTTGTATAGCTGGTATAGCTGTGTGTGTTGTATAGCTGTGTGTGTTATATAGCTGTGTGTGTTGTATAGCTGTGTGTGTGTGTGTTGTATAGCTGTGTGTGTGTGTGTTATATAGCTGTGTGTGTTATATAGCTGTGTGTGTGTCTGTGCTTTGTATAGCTGCGTGTGTTGTATAGCTGTGTGTCTGGTCTCAGCTCCCTGTCACCCAGTAGTGAGCAGCAGGCTGGCATGTTGTGGTGTGATAGGTAGACCCTGGAGAGAGAGGAAGAAAGGGAGGTCTCTGTACACACTGCTGCATTCCCGTCTGAGGAGGCTGCACACAGCTCCGTGTACTGAGAGCACAGGCTGCCCACAGCCACACAGAGCACAGAGCAAAGCTGGGTCCTGAGGGGACATCACTACGTGACTGGGCTGCACAGAGCAAAGCTGGGTCCTGAGGGGACATCACTACGTGACTGGGCTGCACAGAGCAAAGCTGGGTCCTGAGGGGGACAACACTACGTGACTGGGCTGCACAGCAGTACCTGACAATAACACCTGTGGGACCTGCCTACACCAGGAACTAAGGGACATTACTACTAGGACTAGACATGTGAGAGCAGTACCTGTCACCTGAACGGGACCTGAGGGCAGCACCAGTACTTCATACCATACTGGAACCAGTACTGTCACACCTGGTGGGTAAAGCTATGTCACCTTGTCTTGCTGTGTTTCCTGGTGCAGCCTGTAAGTCCTCTGTGCTATGGCTGAATATTAATAATTCATTTGACATATTTTATTAAACCTATATATTGTGTGCCAATTTTATGAGACTTGTCCTCCTGCTGTGACATCCTTGTAATGTGACCTTTCTAAGGTTATATGGTAATGTGTGACTTCCTTATATCTCAAAGTAACTTCACACACAGGAGACAGGTTTCCAGCATGCCCCAAACGGTGCCCACTGTGCCCCCCATCACACAGGTGTTAGTACAGCTGGTTGGCTTTGCAGTAGGGGGACCTTATTTTTGGTGATGCGCATTTATTTACATGGTCAACCATCCTGTGACAGGTATTAAAGACCATGTATTACTTTTCAGTATTGCTTCTTACATTTACCTGAACTCTAAATAATTCACAACGCCTTAAAAATATGTCCAACATGACATGAAAATATAGACTATTCTCATATTTATATATATATGTTTACATATGTTTGTATGTTCTTAGCTTTATTGCCTATTGTTTAGGAAGATGTACATATTCCCTTCACTTAGTATAAATTTACATTTGTGTTGTTTGTAATATAATGTTTCTGTATCTGGTTTTCTGGTGGAAAGTCAATGATACAAGTCCTGAGCATGCACCTACTTACACCTTATTCTATGGCTCAGGTAAGGCTCTGTTCACATTTGCAGTATGAAGTTTCTTCAGATGTTTGTTGGTCTTTCTTGTTTTTCTGGAAGGATCACATTTGAGTAGAATTGAATTGTGACCACATATGTCAGGTATCTGTCTTTTTCCCTTAATAACTTAAAATATTACTACCAAGGTATTCTGACCATCAAAAAGTAGCAGAAGCCTAAGGACTCATCAGCCGTGTGCACTTAATGCTATGAATTATTTTTTTAAACGCATTTTATTGTAACAGAAGAGTACAAGCACAAAAAATTGCAGCACAGGACATTAGCGAATATGTCGATAGTTAGAGGATCGTACATCCAATGCAATGGAGTATTAGTACAGAGATACATATGCGTTCTTATGAATAAAATATGCTGTGCAAATACACCCATAAGAGGGCTTGTAACCCTAACATGAGTCCTTGCGAAGAGAACATATAACAGATCAGAAACTTAGAACCAAAAGAAGAAAAGATTTGTCTCTGCGCAGAGGTAGAGAACCCTCTCATTGCGCTGCAAACACTCCCACAATGCTATACCTTTTAATGGATTAGAGCCCACAGGTGTAGCCAAGAACATATCCCAGTCCGACGTATTTTGCACGGATCACTCAAAAAAAATTAGCTTTTGCTGTTCAACTTGCCATTTTCATCTCCCCCCACCTGTTTCCACCAACAATCGGTACTAGCACTTTAAATGCTACCGGCAAAGCATGTGCTTTCCATTTTTGGATTGTTGGTTCCCCCAGCACCATTGGTACCCAAACCTTAATGGGCTCACTCATGCCTGCACATAGACTATAGTTTATGAGGATTTGTGAAATTCTACATTTGTTCATTGAGTTATTGTCTGAAATCCACAGCAGAATCTGTATGAAAATTCTCCATTAATCCACATATATTACATATGTTATAAAATATTGGTTAGTAAGGAGGAATACAAGTTCCTTATAGTATTCGAGGACTTTTTTGACTATAGATTTTAAAGCTAGACCTGTGGATTTTGCATCCTATAAATGTTCAGGTGATGTATCTGACAAGGGGGCAGGCCAAGGGAATGTTGCCTGGGAAATTCCTGGAAAACATGACTGCGGGATGTCCTTCACATATCATCTAGCTATTAGTGTCAGCCATTTCTCTTTGTGGCCGAATGTTGTATGCAATGGGTCCACAGATTATCACACTATCAGTGTGGGAAAGTGGACTGATCCACCAAATCGATTACTTGAACCTGACTGCTGTTGAATACCAACCTCTAAAGACGATACAGTTGCAGTCCTTAGCAGTCCAGTTGTCACGAGCAATGGGTGCTATCCAAGCATATATTGTTGAGCACCTTGAAGTAGACAGGGCATAGAGAGCAGTGTTTAATGCAGGTGCCACTGGTGCGTGGATCCTGACAAATGACCATCTGTCAACTCGGCAAAGTTTCTTTTAGTGTGTCATAGAGGCCTGTATAGCAGTCAATCACTCCTCATTAGAGCTATACTAGAGTATCTAGCTACCTCAAGCTCCCAGTTTCATGGTCCACCATCCATACACCTTTACAACACATCACTGTCGCTGCCTGGTCTACTTCCCGATCTCAATATAAGGGATTTTCACAGTCCCCATTACATTAGAAACCCGGACTGCTACGGACTGGAATCCAGGTTTAGTTTGGGATCCAATGACAGTCTGGCTTGAGGCCGCTCCTCATCTCCTCACCATATCTGTAATAATTTACATATCTCATTGGGTGATAACCACATTGAGTTTTGGAGAAATCTGGCATTACTTTCTGGGGGTGTGATATATCATGCATTTGTGTGTAAAGCCTTAACAGAACACTTCTACGTTCACATCTGTGCTTGTTGTCCCTATAGTTCAGATACATTGTTGTGTGATGGATGCAAATAATGTCTGTGTTATTTTCTCATATTATCTTGACACAATATATGATACATCCTCTGATGTGGCTGTGAATGTAATTCAAAACTGTGTACAGTATGCATCAGTGCTCCCTCTAGTGGTAGCTCTATGCAGCCAAGATATGCAACTATTGTGATATGTTTACTACTATTCATTGATTATAGTTAGACTGCAGGTTAAAATACCATTTTATATCATTTGAAATTTGGTGTTGAAGGCTGATGACAGGGTATCTTTTAGATGTCCTTATACGTGTAGCACTGATGGCTTTATCGGTGGTATTAGAGCCACCATTCTTGTGAAACAGACTTTTATTGATGTCCTCTGTTCAAGGAGGCAGAAAGCTGCAGTATACAGTCAAGGGTGGTTAATGATGTAGCAGAGACAAGTCACACACAACCACTGTCTCACCATCTCCTCACAGGGAGGAGGGCAGGGTAGCTTCAATGTATACTGCAACCCCCCCTACTATGTGACGACACCAGAAGAACTCAATAATCCATAGTTGGAGGCGTCAGCCGAACATGTATAAAGACATCTAAAATGTACTGCATATGGGTGGTGACAGGTTTTCATTAATTGATTTCAGTGGCCCTTTTGGATGCAGGCACATATTTGTGCAAGCATAGATTATCTCCAACTTGTAGTAGTGCAAGTCAGACTCCAGGAAAAATCTTTCCCACATGTCAGGATCTAAGTGTTTACATGGAGTATTTTTAGTTTACTAACTTACAAGAATAAACCTCCAGCCTTTCTTGTGAAGGTAACAGGATCAGCCCTTGTTCAGCTACTGTATGTCATAACCTAACCTTACAACCCTCATCATGTATAATGTCTTAAATGTATATCTGCCTTGTAAGACAGAGCTTCATGGTCATGAAAAATTTAAAGAACATTCTTTAGTGCCCGGCAATATCTAGTATCACTAACTACTTGAGTCATCCCAAATTATTAATGGTTGGAATCCCCTCTGAAGACAGCAGACGCCGGGCTTCATTTAGGAGGCCTTCCTTTTTTAGACACCTGTCCACCTTGGACTTCCTGTAGACATTCCTAGTGAATAGAGAGTAACGCTGCCTTGTATCTCATATTTATAGCAGAATATGGTACCATGGACTGACTAGAAACAGCGAAAGCCTTAAGATTACATTCACACTGCCCATGTTTGTTTCATGTGATGTATATAATGAATGTTTGAATAGCCCCTAAGAAGAAGAACAAAAGATTCCCTTGACTATAGTGGAGTCCTTTAGCAGAAGAAAAAATCTAATATGTACAAGTTTTTACTGCAATTTTAAAAGGATTCTGTGACAAACGCTCCCATTGAATTGTGATAAAACCCTTGAAGTGACTCTATGGTTCACAATAATAATAATCATTTCATATTTATGTAGCGCACACAGATTATGTAGCGCTGCACAGAGCTTGCCAAATCAATCTAATCAACCTACCAGTTTTGGAGTGTGGGAGAAAACTGGAGGACCCAGATAATAATTTTGCAATAAAAGCCTGATTCAAGGATAAAATACCTGCTGCCCTTCTTTTTATTCTTTCTGGTGTGTTACTGGGATTCTCAACGACTCTTTATGACAGCTTATCAGAATACTTTATGTACACTGTAGTCTGGTAGTCTGACAATCCCTACGTCATTATCCCAGGTTTATCTAAGGTAAGGGGGGATCTCTGTGTCTCATTGTGGGGGAGATTGAGCATATAATGCTGGGAAGTGAACATTGGGGGTCATTTACTAAGGGCCCGATTCGCGTTTCCCGACATGTTACCTGAATATTTCTGATTTGCGCCGATTTCTCCTGAATTGCCCCGGGATTTTGGCGCACGCGATCGGATTGTGGTGCATCGGCGCTGGCATGCATGCGACAGAAATCGGGGGGCGTGGCCGAACGAAAACCCAACGGATTCGTAAAAACCGCTGCATTTTTTAAAAAAAAATCTGTCGCAGAGCTTGCACTTACCTTCACTCAGCCCGGCTCAGTGTACTCCAGTGCGTTCCGATGCTCTTCAGCGCAGCAGCGCCACCTGGTGGACGCCGGAGGAACTACCTTAATGAATCCCGGCTGGACCCGAATCCACCGCAGAAAACGAGCCGCTGGATCGCGAATGGACCGGGTAAGTAAATCTGCCCCATTGTCTTGAGCATGTTGGTCAGATATTTGTATGTTATAACAATAAAATGCTTTCCGTGGCCAGTTTAATCCACACAAGTGTTCTAGTCTTTATGGGGTTACTGGGGAAGTTTGCCAATTTAATGGATAGTAGTGCTTTTCGAGTGTGTGACCCCCCAAATACACTGCTGTAGTATGTTTCATTGCAGTTTTTTAAACTACCGTACTTTTACACGGACTTTTATTTCAATGGAGTCTTCAATGCTAGATAGCCCACAAAATTACATGCAAAAAACTACGATTGTACCAAATGTAGTTTCAGATAGAATGGCATCTTCACTTTAAGAATCTAAAAAGCTGTGAACATGTTCTTGCTATCCATGTACTGGGTAGACCTGAAAAGATCTTGTGTTATGCTGAATGGAGTGAAACCTGATTTTATTAGTCTGCCTTCCTACATAGTTCTTAGATTTTCTCATGATTGGCCAGGCTTTATTTGGTGTGAGACTCGGGCCGGGCTCAGCTGACCACTGCTTGATAAGTACAGTACTGGGAAGGTCATGGCAGGTAGACACAGGCCATTCATAGCTGCCCACATTCAGCGGCAAGAAAGGAGTCTCATGGGAAAAGTGGAATGTCTTTTATTTGCTTCAATTTACCTCTGGGCTTAGAGCAGCAAACAGTAACATTTTGTGCAGGTTTTGGCGACACAGTAATGCCTTTGTAAACTTTCCAAAAGGTGGTGTCAAGTATATTGGGAAAATAACGTAAAATAACATAGCCAGCTCTCCTTATCCTTGCTTCATAAGATCCACTCCCGCAGAACAGTACGAGCCTTCATCCACCTAGTGACGCATGTATACTCAAGTGGGTTACTGATGTATTCACATTTTGTGTTTTTGTTGGATTTGACAGTGTGGATAGAAATCTAATACAGGAAGTTACTTACACCTGCCCATTACAACTTTATAATTCCGAACATGATAATGTACCAAGATAAGTATTTTTACTCTTGAATAGCCAGCAAGTCCTTGTCTGTACAGACCAACTTTAAAATAAAAGATTGTAATACTGTAAAAATGTCTGTCGGTCCCTGTGCATATGCATCCTTGGCTTGCCATTAGCCACCGTGATGTCCATTACATAGTGGATGAATAGGACATTTAGTTGAGTGAATAGGACATTTAGTTGAGTAAGACATAGCTGCAGTACCAAGTATGGCCATAAAACGTGTAGCGGTGATTTGAGATCAGAGTCAAGACAGACTAGAGCCCTGAAAGCAAATTTACGTCTCTGCTCTGTGTGATTTGTAGAATTTGGAGAAAATCCACAGCTCAGATGTAGATCATATTTCCTGATCAATGTGTCCTTTTTATTTAATTACCTTGTGTTTTCATGGCCAGCAAGCTGTTCTTAGTATGTAGCGTTTTCAATTGTGTTCCCTCGATTCTGTTGTTAGTAACTGCAAACACAATAAGGAACCTTGTAGATTAAACAGCGCATTGTGCTAATAGAAACACATTGGAGGAAAAGTTACATCTATAAGGGGTACAGAAAAGGTGTTTTTTATATTTACTAGGTGATGCTTTATAGTCACTGATGTTTTTTCTCTTTACTTTGGTTTGCCATGTAGCATTAGCATATGTGTTGCAATTGTTTAGCATACCACATATGTACGGTATAGACTAATACACATAGAACAAATGGGATGGCCAAAGCTCTTAAGAGGAACCTATTATAGGGTATAAGGCCCACACATTGCCATCAACCTGCAACATGATCACAATGATGTTCTTCTATTATTATTTCCCAGGATAGAAGTATTCACTAAAGAACTAAAATAAACATCAGGAGAGTTTTAAGATCTGCTATGCACAGGACAGGCATTAAAGGGGTTGTCCCAAGTGTGCATGTTATTCCCTAAACACTGGCCAGTAACATAATAAAGTGCACTTGCCTCTTTTTCCTTGCTCCCGGTCTCTGATGTGCTGCATCCAGCATGTTGACTGCTTCCGCCGATCATTGGATGAGTTTTTTGGGCTCATACAGCCACCCAGACCATATATTATAACTATATTCTGGTAGCTGCCATACCTATTTATTCTAAGGCTGGGTCAGGAGTATTCCAACATGTCCTTACAATGTATAGCACAGACGTATCCCACTGTGTGCCTATACAGTCGGATATGGTCGGCCAGGGACCCCCCCTGGAATTCGGTTGGAGGAGTGAACATCGGCTATTGTTCGCTGCCGATGACCGTGGTGTTCCCCCAGTGATGTCACAGAGCTGGCTAGCTGTATACTACTGGGGGCTGGCTGGCTGTATACTACAGGGGGCAGGACAGCTGTATACTACAGGGGGCAGGACGGCTGTATACTACAGGGGGCAAGCGAGGGGGCAGGCTGGCTGTATACCTCTGGGGGGCTTGCTGGCTGTATACTGGGGGGCTGTGACCAATGCATTTCCGGTACATATACAGTATTTTTCTATGAAACCATATTATATTTAAAAAAAACAATCGAGCTGCCATCTTTATCAGAAATGCTCCTTGTTCCTTTCTTCGCACTGTGAACAATTGCAGTTGACTAAGGCTTTCTGGTATGTTAATCCCAACTAATAGCAATTAAACACCATCTGGTTAATGACTTGTTATTCCTATCACACAAATGCTGATATTGTAAGGTAACAATTACCAATGGTTTCATTATTCCGCTAACCCTCTTTGTCCCGCTTTCCAGTACAACTTGCTCTTTTATTTGAAACCTAATCTTTATATAATGAGTGAGATAGGAAATGACCATTTATAGGATATTAATTTGACGTTTGGGTGTATTTCATGTGACACGGTCACAAGCTAAGGATCACTTGTTCACGCCATCCAAAGATTTGTGCAGGGTCAAGTCAGGTATTGTGGATGCTGTTACGTCACCGGATGCAGGACTAGAAGTAGTCATTGACCAGAGAAAGCCATTCTGTGTTTTCCCGATTTACACCCATTTCCTAAGTTTCTTATTGCCTCATCAGGAGCAATAAAAGGGTGAGCTACAATGATATTGAGTGCAGGTAAAGCTCTGACTGGGGGATTCACAAACTCATGTTCTCTACTCGGTGACAGAGATGGATTGAAAAAGAAATAAAATCCTAAAGGATCACATTTCCTTAAGGAGAATCTGCTGTTTTTGAGTGACAGTTCCAATATCTAAATAGGAGACTGCTAGAGCTGTCACCCTGAGCTTAGTGGAGAGACCTCTAAGTAGGGACCACCTCCTGGGCACCAGGGTCATCTACATAAGGAATTGTTAGACATGCAAGTAGCATGACCATCACCAGGGATGTTTACACTGCTACTCTCATCCTTAGAGATACTGTCTCACTAAGGCAACCATTTTTATATGTCTATGTTTATATATCTTTGACTACAATGACGAAAACAACATGTGGCCACAGAGAGCATATAAAACAGGTGCTATATGTTTTGTAACAGATGTTACACTGATACACATATTCCAACAGACCCATATTCCAACTCCTGTGTGTCCTTCCATTGGAAGTCTATTGAAACATGAAAAATGCAGATGCCAACCTTCATTTTTTTTCAGATCTGCAAACACAGATGACACACAGAGGACACACAGAGCATACACGGGGCGGTGGAAGTGTATTATGTGGCATTATTGCTGTGGAGCTGCTCTGCTAACGCCCCCCTGAAGCACTTACATCTTATTTGCATACAGGGGTGTAACTAGGAGAGGCAGGTCCCAAAGCTGACCTAGCATCTCACACATGTGAGTTACAATCACTCACATTTATACACTCATATATACATTCATTTATATACTTATACATATAAACACCATATACACACATACAGCATAAGCATACAAACGGTAGATATACGCCACATATAGCACACATTCAGCATATACATACAAACATATAATACTGTGTATACCCATGCAGTATATACACATCACATATTGCACACACATACAGAAAATACACACATACATACAATACCATATAAAGACATACAGCATAAACATACACATACAGTATATACAAACCAAACATATACAGCATATACACACCAAACCCAACATACAGCATATACACACCAAATACCCCAGATGCTGGGCCCCCCTGATGCTGCGGGCACCACAGCAGCTGCTATGGCTATTACTCCTGTAGTTACCTCCTTGTTTGCATATTTCTACAGTTAACTTTTGGCATGGAAGGAGCAGTTAATTAAAAAAAAAACAAGGTGTGCGTGACAGGGGGGTATAGCCCTATGTAACATAGCTTTTAGTTGGGGTATGTAAATCATGGTGATGGATTCCCTTTCATTTGTATCATCTGCTTAGGACCCTCCTGTGTTATCCTCAGCACTAGGTATCAGTGGAAGCATCTGCACATTACATGGACTGTCACTCACTTACTGTAAATGAACCACAACCTTTCCCTCGCAGAGGCCACTAACCTTCTTAAATTTAAAATCTCATTGAGCCGTCATGAACAATGAATGGGAACATTAATATAAATGTTTCGCTACATTAATCTTTTTTACATATCTATATGATAAATAAGGTTGTGACATAACCCAGAGTCTCCTGCACGGCCCATATCTAAGCAGCCATCACTACACGCATTGTGGTAAGCAGCTGGGCTTTTCCTGCATTTGTTTCCCATGAATCATAATCATTAAGAGGAATAACTGTGCAGTCAACAGTGCAAATGCCTTCCCTGTCACATTTCTTGTCAATACTCCAAATTAATTCTCCTTCATTACACCACTGCAATTTTGGCTGAGTATTTAGAGCCACAGTTGTACAGTCTGGTCACCAGAGAAAGTAAAGCTCGGAGACACTCATTATCTGCATGAAAGCGCTACGTGCTGCTATATGGTGCGGGATACTGATATTCACAGCCTGCCAGGGAGGATGCTATAGGGGATTCAGCAAAGGATAGATTAGTCTTTCCTAGCCTGGCCATTGTCCATTGTTCAGGAAATGTCATGTATGTTGGCAAGTGCTCTTTACAGAGGATGTCCCAAGATCAAGTTCTATAATATAAATGAAGTTAAACCTATTAGAAAAGGCTGCTTTACAGCAAAGGCACAGTCACTCCTCATTAAAATTCTTTTAAGCGACAGAAGCTTAGAAATAATTATAGGTCACGCAGCGTTAGAGCCTGGCATGTGGCGTGTACACTGAGGAAATATGGATCTGATGGAGACTTTTGACTACTGTGCTTTTACATACTGTTGGAGAAATGCTATGTCAAGCAATACTGGTCAGATGCAGGCCGGATATACACAGCTCTGGTCCATGGTGTATATAAGTCTGCTCCTAGCCAAACACCTTTTCCCACCAGGAGGGGGTGAAGACACCTGAATTGTCAAAACTTTATCTTCTCCTCCTTGCTCAGGCCAACATCGTAACTTCTCCTAATGACCATGGAGTTTGCTGCCCAGAACATAATCTGACTGTAGGAACACATCCTAATAATAAGGCAATGTGTTAATTAAGGCTAGCAAGAGTTTTTCTTAAAGGCTAATGATACAATAGCTATAAAACAGCTATACGCTGACAGCTGAAAGGGAAAGATGGCATACGAGGAAATGCATGACTTTCAAATACAGTGTTAGCTTTATAATTATTTGCATCCCAAAAGATTCTCTATGTAGGCCATGCCTTAAAGTTATACATATGTTTCCATTGAGAGAGGAAAGTCACAAAGTTGCTTTTGTCACTGCTCACAGCGGATATTGTGTGTATGGTCCAAGCCCATGGACCCTTTATCTCCCTTATAATCCAACGGCAGCCAGATTTAAGGACAGAACTTAATGCAGTTCACGGGGAATCTGCCCGGTGGGATAGTTGTCCATCCGGACCCACTATGTATATTTTAAGGGGTGTTATCATGGTAGCGTTTCTCTTTAATTACCTTTACCATCATTTATGAATACTGTGTTCCTTTTCCTTGACAAAGAATCATGCGAAGTAGCAGACATGTATACAGAATAAAGAAGTAGCTTGATTCATCCCCATGTGAAATATGTACCAAATAAAGAATGTACTTTCTCTCACACACAAGCACAATGATGTCTGATTCTGTCTTTGTGTGAGTAAACCCGTGGAGGTGGGATGTGATCCCCTCTCAACAGTTGAGTGCACAAGAGAAGGATAATAAAGGCTGATTCTCTCCATGTACAGAGCTGCTGTCTGCCTTGCTTCCTGCTCGGTGCACAGCTCGTGCCTTGTACTCCTATTTGTCCCTCTCTGTAGCCTATCGCTCCATGTACAGCTATAGTTGACAACTCTTTTCTAGCTTCTCTCTATTAAGATCCAACCTAAATCTCTCTGTCATCCGTGGCCTTCTTGTCTTGTGGTTCTGATCTTTCAGGTCTGACCTGCAACTTTCTCATGCTCCCAAATCTTTCATCTATTATTAAAGTAAATTTGAGGGTTTACTCAAGATTAGGAAAACATGGGTGTTTATTTAGGCAGAGCACCATACCAGTCCTAGGAATATCTATGATATTGAAGCTTAATTTCATACCTCACACAACCTGTACACAGGGATTGGCAATGATTTTGGAAGAAAACCGTGATATTGTTTCAGTACAGCCCATCTAAAGAAAGTCTACATTAATAAATATTCTTGGTTTTCTGAAGTTATCGTCCATTATCTTTGTGAAAAGATATCTTGTTTAACTCATTAGAAAATAGCAAAACTTCTTCTATTCATCCGAATGGGATTCCGTTTTAATATAAAAAATACCCATTCTGGTGCCCAACATGACAAAAAAATTTAAATCTTTTCTGAAGGACAGGAAGGCAATAGTTCCTCTACAATGTAGCTACCTCTACAATTATAGATGTATATAAACACAAACAAATGAACAGAAGGGACCCTAAACCCCAACAGCAATAGGAGATTTCTGAAAATCTGTGATATATTCAACAGAAGGGAATTAACATGTGAAGTTGACGGGAATGAGATGATAGGAGAGAAACTGACGCAGCACACACCATCCACATAAGTTTTATATAGTCAATTGTCATCTTCATGTTATGGATAACAGATATATACAAATTACCCTTGGCCTTACCCATCCTGTTGGGTACCCTAAGGGTACATTCAGACGGCTTGTCTGGCTATGGAGAGAGGAGGGGTGAGGAGCACTCACCCCTTCCATCCTCTCCTCTCGGGTGTCTGCATGGACCCTTAGTGTCCATTACATTTGCCAATAAACTGCCAATTACTGCACACCTCTGGTGTTAAAAGGCCCCTTCCCTAGTGTAGAGATTTGTCTTGTCCTATAGGAAAGGTGTCTATTATGTTTGAACAGCTCCATCCCTTGAATTTGATTCTGGTTCTGTGTTCTGCTCTGTTAACAACCCCAGCTTGACCTGACTCTTATCTGCATCTGTCTGCCCCGACCTCTGGCTTGTACCTAGGACTTAGCAGCCTTGACCAATGGCATCTTGTTCATATAATGTTGGATTATTGCCTGACACCGAAGTCTCCAAACCAACCTGAGCCAGTGGCTATCCACAACAGGACCACCAAAAGTCCAAATCCCTTTTTTGAGGAAAAAGGGTGAAAACCAGAGAGGTCCTGGTTTAACTCCCTTAGTCGTGGCCCAAAGTCAAACAGCACAATGGATGCGCAACTCATTTTTTGTTATACTGGGGGTTTTTTACTACTACATTTTATTTTTTGTAACAAGGAGTTTATAACTTTTTGGTTTAGAATTTTATTATGAATCCATAGTAAGGTTCTTTGGATATTTCTTGAGATCATTAAAACTAAGCACCACTGTGTCAGCTATGCTCAGAGGACACATATGATCGTCGAATAAGGTTAATATTCAATCTACCTTATCATTTCCATTGTGGAATGTTTTTATAACCATTGTGTGAAGCCACCGTATTAAAGCCTTTCCATTTCCCCTTTTAACACATCTAATATCATGGAGACTTTGTCATGCAGAAATAAAGATTGGCTTTCTTCCCCTGCAAAGTAGTAATGAATGGTTTCTTGGAGCACCTCACTGTGTCATGGATCTGCCAACTATCACCATCCAAGAAGTTTGTCTGCAGTGCAGTGAGATGAAGTCATATTATATCAGGACTCGCTACTTCTTGTATGCAGCTATTGAATATTTTTTTACTATGATCACTTTTTGCAGTCGAGAGATCACGTCCTCTTTATTCCTTACCTCAGTACGATCACAGAGGCTATAAATTAATATAGTTAAGTGATGTCTTAGTGCCTTAAATTTCAAAAACCTTGCATTAAATAGTTAGTTAGTTCATCGCCGGGAATTATTGTTTTTATTTTTTTTAAATATTGGAAATTTTAGATTGCCACAATACTTAATGGCCCACATTTATCAAAACTAGTGCAAACTAGAGTGCAGTGTGCAACAGATTCATGAAATGTGTCACACGTTCTTCATGAATCTGCCCCCCCCACCCCCTTCCTCCAACTGCTCAGACAAAATGCTCCATTTTCTTTCTGGTGCACTTTCTTCATGCTTTAGAACTGCGGCGCACATTGGACAAAATTTTATCGCAGACAGAATTGTGCCGCACAGACTGACGAAGCACTTACCTGCCCCTTTTGGTGCACATTTTTTCTGTCTTGTCGGGCACAGTGTAGCCGCAACACAAAACTGGCGCAGATAAATACACGTGCAAGCAGTTTGCACGTTCTTTACAGAGTCAGACAGAAAACTGGTGCAAATACTTTGATAAATGTGGGCCAATCTCAGACTTAAAATAGAGGTGTCTGAAGTTAGAAACCATCTGCAGCCTCTAAAATTGACTCATCTCAGGCAAAATATGAATCTTCTCTGCTCATTTTCACATGATTTTAGAGCAGTTTTTTGTTAGGAAAAGGGGTGAGATTCATATAAAAGAGGGGATTCTAGAAGGGACATTATAAACCGTGGGAGAGCTTGTAGTATAATGAGATAAAATCCGGTTACAAAAATGTCACTGATGCTGATTGATCACCCATCCTTAGGTAAGAATACAAGAGTCCGAAATGACATGCCTCTTGGGTGCAGACCCAAGAATCCTGCAATACCACTTTAAATAAAATAGTTTTTGTTTCTAAGCTCAAGATTAAGATCTTGAATGTGAATCACATCCTTTTTCCCTGTTTCTTGTTATCATTCTTGAGCGGTCCGACAGAAGAGTTTCACCCCTGTCATCAGTCACCTATCAACTTGTGTATCAGTGGTTCTTGTTCTAGAACAGAACACCACAAGCCTTGGCCTTGCCTGCTACTGGTCTCAGGACCTCATTGACCTGCCACATAATCTACTATAACGTTCTGACCAATGTGTCTGAGGACTACAAGAGTATAAATAATTATTTTATATTTGTTGTTGGATAATACTGATGGTATATGTTTCCTGCCCATAAAGCTGTGCCAGATGTTGCTGCAAATTAAATAATATTAGCTATTAATTTTGAGATATTAAGTGTTGAACTTAGATAACTAAACGTCACCAGGAATCTGGTCTGGATAAAGAGGATGTCTTCAGGTGATGATTAAAGGAAATCTACTCATAGATCCAGGCATTGTGACTGTGGCAATCTGCTTATATTTGTTATCCGCGGCCTCCTTCCTTCTAAAATCTACTTTTCAAATGACACTAATGAGCCAGAAGGGCTCTGGGGGAGCCGTTATCAGTATCCCTCTGTGCTGTAGTTTCACAGACTGTTACACTGTACAAGAGCACACTGTGTGAGATTAAATCAGGCAGAGGGAGCAGGGGAGACATGCTCCTGCACAGTGCTCATTAGTGTAGTTTTAATCTATGACCCTTGATCTATGAGTAAATGTTCCTGGTTTATCATGCTTGATTGTGATGGTAGATTTCCCTTAACCGAATAGTATATTATCTTATCAGTACACATTGTTACAATACATCCTTCTTTCCTCCTTGTAGAAATTTTCTACAGATTCATTATTAATGCTTTTACTTTTTACTGCTTTTCTGTATAGCCTACTTTAGGGATTTATTTAGGTTAGTCACGGATAGATGAGTGTATTTTATATTGCTCTTCTGAGAGGCTGGAAGGTATGCTTTCAATAATAAATGAATAGAATGCTAATAAAAAAAACTTGTTTAAAGGGGAACATTTGTTCCCATTTTCTTAAAGGGGATCCCTGGGGGAATTAATGCTGAAAGGTGGTTAAAAAATGAATGAGTATGTATTCCCATCTCATTGATCCATCCTTGATCTTTATCAGAGAGGGTTTTGATTTGTGTTAATTATAGTCGTGATACTGAACTTCCAGGAGATTCTGGAGTCAGGTCAGCGGATCATGGGAACTGCTTCCACCAATCCATGGCTTTCTCAGACCACCACACATGACTTTTGACATCAGATAAAGGGACGTCATGTGGTCTCAAGAACTATGAATTGGTTGGGTACCGGTGCACATTTTTATCCTTTTCATCCTTGCCTGACACCCCTTGATTTCTAGCAAGGACTATGGCAGTGTTTTATTTAATTATGCCCTGTCTTGTAAATGGGGGAAAATTGTTATAACAGGGAAAACCCTTTTAGGAAACAAAACAGCCAACAGAAAATATGTTTAGTTGATTCACAAGACTCAACACCACTTTCAAAAGCAACTGGACCCAAGAACCTCTATTTGTGACTTGACACTCATAGGTCTTAACCCTGACATATACATAGACAATCAAAGGTTACATGATCAATCTGATTGCACCTGAATTTTAGGGTGCAGCACAAGTTCAAGCATTTAGTGTTGAAATTGAAACCTCTTTAGCAAAATTTTGCTCTCTTTATGGTTAAAATAATTTGAGATGTTCCAATGGAGTCTTGGAGCTTTGATGAAGACTTGTGACAATAGCCCTAAAACATCTTGTACAAATAAAACGCTGCTTGCTATTAATCCGCCTTTCCCAAGGCTTAATACTTCAATGGGAATTGTAGATTGAGTCTCAGCAGACATAAGAGATTCCCGCTAAACATGTCTCAGGAGCCGTGATGTAACATTCTTTCACTGGATGCTTGAACTCACCGATATATCACTTCACAAGCAAATAGGTTTTCCTTCATGGAATGTCTTTTATCCAGGAGGATCCTTTATCTTCTCTGTAGGCTGCCTGATTCCCACCACTCTCACATTAATGAGTTGAATTGACATGGAGGCCCATTGGAAGTACATGTAATTTAATCTTATGGGTACAGGGTCCCCCTTTGCAGGTCACACTTGACTCCATAATGGTTAATACAGAAAGAACAAAGTTCTGTTATGTGCCGCAACACAAATGGTCTTCACAATGTATTATTATTTAGTTGTATCCTTCTACGTATAGTGCCATAACGTTGGCTTGTATTGGTAGTGAACACATGTACACTACATGTAATTATCTGTGTTTAAAAGATAAAGATATTTTATGTCTAATGTGATGAAATATAAGCAAAGCATGAGCTGATTCTTAACAATGGCCTGTATAAGCTGCCTGATATGAATATATACGGCATCTAAAGTTCCTCGGTTGCCATTGGTACTTTAAGTTTATTAATGCTATTTAAGCAGGGTGCAACATTCCTGAGGCGAGCTGAGCCTCTTGCCTCAGGCAGCAGTCCCTGCAGCAAGATGGGGGGCACAACTAAAAATGGTGTCTCTTAACACCTTATGTTAGTATGGGAGTGAGATGCTGCAAGGAGAACCCACTTACCAAAAATAACCTGATGTATTATTTCTGGAGGGGGTGCTGTTTTATAGCTCAACTTAGGCAGCAAAGAGTTTAGTTTCATCACTGAGCCCGTATGGCTCATTAGCATAATTTTAAAAGTAGATTTTAGAAAGAAGGAGGCCATGGATAACAATTATAAGAATATTAACATAGTCACACTGCCTTTAGCTATGAGTAAGTGCCCCTGGTTTACCATGCATGGCTTTGATATTAGATTTCCTTTTAAAGTGGTATCCTCATGTATAGTGTTTACGATATATACACTTGGTACCTAATGGAGTTGTTTTAGTTTCCCAGTTTTAGATTGATGCCTGTAATCTGTGATTTTGTCGGTACATGGACCCTTTGAACTGTTGCTACATAAGCAAAGTTTTTACTTTATTTAAGATCCTCCTTTTAATCAGAAATGACACATGGAAGGTCCTTTACCCAGTAACATTAACATCACCTCATGTATGTGTCAGATCACATGAAATCACAGCATGCCTCCATGGATTTCTATACCTCCACATTCTCTGTGGAGGCCTTCTGTGATTTCATGTGATCAGATACACGCATGAGTTGATGTTAATGTTACTGGTTAAAGGAAACCTACCATTTAGAATGGCAGGGGTAAGCTGTAAGTACCGAGCACCAGCTCAGGGTGAGCTGGTGCCGGTGCTTAGTTTCGTTAGTGTTATAAACCGCAGTATCGCGGTTTTAACACTTTTTAAACTTTAGAGCAGAAGACGCTTCGGCACTGTGCGCGCCTACATAGGAAATAGCGGAGATGTTGCGCGCGCAAGGTCGCGCGCAGCGCCGAAGCCTCTCCTGCTCTAAAGTTTAAAAAGTGTTAAAACTGCGATACCGCGGTTTACAACACTAACGAAAGTAAGTACCGGCACCAACTCACCCTGAGCTGGTGCTCGGTACTTACAGCTTACACCTACCATTCTAAATGGTAGGTTTCCTTTAAGGGTTCAGTTTTTCAGATCAGGAGTGGAGTGAAAATAGAGGAGGAGCAGCACTTAATGATAAGTCCTCCCATTAATCCACACCTGCTTTTGGCTTCAAAAACCGCATCTGAAAAACTGAAAATGTGGTTGCACCCTAAAGCAAATCTTATTAGATTAAATCTTAGATTACATCACCCTGGTGACATGACATGAAGGGCTGAATGATGTAACATGTTCCAAAAAGACAACACCTAAAACATCTGATACATCATTTTCTACCCCTAAAGTAAACCGAGCTGTATATGTCTATAGTCCCTATGTATTAGTTCCATACAGCAGCATGTCCTAGCAGTGAGACCTGTCAATCAGGAATAAGGAGGTAGAGCAATACAAGTAGTCAGGGCAATGCATGTAAAATGTAATATGCACAGCCCCATTGATATCATCAGGTGAGTTGCATATAATAATTAATAATAATAATTTTCAAATTAAAAACAGATTTTTTTAAATTGCAGCCATGAAAAAAAAAACATTTCCATTATTTTGGGTGGGTTAATTTGAGTGGCAGGTTCTCTTTGAGATGTTTTAAAACTTATTACCTTTTCTGTTCTTGCAGGACATAACCTATCCATCGGACAGACTAAGGAAAGGATAAAGCAAAAGTTTCCTCATTGAACTGCTGTAGGGTGAGTACATCACTTATTTAATTTTTGCATTGTCTTTTATATAAACTTACTTGTATTGCAAATACTGCGTGTGTAAAAACTATTTATATAGATGTCATCGGGGCACACGTACAAAAAACCTGGCTTTGTCCGTCTTTGCAAGTTTTTTTGTTAACACATTGGGGGTCATTTACTAAGGGCCTGATTCACGTTTTTTCCGATGGGTTACCCGAATATTTCCGGTTTGGGCAGATTTTCCCCGGGATTTTGGTGCATCGGCGTCAGCATGCACGCGATGGAAATCGGGGGTGCCTGGCTGTAAAAAAAAACACAACGGATTCGGAAAAACCGCCGCATTTTTTTTTTTAAAATTTCGCTTGACACGTGCTTACCTGCACCCAGCGGAGGACGTGAACTTCAGTGCAATCCAACGAACTTAAGCGCAGCAGCGACACATGGTGGACGTCCGGGAACTGCCTTAGTGAATCCCTGCCTCCGCAGAGAAAGCGTCGCTGGTTCACGACAGGACCGGGTAAGTAAATCTGCCCTATTTTGTTAATTCACCCCTTAGACTACAACTGTATGTATAATTTCTGTAAATTCCCAGAGAAGCTTGGCAGATATAACATGGTTAGTTAGAGAGGAATTATAGTGATAGTGCTTTATGTACACAGTCACAGCTTTGGAGCCATGAAACAATGACAGTGTTAAGGATCGTTTTCCATTTCATTAGAAATTAGAAAAATAAAAGCTGCAATTCTACAGCAAATTAGCGCTAAATACAATTTGTTTATAGAAATGAATGAAGCCGTCCACACAAGATGAAATTTTGGCATTGATTGGTGGGTTTGGAATGATATCACAGGGTGCTCAACAATAATTCAATAACAAAGAGATTGGCACATTATTGGGGGTTTGTGCACTTATCTCTCAGCCGCACATGCGGGATCCATCAGAAAAAAGAGGATTTGGGTTCTTATTCACTGCGTCAAATCCCCTCTCTTGCTTAGTGCTTTAATTTGCATGATTGAACAGTGTCCAAGAGACCTAGCATTATAGATCTATAGTTTTTTGTACTTAAACTTGCCTTCACGCATTTGGGGGAAGATGATGATATATACATTTCTATAATATTTGTTAATTAGGGCGATGTTTGCTTCATTTCACATTTCTCATTTGTTATGCTCAAGTCATTCTGTCATTATCACTATATGTGTTCGCACCAATTGTATCGTAGAAAGGAAGTGTCAGCTCTACAAAACGCTGAAAGAGTAGTAAGAATAAGAGAGGCAGTGGACATAAAGAACAGTAACTAGACATAGTGGACAAAGCAACTCCTTATAAAACGTGCCCACATCTTCCTTGCCGGGTGACTGTGTATCTGACAAAGGTGCAATATTCTCTTGATTTACTGATTCTCTGTATACCTCACTTCCAATGCAATCTTATTATCCAATCATCTCTAATATGTGCTCCCAATAGTATCTGGCATCCAACTGGTGCCAGATTGGCAAACCTATCAGAAGTGCAGCGAAGTAAATAAATTACCGAAGCAATTCATTGTATTAGTGACTATGCAGTATAATGCGTATGCAGCTAATGGATGAGAAATATGATACAAAAGTAATTTTACACAAGCAACTAGCTGTGATTTACGCTGTACTGCAGCAAGTATCTCCACTAACACAGAAATCATTGGTTCTACATATATGTGACCAAATAAATACAGTTTCATTACTATCTTCAACCTATGGTTTTAATGTCCACGTAACAGATGTAATTTTCAAACAAACAAGAATTTGCTTCTCGGTCTTCGTATCATACATATGTTACTAAAGGGGCAGTGGTGGAGAGGAATGTTCCTACAAATATTTATTTGGTCAATTGACCACTTTTGTAATTCTTCCTCTAACTATACTACTATACATTATTCAAGGTTTGGTGAACAATTTCTTTGGATTTTATTTATTACTGTTGTACATTATTTCCCTTACTCCCCCTAGTATCTTGGATTTTAAAAGAGACAAAAATTGATGTATTCACCTATGTGGAGGTTTTAGGTATATAGCTTAGTCATCAATTTATAAAACACATATTGGGTGTTTAACTAAAAGTAGCCCTACATGAGGGATGATCCATCAGTACCGCTCTGCTTTGGATGCAGATTGGGAGTTGTTTATTTAAAAAAAAGATAATAATATTCTAGTATCTAATATGAGCATCTAATACGTATGTAATATGTATTGAGTGTAAAGGTGCAGCTGATAAAGATGTTACTAAAAGTTGCACGAGTCTATGGGAAATCTGAAGGCAGCAGTTTACAGATCAATGTGAATACAGCAAGAAAATACATTTTACCGGAAGAAATTTACAAGTTAAGGAAGCCTGTGATAACAGATTTTGTGTTTGCTGCTAAATATTTAATTCCTGTTATGCTGGTTGATCCCAAATTATTCTCTAGGCTTAAATAATGCAGCAGTTTGTACATTTGCCAAAAAACTATTTACAGCCAAATGCATCTCCTTCTGTGTCTAGAGATGCCTCGCCAGTCCTGTTTCAGTAACATGCAGGCTGTTGTCAATCGTGGCCCGACATCTAAACCCATGGAGACATGAAGTGCAATTACAGCAATTTTTGTAAAGACTTTTCTAACAATTAAAACATTTTCAATCTGTAACGTGGATGGGAGACAAAATTCACATGAGCGTAGCATAACAGGACGCCACCTGAGGTACAAAGAACAAAGAAAAGTATGTTGTATCTTGGTGTAGGCATACAATTATACTTGTGGAAAATTGAAAAGTATCTGTGATCTGAACTGGACAGTGCCATTTACTTTTGTTTTACATCAACCCGTGTCTGATTTATATTAATAAAACAGCACAGCAAACTAGATCCCTTCAAAAATTTCTAGTTGCATGGTTTGGAATCCTACCAGAGCAACTTGATATACTTGGTCTGTATATACTCGGGTAAAATCCGTCCCGAGTCTAAGCCAAGGCCCCTAATTTTACCACCAAAACCTGGGAATACCTATAAACTTGAATATAAGCCGAGGGTAGGAAATGCATTGGTCCCAGTCTCCCAGTGTATAGCCAGCCCCCTGTAGTATATAGCCATCCCCCAGTAGTATATAGCCATCCAGTCCCCAGTAGTATATAGCCAGCCAGTCCCCAGTAGTATATAGCCAGCCAGTCCCCAGTAGTATATAGCCAGCCAGTCCCCAGTAGTATACAGCCAGCCCCCTGTAGTATACAGCCAGCCAGCCCCAAGTAGTATACAGCCAGCCCCCAAGTAGTATATAGCCTGCCAGCCCCCAAGTAGTATACAGCCAGCCCCCATGTATTATACAGCCAGCCAGCTCCCATGTAGTATACAGCCAGCCAGTCCCTAGTAGTATACAGCCAGCCAACCCCCATGCAGTATACATCCAGCCAACCTCCATGTAGTATACAGCCAGCCAGTCAGCCCCCATGTAGTATACAGCCAGCCAGCCCCATGTAGTATACAGCCAGCAAGCCCCCATGCAGTATACATCCAGCCAACCTCCATGTAGTATACAGCCAGCCAGTCCCCATGTAGTATACAGCCAGCCAGCCCCATGTAGTATACAGCCAGCCAGCCCCCATGTAGTGTACAGCCAGCCCCCATGTAGTATACAGCAAGCCAGCTATTGAATATTTTTATGCGCATACTGGTGCACATTTACTAAAAACAGTTTGCACTGTATTTTGTATATCTGCTCCAATGTCTTCCATTTTCCTTGATTTGGCTCCCTGCTAGGGAGATGTTGTTCACGAACGAGTTGGCTCCAAAAGCTGACTATTTCACGAAAACAACAGGAGCAGACTTCCCTCAGTGAGCCAATGGCTTACTGCCCCTAACCGGATCACCACACCTCCTTTAACCCGATACAATTGGGTTAAAAGTGGTCTAAAGTGGGGGTACTGGCTATACTACGGCTCCCTATTATACATGTAATAGGGAGCCGCTCAGGAGCCAAAAGAGCCGGTTCTTTTTAGTAAGCAGAGCCTAATGAGCAAGCTCACTAAGAAGAGCTGGAATTCCCATCACTACTCCCCACACGCAGCAAGGCCACTAGGAAAGTATTCACAAGGCAGACAGGAAGTCATAGTGCAAGTTACAACAGTTCACATTGTTCTTGCTACAAAGTGCACATAACACAATTGTCCTCTAGGAAGCAAATTGCTCTAAAGGAAAAAAAAAATAAAGAAAACCTTATCTGACCAGGACATGGGGAAACCACAATAGAAAGAAAAGTTAATTGAGTGGGGACATAAGCTATGATGCCAGTTCCTTGTGGTCAGATAACCTTGGCATGTGATAATTACTAATGGAAGCTGATTGTTTTGGCAGGGAATTTCAAATGTGATTTTGAGCTTGGGAAAGGAATTTCTCACATAAGTAGCAACACAAACATGGGTCATATGTCAGATATATATACTGCAACATAGCTTATCACATCTATTTAATCAAGGGTTTAAGCTAGTACTTAATATGAAGGACGTCTCCATAGAACTTGTAAGAGAATAAGTGTATCGTCCACCTATTTATTGGATGCATTAGATACAGCAATAAACTGAAACTACAATAAAAGCCTCAGCAGAAAAGATTTGGGCAATACAAAAGACCCTATTAATAAAATAACAGTCAAATACAAATTGAATACTGATCCATCTTATATCATAATACATTAGTTTTGTGGCTTGGCTGGAACTATTCAGACTTATCACTAATTTTGTTTACTGTTTTAAAGCAAATCTTTCTACTTTGAATGGTATCAGGAGTGTAACTACAAGGGTAACAGCTGCTATGGGGCCCGCAATGTCAAGGGGCCCTAGCATATTCAGTGTTGGGTGTATATGCGTTATGTGTGTGTTTGGTGTGTGTATTCTGTATGTGTGTGTGTATATGTCTGTATATGGTATTGTATGTATTAGTGTTTCACTAATACCCGGAGAAGTATCACAATACTCGATACTGATACAATACTTTAAAGAACAGAAAAAACTATTATCTGGATTGAATGTTTATGGTGCAGTCATATGGGGCATTGACATTGTGTTAAGAAACAAAAACTTAAGTGTCTGGGGACGGGCTCAGCCCAGTCACATATGCGTTTCCCATGAAACGCATTCAATCAGTAACGATCAAGGTGAATGTTAATTTAAAATGTATCATTTATTTAGTGTCTTGTACATTTTTATTAATTCAATTTAACTATTAACTATTTAATGCAAAGGATCCATCTCTATATACCTTTGCATTAAGCTTGTGTCACAGTGTACCTCTATGGAAGCTCTAGACAGAAAAAACTCTCATTGACAACCAGTGACCCTATAGTCTAGTAGACAGAGGCTCTGTCCTGGATCTCTATGGCAGGTCGAGGGTGGAGGTTGTGAGTTCAGATCCCTGCCTGGGCAAGAAATTATTTAATTAAATAACATGAAATAATTTAGAGACCTTTTGTGTCAGGGAATCCCTGGGAGATGTAGAAACACCATATATGGACAATTCATGATATATCCCCCCGGTAGACGTGGCACATCTACACAAAGGATTCTCTTCCCAATGTCTCCTCTGAGGATTCCTCTGCAGACAGATGCTATATGTCTATGTACATAAGTATATAAATCTATGTGATTGTAACTCACATGTGTCAGTATGCAAATATGTATATTTTTCTAACGGTGAAGCGGGGGCCCCATTCAGAGGTCGGCTATGGGGCCCTGTCTCTTCGAGTTTTGCCCCTAGATGGAATAAACATTACCCACCTTAACAATACCCACATATTCCTGTGCCATCACCCCCACTGTTCTCTGTATCCTGTCTTACAGTGTTATGAAATGTTATCACTGCAGTTAGTTACCAACAACAGTACCAGCCACCATGGATCCTGCGTCTCCTCAAGGCCGATGTCAGATCAACCTCTAGTTGTACATTGGTCATTTTTTCATCTGTCATTAGTATTTACAAATCATTGGCCTGAAATAAAGAAACACATTTGATAAGATTGTTTATACAGGTACAAAGTTCACATATGGATTTTTTACATTTTTGGGGTGGTTATTGCACAAGGAAAGGAAATAAAGTCTTCAGTCCCCAGTGACACAGAAACAGCTGCTTGTCCTTATCTAAAAAATGTGCCATGCGGAAGGCTAAACACTGAAATTATCTAAGATTATGTATGGCTGCTAAGGTGATCACAGCCATAGAAAACTGATGTGATCACTATTTCTTACATTTTCTGCACTCCGGTTCCTTAACGCTGGACATGATGAGACCTCGGCAGGGAATCGTGAAATATGCAATTATATAATATTCAGCTGTTTACAGAAGTCTAAGGTATAATCTCATTACAGCTGAATAATAGTTATTTTACATCCCACAGAACTACCCGCCTCGTAAAGGTGAATGGCTTGTTTTAATATTACTAGGAATCTAATTTTCTATGGTTATTTTGCATAGTTAATGTCCCCATTACAGCTTTAACAAGCTATTGTAAGACTGAACTTCTGAACCGGGGAATCTATTCCAATTCATCCTATGTAATGTATAATGGTTAGTTTCATCTATTAGTGTAATGAACACTACAAGCCAAGAAGCTATAGACCGTTATATGGCTATACGCCTTCTATCATTTACCAATGATGTAGCAAATAAAATGAAAATAATAATACATAGTCCTTATTTACAGCTGAGATGTATAGTGCAAGAGTTCTAGTCATTAATACCACTAAATAAATGCATGCATTAAGTGTCAACTTAAAGAGGACCTGTCACCCTTGAAAATGACACTAGGAGCTGCTTACTAGAGTACTACCCAGCAGTGTTACAATTATAGCGTTATTGGAAACGTCCAATAACGCTAGAAGACACTGCCGTGATGTACACTAGAAACGCCGGACCACTCTCAAAGTGGTTCCAGCGTATCCTGAGGGGGCGATGACTGATGGGGCGATGACTGATGCATGACGCTTGGCAGTGACTGCCGCCCTATGGAGTGGACGGGTGGTCCGTGGAAGAGGCAGCGCCCCAAACTGCACCCTCATGAATACGCCCGGCGTTTCTAGTGCACAGCACGGCAGTTGGAATATCATTGTAACACTACTGCGTTTGTTTTAGCACTAGGAGCTCCATACTTTAGTAAGCAGCTCCTAGTGCAGTTTTTAAGGGTGACAGGTCCTCTTTAAAGGGGTTGTACCAACTATTTAAACTGTGAATATCGGTTACAATGTGTTCAGTGAGTGTCTGTCTGCTGGGTGCCCCACCAATTACGAGGATAGGACCCAGTTATCTGGGACCCTAGTTATATCTAATGGGTGGAGCGACAGGATGAGCATGTCCCCTGCTTCCCCATTTGCTTGTATGTGGTAGTTGGAAATTGCCACGTTCATCGCTCAGCTATCTCTTGCACTCTCTTACAACTGATTTGTGCTGCCCACTAGTGAGAATTGTACCCCTGTGCTTTTGAGTGCTAGGGCTACTTACTTGTGATCAGTGGGGGTCCACACAGTTGGAATATTATTAAAAATAGAGTCCATTGGTTATAGAATAACTCACTGGTGTACAGCACCAAAATAATGATAATGACGTTTACGGAAGGGTGATAATAAGGGAGTTGACTCGGCTTCTTCTTGGGGGCTGCCCCTCCATGTATAAACAATGTTCACACAAACCTATTGCATAGTGATAACACATCACAACACACAAAAGTAGAGAACATAAACTTGTTCTATTTTAATGTTTATTTAATAAAAGTTATATTTTAAATACTCATTTTTTTCCATCTTATCCCCCTCCACAAAGTGGACTGTCACTTTCCTTCTGCACTTTCTCTCTCCATTTGCCTGCTGTAATTTCATGGCAGCAGCACACAGTGGGAGGGGGGAAGTGCTGAGGGAGAAGGGGGTAGCCAGAGCACACAGGGGTTCTACTAGAGGCCTTCTGTCTCATTAGACTAAAAGTTAATTAGAAGAAAGGAGGCCATGGATAACAAACATAAGAAGATTACCACAGTCACAGCACCTGGATCTATGAGTGTCTCTGGTCCATCATTGAATTTGATTCTAGATTTCCTTTGCCTCAGAATAAAGTGGTATGTTGGTACACAATAGCACATATGGGGTATGTTAAAGCGCCCTGTATTTTGTGTATTTAGGCAACTATTGTTAAGGGTCACATACAAAATGCCAGTGATGAAATCTGATTCTATTTAGTGTGTTTAACCAGACTTAACATACCAAGTGAGCTGTGGATGAGTTTTTTGACTGGGTCCTCATCACATAAACATATTTCACAAAAGAGGCCAATATGGCCTCACAAAAGACCCATTGGTCAAGGGATAGGGAAATAGTAGATTTTTCCCATTAAAAGCGTAAATCTTTATTTCAATTAGTTAAAATTGTTTCTTGACACTACCAGAATGTTTAAAAATCTACAGTCAGAAGGGGTTGATATTTCTCAGTGTCGTTCTAAGCTCTAGCGGCAAAAGGCTTCTGTATTTTTTATATTTTATATTATTTTAGTAGAGGTGGCTACTCAGGGCTTATAGCTCCTATATTTTTTTTCAACTATCCCAAGTGTGTTCATGGGATCTATGGATGGGTCACCTAGGATCGGTATAGCTCCAGAGAAGTGGGGTGGACTGTATAGTGCTCATACGTTTATTATTATACTATGCTTGCAACCACTAGGTGTCCCACTCAGGCTCTCACTCTAGTTGTCCATAGTGTGTCAAAATTGTATTGTTGCAACTTTGTTGCTAAACACTAGTGTCCTTTATTGGTAATCTATTTGGTTAGGTCCCTCTATCATACCACTATTTCTCTTTTGGAGATATTTCATAGATGTCCATTCATCCATACAGCCACTCTACATCCATTTGTAGTCTGCTACATTCACATACACTCTTTGGTACTGCCGCTAATCTTCTAGCTCCAATTCAACCCTCTGTTCTGCTAAATAAAACCTAACTAAACACTACAGCCCCCCCGACATGTTTCGCCACATCCGTGGCGTCCTCAGGGGTGCCGGGGCTAAGTGTTTAACCAGACTTAATTTGCAACGACTTTGGCAGTAATTAAAGGAACCCACAAAACCTAGATTACCGGAGCAAAGACCATCTCTGCTAATAAATGCAGATCACAAAAGAATGACAGTGACTAATGCAATAGTATAGGCCAGTGATGGCGAACCTTTTACAGACCAAGTGCCCAAGCTACAACTAAAATCTACTTATTTACTGTGGAGTGCCAACATGGCATTTTAAGCAGTAACTTATTGCTACCTGTTCTTCCTCAATTTTCAATCGTATCAACCCCCTGAGGACACCAATACAATTGAAAGAAGGGCGAATGCAGACTCTCATTGTAGCTTCTCTCTGGGATCTCTCTGTAGAAGGAGAATGGTGGGTCCAGCAGGATGACCTCCAAAGACATTGCAGTTCTGTCAACAGCCTCTCACTTTTCCCACAGTTACAAACCGTGAATAAAATGTCGCTTTAAAACAGTATCCCTTACGTTGCCTGGGACTGCAGGATTTGGTTCTACATGGTGAAATCTATCCTGAAGTGATGGTCTGAGTGCCCACAGAAATGGCTCCGAGTACCACCTCTGGCACCCGTGCCATAGGTTTGCCACCACTGGTATAGGCCATAGGCCAGTATCTGTAACCTGGTTTCTGGTGCCATTTTTAGTTTTGAATGGTAGAAGTAACAGGGAGGAGGGGCAGACAGAGCAGGGAAGAGAGTGAAACAGTGTAACAGCCTGTGAAGCCAGAGCACAAAGCCCTTCTTTCTGGCATAATTTTAAAAGTTTATTTTAAGAAGAAAGAAGGATAACAAATATAAGAAGATTACCACAGTCACGGTGCCTGGATCTATGAGTAAGTGTCTCTGGTTTATCCATGCTTGATTTGATGGCAGATTTCCTGTAAAGTAGATTTGCCTTTAACAATAGTAAGATAGTTGACATACGGCTGAAAGTAAAATAACATGTCTTTGTAAGATGGATCGGAATATAACACCTTAGAGAAGAGATTTCCCTTTGACCTTTTCAGAGGTCGGAGTTTATTTAGCTGGATGTTCTCTTTCTGACAGGTGAATAGAATGACAAGCTGCTAAATAACTACAGCTCTATTTTCATATCTTGAAAGCATAAAAAATTCTGAAAGGAAAGTGTCAGCTTACAATAGTACTAAGACTTACAGTGTTTCTGCATCTTATCCAATATGTGATGTGCTATAGCAGTGATGGCAAACCTTTTAGACACCAAGTGCCCAAACTACAACCAAAACCCGCATATTTTTCCACAAAGTGCCAATGCGACGATTTAAGCAGTAACTTATTACTCCCTGCTCTTTCACAGGTTCAAATTGTATAGGCACCTGAGGACACCAATACAGTAGAAAGAAGGAGAAGAAGTTTGGATTAACATTGTAGCTTCCTTCTAGGGTTCTGGGCTGCCTGGGACTGCAAGAGGTCCTGTTTGGCAAACTCTACCCTGGGGTGATGGCAAGAGTGCCCGTATAGAGGGCTCCGAGTGCCACCACTGGCACCCGTGCCATAGGTTCGCCACCACTGTGCTATAGCTTCTAACCTAGTCCTGTTCTTAGCTTTTCTCTTCTCTGCCTTAACAGAGCTCTCCTTAGAGAGGGATTTACACCTTTTTAATGTGCTCTGAATTTTTCATTGTTACGGCTGTTCAGGGAGAGGAGAGCTGCTTTTGTTTGAGTGACAATTGAATCATTTGCAGAGGAAATAGACATCAACTCATTTTGTCTCATCCAAAAGTAAGGTCCTGGGTAACAACACTCTTAGGATTGCTGTTAAATGAAAAACCAAACTTTTGGGGCTTATTTTATACAAAACACCTAAAACAAAATGTTATGATTCTCGACACATTATGGCTCTCAGATGATACATTTTATTGGAATGGTTTTCGCTACCTTGTATGGCTTACGACTGCAAGTGATTTAATATTGCTGTGGGGCCTTGGCATGAACTGGAAGGCTGGCAGACTATATCGCTACCAGTGTATTACAGAGTATCGTAAATTCTATGCATAACTAACAAAAAAGCTGCATTTTAGCTAGGGTCTGATTTAGCTATAGCCACAGCTATTTGTCTTCCTGGAAGAAAACCTTTCTAGAAGGAAAAATGGGTCTACTTATATGTTAAATATACAGTGGGTGCTGTGGGACTGAGGGGAGGAAATCCACAGAGAGACAAGGGGGGGGGTGGCTGTGAAAAGTGCACCGCATTGTTCTGCTTTACCTTCTAAGAGCAAACGCACAAGACTGAAGGTGCACTGGTTGGGAAGAGTCCAAGGTGCCAGACAAGGTGTCTCCAGGTTAAGCTTTACTAGACTTTTAAGGAAGTCTACCAGAAACCTAATTATACCATAAGTAATAACCTATGTTTTCCTATGATGTAGCAGATGAATAAATCATTTTGTACAATCAAGATTTAAAGTGTCATCTAGTCTATTAAAGAAGGCTTCACATCCAGCTGTGATTTTAGAGAATTATCACACTTCAAAGAAAAGCTCATGATTGGGAAGAACACTCGTATGAATGAACATTTTGGTCATTGTTGTGATTGTTATGTAAATGGCATTTTAAGAGAATAAATTGTAAAATCTTAAAAGAGACAAGTATAGTCAAATGCACTAACCCCAACTGAGTAGAGAATCCAATGGCAAAAAAGGTAATACAATGAGGAGCCATGGATCCGCACACATAGAAGAGGATAGAAAGAGGCATATCAAAGAAATAAAACATTGCACAACCTGATGATTTAACTCAAACAATCCCTGGATAGTCCCCTGCAGAGAGTCTATTCATCAAGGGGAATATTCTCCATTTAGAGAAAGAGTTAATCATTAGTCTCCTTATCTGTCTGAAGTGGACAGTCCTCGGAAGGTTTTCAGATACACTGCTCACTAAAGGAGAATGCAGCAGAAAAAGGCTCCGAGAAGCTGCTCTAATTAAGCATATTTCAAAGTTTCCTATTAGAACCAGCAGTGTTCATATCTAAAATAAAAATAAAAAAATAGCTTCAAAAGTTTGGATGGTTTTAAAATGACTGTGGCTACATTTAGCCTAACTCTCATAATATCTAATGCATGTTACTAAATCTGCTAAAATTACATTAAAAGTAGTAAAAAGTCAAACACATTCACTAAAGTAGCAATGGGTAAGTGGAGATTATACAGTAGAAAATGTTACTGTGTTTCCACTTTGACCTGCACTCCATAGCGTTTTGTAATGAACCTAACCGAAACACAAACAATGAATTCTCCTTTTACACCTACGCCTTCTTCCTGCTCTCAGCTTAAGGAAGCTCGTCTCTCCAATCTGACAGCGCTAGTGTTGAGCCTCAGCCAATATGAGAACAATGTTTGTGGCGCTTGACTTGCATTCAGGCACATCAAACTGTACACAGTACAGAATCCGATCCATAGTAACAGCGCTAATGTCAGATGGTGGAGCAGTGACCTTCACAGCCAAGGTGCAAAAAATGTGAGTGTCGAGTGCAGCAGATGTTGCTGAGATTTCTTCATACTCCTCTTCTTTATAATTGAGGGGATTTGTTAGTGTTAGCTGAAATAAAACATTGCATAATTCTTGTGTTAATAACTGTATATTTCTGTATATGATGCTTTGTAGCTTAACTATTGTGTTGTGCCATTTAATTGTCAAAATGTAAAATTTTTCCTTGTTGCCGTTTTTTTTGCCTTTTGTTGACAGTTATGCTTTGATTCTAATAGTGGAATTTCCTAGATTGTTTTCTAGTCCTATCTACATACAGGTTCCATCTGGGCAAGATGGTTTTCTGCCAAAATAATACAGCATGGCTAAAGCAAATCTTTAGTTATGTCCTTCATATGAAGTATGTTTTTGGTTATCAATAGATCACACTCTGCATTATGTCATACTGTATAACAGGAGAGCTTTATATTTCTATAAAACTCATGAGACTGTAGGAGATAACAATAGCTTATGTATCTGAAATGTGTTCTCTTGTTATTATGAAAGGGTATATATTAAAGCAAATTGAATTGTTTCTCCATTTCGGGACACCATTTTTACATAGCAACAAATTTTTACTTGCGTGGAGATGCTTGGTGATGAGAGTTCTCCAGTGAAACTCAAATTAGGTGAATTATGTGATCTGAAAGAGGAGATTCTTAACTTTAATATAACACCAAAATCTTGTTAGTAGGTTCTATAGAACTGAGGTTACGAGTGTCTGCTCATTTTTACGATTTTCTTGTTTCGCACGGGTAAATGGGCAAGAATTCACATAAAAGAAGGAATTCTAGAAAATACCTACCTATAAAATTCCCTACCCTTCCCGAGAATGCTAGTAGTTTAGTGGGGTAAAATATGAGGATAACATCCCTTTAATGCCCTTTCGCGTTATTAAAATATGCATAAAATAGGTTTTACAGAATTTATAAAAACTTTAAAGCTACATACTGTTGACCAGGGCCGATTCTAGTCTTTTTGCTGCCTAAGGCGAAAATTGAAAAAGCCGCCCCTCGCGTCCAATGATGCTACCTCACACACTAGTAGTCAGTCAATGACACAGGCATTTATGACATCTAGCACCTTACAGTTGATGATCTGCTCCATCAGGATGAGGACTTCCTTACGATTTCTTCAGGCCATGGTTTATCTCTGCTGAATTCACAATCAAATGTCTTCAACTCCACACAGCGCCCCTAAAAACAACCATAGTCACTTGTGTTATACTGTAAAACATCTTTTATATATTCCCCCTAATAAATTATAGTATCTACAGCACCCACAATTTATACCTGTACCATACCTGTTTTATTTAAATACAATTCCCATAATTTTTTATAACAGCCCCATATACATACTTTAATATAATATAAAATTGAATGATATACAGTTCTTCCTACAAGGCCACCCAGATTAATTAAATTCCAGCCCATATATACAGATCCCCTATAGACAGTATATAGCACCATGCCACATGCTATACACAGCCTCCCCCAGCAGCACACAGCCTCCCCCCTTTATACACAGCCTCCCCCCTTTATACACAGCCTCCCTCAATAGTACACAACCTCCCCAAGTAATGCACACAGCCTCCTCCAGCAACACACAGATTCCTACATTACACATAGCCTCCCCCAGTGTACACAGCCTCCCCCTAGTATTCACTGCCGCCCTTCAGTAGTACGACGCCTCCCCCAGTGTACACAGCCTCCCCCTAGTATTCACTGCCGCCCTTCAGTAGTACGCAGCCTCCCCCAGTGTACACAGCCTCCCCCTAGTATTCACTGCTGCTCTTCAGTAGTACGCAGCCTCCCCATTGTACATAGCCTCCCAAGTATACAAAGCCTCCCCCCAGTATACAGAGCCGTCCCCATTATATACAGCCGCCCCCATTATACACAACTGCCCCATTATACACAGCCTGCCCCAGTATATACTGCCTCCACCAGTATACACAGCTCCCCCCAGTATACACAGCCTCCCCTCAATATACACAGCTTCCCCCAACTACACACAGCCTTTTCCAAGTGTACACAGCTTCTCTCCAGTATACACAGACTCCCCCAGTAATGCACCTCCTCCCCCAGTATACACAGCCTCCCCCCAGTATAGCACAGTTTCCCCCTAGTATAGCACAGCATCCCCCCAGCATATACAATCGCCCACAGTATAAATAGCCTCCCCCGGTAATAGTATATATAGTAAATGGGGCTTACCATCCCAGAGTTAGACTTTGATTCTATGAAAACTTCTCTTTCCAGACAGAATTTAGTAGAATTCATACATTTTGATCCTTCAATGTGGATAACTGTGTGGTCATGTCATCCTGCCTACATTTAGATTTACTACCGTAATTCTGGGTTCATATTTTGCTTTTGGACTTGTTGTTGGTCTTGTTTTCCTGGAAAGCTCTTGATGTATACGTTTAGCATGTCTATATACTTCTACTGTCAGACCTAGGCCAGTAGAATATTAATTTGGCCTTTCGTCTGTTAAATAAACGTCGCCATACAGCTGAAAACACAAAATAGAAAAGTACAATAGACTATTGTTTTTCATCCAAATGGCTTCTGAAAGGAAAAATATCCATTTAACGGCTGCCATAATAGCATAAGGGTGGTGGATGCCACTGTATGTCATTCATCACTAGCCACAGCTAAACGTAGACCTGGGTCTTCCGCCTATAATCTAACTGTCCATATATGGAGACACCCTGAAGACTGAAGGTAACGAATCACTGCCGATTGCCAATGCGCACTTCTGCCTGATGCCATTCTGTGGCGCCTGTCACTATCCGCAACTAAACGTAGACCTTGGAAGAAGGCAAGCCGGCAGCACTCCGGTGAATAAGGGTTGTTTTATTTCACAAGTGGATACAGCAACGTTTCGGCTGACTCTATGCAGCCATTCTCAAGTGAGAATTGTTGCATAGAGTCAGCCGAAACATTGCTGTATCCACTTGTGAAATAAAACAACCCTTATTCACCGGAGTGCTGCCCGCTTGCCTTCTTCCTTTGGACCTTTTTGGGTCTTGGAGTCAGACCCATCGAGCCTGCACCCATTTCAGGATTCCAACCCGTTATCTCACTGTGCCGCCCTTCCCTACCTGTGATTCTAAACGTAGACCTTGGATGTTCCTTCCCTGAAATATGAAAACTTTCTGAATGAGATGTTAGTTTTATCATTTGTATTATCTTTCCTTTTTTTCTTGTGGTCCCACCACTGGTAGGACATGGTCCGGAAGGGTAAATTTAATTTCATATGTTATTGTTGATTTGATTTGCATAAGACATGAAGTGACAAATACAGAATATCCTTACTTCACCACACTAGTGATGTATCTATTCACACAACCCACGCACATGTGCTATCCATTGTTTTGATGTGATAGGCAGTCACAATTCTTCTAATCCCTTTAATCATCTCTAGTAGCAGCTCATGTAACTAGATTAATCCCACATAAAAGATACTGCAGATTTCCTTGGAAACAAGATCAACAGGTTTTTGTGTAATCAATCACGATTTGTACCTCTAACTAGGAGCGGAACGGGGGCTAATGATGGTAGTCTTACTCATCGTGTTGTGATTGAGCTGTCAATGTAGCTTTACACCTTCAGAACTTGTTCCTCACAAGGTTGGCTACGCTGCAGCCTCTAATAGTAGCTTCAGTTTTCTATTCCCTTAGCCTGGGGCCTGGTATATTTAGGTCACAACAGTGCTTAGATGTCAGCTTGCTTCCAGCGCAGTGTTATGCCGAACTCAAAACATTAGCCCTGACTATTAGTCAAAATTAAGAAGAAATAAATACAATCTTTCTATTCTATTGGTGATAGGCCCTGGATTTGTGTTGTCTCGAAAAACTTTGAATAAAAGAGTTTTGTCATTTTAAAATAGGTGTGGCAGAAAAAAAAGTGTTAGGCACAGGGGCAGATTAAGACTTGCCATGGGCCCTGGGATGTGTGAATATTATAGCCCAGTGGTGGCGAACCTATGGCACGGGTGCCAGAGGCGGCACTCTGAGCCCTTTCTGTGGGCACCCAGCCCATCACCCCAGAATGAAGTTCACCAGACAGGACTCAAAGAATCTACCTGCAGAATATTCCTACAATGATAGGTGAATTTTCCCTCCTTCTTTCAACTGCATTGGTGTCTTTAGGAGGCTGAAGGATTGAAAGTTGTCAATGAACAAAGAAATAAATAACTGCTTAAATTACTGTGCTGGCACTTTTCAATAAATAAGTGGCTTTTGGTTGAAGTTTGGGCACTCAGGCTTTAAAGGGTTAGCCTTCACTGTTATAGCCCCTACAAGTCTGGAATCACTACCTACATATAGATGAAGAATCAAGCTTCTTAGGGATTAGAGGATGGATCCCTTCTGCCTGATTTCATTCTGTGGTTTCAGGTTCTTTGGGGCACCTTGAAAGGTCCTATACATGTGTATTGAGAGAAGGAACAGATTTTATGGGTGAAGGTCTTTGTCAGTATCAAAATTGGTGGGTGGTTTGGGTGGCCCCTAGAAGGCTTGGACTCCAAGCTACCGCCTAAACCACCTGTATTATAATCTACTACTGGTTAGGCCATTGGGATATGGACTTGGAGATTTATGTTATGGCCCAATGGAGTCATATTTTACCATTCATATTGTTGACAACAAGGCATTGCTTATGTTTGTGAACGGGAAAAATGCAGATATTTCTGTATTTGTACTCTATGTTTTTCATTGTGTTTATGTGGGAAGAAATTTTGTAATTTTGATTGTAATACAGGTAATTATTCAGATTTAGTTTTAATACAATCGCAGAACATACCAGACAATGCTGTGGTAGGTCGAGTGTTTGAGAAGGTGTGTGTCATTTTTTAGCTTTTGACAATACAATGACACTCCTTTATTGCCAAGAGACTCGCTGTCAACATATAATTACATGGTGTATTTCAGAGCACTGCTGTCTGTTATAGTAGTGATTGTGTGTTCAATTCCACTTTTGACTTTTTAGATTTGTTTCTGAGCTTAGTTTGGCGCAGTTCTGTTTGTTGTGTCATATCTTACATGGTGAAAAGTTCTCATGAGAAGGATAGTGAATACGTCTCCTTGTACCTGTAAATGCACACACCACCAAGAATAAGCCAACAATGAACCTAGTCAAGATAGCCCCTGTGTTCCTTTGTTGAGGACTTATTTCTAGAGAACGTAAAAATGGGGCTCATTTATTAAGGGTTGCACGCTGCACTTTTGTTGGACAGTTCACCTTTTTCAGCACTGGGATTGTGGCATATGCGATCCTTTTGTGGCGTAGCAGCGCTGGATTCCATGTGACACAAATTAGGGGGCGTGCCATCGGAGAGTGCGACTCATTCGGACTGAGCGCCATATTTAACTTTTAAATTGTATAGCAAGCCCTAGCCCTAAGATGCACTACTAAAAAGATGGGGAACTCTGTGGGACCTGAGCGGAGAAGCGACACATACACGATTTCGGACACACGGTCTTAGTGAAACGCCGCATTATAGTCGGACAATGCACTTTCTGTCAACTCCAGTGACCGGGTAAGTAAATGTGCCCCATTGAGTGAGTATTGTATACTGTACTTGACTTTATATAGGTTCAGGGAGAAAGAGAGATGTCTCATAATTTATAGCCCCTGAAAGATTTCCGCAGCTGCCTTGTTGTCTGGAGAGGTCTGCCATCACCATGACTCTCATCCTTGTTTTGCAGTGTGTGTAGATTTTCCTGTCTGCATATACGTAGGTTCACGTCCACCCTCTGTAAAATAGGGCTGAGCAGTGATGGGTGCTGATGGTTGCCTTCACACATGGTAACGATGTTGGACTGGGATACCAGGGGCCCAACAGTAAAATTCCATATTGGGACCAACCATTGCATAGCTACATGTACAGTTTGTTACATAGTCTGTCCATGTATGATTACATAGGATGGTTGACATTCTGCATATCTGTATGAGATTAATTGAGGATACCCTGTCCAGCATTTCTAATGCAGAGCCTGGGGGACCACCGGTGGATCAACCTGTTTACCTGTGGGTCAGTTATTATCAGTGATGGCAGTGTGTTTCAAAGTAAAAGTGCCCACATATACTGTACAGTACTGCATATATAAAAATAATGAAAAATAAGAATGCTTTCAAAATTAGAAGTTTGATACTCGAGAAATATATACTTGAGTATAAGCCTAGTTTTTCAGCATAGAAAAATGTGCTGAAACCCCAAAATCGGCTTATACTCAAGTAAAAAAATAGGTAGTTACGGTAGTTATACGGTAGTTATTAAAAATGCAATGTGTGTGTATTGTATTGTGTGTGATATGCACTGACAACAGCATCAGTTCTTCTAGGTAGACATGCACATAGTTTTTGTTTGTACTCATCAGGGAGGCTTTTCCAAATATTGTCGGGGACTAACCACAGATTTATAGCCTCATGTAATCCTAGCAGACTGAATGATGTTGAGATCAGGGCTCTTTTGGAGGTCTCCTTGTTCTCCACTACATCGGTTGTATGTTTAGGACCATTTCTGCAAAATTCTGTCATAGCTCAGGGGTCTGTTGTCATCATGGTTCTGGTTAGCCTACAGTTGTCTTTTCTAAGGGCTAACCTCATATTGGTCCACTTATAAAACAGGCCACCTTTTATACAGGCAGTCCCCAGGTTACGTACCATATAGGTTCTGTAGGTTTGTTCTTAAGTTGAATTTGTATGTAAGTCAGAACTGTATATTTTATAATTGGAACCTCAGTGAATTTTTTTTTTGGTCTTTGTGACAATTGAATTTTAAAAATGTTTTATTGTTATAAGAACCAGGATTAATGATAAAGCATCATTGCAGACACCAATTACCAGAGGTCTGTTTGTAACTAGGGGTCATCTGTAAGTCGAGTGTTCTTAAGTAGGGGACCGCCTGTGTTGTGTTTGCATATATATTTTATATTTACAAGTCATATATATGGGGCATGAAAGTACCGTAAGCTCAATCAAAAGTCAAGTGAACTGCTAAACAGCCAATCAAAACAGTGGTGTTCCATGAAGACCTTTTGCATATTTTACGAAGATCAGACAGTTGCATTGATGCTTGGTCGATCATCCCTGTTTCCAGACGTGTTTTACTTAGTGTTTGTTGTACAGTCCTGAGTCAAGGCTGCTACTCGTTTCCTGGGGCATCATTTGGCTTCATGACTTTGTTGTTTGTAGGATCCATGATGAATAGGACAGATCTGTTATGATCTGTACACATTTTTTCTGTCATCTTATAATAAGTCTGTCAGTTTTGCTTGTTTTTACTGGACTGAATAGAGCCGGATGACAGTCATTTAGACAGTCTAAAACAAACTGAAACCTGATAAGTGTGTGCCATATATATGTATACATATATTTGTGTAACAAGAGGTTGGGATTATGACATGCTTGCAAAATTCCCTAACCTCTGAGATTCTTGGCAGTATCTGATAACTAAACAAACACACCCTCTAAAGGAGAATACATGGCCTGTGTATAGTAACGGCTTGCTCTACCATTAAGTGTAATATGAATGTGTTAGAAAAGTGTCTGTATTGCCCCTGTCACTCTATAGGGTTTTCTACTGTTTCTAAAAAAATGCATCAAAGTATATGTAACCAGCACATTCTGTAAGTGGAGTAAAATACTTCCTTCTGTACTCAAATAGTTTCTAGTCTAGTGATATTACAGAAGCATGAAATCCCAGGGAGAGTGTTTTTAAATGTCACAGAAATCCAGGGCAAACTGGAAATCCAATCTACAACATTAGATTGTGTTAGTCCCAAAGATGTCTAGATACTGAAGCAAGATAGATGTTATACTAACTCCTCTGTGACTTTGGTTCTGTTTCTAATTTACAGAAAAAGAGACATTATTGGTAAGTTTGTATGAATACATATAAAGAATGTCACCTGCTGTGACCCCCAATTATTGTGAGCATAAAGCATCAGGATAATGTCCTTTCAATTTATATACATATATTGGCTTTACTGTAGATCGGATATTGGTTGAGAGTTGTAGTGATATACTATTGTATCAAACTGGGCTTCCCCCTCTTTTTGGTTTTTGTTGTCTAATATATTGGCTTTACTTGGTTTTCACATGGACCGCAGATCTCCATTGATCGATTGAGAGCAGACTGGGAGCAATGATGTTAAAGGGAACCTGTGGGAGATGATATGCCGTCCACCAAAATCATCAGATGTGAGTCCGATGTGTCTCACAGAGTGATGTCATACAGGTTGATTTTGGACGCTAAACCAAAGGTTCATAGACCTATAGTTGGTTTAGGGTACCATATTGACTTGGCAGGTTCTTTGTAAATACATTGTGCATGTGACAGCTGAGTCACTCCACGGCTTCACCCCTGGGTGTGAGAGTGCAACATGTTAATTCAGGTGTGACTCAGCCATACCATGAATAATGTAAATTACATTATCACTCCCTTTATGATGCGACTGAAAAGCCTAGAGACTAAAATACCAGGACTGTCATGAGTATGTGAGGTGGTCCACTCATACACTCATGACTGCAATAAAGACTGCTCTAGACACTGGGGCACATTTACTTACCTGTCCCGTTGACGCCGCCGATCCGGAATGTCCGATGAGGATTCAGAGCTGCCGCAATTCACTAAGATCGTGTGTGTCCAATTTCCTGCATGTGTCGCTTGCCTGCTGATGTCCGCCAGAGTTCACTTTCTTCTTCCCGGTACATGTGACTGCTGACAAATCATTGATCAATAGCAATCAGCAGTGTGTACATCTAATGCTGCATTCACACGATGATGTGCCCGCTGTACCGTAGCACGCGGGCCATGCGGCGGCGCCTGTGAGAGGAGGAGGGGGTGAGCGCTGCTCACTCCTGTCCATCTCCATAGCGATATATGGCGCACGGCACCGTATTACATATCTTTCTGAACGGCTCCTGTCTATGGTCGTCTTTGAGGGACTTATATACAGCGTTAATAAGTCGGCTGTATATACGTCCCCCATAGGGTCATGTGAATATAGCCTAAGACACACACAGCGATGGTGACCAAGGTGCCATCGCCGCAACGTTGTTTAAGTGAAAGTGCCTGTGTCATAGAGTAGAGCGGCATCTACTCCTCTCTGTGACCCAGGGGCCATTGCGTAAGCAACATTAGCAGCGGCGCCTGGGTCATAGAGAAGAGAGCGGGAATGATGAGCAGCTGCTGAAGGGAGAGCAGGTAGGTTAGTATTCCCACAGTACCTGTCTACTGGAGGCATTTGCTGGTGCTTCCTATCTACTGGAGGCCTGTGCTGTGACTACCTATCTACCTTGGGCATGTACTGTGGCTACCTATCTATTGGGGAGCATGTACTGTGGCTACCTATCTACTGTGGAGCATGTACTGTGACTACCTATCTACTGTGGAGCATGTGCCCTGGCTACCTATCTACTGGGGGAATGTGCCCTGGCTACCTATCTAATGGGGGCATGTGCTGTGGCTACCTATCTACTGGGGGGGGCATTTGCTGTGGCTCCCTATTTTCTAGCAGGCATGTGATGGTGCTACCTATCTACTGGGGGGTATGTGCTGTGGTTACCAATATACTGGGTTACATGTGGCTACCTGTCTATTTGGGGGCATGTGCTGGGGCTACTTTTCTACTTGGGGCATGTACTGGGGCTACCTATCTATTGGGGGGCATGTGCTGTGGCTACCTATTTTCTAGCAGGCATGTGATGGTGCTACCTATCTACTGGGGGCCATGTGCTGTGGCTACCTATCTACTGGGAGCCATGTGCTGGCTAACTAGTTACTGGGGGGCATGTGATGTGGCTTCCTATCAACTGGTGGGGGCATGTGGCATGGCTACCTATCTACTGGGGGGCATGTGCATATTGTATGGCTCTCACAGAATTGCATTTTAAAATATGTGGTGTTCATGGCTCTCTCAGCCAGAAAGGTTCCTGACCCCTGGTCTAGAGCCACATAGAGAAGTGAACCTCCTCCTATTTAAGTATTTACTTATATTTTTTTAATCAATATCTGTCAGACCTCTTTATTAACTGCAAGATTATTTTGTTATATTTGCTATATTTAGCGTTGAATTACAGTTCAGAAGCTCTTGGTGGTTAATCTATGTTCTGTTTAGTTTTATGTTTTTGATTGACAAGTTTCAAGTGGTTTCTGCTTTAACTCTGGAAAGATGTTTGACCTTGTATCGCCTTTGATCAGAATGCAGGGAAAAGGGTAGGAAAGCTTTCTGCATTCTGGTACATACAGAACTGAGGCTACATGAGCGAGATAGGACTACACGTTACTTGTCTAGTACTGGACATCTGTCATTGTGCCAACAAGCTGGCATTCTAACCTGATAAAGTGCTGTTCACTTTTACTTGTCACCTAGTGGAGGCTGCATTTTTGTGGACTGATCAAATAGTCATCCCATTCTTTTAGTCATCCCAAGAACAAAGTGTCTCATGTCCCAGTGACCCTGCTGAGTAGATAGCTGTATCACGGTGGTTTGGATCCCCAGTCTGATGCATTTGGTACAAGCTAGCAGATGCTCTGCTTTATGTATAAGAGGACTTATCTGGTAATTAATAAAACATTATACATAATAGATGCTGGGAATGAAGTAGCTAGGTTTCCTTCCATGCTCTTCACACACAATATTTTATTTAAAAAAGGGAGTGGGTTCAATAACTGCTGGGACCTTCTACTGATTTTGGAAACATTATTTAAATTGTGCACTAAAAGCCGCAATCATCGGATATGTGATCCGTTGTTGTGATCGCAATAAAGACTGCCCTACGTGCAATCACGGACATTAATTTTCCCATGGGGTCACATGAGAAATTGGAATGGTCTTAGAGGGCCACACTAATCTACTTAACTGAGTTCTATCCAATACCTATATTGTATACAGTAGCTGTATTGTATGCCCAGCACATTGCTGCAGCAACTCCACTAACACATGAAGCGCAAGCGGACCAAGACTGGACAAAAAGTTGCCTTCAAAATAAAAGCAGTGTAGTTGTATTTTGTCCTCATTTTAAGGTCCTCAATTTTGTGCACCTATCACTGTACGATTGATGTTGTAGTTACACATTGGGGCAGATGTATAATAAGTCTGCCTTTGTCTATTAGTTTTTTGGGACTTTTCTTGGCTTTTCTACTGGTCAGATGTATCTTAGCGGTTTTTCCTTATTGGTACATATGGGGGCACATTTACTAAGAATGGTGCAAACTGCACTACGTGTGGCTTGGCTGTGTATAATGCAGGGTGCGCCAGATTCAGGATTTGTGGCACCCCGACAATTCTGTCAGATAATACTCATGGAATCACAAATTCTTTGGTATTAATATCTTCATTTATTTTGCTTGCAATGAAAAAACACAAAAGAGCATGAAAAAAAGTCAAATCATTGATCATTTTACACAAAACTCCAAGACCATGTTCTTTTTTTTGAAGGCCTCTTTTTTTTCCTGTAAACTATGTTGATGCTCTTCTTTTGTGTTATCTGACCAGAGAACATTCTCCGAAAGCATTTTAGGCTTTCTCAGTTATCTCCATCTTTGGAGATGGACTTGTAGCCTTGAGATTGCTCATGCCTCCTCACAATTTTGATTCTCAAGTCCTCAGACAGTTCTTTGGTTCTTTCTTTTCTCCATGCTCAATGTGGTACACACAAGGACAGAGGTTGAGTCAACTTTAATCCATTTCAACTGGCAGCAAGTGTGATTTAGTTATTGCCACCACCTGTTAGGTGCCACAGGTAACTTACAGGTGCCACAGGTAACTTACTGGTGCTGTTAATTACACAATTAGAGAAGCTTCACACGATTTTTCAAACAGTCCACCCCCTTTTTTATGTTTGGTGTGGAATAATATATAATAACAATACAGGATACAGACTCTAACTTATCATTCAGTAGTAGGCACTGTGGTAAATCTAGTACAGATTAAGACATTCAGACGGCTGCAGGAGGGAGGAGGGGTGAGCGCTCTCTATAGATCTCCAGAGGTCACAGTGCGTTGAGACAGTGGGTGCTCTCTGTACCATGACCAGGTGCCATAGACCTATATTGGGCCCGTAATATGGCCACAAAGTTTGTGACTAGATCACGGCCCACATAATAGCCGTGTGCATAAAGACTATCTTGCTGTGAACTCTCTCCTAATAAATCCTCCCCGTTGTCTATAGGCATATCATAATAGAGAGCAATATAATGATGCGGTGATCCTGCTTACAGGTCTTTACTGGCACAGCAGTAGATAGCATTATGTTGCCATATTTCCGATTTTACATTCCCCGCCAGACCTATCTGAGAGTCAATATACTCTGATGGTTGACGTGCTCCAGCATCAGTACTTCAGCTTATTCAGTATTTTGTGAAGATCATTTCAGGTCTGTTTGCTCTGTACCTGGAGAGCACAAGAATAAATCAGAGACATCCACCTGAGACATTTTAATCCTGAAGCTTCATAATATGGGATTGTTTTATAACATCGGGGCTAAGGTGGGAAGTAAATCCGTTATGAACATTACAATATGTCTTAAAACTGACAGTGAAGTTAATGAATTCTACCGGCGCCTAGCCCTGCAAGGATTCTATCTCTGTAAATTTCAGTATATCTTTCTTTCCCCTTAACTCCTTAATATGATTTTGTAAATTATACACACAAAGTCACCTGAAGGCAATGACTGGTGTCTGTATATTTACTTTGTTCTTCTGCTATTTCAAATATATGGAGCATGTGGCTTTTATACGTTTAGAAGTCATTGGGTCCAGACACTCTGATTTTGTTTCAAGGTTTCCACTTATTCTATGTGATTATATTATATGATTATATATGAATTGAAGGGGAAAACTTTGGTGCCATGCCTACTGTGCATGTATTTTAGATGCATTGTTGGAATGGTGTTCCTTGGGTTTACCAGATAATATTCTTGGGGCCCATCTTTCATCCCAAAGGAAAAAGACCCTACTAGCCTCCAAAGAAGGTTGTTTTCTTCTGTATCTATGGGGTCCAATAGTAGGTTAGCCATTCATAAGCTCCATCTTTTATATGCACCTTGTATCCTCTTTTTTTTCTTTCAGCTAATAAGCATTATATTAAAATTATTAAATTGAGCATATTATGTATTGGAACTCTTTAATTTTTTCGCATGTAGATTTTTTCTTTAGTTTCTTTAATTTGCTGCCGCAGTAAATAACTTTCCCATGCTACAGGCTAGATGTCCTTCTCGTCCTGATTTCTATCAGATTTATCCTAGGAACCTAATGTGTGTTGGGGGAAAAAGCCATAAACACAAGTAACAGTCAGGGGTAAATGTTTAGTCTTATTCTCTTAATTTTTTCGGAAACATTATTGTTTATAGATGGCAGGGCCTCAGGAAGTTCAGCATCGAGTTCTTGTTGTGCATGCCGGAAAATCGCTCTTACTTTGATCCTGCGCGTTGATTTTGTGTTTTGAAGGATGTTTATTTTATTCCTTAACTTTGATACAGATTCCTATCATTATTTTACCCACTGCTACTGGAATTATATGTTGGTTTCCTAGATCTTAAGTTGTGTTTAGTACTTTCAGTACATAACTCTGTGCCAGTGTGATATTCCTATTTTATTATTAAATAGGTCATCTTCTTCTGAAAACCCGGACTGTTAATATATCAGCTATTAAGGTGCACTTCACAACATTGCAGAATCAATAGTCAAGGTTGTGGAAAATACAAACCAGCCTGCTTCACACCCCGTTTAAGGCAGATATGTTGTATCCTCACTACAAAAGGCAGCAGCGTATTCCTCTGTATAGGCACACGGCCAGTGTTTCTGGTGTCTCATGAGTGATGCTTGGTGTAGGCCAGAGATGGATGCCACACAGTTGAATCCGTCCTGCAAAGCCTCTTAAGGCCTCTCCTCTTTCCCTCAGAAAGCAGGATGAATAAATGCAGATTGCTGTGGTTTTCCACCTAGTGTTTCCTGATAGGTGCAACTTATACTGAGCAGAGAGAGGCAAAAATTAGACCTCTACCTACAAGTAGTCTGTGGACACATATGAGCTTTCCTGGAACATGCGCTCAACATTTTTAACATCTGTGCCTGCACCATCCTCTGTACTTATGGCTGAGGACATGGTGATGATATTATTTTGTTTCACTCTGTTTTTGTTAGTCTAAACCAGACCCATCTATCTCCTGCAAACTCTTCAGTAGTTAATCTGCTATGAGTGACAGAATCTCTACCCACTCTCATCGCTTCCCTGCCTGATTTCAGAACAAATCACCTTCCGGACCGGGACCTTTGGATCTCATAAAAGGTCTTGTGGATCCGTGGTTTGTCAGCTTTAGTATCGTACTTTGTGTTTCTGTTTTCTGGTCTCTGACCTTTTCTGATCTCTGACCTTTTTTGCCTGATTCTGTTTGCCTAGTGATTTTTTACCACCCTCTTGGTTCTGACCTGTATTTGATGACTATCTTTCAGTGTTTGTATCATCTTGTCTTTGTCTCCATATTATCACTTTGGCACAGGAAGGAAATGTAGCCTGTTGTCTGCTACGCTAAGGGTAGGTAGCGAAATTAGGCAGGGAGAGCTGGGAATGGGTGTAGTCTCAGGGTACCCACTGTCTGTCCGTTTCCTGACCCGCATAACAATATGTCCAAAAACAAGGTGCAGTGTTTTGATGATTGTGATTTGATCTTCATTTTCCAACAGTCCATCTGAAATCTGTATTTTCAATCCTCTTTGTGCTGGTGGGTGGAGACCTAGCTGCTGTGACCCACTACTTCCTCTTCATAGAGCTTCTATGTAATCTGACTCATCAGTGAGCTACTGTTCATGTTACTCATATTCAGAATTAAGCCAAGATTTTAGAGTTAAAAACAGAATAAGAAGGGAGAAGTGGAGAAAGAAATATTTTACTGTGATAACAAATATACGTATGACAATTTCTTATATTCACTATTTAATATTTGTTGAAAAGTTTGCAACCATTTAAGGACTTTTCATGCCGTACATGAACAGTTAATTCATTTATTCCATGCTACATTTGCATAAAATACAGATGAAGGAAAAAAATAATATATGTAAGATTGACACTTATCAACTCCCCCTTCTGATGACCTATGAGAAAATTGTAGAGTCTGTACTCCTTTTTGTGCTTAATTCATGCCCCTTTTATGACGGACTGGATTGTGCTTGAGCACCTGCTACTATTAGATATTACTAGATATTGTTACTAGATACTATTACTAGATATTGTTTTAGTATCTCTTCGAATGAACAGAATGAAATACATTATTTCTGGGTGATGTGATACTATATCTATAACACTAGGATGCTCACACATGTGACGTCCAGGCCTGTTTGGTATATGGCATGTGGTATAGCAGATGGACATCTCAAAATAGAGCAGAAAGCATCTTGATCGCTGCATGGCAATTGCTGTGTGTTTTACAAATGATTGCTCACAGATTGTTTAATACAGATTGTATTTTCTCATATTTTACCTTCAGTCAAGTACACAGATTTACCACAGCAATGTACTTACTGTTGTGTGTATTCTGATACATTACACCTGTGTTTCAGACACTCTCAATTATTTCACATTTTGGCATAGTTGCAGCGTATTATAGTATATTAAGAGAGGTCTCAACACTTAAATTGAACCCGTTATTATGAAAATGCAGGTAGCATGTTGTAGCATGTCAGATGTGAGGTAAATTGTACTTAGCGCCCTATACGGAGGCAATATACATACATATATATACACACTACCTACAGATAGGACACCTTGTACGTAATCCTGCTTTATAACATACTGCCTACTTATAGGACCAATGTACAATCTACCCTGCTCCTCCTGATCTATAACATACTGCCTACTTATAGGACCTATGTACCACCTGCTCAGCTCCTCCTGATCTATAACATACTGCCTACTCATAGGACCTATGTACCACCTGCTTAGCTCCTCCTGCTTTATAACATACTGCCTACTTATAGGACCTATGTACCACCTGCTCCGCTCCTCCTGATCTATAAAATACTGCCTACTCATAGGACCTATGTACCACCTGTTCCGCTCCTCCTGATCTATAACATACTGCCTACTCATAGGACCTATGTACCACGTGCTCAGCTCCTCCTGATTTATAACATACTGCCTACAAATAGGACACCAAGTACAATCTGCTTAGCTCCTCCTGCTCTATAACATACTGCCTACTTATAGGACCAATGTACAATCTACTCAGCTCCTTCGTTCTTTAAAATATACTGCCTGCATATAGGACCTATGTACCACTGTCTGAGCTTCTCCTGATCTGTATCTGATATCTATTACTTAAAGCACACCTGTCATCAGGTCTGTGTCACTAGTCCTGTCACTACTACCTGTTGGAGCAGCTCACAAGGATCCCATCCCAGCCATTATCTAGTTATTTCATACATCAATCATTATAAAAATCATCGTTTTTATTATGTAAATGAGGCTGATCACATGGTCAGAGGCAGTGATGTCACCCCTGTTCCCCTTCCCCTCTCCTCCCCCTGCTCATGTCTGTGTGTAACGTATAGTAAAGCATTGCTAGTGTGTGTGCTGCATCTGCTGACATGCTGCATCCTCCTAATACACAGAGACACAGACATCAGCTACACAAGTACCTGACATGCTCTGCTATAACATGTGTGAGACCCAGACATCAGCTACACAAGTACCTGACATGTTCTGCTATAACATGGCTGCATCCTGGAGCTGTTGTATCTTTCATATACATACACACACATGCACACACTGCAGGCTGCAGGAGGCGTGGCCACCAGCAAGCACATGGAGCAGCCATTACACAGAGCAGCTGTCAGTCAAGCACTGGGGGTGTGGCTGTGCCTCCCACTCATGAATAAGCTGGACAGCTTGAATATGCTAATGCTTCATTGGACATTTCACAGGTCATTTGCATACAGCTTTAGGACCTCATTGCTTAAGTTTACAGGCATGTAGAGGGACAATGAAGGGATAGAGGCAATGCTCTCTAATGGCAGTTTGTGAAAATATATTTAGTTTAGGGGGTTATTTTGCCTGACGGGTTCTCTTTAATGTTACTACTGCTACTACTGCTACATGTAGATATATTGCACAAAGGATTTGAGGTTTGGCACATTTACCTATATGTTATCATTGAACTATTGCGGCTCATTATCTGCATAACAAGTACCTAAAACTGGAAGTACCGTATGTGCATTTGTCCCATGTACATGGCAAGCCGTACTATACCACTCTGAGTACACTGTGTATTTGTCAGAAAATAAACCAGACATCCAGAAATACATGTTTTGTTAATCGCTGTTCAGCTTGTAGCTAAATTTATTAGATGCTTTTTTAGCCTGCAGTGCAGTGGAACGATCAAATAGTTCTCAGCTATTTCTTGGTGGGAATCATCGGGCCACAATAGTCCCAGGAAGATCAGCTACATTATAGGTATGTCTACCATTTAAGGGTATGTAGTTATCCTTTTTCTGTGTTCTTTTTGTTGTGGAGGAGTATAAGAAATATCTTATATTTCATGTAAAGTATAATTCATTTCGCTATTATTCGATTGAATGACATTTTAGTCTTTTTTAGTCTTTTCATTTTAGTCTTTTTTATGTGAATATATTTGAAAAAATTCAACATTGCTTGTGTATTACTAAGGGGAGCCTCACAGTCTGTTTTATTAACTAAACAGAATTTCTAAATTATAATTTTTTAAAAAATAAATTATATTGGTACTCAAAGGGAACCAGCAAGCAGAAACTTACCTAATAATCCACAACTAGCAGCTGAACACCTTTCAGATCATGTTTCTTTCATGACATAGTGTGAAGGCATCATCCCAAAAAATCAACTTTGAAGTGAGAAGTCAGGGGGGTTGAGAGTTTAGCATTGAAGTCAAGCTCTCCCTGCTTCAGTGTGCCCTTTCAATTGTGCTTTGACATAATTCAACAGACTTAGAGATAGCTGGTTATGATGCATCTGGAAGACAGACAGTCTATTAAAGCAGTAGAGGTCGGGAAGAGCTTGACTTCAGTGCTAAAACCCCACCCCATCTGACTTCAAAGTTCATTTTTTGGATGATGCCACCACTCTGGGTCATGAAAAAGCAGCATGACATAGTACTGGTATTGGATTATTAGTAAAATTTCTGCTGAAAATTCCAACACAATACGCTTAGGGTTACTACCAATTTCTTACCCAACAACTCTGAAATGTACCTCCATATACCCCCCCCCCTCCAAATAAATAGAGGGGAAAACATTGCCCTGTGAAAACCACCTCCCCCAGTAATGAGTCCCCCTTTATGTATAAACCCTTATGTATTAAACTTGGCAGAATTTTTTTTATTTGTTTAGAACATGAGTTCAAGAAAATTGGACATATTTGTCTTTATGAATAACGCCATTCTCAGTCAAGCCGAAGTATTTCATGTTCAACAAGAATATAATAGGGAGAACAGAACGATCCAGCCATCTTCTAAATAATTAAAAAAGCTCATGCTCCGTTACCTTAGTGTTTCATAAAATATGTAAAAGTACCAGCGCCTGTATGTGCTCTGAGAGGGCTGCAGCTCCCCTCACCACGGAGGCAGTGAGGTATCAAAATAACTTGGGAGAAGGAATTTTAATGAATAGATTGCGGAGGCTATAAATACAGCCTGGCAGATAATGCTGGTTTACTGCCCGGCTTGTTGTATTAATACCTTCACAGCACTTAAAAAAATATCCTTATCCATGCCTCTAGCTACCAGTCACCTTGACTTTCCTTACATAACTAATATAGTAAACATAAGCTTCTCAGGGAAGTTCTTCTATTCTTGCTGTATATTATGTCGGACTAGAAATTTGCACAGTTTTCTATGGCAATCATTCAAAAATCCATCTATGGTAAAACAAAAAGCTTCATTGTCAGTGGTATAACAAAACTACATTGGGTCATGGTGTGAACTTTTGGATACATACATTCCTAAACTCACGTATACGCTACACCGACATATATTCATATACTCACAGCACTATACTCATACACCTTATATATATAGAGTCCAGCAGCAGCCTCGCTAATTAACCCCTTCCTGAAGAACGCCATGCTATTACGGCATACCACCGGGCTATATACAGCAAATGCCCACCCTGTATGGACAGGGCTCTGTGCGTGAGCCCTCTCCATACAGGGTGGGTGTTTGCTGTATATTGTGAAGACAGAGCCCCTCCGGGTTCTCTGTCTTCGCATGCTGTAACATTGCCTCTCCCTCGCACTATGCGCTGCTGCTGTGAGAATGCAACAGGAAGAGGGAGGGGGAGTGCTGAGGGAGTAGGGGGAGCAGGAGACATTGTAAAAGCTTTTGAAACCAAAGCATGGAGGGGCTTAGATAGAGCACTTTTGGTTCATAAACATAATTTTAAAAGTTGATTTGAGGCACCTGGATCTATGAGTAAGTGTCCCTGGTCAATCATGCGCAATTGTGATGGTAGATTTCCTTTAATTAGAAACTTTATTATTAACTAATAAAATTGGAACAATTGAGGCAACAATACACAACAGGGTGATTGATTAACAGGTACAACAGATGTCTTCTAGTTAAAACTAAAGAATGGGAATTCACCCACCTACAAACTATATAACTCCCATATGTACGGTAAATTACAGACAAACTGTGATTATTCCATAGCAGCAGATTATTTGGATGGACTAGGGAATGATCTTACCAGAGACCAGGTTTTGCCTAAATACAAATATTAAAGGTTGTTAACGCTTTCTCTTATAATGTTTCATGTCAGGATGAAGGATTTATAGATCGGAACATAATCACATTGTATTATCCCATTGTATAGATAAATACTGTTGACTCCACTATTAGTGTACTGTTGTACCGTAAATAAGGCTAACGGAAATACCGTAATTATAATTTTACTACTTTTAAAAATAGGTCACCTTTTTTACCATAAGTAAAATTATGGTTGGATTCCTCTGACACAAATTTATATTAAAAAAACAAGTCTTATTGCTTCTTCCTATGTAGATATTCCCTTTGGAGTTTCCTTTGTGTCCCTCCTCGTCCCCCTGACATGTCCTCTTTGGGCACAGCACTGGTGTCACTATGATGGAAGTATCACAGCTGAAGCCACACAGACTGGCTGCAGCAATGACCTTATGTGTCGTCAATATGGATGTCACATCAGGAGACACAATGGGAAGTGGAGAGACACAGAGGAATTGATAATGTTATTGAATTAGTTTATTATTCTTATCATCTAACTCGCTTTGATTTGTCATTAACTTGAGGGACAGGAGAGACACAGGTACAGACAGGGGTTGATGGAGTTAAACAATATGTTTCTGGAGCTTATATCTATGAACTATGAGAGCCTGTGTATTCCCAGTAACTAAGCTAACATACATAGCTTTCATGAGCAGGCTATTCCTGATCTTTCACAAACACCTCAAACAAAGCCCATAATATCCTGCACTTGTCTAAGGTCTGGGAAATGTGCTTTAATACTAGTCACCAGACGTACTTAACTCCCTTTAAGGGCTAAAGAATGGGTATTTTTACTTCCTCCTCTTGCGCCCCACCCCTGAAGCCTTATCGCCTTTGGGACTGTCCATCGATTCCCACCTTACTAATTTTATACTCCCAGACCCAACCTGGGATATATTTTGTTATGTGGACCCAGATAATATAACTGCACGCCTGGTGGTACACGCCTCCTTCTTATATTGGCCATTTTATAGATCTTGTCCAACCCCAAACCTCCTATACTTCATGCCTTTCACAGGGATTAGGGACAGCTTTATGTCCACCAACTGGTATCAGAAACAAACCCTCCAGGGTCCACCCAGGGTCTTCCAATGGAGGTGTTTCTAGATCAACTCCCTTTCTTGCTTTTCTGGACTCATGCTTATACATGTCAATATCTTAAATCACAGGTCCACTTGAGATTGTCTGTTTACTTTTACTGAAAATGTTCAATTTATATAGTTAAAAATTAAATTGTATGTTTCTAATTCACATATGCTTTATTCCGATGCACACAAGTCATTACTTCTCTATAACATCCTATATGATCCTTCTGCTGCTTCTAAAAGAGACTGAGATGAGCAGATTTCCCTTCACTTCCTGTGTGAAGTGTAAGGGAGACATCATTATGGATGGTCTCCGATGACTAGATTAGGGAGAACCGAGAGTAAGAGATAAATCCTGCAAGGAGAAAAATCTTTTAAAAATACAAGTCACTTAATTGTCAGAGAAGGTGTTATTCCTCTTGTGCACACATTGGAATATTCATACCCTATTTTTCGGACAATAAGGCACACAAAAAATCCTTTGATTTTCTCAGACAACAGCTGCCTTGAATTGTGCACAGGTCTGCCACCTGCTGGTCATTCATCCTTATAATCAGGTGCGCCTTATAATCCGGTGCGCCTTACATATGAACCTAGACATTTTAGCAGGCATTTATTCATGGTGCGCTTTATAATCCGGTGCGCCTTATAGTCCAGAAAATATGGTATATGCAAAGTCTTTAGAAAGTTTAAGTATCCACATATGTGGGGGGACAATAGCGGGGAATTTGGAGCTTAGGATAAAAAAAAATCCAGGCTTGCCAACTATCTTTAAATTCATGGACAATTCATAAAAATAGTGTACATTTGGCCAGTGCCCATAATAAAAAAAATAAATGATATGACATTAATCAGTACAGAATACAAATATAAAATACCATCAACTATAGATGGAGCGAGTAGTGCATATGATATTATAGAAGGATGTATAATAAGCATACACCAAACCTGAGGCATCCATACTCTATAAGCAGGGTATTTTGCATTTAACCCTTTAATATACCGTACTTTAACTCGAAAAGCCAGAGACTGGGGCTGATAATCCCTTTTACCTTAGCAGTGGTGGGAGGATGCTTTAAGTAAGCTCCAAGTCCGGCCAGCACATGCTGGAGATCATCCCCAATGACTGGGATGAATTGGATCAGTGTTGAGTTCCACAAGCTTTTTTTCATGGATGCCACTGCTGGTTAAATGACATTGTCCGGAAGAATAGCACTTGTGCTGTCTCCATTAGCAGCCTGCAAACACTCCAAGAATGCGGTATCCTCAATAATAATTTGTAGCTCTTTTACTTGGCTGAGGTTGAAATCAAAGAAACTTTATCAAAACAGAACAGAAATGATTGGACTCGCTCTAGTTTTAGATGGTTTAAGCTATGTGAGCTGCGTATAAATGAGCCTCCGCCTGAATGCCAGGCATTTTACTCAAGACCATTAAGAAAGCTGTGTGGCTGGAGCTCTATATGTGTATACTTAGATTTATGGGTCTTAAAAAAGGTGGAATTTAATGTGAAAAGCACTCAAGGCAGGTTAAGTCTGTGGTTAATATTAGAGATACATGTTCTGTTTAAGACATAGAAAAGATGGTTAAGACTTCTTAGATACATTTTATAAAATACGGGCAACACGGCGACTGAGTGCGTAGCACTTCTGCCTTGCAGTGCTGTGGTCCTGGGTTTGAATTTTACCCGGATCAACATCTGCAAAGAGTTTGTACGTTTGCTCTGTGTTTGCGGGGGTTTCCTCCGGGTACTCAGTTTTCCTCCCACACTACAAAAACATACTGGTAGGTTGTTTAGATTGTGAGCCCCGTGGGGACAGGGACCAATTCAGTCATGCTTTGTGCAGCGCTGCATAATCTGTGTGCGCTATATAAATAAAGAATTATTATTATTATTATTAAATATGCTACCACTGTATCTGATATATAGAATTGGATGAATACAGGTCCCTTCTGTCGGGCTCTGGTTGGGAGCAAGGATGTGTCTGCAATAGGCAAGTTTTGCCTACTGCAACAAAGTGTGTATTTTCACCCATATTTTCAGCATAGGTGGAAGACTGTATCTAATAAAAAAAATAACACGCTATTGGACGGGATGGAAAGCAACAAAGTTAAAAAAGTGTAGGCAGCACTCCAAAAATACAAAATTCCAAAGGGTGAAACCTAGTTAGGCAACAGAGAGGCTAGCTTCACCTCTGGTTTGGAGTGGGATGTGAAGTGCAACCCCTTTCCCAGACCAACCATCATTTCCCACATTTTTTTACCCAACCTCCTTCACCTGGAGTGACTGCCTCGGGGTGATTCTGGGATATATTACGGCAGAGCCTGTTAATTTTCTCTTACCGTTGGAAACAATATTAAAAGATGTCACTGCTTTCTTTTATCTATCATTCTGCCAGGTGATTGACTGCTTGGTCTGCAAGTCAAATTGAGTCTATGAATACTTTGTTGTTTAAACCTTTCTGAAAATCCCAATAAATGTAGAAGATTTTTTTAAGACACTTAAAGGGGGCCTGCCTGTTGAATTATGCCTAATAAACCCATTGGAACCAACCTGTTGGAATAAGGGTAAGGTCAAAATGGTGCCCATCAAGCAGCCAAAACCATGCTCTGTTCTGTGCTTCAATTAATGCCATAGAACAAAACTAGAGGCATCAGTTAACGCCAGGTGGGAGATACTTTGAAGGACACATTTAAAAGAGGCTGCCTTGAGGCTGATATTTTAAGGCTGATAACTTTCAAGTTAATTTATATATAGAAATCATTTATTTATTTCTGTGCAAGTCTATCAATGGCCACAAAAGGGGTTGTACCAAGTATAGGGGAGGGGTTACCAACCTGATCTTCGTCAGTCTGACTGCTGGTCACCTACAGATCATGAGAAAAATTGAATGAAGTGGCAGATGAAACATGCGTCCTGCCACTCCATACTGTATGGGGGGTGTCAGAATATGCCCCGTGGTATGGGGTAGTCCCTTTCACTGTCTATTAGCGTTCCAGAGACAGCCAAGCACTGTACACTGCAATTTCCTACACCCCCTAGTAATGAATGGATCATTTAATTAGTGAAAAGTAGGCCCCAATTCTCATAGCCGTAAGATATCGATTTCCATGACCCCCACTGATCAGATTGTCATCCCCTATAAAAAAAAATACCACATACCTACCACACGCAGCATGTGACTGTACATTTCTACTTGCTTTTTGCATTTTTATCAGTGTCTTTAATTCGATGTAGATTCCCCACATTCCCTGGAATAACCTTAGTGTTGTTCCAAGTGTGAAATGCTGCAGATATGTTTAAAGCTGGTTAGATGCAGCAGATGGTGGGGAATGTGTATTTTATGCTGTGATGTTTAACAGGTAAAGATGTTTGGCACAATCCTATGCCAATGCCATAAAAGTGACAGCGAGACAGTTAAGCAGAGCTTCCCCTTAAATCTGTGGTGGTAATTGTTTCACTTCATTACATAGCGAAGGGACTGTGTAGATTAAAAGTCGCTGTGCGGAGAGCAGCTGGATGTGGGGATTAAGTCACTATGAGATTATAACACCTAGATTTTTTGTTCGGAGCATATGCACAATGCTGTTTTTGGATATGGTTTATGGAGTTTGTAGTTTGAACTGAATATCCCCTTTATATTTTAAACAACATCTTATTTTTACACATGAAAAAGTGAATTCTTTTTTGAACCATACAAAACTATCATGCCATCTAACCTTTCCCATCTCAGCCTTACTGTTAATATCCACTCTTGGAAATGTTTGGCTACCTATATATTTTTAAAGTCAATTTTCAGAATTCCAAATCTTCTGCCTAGCTCTGAATCTAAATGATGAAATTCTGTTAACTTTAAAGTCATAATTCTGGAATTTTAGGAACCTTATGCTTATTGTACTATACTTATTCTTTTGTTTCATTTGTGAACCCAATAATAGCTCAGAAGTGCCTCCTAGTGATGGCTGTAGCCAACCTGAATTTTATCCTTAAAAGGCAACTACCACCAGGATGAAGGACTGTATGCAAATGAGCCTAAGGGGCTCCAGGCTCCATATGTGTTAATGGAGCCTGGAACCCCTTAGGCTCATTTGCATGCAGTCTTTCATCCTGGTGGCAAATGTCCTTTAATGGCAGAACATTTCAATGAACATTTCAATTTTCAATGACTTAAAGCTATAAACCATATGTCTATTAACATTATGACTGTTGTATCCCACAGGCAAACTGAAGTCTGTTTCTTTTAACTACGAAGACTCAAGATGAACACAGGTATGATTTTCCTCATATGTATTTATATTATACACCCACATGTATCACCTCTATGCATATCAAATATCTGATGCTTCTATATATATCTATATATAATGTTACAGTACGGCCTTTTACGCTCTTTTACATAACTATAAAGAGATTCTTGTATGGCGGCCGCCGGCCACAATTACGTTTGGTACCACTTGGGGCATAGAAAAAAAGAAGCTTATTGGACTGTAACTAATATGGTAAATTTTTAGCAAAAATAAAGTAACTTTAATGGTGGAGCTTAATATAAAGGAAATCTACTATCAAAACCAATCATGATAAACCAGGGACACTTACGCATAGATCCAGGTACCAGGACTGTGGTAATCTTCTTATATTTGTTATCGATGGCCTCCATCCTAATAGAATCAACTTTTACAATTATGCTAAAGAGGCAAAATGACTCGCGGTTGAGAGCATTACCACTGTTCTACAGCTTCACAGGCTGTTACACTGTGTCACCCTCCCCTTGCTCCCTCAGCACTTCACCCCTCCCTATGCCTGGTGTAATTTCACACTGTAGGAGGGGGGAAGGGTTCCTGCATACTTTTGTTTAGAGTGAAAGACTTGCCATTTGTCTGCAAAAGAGTGAGATTTGTCATTGTTCCGATGTCTTTTTTGTCTAATGCAGCTTACAACATGTCAATTATACTTCCCTATTCAATACTTTTGTCAAGCATGCAAGAATCCCTGAAATAGTAGCCTAAAATAATACGTTTAACAAACACTGAACAAGGTAATGTCTGTATATAACAAACGGGATAGATCCAGTCATTTTGAAACGCGGCTAATAAAAATCATCTTTTTAGGCCGACCTTAATTTCTACTTGTCTCGTAAGTGTACAGTGTAAGGCTCCATGCACATAAGCTTATTGATCTGGACGCATAACCCTTAATGAGGTCTATAACACCCAAATAGGGTGCGTTAAGCACAAAATGGCTAACCGCACCGTGACCAAGCCGGATGATAGAGCAGGTCCTATAACTGCCCGTTTTGTGGAGTAGCCCCTCTCTATGTAGATGGAGGGGGTGAGGAGTGCGGCCCGGTAAAGCACACAATCGTGTCCGTGTAGAAGTGAGAACTGGAAGACGTATATTTTAAGGCATTATTTAGATTTCCCCATACTATGTCCTGTCCAGAATATCCTGAATAGAAGTACAGGTTACACACAAAAACTCTGGAGATTTGTTATGTTGTCACCTTTATCTTGGCTTTATCATTTTCAGCATTGGAAGGTAAGTAAATGCAAAAGCAGCTACTCACTACTACTTATAATAATACTACTGGTGTCTATTATGTGACTCATAAAGCGATGCTAACACCATGTACAGGTACAGCCGTTGTACTGTCCATGGCTATGTGTATACCTGTTCCTCTCATGTCCTGCTCTGTAATGCCTCATATTCCCATATTGGTGCTAAACATTGCATGTGCTTGCGGTGTCTGCGTTTTGCTTGCATTACTATCACTTTGTGTGCTTCCAGATAGCGGTGGATGTGCTCGCAAACGTGCTGCAATGTCTGTCACACTAACAGCTGTGAAGAGAGTGCAAAGTTCTCCAAATCTGTTGGCTTCAGGTATAGCAACTAACCAAAACAACAGACAAGTGTTGAAACTTTTTGCTGCAGCTCTCGCTTTTCCTGACTGCTGTAAAACACCTCCGTATCCAGTTCACTGTAACCTGGTTGAGTTTTCAGGTTGAAGTATCACATTGTGTAACATTTCACTCTGTATTGTTTAATACAGCTAACATAATAAAACTAAACCTTTTATTATGGAATACAACGCTTTAGTGATGTGTTGTGTCCATTACTCCATCCCTAAAGGTGGTCCAATAATACTGATACAGTGGATTTATTATTTTATTACTGTATTATTGAAAGGATCGATCCAACTGTATGTTTTCCAAGTGGCTTTTAGGGCATTAGTACATTATAAAACAAGCCATGATATCACACGTTCTTTTTGAATATAGTATTTTATGGTTGTAGTTTAGACCATAACAAATAAAAACTGTTGCACATGGGTTATGATAAATTTAAAGGAAATATATCACAGTTGTTAGCTCCATAAACCAAAGTAACATCCTTGTAGCTATTTATACAAATAACTTGTGCATACCTTTTTCTTCAGTCTTCCAGGTCAGCATTCCCCCAAAAATCAGTTTTATAAAATATGCTTACTACTCCTATATGCTTCTGTGGGCGTTACCATAGCTTCTCTAACGATAAGCTGTGTGGGGCGGTTCCCAGAGTCTCTCCTCTGTAGAGATCCATCGGACATCTACCGTGCATGTGGTCTTGCCAGAGTCGTAGGAGAAGGGAGGCAAGTTCAGAAGAGTAGGTGGGAGTTGCATGTCTATACCACTTGACATGTGCTGGAACCTGGAAATAACATCCTGATAACACCCCCGACCAAAGCACTTCAAAATAATGGGGAACATTTATCACTACTTCTACGCCAGGAATAATCGCAAATTTTTTGCAGTTCAAGAATTTGTGATTAAAATCGAGAATACGCCACCTGCCCGCCATGTGGGGGTGGAGGGGGGCAGTGGCCGGTGGAGGGGTCGCTGGCCGCACTGCACTTCAGATACATCAAGAGGCATGAGCGTCTTGATGTATCCGCCATGACGAGGGTAGGCCACTATGATAAATGTCCCCCAATGAGCGTTTATTTTGAAGAGCGATTTTCAGAGGAATACTGACCTGGAATATTGGAGTAAAAGATATTTCCGTGCATGATATATGCAATTGAAAATAGTGAAACTTTCGTTAACACATCAGTACTTTAAAAAAAATGAATCACAGGCTATCTTTAAACATTTAGAATATTTTTCCATCCAAAATGTCAAAAAAATGAGTCACTGAGTGAAGAATGTTATGTTGGAGAAATAACCTTACTTTTATTCTCATTGTGGTAATAATTTATTCTTCAGAAACCAGTGCTGTCTGTTTTCTTAAAGGAAATCTACCATTTGCTTTTATGAATTGTGAACCAAACATACATTGAGACTGCTGTAGCTACACTGATGTAGGGACATATGTTGTTTAATCCATGGACTGAGTGGTTTTGCTGAAAACAGTATTGTAAAATTATGATAATGGGTCTCTCCTCACCCAAATTATGCACTGCTCCAGCCTTGTCCTGCAAAGCCAAGAATTCATCATCCCTGAGTTGTACCTGACAGGCAGAAGTAATCAATCTCTGCACCATCCCCCAGCTGCTTTGTATGAGTCATCCAGTCATCCAGGACCCCTTTATTCTTCTGATTGTTGGGATCCCATTCTTATGATAGATGGGTGTCCCGGCAGTCGGAATGTTACCAAACAGTTTTTTGCCCCTAAAGGATAACTTGCAAACATGGCTGAACCCCTTTAAAGAACATGTTGGAGACTTTTCAGCATATTTTGTTTGATTATGCTCATCTACAAAAATTTAAATTAGGGCATTGTGGCTTTAGGGCAGGGGCAGTAAAAGTTGATAGATGCATTTTCAAAATTGCTTAATTCCTCTTTTTGCCTTACCTGTTTACAAATTGCAAAATGTTTTTCAAAAAGTAGAACTACCACTACTACCAAACGCATATACTGTAATAGTACTCCGTATGTATGTATTACATTCTTGTGTCTGATAGTGATGTAGGCATTTTTGAGAACAAAATGCCCTTAAATTCTAAGATTCTATTGATAACATCTTTTACATTACATGGATTGTATGAGAATTGAAAAAAAAAAGTTGGTTTGTTTTTTTTGAGCTGCTGCGCCATTTACACCTACAGGATTTGCCTGGAAATGCCGCTTAGATTTATTTAATATGAAAGGGATGAGTTATAATACCAGACGGAGCCCACAGATAGGCAGAGCGATGATTACTAGGGAAACTTTTTTTCTAATCTGAGACATCGCCTTTAATTGTAAATGATTTTCATATTCAAAGTTGCGAGTTAAATTTTTCTAAGTTCGGGTTTTGAGGTTGGTGCCTATTGGTCATTTTAAATAAAAAAAAAATTAAAAATAAGAACATATATTAACTACCAATTTTTTTTTTTTAGGGCAGGACTCTCATTCGCCAGATTCAGGTACTCAGATTTCTCTTTAGTATTTTTTGGTCTTGTGATTGTTCAGTATTGGTTAGTGTTGTTGGTTATAGTTGACTATAGAGTAGCTGGGCAGACAACTAACCTCACATTTACCATAGTAATGATAATGGCACTGTACATATGGTCTGGTTTAACTCTAGATATCTGGAGGTCTTACAATGATTGTGTGAAAGATGGTCTCAATGGTGATTCAAGTGGTTCCTCCCTTGCAGCAAAAGGCTTTAGAAGTGTCCGGCCGAACTTACAGGACAGAAAATCCCCTACTCAGGTAAATATATGATTTCTGTTTAATATTCCTTCAGATTTCATAACCAATCAGCGGACGTGCAGCTCTGTATGTTTAACAGGTTTAACATGGAATTGGAATTATCTATCAAATTGATCTTTTCTCCACTTTTTTACGAGATTTGGTCTTCTATGCCTACCTATAGACTGATGTAACGGGTTGCGACAAAGATGCCTTGAATACAATAATGATCTCTTGAAGAATGTAATACTCTACCTCAAGCTGCAAAGCGTTACAAGTCGCAAAGGCTCAGATATATATCTTGTAGTTAAGGGAAGGGGTGGTCCTGTAACTGAGGCAACAATACGATACTGGAAACCTCCACAGTAAAGCACATATATATTGTGATATTAGTGATACAGAAGAGGCTTCTGTTATTGCTCAGTTGCCTTGACTTTGTGTTAGCCCACTCTTCCGGCAACACTTATAAAAACTTGGGTGGGAGTTATTAACACTTTGGAAAATTCCTGTTGAAACCCCCCCCCCCCCCCATTTTCTGCTCACACCTTTAAAGCACACATAAAGGAAAGATGGATGAGATGTATGGACATCTAGTTGCAATTCAATACTTAAATGGAACTTGTCAACAGATTTTACCCCAGTAAACTACTTACCACTCGGGTAGGGTGGTTATTAATTCTTTAGAAACACTTGTCATATGGGGACAAGTGTTTCTAAAGAATAAAAAAACGTGAAATCATAGCTTTGGCTCCTCCCCCCTTTGACATATTGGTGATGCATGACAGAGAGGCCGGTTTATACGGTCTAGCATTTTTCCACATTTCCCCTGTTGAACACTATCGGCCTTTGTTTAGTACAGACCACTCCCCCGTTTTAACTGCGCTCTACTTCTCCCCTTTATTGACCCCTTTATATGATAAAACTGCACAGACACTAGTCCATGTCATCATACCGTAAATTAAATATGACACACAGTATGAACACACCCGTGCTGTGATTGGTGGTCAGTGAAGTCACAGGCGCTTGTTTAAATGGTCCATTTTTTTACAGCTGTGGACATGTGATGTCCATATTGTATCTGCATCTGTTTTTTTCACGTCCGTATGTCATCCGTTTTTTTTTTTTTCCACATCTGCAAAAAAAATAAATGGGTTTCTAACTTACTTTATGCGCCGCCTTGCTTAGCAACATTTGAGAAAAAACGGACAGAATACGGATGTCATCTGTGTGCCATCCATTTTTTTTAGTGGATCCATTGACTTCTATAGAGGTCTGTGCTCTGCATGTTAGAAAAAAATAGTGCATATTGCAATAACTTTACTCACTGGGGTATATTTATCATACGCAGGGGCTTGTGCATTTTCAAAGTGGCATACATCAAGAGGCGGAAGCCTATTGGGGCAAGCGACTGTGCAGTGTTTATTCTACACCAAGCAGGGTGTAGAAAAAACTGCAGCCAGTGACTTTTCACATATGAAAAGTCGCCGGCAGCAGCGAGTGCGCCGGCACATTTTTGTCTACCACTCCCGGCCGGCCAGCCGGCCACTCCCTCCGCTCGGCCAGCCACGCCCCCTCACTCCCCTTCATGCCCCACTAGCAATAAGCTAGCATTTGCAATTATTTCAGGGCACAGAGGCCCTGATAAATATGCCCCATTGTTTGCACATCCTTGAAAAAAACTGACTTTTGAACAGACCCATAGGATTCATTGGGTCTGTATGCAATCCGTATGACCTCAGAAACGCCCGTCTGATGAGCCCTCACATTGCCTTAATAGCTCTAACTAGATCACATTCACATACACTCTGCTCTCTCATTGCGATGGTTTATTGAAAGCTCCATCCTTTCCTTGCATCGAGTCATTATTCTTAAGCGAGAATTAACACAGCAGCTTGTGATGAACCATCTGCAACAATGCATAATGCTGTATAATGGGGTTTGGGGTTTATCCGAGACTCACAATGTTCTTACCAGATGGAGAGACTTCATCAAGGATTCAGCTTCAGATCCATTGTTTGTGGTCCATACATTGTTATATATATATTAAGAGAGAAACAACTTTCGTTTGTATCCCACAAAACCTAAAAGAAGAAAATGAGAAATATTATTTACAAGGACTTCCACAATTTACTGGTAAATATAATCCTGTGAAACGTTCTTATGACTGTTCAGCCGTTTCCTCGTAATCTGTCTCTTCCCGATTGGTATAAGTGGTCATACACGTTAAACAGATCCCTGATTTCGGCAGAACAGGCTAATTATTAGATTTTGCTAAAAGAATTGGCTGCTCCTTTTCTTCTCATGGGACATAAGCGGTGGCTAGTTTTATCTGCCCGTCGCTCGTTTCCTGCTCCCTATTGAGAACTGAAGTGTGCATGTATATAAAGAGGTCAGGAGGAATAGCTCTAACATGTTAATGGCGTATTTGCACCTTAAAGTACATTTTACCGCTCCCATTAGGACTATAACTTATTAGCCAATTTTTTTTTATTGATTTTGTGTTGTGATTCTACATCAGTGATGACCAACCTATGACACGCGTGTCAGTGCTGACACGCATAGCCATTTTCAGTGACACGCGGCCGCCGGAGAGTTAAGTTTCATCCTTGGCTCCTACACGGCCAGGTGCAGTAGCCGGGAGGCTGAGAGATTGTCCAGCACATTGTAATAAATAGATGATTTGGAAAATCCCCAAATACTGCCATACTGTAGTATGGCAGTACATGGTAGGATCAATCGCACAATTTAGGATTAAAGTACCCTAGAAGTTAAATAATTATACATATTTGTTATTTAAACTATAAATATCACAAAATTATGTTTTTTTGCCAAAGTGACACACCACCCGAGTTATGCTCGTTTTTTTGGCGAATTTTGACACACCAATCTCAAAAGGTTGCCCATCACTGTTCTACATAGTGCACCAACTGCTGAGAAGTTATGGGCTCACCTGGCAGGAGACACCTGAGCTTGGCCAGTATATTTACTTCAGTTAGAAGCAGTGACCTCTCTAAGATGGCTTTATTTGAACCAGCCCTGAAGGAAAGGGGTTGTATGTTTTTTGTAGTATTTTATCACTAGATGTAGTAAAATAATTTATTACAATACTGAGTGTCTGGAATTTTTAATCAGTAAAGCTGCAAGAGCTATGGGGAAATTATTAAGGGAATCAGCTATTAAGGATCACTCTTTATGAAAACATTTTTTTTATAATTTTTTAACTATTTTTTACTATTTACCATATAAAATGTGTAGACTATTCTCCACAGGAAAACTGGAAATCAAAGGGTGATTCCACACATATATTCCAAAATACCACTTCCAATATAAATAGGTTTAGTCTGATTTCAGAAATTGATTAAAACCTGCAACATTTTACTTCAATTTAAATTATAGTTTATTGTTGTGAATAAATCACTAATATTTATCCAATTAATTAAAAAAAAATTGTAAAAAAAAATAAGCTGAAGATGTTCATTAATTGTCTAATAGAGTAAAATATAATGGTATCTAGATTCCTCCAAAGCTGCCATTGATAAAATATAAACCTTACTGTTACAGTAAAGCTTCAGATTATAGGAACTGGGATTGAGTATAATGGATTTACCACATGACCGTAGGCTAGTAAACATCTTGAAAGAACCAGCCATCTGTTCATCAGAGGAAGCAGAGTTATTAGGTAGATGATCCCTTCGTAGACCAGCTAAAAGTACAAATTGGTCAAAATAATAGATTTCATTGATTCATTAAAAGTTTTAATTATTCACTGTGTGGTCTTGACTGCAGACCTCACATTTCTAAGTATCATATTTTAATACCATTTTGCAATGAATGTCACATTGCTCAATTCTGCTCTTTATAATTTTGGCAGCTTTAAACAACCTAATGGATAAATTAGAAAGAAGAGGTGTTATTAGCACCATACCATATACAGAACTACTTTGAATTAGGTTCGGTTTGTATGATATTGACCAAAGTTTTATCTGTTATAGTTAGGCAATGTTTTAGTAATTTTTCTTTTTCCCCTATGTACAGGGTAGGGGGCTAGACATCTTATAGCAGGGATACAACTGATGGGTTCTGCAGAACAGAGGACCACAATAACCCCTGAGCTTCCATGTAATGCCACCTTATGTAATGTGCTGAAAGTTGGCATCGCAGTGGGACTTCTGCAGGGTCTATGGGAGATGGACCCCTCACAGTCACACATTTATACCGCTTATCTTGTGGATAAGGGATAGATGCAGTTTTTGGGGAAACCCTTTTAATTTTGCATGTGTTTCATAGTGAAATGGATTATGCAAGATCAGATTATTGGTTAAATGAATATATCATAATATATATTATATATACTGCTCCAGCATGTTCACTCCGGTGGTCCTGACCTTCAACTGGACATAAATGTGTTGTAAATGTGTGTTATGTTATCACTGTAAGACCAACTGGGACCTTCAGAGCTGCAGGGATTTTAACAGGTGAGTATAGGTAATTTTTTAAATTGCTGTATCATGTTCTGCCCTTTAAATGTAACATCAAATACAGTTACTAAGCATTTAACATTTTCCTTCATCTAAACCTGCTAATATATGCTTCTTCTTTTGTTTCTTTCCATGTTCTCTTCTGTTCTACGGTTCTATATAATTAACAGGCCCCCCCACCCCCACCTAGAATAGGCAGTTATCAGAGGTCATCCACTAATTTCCATCAGAGCGAGATAAGTGGGCATATACTAAGCCCAACAGGTGGACATCACAATAAGGAAAGCCTCCTGTATTCTGCTATGACCAGCATGGGCATTCAACAAACCACTACTAATCCACAGGCCTCATTTTCTAATGAAAGTAAACTGCTGGACCGTAAGCAGGATTCAAAAGAACGTAGAGTTTCCACCTTAAAGCTAATTTTAAAAGAATATTCTTCAGGGAACTCTCCATCTAACACTCTGCCCAGAAAAGCCCATCCTTCTGCCCAACTAGACTACTCACCCCACCGCTTGCCCCATAACCCTGTTTCAGAAAAACACACCGCCTCACTGTCTGTAGAGATAGCATCAAAGCAGGGCACCAAGGGAGAAGAGAAACCAGGATATCATGGACCTCCTGCGGCAATGTGTTTGGACTCTTTGAAGGCCAATGCTAGTATTTCTGGACAAAAGAATACAACAGCAAGACATGTGGTATAATAATAGTTTCAAGTGTCTTGTCTAACAAGGAATGCAGTGCCGTGATCTAGTGCTTTAACCTAACCTAGTAGTACATTGATAAGAATGGGACCTAGAATTAGTGAATTGATCAAGTAGCATGTGTCAGCATGTTGAAATGATGGGTCTGTGTATCAATGCGAAGGTCTCCTCTTTATTATAACCTCTCAAATATATAATGTTACATCAGAGAACATCTAAATTCATTCTAATGTTTGCCAAAGCTTTCACTTTCAAATGGTGATCAACTATTTTGGCATTGATGCAAAGACCCCAAAAGTGTTACTGTTTGTATTAATTTACTATATGTTTTATAGCGTCATAAGATGTATGTGTATATTTGTATATATTTACCCACTAGCAGTTGTTAAAGGGATCATGTCATCAAGAAGGCAGTTTTTCAAAGGTGACCGGTTCCAGTAGGCAATTGTTTGTTGATTTCAAATATGCTTTTGTCAAAATCCAGAATTATCTTAGTGCTTTATAATCATTTATTTTATCTTACCTGGCTCCCTGCTAGCAGCTTTTGTTAAGTCCTGGGGGGGGGCAGTTCAAACTTGAGTAGCCACTTAGTTGTTTACATGTAAATTTCTCCTCAATTCTGTGTCCGCCTCCCTCAGCCTCTCCCCAGCCCACCAACCCCCCCTTTGTTCAAGCAACTCACCCTCCTCCCTTCACTTATCATCTCACCACCGCAGGCAGTTTTTACACTTTTGCGGTGAGCTGTAGCTTTCAGTCATACACAATGAGAAGTTAAAGGGGTATTCCCATCTAGACATTTACATTTAATTAAATTCATTTGCTTTATGTAAACATTTCTTCCATTGAAAGATAGTTTCTCGTAAAAGTAGTCATTCTGTCCCTTAGAAACGAGATAGCTTCCTCGGTTACGACCACGTCACACTCTGGCAACTGTGGCCAGACATGCGCTGTAAAGTCCTGCCGGACCACCAGGATTTAGCAATCATTACCACAGGACGGCTGCAGGACTTCCGGACATTTTACATACAATAACCTTTTGTTTCTTTGTGCAATCCCTCCAGCAGACGTCGCCGTATCCAAGGAAGCTATCTCGTGTCTAAGGGACAACATGGCTACATTTACAGGAAATTTTTTTTTAATAACATCCAATTCAAGAATTGTTTATATATGGCAGATTAATAAAAATGAATGTGAGTGCCCAGACGAGAATACCCCTTTAAGGTGGGGCATAAGGGAAGGGGGGGTGGTGAGTTAACATAAGCAAAGGAAGGTGGGGAGCTGGGTCGAGGCTGAGGGAGGCGGAGACAGCATTGAGGAGAAAGTGAGGCGAAATTTACATGTAAATGGCTACTCAAGTTAAAACCACTCTACCCCCCTTCCTGGGACTCAACAGAAGCTGCTAACAGGGAGCCAGGTAAGATAAAATACATGATTATAAAGCACTAAAATAATTATGGATTTTGACAAAAGCATATTTGAAATGAACAAACATTTGCCTTTTGGAACTTGTCATCAGTGAATAGATCTTATTTCATGATTTTAAGGGGCACAGTATTTCTTTCTACTACTGCTACATCAGATTATTAGCTCCGATGTCTTGAAGAAGCTGCGATATCATGGGCATCATGTCACATTGAGGAAATTGCATTTTTAAGGAAATCAACCACTTCTCTTCAGTGATTTTAAGCAGCGATCATGTACATAGTTCCGCGGTGCTCTTGGTGAAGAATCTTAAAGCTGAAAAGCAGCAGAAAAAGAAAGAGGTTGAAAAATATTTTCTCTGCACTCAGCAGACCTGGAGCACCCGAAGGGGTCGGAGAACACCTCGGGAGCTCACTATATGCACGATTATGCAGGCCTCTCGCAGCTCGAGGGGCGTTTCTTCTCTCCTCCTCCCATTCCCATGTACAAGACCCGGCTCGAGCTGCGAGAGGCGTATAAAGTATAGATAGAACTATCCATGCTCTCAGCTGTAGTCATTTCTACCACTTCTTTATCAAAGTTTATCTTAGAAATTTCCATTGTGATTTTCCTATGTTATTCCTTAGAGAAATCCAGAAATAAACGACTGATTATTATTAGTTGGGTTCAATCCCTTCAGATTTTGATACACAACAGTCAATGCTGGCAATGACAGCTTGTACAGGGAATAAACCTCTTTGACAATGGGAAACACCCAGTTGTCCAATAATTTAAAAATAATCCAATGGCATAACAGAGGAATGGCACAAATGCCTGAGTAGATATTCCAGTACTATTATTTTATGTGGAATACAGGTATTTACCAAAACAGGAAATTGATTAGACATTAAAAAGATCTGTGCCTTCACGTTTCGTTTTTCTTCAATTACGAGTGAACTCTATTAAATTATCGGTAACCCTAATGGTATAATTACAACATTATAGAAAATGACTACATATTTATGGTAAATTCAGTTTATACATCAATAGGAAATGTATAATTACACGTATCCAAGGGTGATCTGCAATTTAATATTGTCTTTGGAAACAAATGCTTTCCGTCTTCAGGAGGTCAAAGAATAATATATAATTATTTGAAAGATGACGCTTTAGGATCCTTATGTTTTGATCTGTAGAGGTGATGGTGTTTTCTGTATAATTACTATCATCACTTTTACTGTAGCACAAACAAGCCCTAAGCTTTGTAGCCTACAATTAATCTATTCAACCCATCCATTCCAAAGCAAGGGTTAGGTAATTGTGGGTTAATTTTATTTTTAGCTATATTCTGTTCATTTTTTAAATTGTGTTTTTTTGAGTTTGATGGTTTTTATTTGCAAGAAAAAAACATGGAAATTTTTCACATTTTATAAAGCAGGGCGTATGGCTACACATAATCTATCAACAAAAGGGAATGTCATATAACCTTGGCATATTGAAAATGGGGGTACATATCCATGATAAGTCATTACATAAAAAATAGAAGCTTTAGTTAAAGAACCTAAATGGGAAAATTAAATCAAAGAAGCCCAAAACAAATAAATAAAAGAATGGCATCCCCCTTCCCCGCACCAGTGTTACCCCTTTATCTTTTTTTTTTTACATTTTCATCTCTTACTCCCCTCCTCCCAAAAGCCATAACATTTTTCTTTTTTACGCAGCTGTATGAGGGTTTGTTTATGGATTGCCACCATATAATATTCTGTGTAATTGGACGCTAGGAAAAGAAAATGATGGAAAAAGCGGGTGTGCCATTTTCTTAGAGGCTCCGTGTGGTCCAAATGACACATTCATATTATTCTTTGGTTCACTACACTCTTTGAGATGTCACATATTTTAGTCTATGCATCACCATAGTCTCATTCATTTTGGGAACCGTCCAGCCAATTGATCCCTTTTTATTCAAATTTTACTTGGCTGGCATTCACGTTTGATCGACCAGACATTTTTGGATGTAGTGGTACCTAATGTTTTTATAGATTTGTATATAACATACTGCCTATAATAGGGTGTAATTGTGATGTAGTTGCTAACCCAAACCCCCCTTCACTACTGAAGACGTCATGGGAAAAGGCAATCCATACCATAGTCAGTGCCATTGCCGATTGCGGTTGTTCACAGCAGAGTTCTCTTGTATAATTAAACAGACACCCATGTGTCCTCTCCATACAGGGTTGATAGTAGAGTAGATCAACAGGCGATCATCCCCATGTTTTCTGTGGTACTGTGTCCATTTGTGTCAGGAGCATGCACAAAATATAGGAGATTGACAAACAGTGAAAATCTAGGTTTGGTTACTATGAAATTAACCTACAAAGAAAATCTGCACAAGATGTGTGAATAGAGTATAAATACATCTTTAGGCTATATTCACACGACCGCGTGCCCACCGCACCCTAGCAAGACGGACAAACATCGGCGCCCGGGAGAGGAGGAGAGGGTGACCGCCGCTCACCCCTCCCCTCTCCATAGCGATGTATGGCGCACGGTGCTGTATTAACGGGGAAAGATTGGAGATGCCCTATCTTTCTCCTGGCTAATGAACGGCCCATTGCGTATATACGTTGGCCGTATATACGTCCCCCATACGGCCGTGCAAATGTAGCGTTAGTGACAGTTCTCAGATAATATGGAAAAAACTGCAACAGATACAAAACAATCACAGATATGTTATGATGGTAAAGTCATCCTGAGAACATTACTGTTTTTGTGCTCTAAAACAGTAAGTTACGTTCAATAGTAACAATAGGTCCAAAAGTAAATAAAGCAAGTAAAAATATATATATCAGTGCAGAACAAGAATACATTACTCATATTATATTTTGTATAATGGAGAAATGATAACATTCACTCAAATGATGTGATGTGATATTCTGTGGCCTGTTTGCTGCTGTGCTATATTTCCAACTTGTGAAATTGTAGGACTGCTCAGAATTAGAGCACTTATTCAAGCATTGAAAGTCAAATATATCAGATTACAGATTAGTCTTCACATTTTCTTTCCTTTGTGTCTACAAAACTGAAATGTTGAGTAAGCTTTATCTAATATGGTGTATCTTCATGCAGAAATATTTGCAAAAATAAAAGTCAAGTGATATTTGCAGAAGATATTTCATGCGTTCATGATGGAAAATCTGCTTTCTAATATGTTCTTCTTAGGAAGTCAGAGGAAGATTTTATTTGGCACTTTTTAACTATAGCTCATTTTTAAAGTACTGGAAGTCATTGTAAAATTCATCATAGAGAAAGCTACTGTATAGAGGAACCCAGTCCAAACTGGCTTTATCTTTTATTTTGGATAAGAGAACTTTAAAGGAAATCTACCATCAAAATCAGGCATGATAAACCAGGTACACTTATCATAAGTCAGCCTGCAGTATGCTCAATTATTGTCCAAAAACAAAGTGTACTGTACTTTTTATCTAGCATGTAAATGTGGCTGCAAAGGGAACCTGTCACCAGCAACAAAAAACATATCAAATCCCAACTACTATGTCGTCCATCTACAATTCAGTAGTTTCCAATCCATCTTCATTTTCAAACCAGGACACTTACTCATAGATCCAGGCACTGTTTCTGTGGTAATCTTCTTAATTTGTTATCCATGGTCTCCTTTCTTCTAAAATGAACTTTTAAAATTATGATAATGAGCATGAGGGGTTACCAAAGTCCTTTTTTTCTGTTACACTGTCTCACCCCCCTGCTCCCTCAGTACTTGTGCAGTGAGCTCTTCCTGCTCTATTCTTAGTGCTGAGTAAGCAGGGGGCGAGGGAGACAGTGTACCAGTCGATAAAGCCAGATTACAGAGAAACTGGGGAAGGCCCTCAGGCTCATTAGCATAATTTTAAAAGTTGATTTTTAGAAGGAAGAAGACCATGGATTACAAATATAAGAATATCACCACAATCACGTGTCCCTGGTTTATTATGCTTGATTTAGATGGTAGGTTCCTCGGTGTAGGGGGGGTTGGAAGTGGGTCTGGGGAAATAATCAAGTATTAATGAGCACACCCAAATCTGAATAACTGTGTATGTGAATGGAGTTTATACATAGGAGCACACTTACTAATGGCTTTGCGCCGGTTTTCTGATGGACTTTGCACGTTCTTGTGGGCTAAAACTGCTTGCACAGGTATTTAAGAAGTGTCCGCGCCACTATTGTGTCGCACGCGACCCTTTTGTAGCACAGCTGCGCTAGCCTCCATACAACACAAATTAGGGGGCGTTCCGGCGCGCAGTCGGACCGTGTGTCATATTTAACATGCAAAGTCGCACGCACTATGTTAAAGTTGCACCACAAAATAGTTGGGGAACTTTGTCGGGCCAATGCAGGGAAGCGACAGATACATGATTTCTGGCGCACGTTCTTAATGAATCTGTGCTATAGAGTGTGACACCATAGGGATCACAAGTAATAATCATTACTGTTCTCTATGTGCTGAGTACTCCTGGTTGAATACTCAACCATAGGGATTTGACATTTCACTGCTGCGACATGTTTGTTTGGTTTCACCAGGCCTCTACATAAGAAATAAGGACATTTTCCGCGCATTGATAACTGCTGAGGTTGAAAGCACTAAAGCTCATAAATGATTTTGCAAACTGTGTGCAACACAATGAATGCTATAACAGCTGCGGGAACAGCAAGCGATTGCAGCACATTGACCCCGCCTGCCGTTATTGTTAATTGCTTTCCGTCTGTGGGGATATGATCATTCGTCAAGGAGCCTGCCGCATATCCAGTTATTAATTGTACTGCATCTATCAGCGGTGGCCATACTCCACTTCTGTTGGTTGCTGTGTTGATGAGGATGAATAATTGGGATCACTGATATCCTACAGTCACAATGGCCCTACACATGCCCTACACTGCTAATAAATGCTGTATTTTGTAGTATCAAACTAGCAGGAATCATATTTTTTGTTTCCATACTTTGTAATGTAGACGGAGAATGTTAGGTACCATGTCAGCAAAAACTATCAGGTGCATCAACTATGCAGAGAAAAAATGAGAGGTTAGATCATGTTTTTTACAGGAGAAGCTAATACCACCATATATTAGGCCATCTGAACACAGTCCATGAGCATGACACACGTAGGCTAAAAGAACTGCTGCAGAAACTGATTTTCTCTGTGGATTTAGAATCTATAGGATGTACAGTGTGAAATTCTAGCTCCACAATGCAGAGGTTGAGCTATGCCTTCCTGCTACATCATAACACAGCGTAAATCCTTAAAGGAATCTACCATCAAATCATATAATATGGTAAACCAGGGGCTCTTACACATAGAGCCAGGCACTGTGACTCTGGTAATCTTATATTTGTTATCCATAGCCTCCTTCCTTCTGAATCACCTTCTTAAAATTATGCTATTGAGCCAGAAGTGCTAAGGGGGCATTACCATAGCCCCTTTAAACTGCACCTTCAGATTCTGTTACACTGTGAAGGAGCATGTCTCAATTCCCTTGCTCTCTCTGCACTGCTGTAAAAAGGGAGTTTTAGCACAGTGGGAGGGGGGAAGCTCCTGCACAGTGTAACATTCTTTAAAACAGATCCACTTTAGGGCTCTGGTAACATCCCCACAGCACTTCTGTCTCATTAGCATATTTTAAAAAGTAGATTTTACTAGGAAGGGAACAATGGATAACAAATATAAGAAGATCACCATAGTTACAGTGCCTGGATCTATGAGTAAGTGTCCCTGGTTTATCATGCTGGATTTTGATGGTAGATTTCTTTTAACCCTGTTGTTTTCTGCCATTGATGGAACAGCTACAGATTGAATGCTCTAGATATTCCACAGCCATCCCGAAATGTGTGTAGATGGCCTAACTCTGATAGTTTTTTCCTAGAGGTATGATTGTAGACGGTTTAAGGGGCGAATGCACACAACAGTCTGCCGTGTGCCCCTTATAGTTCATGAGGATCCGTGAATAGTGGGTGACAGACTGATGTAAATAGGCTGTGATATATCGGGCTTTGTGGCTTGTTTTTGCAAAGTTTGTGTGCAGATAGCCTAACGGCTAAGATCCGCAACATTATAAACATGTAACCCTTCAACTTCCATCATAGTGAACAGCAGATGCATAGAAGTGTGACAGGCGTATGATGTAGGATGACACAATAAATGTGCAATAATTGGATGGGATCAAAGTCCTCAAAATGTTTTAGGTTGCCGGAGACATTTACAACACAATATCCACCAGAACTGGTACTTAGTACGCTATATAACACATTTGTGTAGATGGTGGTTGGGTATTTTGTATCTGTTTAAAATTAACAAACTAACATATGTTTTCCCTAAGTAGTGAATATAGGGAGCTAATTCAATGATAGTTTCATGGTTTCTTTAGCTGACTTGATTATTTAACATTAACTTGTTACAATATGCAAATAATTCTGCCTCCTGAACGTAAAACTTTAAGACATGCCCTTTAAACTAACCTTTTTTTTCTTTTCTTTTTTTGTAGACTCCAGTCACAGTTAATGGCAATTCAGGGAGCCCGGCCAGCCCCATGAGTCACTTTCAAAGACCATTCTCTCCAACCTACCCCTCCCCACCATCACACAACTCTTTGGTCATGCAACACAACAGAACATTAGGTAGGTTTAATCTAAGGTTCTCCTAATATATTTAACGGATAAAAAGCAAAAATACTTTTGCAGATAACTGATGCTTGGTATTTGTTTTCTGCTTTCTTAATTTCATTGTATTTCTTTCAAGTATTCTTAGTTCTTTAAAGGTCACCAGTAATGTGATGTTTTGGGGGTGACAGGTTTGAATAGCCCATGCTGTGCTGATATTAAGAATGCCTTTGACAGCATACTGAATCATGTGGGGTGAGTCCAGGGGGGTGAAGGGCAGATGCAGCCTGTGTGTACCTGTGGCCCTGTCTCATCTCCTCCACTACTCCTCCACCACTTCCCACTTCCAGTCATGTGCATTAAGCAGACAGGAGTGGGAGGGGGATGGTGTGAAGGTACAGGAAGAATCCATTAGGAGATACAGGCACATAGCCCCTCCATCTCCACAACCAGGACTCACCACACGCCGCTGGCAAGGAGCCAGATAATGTAAAATAAACTCTTATAAACTACTGAAGTGATTCAGAATGCTGACAAAAGCTTTGTTAAAATCAGCATATTGGGCTATTGGAACCTGTCACCAGCTAAAAATCATATTCTGCTGACAGGTTACCTTTAAGTGATGAGAGGACTAGAATGATAAAATGGAGACTCAGGATTTACATAATTTGCTTTGTTTTATATTTTTATTGTTAATATATTTATTTAGTGAAAGGAATTATATAGGGTATAGTACAGTGTCCATCATACCACTATATTCCGCATAATGATATTACCTGCATAGGGTGCACCAAGCAGATATTGCTCCTTACCAAAATGTCATTGTATACAAGTGAACTATTCACAATGATTTGATGTACTAGATATTGTTGTCCTATCCCACATGCACTCTAGTCTGATCTTGCAGTAATGCGTCACTTTGCTCCATCGTACACTTCTCCTACTGTCCATAAACAAGCATGGAGAAAAGGTGAGTAACATCAGAAAACTTAGGGGCAAGATCAGACAACATAGCGGTTGTTTGTAGTCTGTTACCATGGAAACACATAGCAGAGAAACTGTAATCACACAATAAACATCATAGGAAGATACTAGTTGCTCAACATTTTGCACAGAACTGTGATTCTTTGTGGTATTTAATTTCCTATTACAGTTTAGTGTGAAGTAGTAAGTGCCATAACGAGTGTGGATGGGTACAAAGAGGTGTGTCGGGAGGCTGCTCCTATGTGGATATGTCCTGTGTGCCGCATCAGGAATGTGCTTAATTTCAGCGTGACTACAAAGAAGAGATTGTGAAACAAAAGAGACCTCTGATATTCTGCCAGAATCAGACAATTGGCTTCTGCGTGCGCTATTTGAAACACTTATTGTTCTTGACGTTGCTTTTCACTGGCCTCCAGGGCCCACCCTAATTTGTATAACCTTTTATACTCGTGAGCTGAAAAATGAAATGCTCCATTGTGGAGGGGAGGATGCTGAGTGATTATTTGGGGCATTGAATGATGGGAAATCTTTATTATCTTCTTTTAAGTCGGGCAATAAAACAGATCCCGTGTCAGTACTCCAGTAGAGTAGTAAAAACTATCTTAACATCTTTGGTGTGTGTGAGATTTTGTTGCAGCGGTGATGTTTGATGTCTGAAGCCGTGTGTGGAAACACTGCAAAAGATTATTTCATTTTCTCTCGACCGTTCTATCCAATGTGCAATCCTGAAGGCATCTAGTTATCTGTGTGATGGGAAATAAGAAGCTAATGTGCGACAGGAATCCCTTGACTCGTTTTCTATTATGTATTTTAATATCAGGAATTTAAATAGAGATTCCTGGTGTACATGAAGTTCTCACTTGTTATTAAAAGACAGATGAAGAATAAGACTTCAATTCTTAAAGAGGACAGCCTCAAAAACGGCACTGGGAGCTGCTTACTAAAGTAGGCAGCTCCTAGTGCTACAACAGATGCAGCAGTGTTACACTGCTACAACTCCGCTAACGCTAAGAAACACTGCTGTACTGTACACTTGAAACGCTGCACCGCTCTCAAAATGGTCCAGCGTATTCATGAGGGGATGGGATTGGGGACGGGATTTGGGGGTGGTGACTGCCAGATGACACGCGGCAGTCACCTCTGGCCTATGGAGAAGGCGAGGCGGTCTGGGGAAGAGGCAGCACCTCGGACCTCCCCCCCTCATGAATACGCCAGAAATGCCTCATGTTATTTGTAATGTGTGTGTAAGTGTGGGGGCAGGATATTAGGTGATTTACCAATATACATAGTATATAATTGTTCTGCTCCGCTTTATTTATATGTAAAGCAAAGCCTACTGTCTCTACCTGTTCGCCTATTGAGGCTTTATTGGGCCCTTTTGACTTTTTGCCATGAGGTTTACTTGTGTTTTTTACTTTTTTGTATTGTATCCATGTCAACGACTAATTTGTTGTTGTGGTGCAGACTCTACGGAGTCATTCTCCCAGCAGTACCAATCTGAAGTAATCCGGAGCAGCAGTACTATCCCAATCTGCAGGACCTCAGAAGAAGAGAAAAAAGTCACTGTTATTAAAGCACCACATTATGCAGGGATCGGACCTGTCGATGAATCGGGAATACCCACAGCTGTGAGAACGGTAGGAGCATAAACTTATTGGCTATTTTTTGTGGCTCATGAATGCTGTATTTTCTTTGCAAAAATACCAGTTTATTAAGCATGTAGCAATAACTACATGAGAACCTGCTAATTTCTTAATCAGTTGTTATTTTAAGTGAAGCTATTGTAAAATATTTGGTCTGTGTGGCTTGAATGGTTGGAAAGTGCAGACCAGCAAGGGACTCCGAAAATATTGGTAAGGGAGTGGTAAAGTCTTCCAAGATGAGCATGGCTTATTGATTATTTTATACTGTTCTGCGTCTTTTTTTATAGCCTGGCCGACCCCTTTAACTAAACTGTCTCAAAAATATTTATTTTTATATCACCATCATAGTGGAAGTGAGAGACAAAGCTTGGTATAAAACACAGTCATTTTTCCCACACTACAGCTTGCTAAGTGTCAGATTTTTTTGTAGAAATCAATACCTGTCAGGTTTTTCTCTTGGACTATGATTCAATTTTTCTAATCCCATGATCCGCTTTTATCCTGAAATATCTGTAGGGAATACAGTGAGGATTTCTTTTTTTATTCCACTTGGTTTAAGATTTTATATACACTGGAGAATATATTCATATGAATATAAATATAAAATTCCACAGGCAGCAAGACAGGCAGTATGGCAGAAATTGTGCCAGAATAGGTAGAATTAGATATTAATCATGTAGTATGCTCAATTATTGTCTAAAAACTAAATGCACTGTACTTTTTAATCTAAAGTGTAAATCTGGCTGTAAAGGGAACCTGTCATCAGCAAAAAACATATAAAATCCCAACTACTACCTTATCCCAGGTTCAGCTACAGATGCAGAGGGTGCATGTACTTCTGCAAAGTGAAAGTAAAAGTCTTTTCTGCAGCTCCTTCTCCATTCTGCCTTCAGCTGACCGGCTGGAGGAGGGAACACTTCAAGCGCTTATATCTCCTGAACCCTTGCACCTAGAAACAAGGGTGGAAATCTGTGGTGCTGTTAAGCATCCATACACAATCCATACATCATATTAAAGAATTCTTCTGTTTAACATGACATAAAAATTGTGTTTCTAGAAGTCAGGGTTTAGGAGATATGGCCGTTTGAATTTGGCCACTGTCATGACGATTATAAACGTCCTTTCTGTATGTGCAAGTAGGACGTGTATAGCAATATGGCAGTTTGCAGGGGTTAAAAGGAAATCTACTATTTAAAGAAGTAAAAAATGTGTACAGATACTTCCCTATACTCGTCTTGACACGCCGGGATCATCTATAAAATAAAGTTATAATTAGTGGCATGGAGTGCGGGGACAAGATGTCCAGCGTTCCAGGCTGCTATGCGGCGCACACACTATGACGTCATCAGGCTGCGACACCACCATGTCATAGTGTGTGCACGGCAGAGTGTCACTATCTGTAACCCAAAGACCAGAAGAGGAGATATAGGGAGAAGATGATTCGGGGTAAGCACCGAAGGTGGGTACTTTTTAATTTTTTTTGAGGGGGCACAGCTGGACATTTCAGTATCGGTTGGTGACAGGTTTTCTTTAAGTTTGCAGTAGTATTGTACCTATTAGACAATTTTTTGCATCACTGAAATATAGTTATGTAAATAGTATTTATTGTGAGTGATTATTTTATGTAGAAATATCTGACAAACAAGAGACTCTGCTCTCTAGCTCCCTCTTCCTCACTCCTTTACCTTGAGGAGGACATTATACTGTGATATGAAACACATGGAAATGCACTAGTTCTCTTCAACAATAGTCTTTTAGTCTTTCCAACTTTAACAGTGGCCCCCCTCCCTTCTCCATAGGCTTCAGAGTGCTCTGCCTCTTGGGAGACTATATACACAAGAGATATAAGAGTGAATGTCCTTTAGCAGTGAAAAGGGTATTGACCAAGTTAGCTAGAAACCACAGCACATCAACATTAGCTGTCAGAAAATGGTTATGATGTCACTTAGGAGACTCATTCATGGCATCTAAAATCTGTGACAATGACTTACATTTTAGAACCGAGAAGGATGTTGCCAATTACCACAGTGTGTGCCAATGCTAGTACCAGTTATTCTCCCTGCCAATTGCCGTAATCTCCCTCAAGGCAACAAGAGTAACAAATGAACTTCATTACAATATCATGAAGCCATATGTGAGTGGAAATTACTGTACTGGAGAATCATTATGTGATGTGAACAACAGGACATAGAGCTGAAACCATATATTAAAAGACATAAATGCATGTTTCTCATCTGACATGATATTTAAGAATAAACCATTCCCATTTAAGGTCAGTTAGGATTACCAACATTATTTATAGTTGACAAATGCCAGAATAATGACAGGGAAAATATATTATGGCAATTCTATTACTTTTTGCAAAGTCAAAAGTTTACATAAATTTCATTAGTGTTTGGTACTATTGTCCTTAAACTGTAGGATTTGGGTCAAACGTTTTAGATATCCTTCTACAAGCTTCTCACAATAGTTGGTAGGAATTCAATTCCTTTGAACTGGTGTAACTGTTGAGTTTGTAGGCCACCTTGCTCGTACTTGCATTTGCTTTGCACTTTGTATTAACTTCATTATCCTTCAAGGGGTTTCCCACTTTAAGGGATTTCTAGCAAATAATTGATATTGTTTGTGTAATGAAAAGTTTTACAATTTTCCACATTTTTCTGTATCAATTCTTCATGGTCTTCTCTGGTTTTTGTCGTCTTGTTGTCATGCAACAGAAGGTTTCATCATCTACTTCCTTTAGAACATTGGTCCATGGTCATGTGATGTTCCACAGGTGCACGGCTTGTAATAACACACAGTGTTCTCGGGCTTGCAAGCTACTTTTTTTCTCCAAATGCAAAAACATGGCAAAACATTTCAGTTTTGGTTTCATCAAACCCCAGGACATGTCTCCAAAATGTGTTGCTTTGTGCATTTGCAAACATAAATCTGGCATTTTTATGTTTCTTTTGGAATAATGGCTTCTTCCTGGCAGAGTGTCCTGTCATTCGATGTCGATACAGTTCTTGTTTCACTGTGGGTAATGACACACTCTTACCAGCTTCAGCCGACATCTTCACAAGGTCTTCTGCTTTTGGTCTTTGGTTGATGTGCACGTAGTAAATGTATGTCAAACATTCACTGTCTCACATTATTCTAACATTTGGCAAATGTAAATAATTTTGGTAATCCTAACTGACCTAAAACAGGAAAAACATGCATATGTTAATTTTTTTATACGGTGTATATAAACTTCTGGTTTCAACTGTACATTTAGTGTTTGGTTCTAACAGTCAAATTCTATTTAACTGCATAATGAGAGGTGAGCTGAAAATGTTATCCAGTGGTTGTCTGACAATTAGAAAAATGTAGCAGGTAAAAAAACCTTTACTCGCCGCCTCCGGCTTTCCTGGTGTCCGGTGTTTTAGACAGTCCGAGCCAAGTCCCTGTTTGCTTACAGGGGTATGCCAGCTCCACTCCACAACTTTCAGCAGCCTGGCAGGCCCACCCGTCTCCTACACGGTGCATGATACAGTGCTGGGACATAGGGACGGGTAGTCGTGCCAGACAGGCAGAAGCTGTCAATGCGAAGGTGCTGTGCCCAGTGTAAACAAACAGGGACATGGCTCCGGCATGGGACAGCAGGAGCGCCGGAGGTGGTGAGTAAAGGTTTATCTTTTTAAAGCCCTCCCCAGCCTGCCTGCTAAATGTTTCTAATAGCCAGACAATTCCTTAATTTATCTGCCAAGTAACCTTAATTCATCACATACTAAATACACAATTGATATCTTACAGTATATGTAAATAAAACTAAGTATTATAGTCCAGGTTTTGTAGCCATTGGGTTTTTGCTATGTTCTGCAACCTGGACCATGTGCTCGCAGCTTGAGGCAAGTGACACCTAAACGAAAAAATTTTTTTTAGCTTTTCCCTTTAAAGAAATATGTTAACATTTGTGTCATCCTTGATTCCGTCATATGAACCCACCTATTTCAGACCAGTCAAAAAGTGAATGAGCCTTGCACCCCTTCCAACCGTACCCAATGCCAGATCGGAAGACGTAAGGACTGGGCTTTTGGGATTCAGAAAATCTGACTGCTGGATCTAGGGGTGAAGCAGCCTCTTACCTGTTTATGACACTGATTGACCACACCCGGTGTGCATGTGTCTGGGGGAGTCTGGTAAAATATATGTACACGGCTACTTAGTTTTAACGCAATTTCAATGGTCCCATGTATTTATGTGGGTTTATACACACTTATACAAATACACATTTATAAAAAAAAGTTTATACAAAACTTAAAGCAGGTCCTATTCAAGCCAGAGAGCAGCCCCCATCATGGGCATGCAGCCTAAGTTAAATACCGTGTTTCCATAAAGTATAACATAGTATTGTAGCAATTCTAGAAAAAAATCTTTCTTAGGCTTTGTAGCCACGTAGCCTTTGCACCAACTTGACTGCTTGTCAATAATGACATTGAGATTTCCACAGTTCTCAAAGTAATACATATCCATAGACAGCTTTCGGTCAAATTCTTGGTACACCTTAGCTGCGGGGGAAAACCCAGCCTTATCTTTCCAATAAAGTCCTAATTATGTTCTGACTAATTGAGCTGTATGTATCAGAAGATTATTAATAATTCATAGTGGTGATGTAACTATGAGCTTTGAAGTGTTGTCTTTAATGGCTATATTAATAGCAGACCAGCTCGCTCACATACTCAATGTTATTGATCCTGGTCTGAGTGCTGATACAATAAGAGTTTATTCTCGTGGGCTGGTATTGTGCTGAGTTTATTATGCCATCCCACTGTCACAATCTTTGCTACATTTTACCGTAGTCTAAATCAGTCCTTGCGCAAAGACCTGCACAGGCTCTCATGGTAGAGAAGCAAAATTATTAGCAATTTAGCACTTTAGAAGGGACAGTAAATAATACTGAATATAGTCGGGTAATGATGGTTCCACCATGAAGTTTGCAGTAATAATAATAATATACAATTTATTGTCCCGGGGGGAAAAGATTGTGTCACATCCAATTTAAAATACACAATACATAAAATACACAATACATAAAATACACTATACATAAAAACACACAGCACACATACCATTTATTTATTTATTTATTTATTGTGTGTAAAATTCAGCATTTTATTTTTATCTTTTATACAAAACATATTACAAAAAAGAAAGTCAAATCCACCCATAACATGAAGTGGGTGGTGATTCATGAGGGTGGAATGACAGACGGGGGGGAGGTGGTGGATGAGAACATACACTGAGCAGCGGGAGGAGGACATCATACAGTACACAATGACCGCAGCTAAGGTTCCTCAGAACATGTTGACCCGCTCCCGGCGACTGGCCATAGATCCGTCACTGCTGGAAGAACCAGTCCCAAGCAGAGCAGAGTCAATAGCAATATGACGGGGCAGTGCAGTGTGCTGGGCTGGCTAACATGTAAAACGTATAAATAAAAACATAAAAACAAAAAGATAGCACATACAAAATAGCAGTTGTCTTTCCTTACTTAGATTCTGATCACCATGGGTGTTCATCAAATGGAGACTGCTTGGCACAAAAGATTCTTTGTACGTATCAGTGCAACATTTCATCTCAGTGCCTTGGTAAAGGCCAGGTAGCTCTGTTGTAAAATCATTGAAGGAGAGATTTTTGCATACAGGGGATTGAGATTTCTATTTTATAAGTCAGTGAAGTGTGCAGTCTAGTGAGACCAGCAATTTAAAAAGTAAAAAAAAAAGAATGTTATTATTTATTTATGCAGTCAGGAGATTGCCTTTACAGGCCCCCTTTATAGATGAGTCTTCTAGTCCATGACTGTTCCACCAGGAATTCTGCAATAGAAATATGCTAATTTCCTTAATGGAAAAAGAAAAATGTTGCCTCTTTTGCCTTTTCATAGAAAGAAGTTCCCCCTTTGAAGGGCCCATTGGGTCTACACATAACACACAAGGTGTACTTTCCTCTCAGCCTGCTGTCACCAATGGCTTGTGTATTTGAGGCTGTGTTTGGCTGTAATATGACGTCATTGTTGAACCATTGTGTACAAACACAAGGGTGACAAGAAGCAGTATGAGTATACTTTATGTTTTGTTAAAAAAAAATGGATCCCAACAACCCTTTTATATTTAGGAAGCCTAGTACCATGAATTGGAATTAAGTCTAACCAATCTCATCTGCAGACAACCACTGTTTCTAAGTTTTTGCTTTTCATCATCGCAGAGCACCAAATTGAAGGTTTTGTTCTCTTTCTGAAAGTAATTGATATTATTTGTGGTAATGAAAAGTTATACAAGTTTTCCAGTATACTTTCTACATCAAATTCATCACGGTTTTCTAGATCTCTGCTTACTGTCATTTAATAGGAAGCTTCAGTGTTTACCAACATTTATCCACAGGAAATAAACAATAAAGCTTATTCTTGAATGCCGGCAAGCATTGCTCTACAAAAATGTGAGAAATTGATACAGAAAGTATATTGGAAATTTGTCTGACTTTTCAGTACACAAACAACATAAATTATTTGCTGAAACTAGACAACCCCTTTAAAATATATGGCTGGGGGGGTGAAAAATTATGAAATGCAAATACTTACCTCTCTCCCCACTCCCATTCAGTTATGGTACCAACTGTCCCTGCCACATCTCTATTTGTTAACACTTCCATGTCTCCGATACACACTAAAACTAGTGCTTTAGCAGGGGAGGATCAGTTGTCGCACCCCCCGCCCCACAGCCATATATTTAAAATGGTTCAAACCTGTACAACCCCCTGTACAACCCCATTAAATTAACCCACCCCAAATAAATACTTAATCAAAAACAATGTTTAAAAAGCATTTCCCTCATACCTAAATGGTTTGTTTCCACGGCTGCAATGTTGTAAAATCAGTTTGTAAACTTAAATGCAACTCACTAAAACATGCTGCAGTGTGGAACATTGAGAGAGAGCTTGGTTACATCATCGGGCACTTCATATTATGTGACCGGATTGATGTCATCTAAGGTCCTTTACATTTGCACCTCTACCCTATGTATGTATCTGATCATATGAAATCACAGTATGCCTCCATGGAGGATGGGGAAGTGTAGACATCCATGAAGGCTGCTGTGATGTCATGTGATCAGATACATACATGGGGTAGACGTTGCAAATGTAACTTGGTAAAGGACCCTAGATAACATCTACCTTGTCACATGAATTTAAGTTCTGAATGCTGAGAAGAGGCAGGGGACATGGGAAGGAGTAGAGAGGAGGGGCCAACCGAGCAGGACACCCCTCTTTCATGAGACTTAATATAACATAAAGTTGATATATGGAGATGTAAGAGAAACATTTTTATCTAACAGAAGGGAGTTAATAAAACTCTGCCTATGGGAGCCTTTCTTTAGCTGTATTTGTGAAAATCTATAGTTTAAAAAATAAAAAATGTGTATTGCTATAAACCATTGTGGCTATGCTTTACAACTTAGAATCAACAATTTACTAAGAATTGTTGCTTGTGACTTACTACCATGGCCTGTGAACCCTATAATTTAGGTGTTAGTACCCTTACCAGACACAGTATGCTTCTGGAAATAACAACCTACATTGTGCGGATCGCAGATGGATAAAGGTGAATGGTATTGTGGTACAACAGGTTGGATTAGTTCTCTGGTATTGTACTATGGAAAGATATTATTCTGCCTATAGTACGGTCACCCAGATGAAGAATTAATCTCGCAGGAGGCAGCGAGTGCATCTATGGCAGACATGGATTCTCTAACAGATCATTCACAGTCAGTATCTAGCGATCTGGTAGCCCTACTGAGCAGACTGGTAATTTGGTGGATTTTTATCCTTTTGGATGCTTTCTTATTAGTATTTGTACTTTTAGAAATAATGTTATTTTGTTCCTTTTCTCTCCAGACTGTTGACAGACCAAAAGACTGGTACAAGACAATGTTCAAGCAGATTCACATGGTCCACAAACCAGGTACGTGAATGCTCTGTGTAATGTGAAGGGATTGGTTCATGGCCCACCTACCTGTTATCAGATTTTGCATTGTTTCTGAACATTTTTTTCTGATGTGACATTTTCACAAGCCCTGACCCCTCATTTTATAATAAAGATAGTTCACCAACTTATTAGGGTACAGTCATATATGTTTCCCTCCAACCCCAAAGGCTGCATCAGATGTGCAAGTATACAGCATTGGATCAAAAAACATTACATGCAGCAGTTTTGATCTGGCTATACTATTCCTATTAGTGCTGTACAGGTGGATCCAGAGCACCATGTGATCATCAGATTTGTGAGACTCTGACATAAAACAGCTGGATGGACATAACTCTTATATGTGTATTCACCCTAACCTGTGTTTGGAGAATTTATTGAGAAATGTATTGTAGCAACAAACAGAGGCGTATTTACAGCAGTAGCAGCCAATATGGGGCCCACAGTGTCAGGGGGCCCCGTCATCTGACCTGACACTAAATAATGGAGGATGTGCGCCATTATATATATATATATATATATATATATATATATATTGTACAGCATAATATGTATAACACACATGTGATGTATAATATGCTGTATATATGTGTGTATCTGTGATGTGTATATACTGTATGTGTATATGGTGTATGTTGTGTATATATGCTGTATGTCTGTATGTGGCACAGTATATGTGTGTATGTGTCATGTGTATAGGCTCTATATGCGTGCATATATGTGTAAAAGAGTATAAATGTGTGTGTGTATAAGTGAATAACAGTACGTTTATGTATATAAATGTGTGTGTGTATGAGTGTAATATGCATATTTTAAAGCGGGAAGGGGGGTTTCATTCAGAAGTCTGCTATGGGACCCTGCCTCTCCTATTTACGATCCTGGTAGCAAATAATTTGCACCCAATATCCAATATCTCACAATATGTAACCTCCATTAACAAATCCTTCATATAAATTCACCAGACCTCATTGAAATTCAGGTCATGGATCAGGGATGTTAAAATTAGAGTCACAAATCACCATTACATTTGTGAAATATTAAACAAGCTCTTAAGAGCGTCATTTCTGCAGAACTCTGCAGATATTTATGTGCACAGATTATCATTGGGACTTGAGTATAAAGTATGACCCCCGATAAGAGCCTCGAAATGCAATAATATGACAAGGACAAATCTCCAACAAGGAGAATGTATGGGAACACAGTCATTTTAAGGTGAGATGAGCTGTGAAATGAGCTGAACCATGAGACATAAAATAGAAGGTGGAAATAATTCTTGGTTTGTGCTCCGGGAATCAGAAATTCTGTTTGTTTTACAGACAATGACAGTGATTATTCCAGCCCAGCCTACGCATATAATACAGGTGAGTTACTCAATCCATACACATAGATTGACAGTAAATAAGAGATTTATCAGTAAGAATGGCTTGTTATGGAAGGCGTTTATTAGCATGTATTTCAGTACATGCTTCTATAAAAAATTTACTAAGCGGAAGTTATCCGTACATAGGATTACTAAGCGGTAGTTTTCTGGCATAGGAAAGGTCCAATTTTCGACACTATAAAAAAGTTTCACATGGTCACATCCATCCAAACATTACAAATTAGGTTATACTGGAGTTAAATTGGGCTGTGTGCCTTAAATAAGCCCTTATTTTACACCCTATTAGGATTTAATTACATGAAGCACTCGCTGATTCCAGTTTATACCTTACAGTGCTTTTCTTTCATCCTTGGATGGCCATACACGTTGTCTGCAAAAGCTTTTTTTGCCTATAGTTATTCCCTCCGAGGGTTTTAACAATTTCTCCATATTAGGCTACATTCACATGAGCGTGTGCTTGCCATACCGTAGAACGGTGGGTACACGTCGGCATCCAGGAGAGGAGGAGGGGGTGAGCGCCGCTCACCTCCGCCCCTCTCCACAGCGGTGTATGGCACACAGCACCGTATTACGGGGGGAGATAAGACATGTCCTGTCTTTCTCCCTGCTATGGAACGGTACTGTGCTACACGTGTGCAGCACCGTACTGCTCCAGTACGGCGCCGTGAGCCCATTGCTGTCTATGGGGGACATATATACAGCATATATACGTCGGCCTTATATATACGTTCCCCATACGGCCGTGTGAATGTAGCCTTAGGTGTATATTTGATATCACAATATAAGACACAAGGCTATTACCATGGTCACTATTAAGAAATGAAATGATAGGAAATTATAAGCAACAATATTTCACCCAGTGTAATATTGAATCATAACTATAGACTCTGATTTACAGTATGCAATAGTTTTCTTCTTTGTTTACTTGGATTTATTATGGTCTGGACGGAGATGTTTCTTTTTATGTTAAAGTTTGTATTGGATGAAGACGTTACATTGATTTGTCGAAAGGTAGGATCTTGTGCAGACATTTGCAGGATCTCCTGACTGGTGAATTCACCCAATACTTTGTTTTGCAATCTAATATACAATACATTTTACCACAATTTTCAGAAATGTTTCATTTTTTGCTGGAATATTAGCAGAATAAAAATTTTTTGAAAGTGTTGGTAGAAAACTGTAACATTCAGAGAGGTTATTTTTTAGTAAGTCCTTATAATAGTTCTGCCACATTTATCAAGGGTCTAAGAGAGTTTTTAGAAACGTTTACTACTTGTGCAATAAAAGGGCCATGGCCTTGCAAAAACTGCTCTACATTGCTGTAAAAGTGTGTAATGTGAAGATGTGAACTATGCATACCGTAGTTTTTTTTGTCTTTTCGGTAACAGATAATTATAGTTCAGCAATGCCAGCCTATTCACACCCTGCTGCAAAGACCCAAACATACCGGCCTCTATCTAAAAGTATCTCTGACAATGGCACAGATGTGTTCAGAGCTTCATCCCCATTGCCGCCTCCTCCTGTACCTGTTCTTCCTCCCTCCGTGCCTCAACGCATGCGGGAGCTGACCTCTCCAGAAAAGTAAGTCCATAAATATTAATGTTCCTTCCGTTTCTTTTCTTTTTTGGTAAACTGTATTAAAAAAATAGGTTTGGGTTTTTTGGGTAGCGCCACCATGCAGCTATTCATTTATGTTTGGTTTATAACATTTCCTACAACATTTTCTAATAAATCCATTTGTCTGTCTATCATGTCTATCTAGTCCAACCTTGTTGATCCCAATTCTCAAAAAACTTTATTATTGCTCCTGAAGACAAAAGGTATCCCTGGGTCACATTATTCTGTCCTTTATGATTAATAATATTTTTATGTCATCATGTCTAAATCTGATTTTTGCAATGTAAAATGGTGCCCAATAAAATAGAATTTGTAGCCTCAAATTTGCAACTTTTTTTTAAAGTGAGTGAACCCACTCCACCTTTCAGTCCTCTTCAGGCAACTTCTGATTTGTCATGTGTCATGCTCAAATCTACTCCAGTCCCCCAGGGGTAGTCCAGGAAACTAGAGTAAGATATTTGCCTAATCATCAATCTGCTGCAGTAAACTTCACTATCATCCTTAAAGGACCTTTACTACTAGGATAAGGATTGTAAGCCTAGCCCACATACATGCTGGTGGCCATTTCTGACAAGATCCTCTTTTCTTTTAGGTTCTTAAGCCCTTGTTTTTGGGGAAAAAAAGATTGTAAATATTATGCAAATTATATTTGCATATTTGCATAATATATTTGAGCCTGAGGGTCTCCAGACTCCATTGACATCTTTTGACAAACCTTTTTTTCAGAAAAACAAGGACTTAAAGGGAACCTACCAAGGTGCCTGCCTTCACAAGGTGGTCTTGTAAAGGCAGATAAATGCGTAGTTTGGCAAAAAAAAATCAGTTTTTTCACTGATCCAATGACCCCATTCGGCGCTCCAGGACGCTTGGTCACGATCATGATAATGCACGCGCCTTGCGTGTGTGAAATTGCTCCCCCCACCCTCCCTTCCTTGCTCCCGAAAGCCGGTGATGTCACTGAGCTCCCAGAAAGCACTGGCGCATGCGCATTGTATCTTAATTTCGCACGGCCGCAATACAAAGCAGACGGCCATGGGAAATTAAGATACGTTGCGCATGCGCCAGTGCATTTAGAATAATTTCTACCTTCCATTAAAGAATTTTCTGTTCCTACAGTATAGCCAAGTGCCCCAACCCAAACATACAAATAGTCCCACCATACAGTGATCAGATATTAGTAGTTAACGGTTACTTTACAGATGATGTCTCAGACTATATTTGATCACATTCCTATCTCTTTCATCTGACCAGAGCGCTATGACCACTTCTACCAGACACACTTTGGGGGGCATTCATCAATTCTGGTGCATGGTCCATTTTTTTTGCGGTATGTTAGACTGGGATTTTAGATTTTGTTGCGAGAGCTTAATAAATTAGCGCATGATCGAAAAGGTTCTGAACTGACTCCACATTCATTAAGGTGAAATAAAACTTGGCAGACTAATGGCGCACGAGGCACAGCAAGGAAAAAAAAGAACACCATAAATCTGTCGGAAAGCTAAAAAATAAATGCCCCCGTTGTATCTGTATAGTTTGCAGAAAAAAGACACCAAGTTGTTGTCACATTACATTCCACAAATGTGCCTGTTAGTTTTTGACCTTTAGGCTCATTCTTTCAACAGGGTCCAGTTAAGACTACAATGTGTTATGATTGGCTGAAGACTGATATCATTAGTATTATTATAATATTTATATGGTGCTAATGTACAGTATTAAATGGAACGGTATTAATAATTGTAAGATAATTTTATCAAAATAAATTCTCTTTATGTCCATTTGTAAATTTAAAAAAAATATAAGTTACATCAATTTCAATCTTACATAGTGGCAATGGCAGGTGATAAGTCCTCCACCCTGTGTCATCTGTACTAATATTTATATTTCCCCTATCAAGAAATGAATGGGAGCCACCAGACAGAAAAGTGGATACTCGCAAGTTCCGTTCTGAGCCACGGAGTATTTTTGAGTATGAACCAGGCAAATCCTCCATCCTTGAGCATGAAAGACCGGTAAGAGCAATGTGTGAACTAGCAGTCCACAACAAAGGGCTGGTACCATAGCAAGTACCAGGGCTCAAGAAACTCAATGGGGCAAATTTACTTACCCGGCCCATTCGCGATCCAGTGGCGCGTTCTCTGCTCTGGATTCGGGTCCGGCCGGGATTTAAGAAGGTAGTTCCTCCGCCGTCCACCAGGTGGCGCTGCTGTGCTGAAAGTCATCTCATCGCGCCGGAATGCACCACCTCGGACCAGGCGAAGGTAAACGCTCCCCAAGCAACACTTTTTCGGTTTTTAAATGCGGCGGTTTTTCCGAATACGTCGGGTTTTCGTTCGGCCACGCCCCCCGATTTCCGTCGCGCGCATGCCGGCGCCGATGCGCCACAATCCGATCGCGTGCGCCACAATCCCGGGGCAATTCAGGTACAATCGGCGCAAATCGGAAATATTCGGGTAACACGTCGGGAAAACGTGAATCGGGCCCTTAGTAAATGACCCCCATTATGGTACATTTTACATCAAAATGGCATATGTTTATAATAATTAATAGATGAGTTTGCACTTAGGCTAGTTTTGAAGTTTGAGTAGTCTAGTAATTTCCAACCCTTGACTTTCCACGACATGACACCGACTACAAATCTTCATAGCCCTTTAATAACAAATACCAATGGTTTGTGTTGTCATGTCTTATGTTATCCTGTCATAGTGGAAGGCATAATTTGCATACTGAGCAGTTTTACAAGGTGTGGATGATTGTACTTTTTTGGCAAGGGAGATACTTTGTGCTTTTGGCAGTATAATAGACACCTCACATCATAGAACAATGATTCATTTATTGCTGGGTCTAGAGGTAGAAAATGGTTGTCATTTTCAGAATGACTCAATACGTGCATCTTAATTTTATATGAAAAAAAAAATCATTTTGAATAGACAATGTACTACTTCTCACTACACAATAGGGTATAGTGCCCCTTTGCGAGGCTCAACCAAGCAGGCAATGATCAGGAAAAGTCATTTTTATGAAGAGTCATTTTAGATGAGGGGTGCACAACCTTTATCGCCCTAAGTCTACATTTACATGAACATATGCCCCCGCATAAGTCCAGCGCAATGAAGAGGAGGAAGGTGACCCCTCTCCATAGAAATGTTCTTCGTACGGGCTGCAACACAGGGAAAGATAGGACATGTCTTATCTTTTTCCCCTGTACGGAGCGGTATTTGTCCGTGAAACCATTGCCGTCTATAGGGGATGTATGTACAGCCACAAGCTTGCGGCCGTACATACGTCCCCCATACGTTAGTGTGAAGGCAGCCTGGTTGCACATGTAACCAGCACCATAGATGTACCAACTAAACAGTATAGTAGATATAGTAGATATAAATACCAAAGTACAGCACTAAATACCACCAGAGATTCTGCAAATACTGCATTCAGACCGTATCTAACGCGTAACCCAGACCAGGGGCGAACCCAAATTCTCCGCTGGCTGCGGCAAGCTTTAGAATAGTGCACCCCTGTTCTAGATCATTGTCTGCTGGTTGCCTGCATTTACATGTAGCAATAATTGTTCTATTACTATAGGTGAATTGTTCATCCCTATCCACATTTTTGGGCATATTTTATGCTGCAGCACAGAGACATCCCATTTCTAGCGACAACCTGCATCTTCATAAATGCAACGCTATTATAAAGGCTGAATAAATATCAGATAAATTATACAATGTATTTCCTGTTTTATGTTTTAATGTGACTGCTAAACTTTTGCTTTTAGTAAGAAAAATGTAACAAGCATGGCCAACAGGGGAATATCATATGATATGTATATTATAATCTTATACTGTGTGTATGGATTGTAGATTGTATAAAATGTTATCCCTTTGAACTGCAACTTGAACTAACCATATATACTGTAATAATCTACCAGGAAATACTGACTCTATCTGTATCTATGTTGCTTATCAGCGACCACATTTACAGAGCAACTCATCAAAGAAAATGAATCCAGGCATTAAATCTTTACAATTATCACAGGGCACAAGAAGTGTTTGTACCAATTTATATGGAACTAATGTTAACACTATGATCTAAGAGAGTCTTGACAGCAAAATTGAAATGATGTATTCTGTACCATTTATGTACTTGGTAATAATTAATCAAAATAGTATTAGTTGAAAATGGGATATTCCAAACGCTAAGGGAAATACATTCCATAAATCATCTGGGACTTCTGGGAAAATGCATAATTAAAGGAATAGTGCAGTCTAGGTCTAACCAGGGCTTCTTGCCAGGCAATGTTTGCTGCAGCAGTTGCATAAGCACTACATCAAACCCTGTATAAAAACTAAATGTGAACTGGACTCTGACAGGATATAAATCATGGAACAAATGCCAAAGATTTCCCATACCACAGATACAGTCCATCTTATGTGGAAGCTTAGACTAGAACAAGAAATATTTACTTATTTCAGCAAGTTTAAGGTACATCTGCGATATATATAGGGTATTTGGACATCTTTATTATTATAGCAATGTATTATTTGCAGAATGTACAGAATTATAGATTTACTCCTTTACTCACCATACTAAATAAACAAGGCATAGAAAGTAGGTGGATTGATCAGGGAGGAGGATCCAGGTTACTATGTATCTGCTGCTTATATATATCCAGTGTCAGGGTTATTGTAGGATCGGATAATGCTGCTACTTGAGGGGGATTTCCATAGGCACTCAGCTGCAGTTCCGATCCCAGCCACTATGAGGAGAATGGAGCTATATCCATCTCTGTTCTCCAAGCTAGCTGATAGGATATTGATAACCTTTCCTATGGATAGATATGCAATAAGATTATCATGGAAAACCCTTTAAACAGGTGTTTTTTACTGACAACACATATACCCTATCCACAATTTCTGCAGTGTGACCCTAAGCAATCAGAAATGTGAATGTATCATAACACACATGACACAAGATCAACACAAGGAAAGTTATTCAAAGTATTTATAACACTACTTGACCTTTCATGTAGATGTGCCCTTCTGTCTGCAGGTAAACCTACCCTTTTACATTTTATAGTGAATCAGTGTTGAGCGCTGGCTCTGCTAATAAACTTATTTAGCATCCCCCGCACTAGTGTTTTATGCTTTTTACTGCTATCATTTTAGAATTTTTGCACCCTTTTTGAGTACCTTTTACCTCCCCCCTCCTTGCTTCCTACTCCAGAATGGTCGTATAAATCCAGATGAGATAGATTTAGAGAATGAACCATGGTATAAATTCTTTTCAGAGCTGGAGTTTGGACATCCGGTAAGTGAGGTTAGATACTAATGCTTACAGTAGGTGTTAGGATAATCTAATCCTGTGAAGTTTATGGTTTATTAACTCCCACTTATGCACCATGTAGGAAAAGTGTATGCTGTGCACCTATTTGTAGACGGAAGCAATCCCTACATAATCCTAACAATGGATTTAATTTGGATATCACAGGATATATATACGTTACATCATAGAGCCTCCTGTAAGCCATGAAATGACACTTCCGAATGTCTTATGTGGATATACTGTGCACCCATTTCTACAATGGACGGAAGATGTAAAAAAGCTTATTACAGTACAAATCACAGAAACCATTAAACCCAGTGGAGACTACTTATACAGCTCCAGTGTGGGCTGCTTCATGAATAAAGTACCACTTCTAACTGTGATCAAAGCACTCATGAAAGCTTACATCTAGAAATCGGAATAAAATGCTGCCCTATTACAAGAAAACCATTACATACTTATTACTTTGGATAACAAGTGTAACATTAAAAAAAAAAAATAGATTAAATTTGAAGATAACATTATTCAAAAATAAATAATATTATTTTTGTAAGAATTTTTAACCCCTTAACGACCAGTCCCCTTTTTTTCGTTTTTTTGCGTTTTCATTTTTTCACTCCGCTCCTTTAAAAATCGATAACTTTTAAATTTTTCCATGTAAATAGCTGCGTGAGGGCTTGTTTATTGTGTACCAAATTGCACTTCATAGTGATGGTATTCAATATTCCATGCCGTGTACTGTGAAGCAGGTAAAAAATTCCAAATGCAGTGAAATTGGTGGAAAAAAATGTATTTTTTGCGCCATTATTTTGTGATTTTAGGACTTTCATTGTGCCTCCCAAATGACATGTCTACTTCATTCTTTGGGTTGTTACAATCAGGGGGATACCAAATTTATATAGTTTTTATAATGTTTTCAAACATTTACAAAAATGAAAACCTGCTGTTCAAAAAAAAAAAAATAATATTAGGGCTCTTCTGGCCCTAATAATTTTTTTATACTTTGTGTAGCGAGCTGTGTGTGGTGTCATAGTTTGCGACCTTTAATGACTTTTTCAATGCTACCATTTTGAGGACTATATGCCCTTTTAATCAATTTTTATAGAATGTTTTATATTTTTTTCAAAATGGCAAGCAAAGGGGTGATTTAAATTTTTATGTTTTTTTAATTACATTTTTTTTTTACTTTTTTTATTCATTTCTTTTAGGATTTTTCAGACACTTCTCCCCCCCCCCCCCCCAGGGTATTTTAACCCTTGTTGTCTGATTGATCCTACCATATGCTGCCATTCTACAGTATGGCAGTATATAGGGATTTTTCACATCATCTATTACAAAATGCAATTCTCACATAATTGATGGTTTGAAACGAGTCTTTCTATGACCCGAGGCTGTCATAGCAACAGATTGTTGCCCCCCGATTACCTTACAGGGGGCAGCAATCCAATCCAAATGGCAGCACCCACGTGCCGCCGGGACTTAAATTCCTCTGGCAGCTTTGCCTGAGGCATTTACATGTCGTGATTGGTCAGACAACCTGACTGATTCCTGACGTGCACCATAATATTACATGGCGCGCTGGGAAGGAGTTAAAAAATTGTTTAAAGTGAACCTGGCACCAGAAATGCCATTTTGAGCAGGTGACAGGTTTTCATAGCATATGCTATACTAATTTAAAAAAATGCCTTTGTCCACATTCTGTACAATGCTGTGAGGTAAAATGTTATTTGCCATTGCCTGGCTCCCAGCCAGCAGCGTGTGCTGAGTCCAGGGGAGGGTGGGGGCAGCCTGTGTGTGCCAGTGTCTCCTCATGCATTCTTCATCTACTCCACACACAAGCTACTGCAGCTTCCCTTCCCCAGGGACTCCCCACACTCTGTTGGCCACTGGCTAACCAGTTAATGTGAAATAAAGTTTTATAAAGTAGTGGCAGTATTCAGGGTGATGACAAAGGCAGTTTTAAAATCAGCATAGCAAAGCCTATTGGAACCTGTCACCAGCTAAAATGACATTGCTGGTAACAGGTTCACTTTAAGTAACGATCATTGGTGCCTCTCTTAGATCTAGTTTTACCCGTGGCTGCTGTTGTATATGACTGTGATATAGTATTTCATATTACTCCTTTTCAACATAGTTCTATGGTACTATTGTCCTTACTATGTAACTTTCTATGATACTGTATGTCATATATGAGCATATACATAACTAAGCTAGTATCCATAAAGGGAATCAGATGACAAATGAGATTAAAGGAACATTTAGCGCTACATCAAATAAGTTTCCTACTCTCCAAATAAAAAATCAAAATAGAATTGAAGAGATTACCCATTTTTGTCCCAAATAAATATAAATTCTTCAGTACAAGAAAACACAAGTTTAAAGTACAAGCACAGGATAAAAAGAAACTAGACAAACACAAAACTAATGGGAGGGTCCCCGATTTTATCTCTAATTCGGTACTGCACACACAACCCACTGCTATGTGGTGGCACCAAAACATTTCCTAGCAGCCCCCAGCAGAGAGGCACACTGCATATCTTATATTAAGTTACAGTTACTATATTTTACAGATGGTAATTCTCTACTTCTTTCAATAATCTTCTGGTTTTGTCTTCAAAACCTGCATCTAAACACTTGAACGTTCAAAAAGAGTTGCACAAATTTGGGGTTGTTCACTGTAATACAGTAGCTGTTGATGCACCTCTCATTTTTAACAGAACCTGTTACCACATTTTAACCCATTAAGCTATAAGCACCTTCAGATTTTATGTCCTTTCTAGAATTTCCTCCAAAGTCATGTGAAAATGAGTTGAAAAAAGGTCATATTTTGCCTGAGATGAGTCACATAGGCTGCGGAGGAACGTTACCTATCTACACAGCGCCCCTATCTTCAGTCTTGTAGTACCTAGAAACATAAGGGCACATTTACTTACCCGGCCGCTGGAGTTCATCCAAAGTGCATTGTTCAACAGTCATGCACTCTGCCGCGATTCACTAAGATCGTGCGCCCGATATCCTGAATGTGTCGCTTCCCCGCGCTCAGGTCAGCTGGAGTTCATCTTCCTCTTCCTGGTGCATGTAAGTGCATTGTCTTGCGACACACATTGAAAGTTAAATCCTCCGCTCAGTCTGAAAAAGTCAGATCATCCGATGGCCCGCACCCCCAATTTCTGTCGCATGAAAGCCAGAGCAGCCACAATCTAATCGTGTGCTACACAATCCCCTGTTAAATCCCTGTCAAAGCTGTACAAATCCTGAAAACCATGAACAGTCCGACGAAAGTGCGATCCACGACCCTCAGTAAATAAGCCCCATAGTGTCATAATAAAAATAAGAATCTCATCTTTCATATCATACCAGGCTTGGGGTTCTGTGAGCTACAGAACCAGAGATACAGACAAAGGTGGGAATTAGATCTCTATCGGTAGAGATCCATATATCGGTTTATTTTTTGCTGTCTATATCTCCAGTTCTGTAGCTCATAGAACCTCCATTTTTAATGACACCAAAAGCATGTTTCTAGGTGCTATAGGAACAAAGATTAACAATGCCTCTGCTGCCATAGGGACTCATCTAAGACAAATATGACACTTCTCAGCTCATTTGCATATGACTTTATAGGATATTTCTTTTATAGTTAAACAGGTGATATTTCACATAAAAGAGAATTCTAGAGAGGATATTTCCCTCATCACATGAGGAGGCTGATAGTTTAAAGGGGGAGAAACAGGTGACCTATTCCCTTGAATCTATACTGAACTTGTCCAAAAAGAAAACAAGGCTTGTCCAGCTACAAACAAAGTGTAGTACAGAATAGCAATGCTAGCGTGTCCCATTTCATACTGACAGGCTTATCCACATTAGTCAGGCTAATATTTTTCGTAGTAAGGTCCATTATGGTTGCAGGGGTAAGCTTACTGGTATATGCTGAGGTGTAATGATTGCAATTTTATGACATAACGTGGTTACACAATACAGTTTTTGCAGTAACGCTGGGTTCACATCGCCTTTTTTTGTGTACAAAAAAGCTCCCAACCTATATGCAGAGTGTATAGATTGACATATAGTGGCAGACGGAGGCAGGATGAAAACATGCAGCAAAACTACATCTTTTCATCCTGCTCTCTCCTGCTGAGAGATGTATGCTCTCAATGGAGGCAATAGAAGCCTATGGGGAGGGGATGCAGCGTATTGCAGGAAGGGAGGACCTGGGGATGTCCCTGTCCATATAAGGAGAGTGACATCACTGGGGAAACACCCCTGTACATCAGCCTCAGCCAATCTCCATCTGCTGTCTGCTGATGTACAGCCCCCCCCCTCCCCCTAAAGCATTCAGTAAGGGTTAGGGGTCCCCGGGTGAGGTATCCAACTGTATAAGCATACAGTGGGATAGGTCTGTACCATACGTTGTAAGGACAAGTCAGAATCCCTCCGACGTGTCCTTAAAATGTGGCAAAAAACATGATGTGACCCCAGCCGAACCTGCACTGGTCATTGTTCCATTGTCTATGTATTAGCTGCCAATAAAAGATGATATGTGGGGGTGCTGGGTGTTGGATCACCACCAAACTGATATTGAGGGCCCATTCTATAGATATGCAAAACCCCTTTAACTTTTTAACCAAAAAGTCATACACAGCAATGTCAGTTTGATTACTATGGTAGAATCCTCTTAAAAAAATAATAAATGAAGCCAAAGGCTCATTAGTACCTGTAGTAATAATACTGTCAATGCATTAGCTAGAACAGTATGTGTGGATACCTGTACTACAGAAAAGAGGTGCACAGGAGAAATGGTGCAAAATAGGGAATTGTCCCGAGTGCTGGGCCTGCATGTCCTCCTCCTGTAGATGTGTGCTGTGTGTGTTCTTTCCATTGCTGTCGGAGTGACTACCTGCATAGGACAATAGTGGCTCTAACATACCCCCAGCACTCAGCAGTGGTGTGCTTATTGCTTTGTGTGGCTTGCATGTACCCTTCACATCTTTTCACTAATTTTCTCTTTTTTCCTCATGTCAGTAGTTTGCTTTTCTACCCTTTGAATCCCTATTTTTGATTAAAGTAACCCCAACATTCTCCATCACTATGGTAATGGTCAACTATCATGATTATCCATTTCACCTCTGCATTTCTGTTCTGTGTCTGCCGCCAGCCTCCTAAAAAACTATTGGATTATGTGCAGGAGAGTCCCCCTCGTGTGTCTACTGAGGTAAATTTTATTCATTGTTTGCATGGACTGTTCTATACCATAATATGTTTTGAGTTCTTCATCTTTCAGTGTGTGGGGACGGTAAAGGGTTAACAGTTCAATATCGTACGTCGACATACAATAAAGCCCCCCCACTCCTCTGCGGACACATCATGGGGATTAGACCTCGTGTCTACGCTGGCGGACGAGCTGGCGGACGAGCTTTAAATAAAAATCAGAGAAAATTCAACAGTAAATGTTTGCAGATTTTTAAAAAGAGCGCTGGCCTACTCCGACGGCAGCCGTGCCTCTTCATGCCTCATCCATGCTCACATGGCTAGAAGGTGGCGTGGTCGCAAGAATAATCACAATTTGTGATTACTTCAGTGTTTCTACGCCAGAAAACTGACTAATGTCTAGGACAGGACTCTGAGCACCATAATGATATATGATACACGGAGTCAGACAGCAACATCAAAGTGGTAACAATTCTGCGCTGCTTCTTTGATTTTCATTGAAATAAGGTGTATACTGTATACATTATATAGGCCATTGTCTTTTTATGTTATCTGCCTATATGTTCATATATATCTATATTGGTTGAAATGAGAATACAGAAAATTTTGAGTTTTGTTTTCAGCATTGTAATTGAACAACCAAACCACTTGCAGCGCATACATTGGGGCATCCAATTTGTAGCAACTCGACTTTTGTGGTATTTTGTTCTGTGATTTTTCATTGTGTCTCAAAAAATTGACACTCCACATTCAGGGATTGGTTTAGAAGTTGGAAAACTTGCTTTTTCTAGTTCTAAATGTGTAACAAAAATTTTAAAAAATGTACATTTACTCCACATTTAAGTGTGTAAGCAATTCTATAACTTGCATAAAATAGGAGCATAATTTTGTAGGAAAAGGGACACAAAGGCATAGAATAAGTTGCATCAAAAACGTGGAATGCGTCAAAATTTTTGCACATTTACTTGGGGCATAAACACGGCCATTTATTTAAAGGGAACCTGTCACCAGGGACCTCATTTTCACTAAAAACAGGTTGCACGAGCCTATTACACCTGCATTGCAAATATGCCTTTCTGCTTTCTCTAAGCATTTGCATTACAATATAATTGTGTGATATAACTTACCTTGTTCTCTGACAGAATCCTCTTGGTAGTCCTATGGGTTGGGCTTTGGTTTGGATGCATTTAAAAAAACAACAAGTGACTTGTCTGTGCTGCTCACTCCTCAGCTCTCAGCCCCCACCTTTGTGCTCCTGTACAGCTCCTCCTTCACCCACTGATGTCAACTCACTTCCCTGTAAGCTCTGTGTAGGAGCCAGAGGGAGGAGCTTGTACAGTTATAACACACAATTATATTGTAATGCAAATGCTTAGAGAAAGCAGAAAGACAGATTTGTACTGCAGGTGTGATGGGCTTCTGCAACCCGTCTTTAGCGAAAATGAGGTCCCTGGTGACAGGTTCCCTTTAATGACCCATTTAATAAGTTACATAGATGACATGCAGAACAGTATATCATTCAAAATACATATTTATGAAGCTTGATACAGAAAAGAGGTGTTTTGGTTATAGAGGATCTCTATTATTTATATAATTTCAACACAGGGGTTAAGCAATAGGTTCACTTAAAGGTGTTGTCCTTTCCCTTAAAGGATGTTTGTCAAATTGGTCTCCAAATTAGACAACTGCTTTAAGCAGGACCAGAAAATACAGTTCCCTAGAGCAGAATTACTGGAATATCCAGTGTCTCCCAGTCCGTTTGTGTCATCACTTTGTAGACAGGCCGGTTAGAGAAAAGCTGAGAATCTGAAATTCCAGTGGAGCCCGGCTTCATAGTTTTCATGGCTTCTGCTGTCACTGATGTAATTGTAGCTTCAGATCTTGTAATATGTAATGTAAATCACTTCTAACATAGCTCTGACAGATAATGCTTTCTTCAGGGTTATGGACCGCAGTTGTTTCAAAGCCTGTGTTAACCTTTCCATTCATCGATAGTGTCCGAATTCATCTAAAGTTTAAAAAATGAAACCATTTTGCATTTGGTTAAATATTATAGCAGTCATACTGTATATACTGTAGATTACAAATACGTCAGCATCACCATGTTTATAGACCACAAACCACCCCATTGTTCTTTATATACGTGTTGTGTAAATTGGCCGAATGCAAATTATTATGGCTATGGCAGCATATATCCGTGGACTCTCCATTAAAATCCTACCACTTTTATTTCAGCCCTATCCTACTACAAATGAGTGTGTTCTTAAGACGCAAACACTGGACCTATGGTCTTCTGTTTTGGGCTCATGTGTCATTGGTTTGTGAGGTTCATTCATGTACCAATCACAATAGAAAGAGACAGATCGAGCCGCACAATTGGGAAAAGGACTTGCTCTAAAGTTTTTCGGTCCGGACAGTTGGCTCATAGAGGGGATCATGGAGACCAAAGAAAATCATTTGCTTATTCATTTTTTTGGCAGATGCCACACAGACATATTGGGCTCATGCAGACGACCGTGTTTTTCATGGATCCGTCATAGCAGATGATGACATCTGATGATGATGACATCATCTGTCAGCCTACTGCCTTGGATATACAAAAATGCATGACATATGGAAAACACAGAGCGTTTCGTTTGTGGGGACATACATCTCAGAAAAAAGATTACACACTTATGACACAGGGACTGAAAAAAGACTACAAATTCATTCTTTGCGGCCTAGGAGCAGCACAAGTTTATTTACAGCTTAACTGTTACCGTGGAGATGCAAAAGCATGCATAGGAGCGTAACACATCTCCTTTTGGGTTTTGGAACAAACTGGAGCAATAAAGATTGTGTTGTATATTTAATTGAGATGCATACAAAGCCTAAGCTTAATATCAGAATGCTGAATACTTGGCCGGTAGAGAAATTTACATATTTATAGACCTCAAGGCAAAAATGTAAGAAGCCTCAGTTGTAGCTGCCTGAGCCTGTTCGGTCACTATATATAACTACGTGATTTTGTTATTTTCCATGAGTCTACAGCTGCCCCTTACATCTCTATATCCCATCTTTACCTCATATTTCTGCAACAGCTTGGATGTCAGAGAATATCATTGGAAGAGTAATGTGTTATTCCTGAAGACCGTCCTCTATACGACTACTGTTTATTTAGCAGGAGAACATGTTCCCCACTTCGTCATGGAAACTGTTCAACTATTTTTTGTGTGCAGTGATCAGTCAGTTAAAATAGTTGCTTAATAATATATTATATACCTTTTTATGACGGCTTTGTTTATCCACTATTCTTTTCGTCCTGCAGGTATCACTATATCAGCCATCAATAGACAGAGGCAATGAAAGACCTTCCAGGTAATGGAACCACAATATATGATTATATGACTTGTGCACTGGTATTTTGGCTGTCAGCCTAGACTTCCAGAGTCGATGACATCTCCCTGGCTGCCACTAATATCTGTGCTTTATGAGTACTGGTTTATGAATATTTATTTGGCATTCATAAAGAAAAGCCTGTGACCTGTCAATAAAGAAATTATTATAACCTACACATGTTTCTACAGTCATTCTAACCAATCTAAGAAAATGATCAAGTTATGTCTGTGGTCCAATATCTGTTTACACAGTCATACACGGGGGCTGTGATTCCCTGTTAGGACCTCCCCATGGCTAGATGACTGCTTCTTAGCATACAGAGAGGTTTTTTATATAAATTCAGTATAAATCTATAAAAAACTATGGGGCTCATTTACTAAGGGCTCCGCGGCCGCACTTTCGTCGGGTTTCCCGACTTTTTCCACTTTGCGCCGAATTCCTTCGGGATTTTGGCGCACGCGATCGGATTTTCGGAGCATACACGCCGGCTTTCACGCGACAGAAATGGGGGGGGGGGCATGGCCGTCGGAAAACCTGACGGATTCGGAATAAACGCAGAATTTAAAAACCGAATTGTGCCGCAAAATCAATCACTCACATGCACCGGGAATAGGCTGGTGAACTCCGGTGGACCATGGCGCAGTAACAACACCTGGTGGACATCGGGCGCACAACCTTAGTGAATCACCGGTAGACCCGAATCCTCGTCGGAGAACGCGCCGCTGGATCGCAACAGGACCAGGTAAGTAAATTGCCCCAATATTTCAACCTGCTCAGCTCCTTGACCTCTATAACATGATGTTTGTAGGACACCATATACAACCTGTGCAATGTGTTCTTACTGCTCTGTAACATGCTACCTGTAGATGGGACACTACATAAAATCTGCCCAGCTCCTCCTGCATTATAAAATTCTACCAGCAGATAGGACACTTTGTGCAATATACTCAGCTCCTCCTGCTCTACTCGCTGCTTGCAGATGACAGTATGTATGTTCTACTCAGATCCTCCAGCTCTATAACATGCTACCTGCAGATAGGACACCATACACAATCTATCCAGCTCATTCAGTAGGAAACTTTTCAATATGTTCTACCCATCCTACCCTATAACACGCTGCGTGCAGATAGGACACTTCATACAATCTGTTCAGCTCCTTCTGCTGTATAATATGCTGTCTGAAGATAAGAACATATATACAATTAGCTCAGCTCTGTATATATATATATATTTATTAGTAGTTAGACTTTAGAGACACTGTAAAAGAAATATATACACACCACACAAAGGGGTAACATTTTAAAAATTTGTTTTGCAGTCAGCATATGATAAAATACATTGTACGCATAATACACAGGTACCATTAGAATTTTTTAGCGCTATTGAATAATTGGAATAGATTTTGATGCTGGTTGTGTTAAATGATTGCTGGCAGCTAGAAAGCTGTAGAGTTACACCCATATTAATCTGTAGGTATTTGTGGGAGGCAGATTTGATGTAGGTAAGGAAGCCACTAAATGCTGGAACACTTATGATGTAAAGAGAACAAAATGTACACCACGCCTGAGAAGATCTATGACACAGAAGAACTTTTGGTGCAAAAATGTAATCAATTTAATTTATTTTTCAAGTTCTGCAAGTGATTACAGGAAAAGACGGAAGTCTGAGCCCAATGTAGGTCATCAGAGAGCCAGCAGTGACCAGAATGCAAACAGACACAGCCTTGGACGTACAGGAATACAAGGCACAAGTACCACCCTGCGAAAACCTTTCATTAACTCCTCACCTCCATCTCCTTCTCGGACAAAAGGTAGGTACAATGTTAACTGATAGAACAACATGAAAAGTCATACAAAGTCATGTAACAGCAATTGCTGCGCACACGTTTTAACCATTGATTTCCAGCACAAAATACAACATCGCCATCTTCTGGTCTTATTATGAATAACATCATTTCTCAGATACCCAACCAATCACAGTACTAGGAAATAAATATACAGTATATATACTGTATATCTGCTTTCTAAGACAGGATAAGCAAAACTTTGCCTCAAAGCTACCTTGATGGCACTCCTCTTAACATCAAGCATGACTTCTCCAAGAAGCCTTGTTACATGATGCAGGATAATAGCCAAATATTATTAAATATTATAGCCTGTATTATTATGAACAGACTCCAAGTTTTGGAATAAATTTTCTGGTTTGGCTATAATCCTGCATAATGTTATTAGGCATCCTGAAATTCATGCCTCATGTATAGGGAGCTGTCTTCAATGTAGCTTTGAGTCAAAGTTTTCCTCATCCCACCCTGGAAAACGGCTTTGCATATTTATTTCCCAGAACTCCCATGGGCCTTAAGTCTCTATACACCCACAAAGGTAACTTTTAATGAAAAATCCTCCATTCTTCTTCCCTGATCTGAACCTTTATTGCTGCTGCCTTTTATTTACATTCAGAACCGATGTGAACGAGAGAAATGTATGTATTACATGGGATTGTCTGGTGGATGGAAACATGTTTTTTATAACTATGCTTAGTGTTACATGATCACCCTTAAATATAGACCCCTTGAAAATTCATTGTTTCACATATATATTACAGAGCTGCATTAAAGGGGTTGCGTAGCAAGTTAGGCCCTATCCACAGCTGAACTTGCTGATCTGTGGGGATCTCAGTGATGGGACCTCCATGGACCATGAGAACAGGGGTCTGATGTACCCTGAGAACCCTAAGAAACGAACCAGCTGATGGAAATAGGCGAGCCCAATACTCTGCATTCTCTTTGTCATTTTCCCATCACTGAGATCCCAACTTGCTACAATTGGACATCCCCTTTAACAATTCTGTTCACAGTCTGTAAAACAAAATTTCCCCAAAATGTAATTCCCCACTTTACTGTGTAATAAACTGTGCACTGAGATTTCAGCCCTTATTCCATCTATGAATATAGCTCTATGCTGTAAGATACATTAGGTCACAGAGTTTCTCACATTAGGTCACAGTTTTTCATTATTTTATTTGTCGAAATCTGTGATTCATACAAAAGGGCCTTTTGTATGTGCTGTAGATCACGTTAACATGATGTGCTTGAATTTTGATATTTATAAGGATAGTTTATCAATATCCGATTATTGACTGCCCAACCAGAGTCCATATCCCAGAGCCCATACAAAGAGATTAGAACAGTAATCTGACAGCTCTGTTCTCTTTGTAGTTGTTGAACCGAGTCACTGGAACTGGGCTCCTATTCAAATAAAGTAACTGCAGTAACCTGATCTGACCACTACACAGAGAACGGAGATTTATGCTTCCTCTTCCATTCTCAGCTGATCTGTAGGGGGCTTGGCGTTGTACCCCCACCATAGAATAGTAGAGGAAATCTACAATCAAAATCAAGCATCATGGGCAATTACTAATAGATCTAGGCACTGTGCCTACAGTTATCTTCTTATATCTGTTATCTATGGCCTCCTTCCTTCTAAAAGAAAGTTTTAAAATTATGCTAATGAGCCAGAATGCTATAGGGGTGTGATCAGAGCCTCTCTGTGCTGTAGCTTCACTGGCTGTTACACTCTGCAGGAACACTTCCCCCTCCCACTGTGTGCTAAAACGCCCTTCTGCTGCGAGATTACAGCAGGCAGAGGGAGGGAAGTGCTGAGGGAGGGTGAGACATGTACCTGCGCAGTGTAAAAGCATGTGAAGCTATGATATGGAGGGACTCCTAGAACCCTTTTGACTCATTAGCATAATTTTAAACATTGATTTTAGAAGGAAGGAGGCCATGGATAAGAAATACAAGAAGATTGCCACAGTGACGGTGCCTGGATCTATTAGTAAGTGCTTCTGGTTTAATTGTAGATTTCCTTTAAGCTGCAAATATTTGGATATTATTAGCACAGAAAATGATATTTAGAATAATGAGTCGTGGTTTATTGCTACAAATCTGAATTGGTTTCCAGCACATGTGGATATAAAAATGGATAATGGTAATTATCCATGTCCTGTCCAGCTTCATGTGTGCTGGTAAGTTTTCTGAGGTTACTTATACTGTCTCTATCAATGCCTTTACTCTATATTTCTTACTGTTGTCGATTCTCTTTTGCTATCAATCTGTTAATTTCTGGAAATGTCTCTCTCTTCCGTCATGCTGCTCTTTGGATTCTGAAGGTGGGGATGTTAGCAGAATGTATCCCCCCTTATTCACTTATTCTGTACATAAACCGAATGCCTCAAACTCAATAGATTACTGTAGTGGCTATAGTTACCACTTAGCTGTGCCTGATGATACAACACGTGCTATCAGCTTTAAGAACGGCTGGCAGAGTAATCGACAGAACGCAGAGGTGTGGAGCAGCACAGAGGAAACAGCATCACCAAAAATGAAGTCTAGGAGTTGTGATGATTTATTAACAGACGATCACAATAACTTCTCCAGCAACCAGACTAAATCTGAGAGCATGGGGTCCTTGTTATGTGAAGAAACCTCTAAGCAGGGTAGCCGGACAGTGTGGGGCAACTCGTATACATCTGAGGGGTGTGCGCAAAACAAGTCCAGGGTCCGTCACCGCTCGGCACATGACACTCCAGGTTTCCTTAAGTTATACAAAAAAATGCATCGCATCAATCGCAAGGACTTAATGACCTCTGAAGTGATCTGTTCTGTGAAGTCACGGGTTATGCAGTATGAACAGGAACAGCAAAAAGGGATATTTGCAAGTTGGAGGGCAGATTCCGAAGAAGTGCCAAGAGATATGGTCCCAACAAGGATATCTGAGTTTGAACAGCTTATCCAGAAATCCAAATCCATGCCTAACCTTGCAGATGAGATGCTGTCAGCAGTCAACTTAGATATCTCCACCAACAGCTCCTGCCCTAAACGTAGGTTTTCCATCGAATCTCTTCTTGATGAAGAAGCCCAAGAAAGACATATATCTCAGGTACAGCACAATGGGAAAAGTAAACCTTTAGTTCCCGTCCATATTGAAGTGACCAGTGATCAGATTCCCAAATCCCGCGTGGAGTTTTCTGATAGTGACCCTGAGGCGGTCGTTTCTGACCTGAGTGACTTCATACAAATAGAAGGATCTTCATTTTGCAGCGAGAGTGATTTTGACCACTATTCCTTCACCTCATCTGAAAGTTTTTATGGTTCTGGGCATCACCATCACCACCACCACCATCATCACCACCACCATCGGCACCTCATCAACTCTTGCAAAGGAAGGTGTCCGGCATCATACACACGCTTCACCACCATGTTAAAACACGAGAGGGCTAAGCAGGACAAGAGTGAAACCCCAGGAAATAGAGAAACTGATTCCGGCCTATCCAAAATTGCATTTCTTGTGAGCCCAGTGCCTTTTCGTAGGAAAAAAAGTTCAACACCTAAAAGGCAGTCCGAGAAAAGCCGATGTAAAGCCTCCGTGTTTGAAGCTCTGGACTCTGCTCTTCAGGATATCTGTGAACAGATCAAAGCTGAGAAAAGGCGTGGGAGCTTGCCAGACAACAGCATCCTGCACAGACTTATTAGTGAGCTTCTACCAGATGTTCCAGAAAGAAATTCTTCACTAAAAGCATTTCCTTTATCCACCCCAAACCAGTCCTACTACCAGCTGCCTCAGGATGGTGCTATTCGTTACCCACCTTACCAAAATGATTGTGAAAGATTGCCTATCAGTGCCTCTTACCAGGATGTGGATGCAACCAACAACAACTCCCAGGATAGCCCATACGCTTTCCAAGGTGCTCCGCTATCATTTCTCTAAATTTCCTCATGTATCCACCTCATTTCATTCATGCAAAATTCTCAAATTGTGGAGACGTCTGACGCAGAGATGTTGTAGGAAGACGCAGATTGGCTTTTGACCGATGATTGCCACAAAATCTGGCGATGCACTTCACCTCTCCAGTATTGAGACTAGATCTTTCCAGCTTCCTCTCCATCTCTGTTTCAAAGAATTTGTCATATAAACCATCTATTGTCTTTCCTTTCATTCCGTATGATTCTGTTTTATAGTTATGTTATAAATTGCATACAAATTCTATACTTGCACCGCAGGTTATATTGTACTGTAGAAAATTACCACCTAAGCTTGCATTTGGGGGTTTTAGGAAATTTATTAAATTACCATTTTATTCTTGCAGGTGAGAATATTTTGTAAATTTATTAGAGAGAGGAAATCTCTGGAAATACCTACATCTTTAATGCAAAACCAGTAGCAGAAGTTAGACTAGTGTCAAATATACACATGAAAGCCTGCTATAACTATTAAAAAAACAATTAATCAACAAATTTCAGTACTAATGTATTATAGCTGTAAGTAATCTACTTATGAGCACCCAACTTACAGACAACCCATAGTTACATGCAGACCTCTCTGTTCACTTTGACCTTTGTGAAGGTCTCTGCATGCTTGTATTTTACTCCCAGGCTGCAATGGTTAACCCAACAATTATCAAAAGTTTCTGTAATTAAACTTTATTGTTACACTTACAAAATAGAACGTTTGACTTACATACAAATTCAACGTAAGAACAAACATTTATCACAGACTTTTTGAAATAGTGGTTTAAATATAGAACCACTGCTAGCGCAACGCCAGATTTATGATTTGTGATTTTTTTTTTAAATAATTCCAAAAAACTTGCAAGGTCATTCCACTCCCCTCCCGGCGGATGTGCTGTTGCCATTATTTTACTTTGCTTGCAATTTTTTTGTAATTATAATTATTATTACAGTGTGGTGAGACACATTGGGGCACATTTACTTACCTATCCGTGGAGTTCACCCGAAGTGCATTCCCCCGACGCTCATGCACTGCGCTGCGTTTCATTAAGATTGTGCGCCCGATATCCTGCATGTGTCGCTTTCCCGCTCAGGTCCGCTGGAGTTCACCTTCTTGTTTCTGGTGGATGTAAATACATTGTCTTGCAACACAATTTTAAAGTTAAATCCCGCACTCAGTCCGAATCCGTGGGATCGTCCGACGGCCCGCCCCCCGATTTCTGTCAATTGAAAGTCAGTGCAATGCGGCAAAATCAGATTGCGTTCAACACAATCCCTTTCTATATACCTGTCCCAGTGGCGCAATCCCCGAAAATGTCAGACTATCAGAGGAAAGTGCGGCTGTGGGACCCTTAGAAAATAAGCCCCATTATGCTAACTGTACCATGTCCAGTTGCCATAGAAGTTTATGGGGGCTGTGATCTGGTCGCAAGCCGTGCGGCCGCATCACAGGTCCCCATGCGGTCGACTGGATGGAACCTTAAAAGGGTTTTCTGAGAATTGAATTGTAGATTACACACCACATAGTGAGGTATATCCATATATGTATATAACATTTTTAAAAGTTCTATATTTCATTTTTAATAATTAAATGTAGAACCCACAAAAATATGTGAATGTGGTATAACAAGTTCATAGATACTGATACCAGGTAAGTGTAGCTACATACGCTAGAAAGTAACCTATTGCCCAGTTTAGCATTTTGCAAGATTATGAATAAAAATCATGAAAATCTCAGTTGAGGTATTTATGGAGTAACTTTGTATTGCATGCAGTTCTGTCACGCATGTGTATGACGCATGACATTGTAGGTGATCCATCCATCTGTGTCTATCTGTGTCTGGTGTCTGAAGTTTCGGGTGTCCTAATGTTTACAACACATATGTGAAAGCAGAAAATAGCGTATGATGGTATTAGATCACCATGTTTCTGATAGATGAAGCTACAGTGAAGTCACTGCTCAGCAATGCAATGAATTCCCCAGCGCTGGGATCAGCATACCTATATAGCAGCCGAAGGTCTGTGCTTCTGTCACTCAGCTAGAATAGACTGCATGCCTGACATATATGTATGACAGGATAGCACTAGACAGTGTCACGAACCATAATGCAATATACATAAGAACACGTCTGACTTCATAATATTCTGTTTTTATAGCTGATCAAGAATCTCCCCGAAATTATTCGTCAGCCTTTACTGATGTAAGCAAGAGTTCTGCAAGGAAGGCCGTGCAGAAGGAGGTAACCAGTTATCTGTAATATATGTTATAATTCCATCATCAGGGGCCGTGATGTCATAAAGATACTGAAGAATTCACTACCTTCAGGTTTTACCACTTTAATTTAAATTCATATCAAAGACAAGCTGTGGGCTCCTCCCATTTGGCAGTTTTGTGAAAATTATAATCCCTACTAGATAAAAATTCTGATCATAATAAATTCACGTTTAATTCAATTTCCTAAAAAATACATCCTGTTGCTCTACCCTTTACCACAATGGGATTCCCGTTCTCCAGATGGCTGGGAGTCCCGTTTTTTGTTATCACTGGGGGTCCCAGCAGTCAGATTATGCACATTTCAACCTTTGCTTTTCTTGTCTTTTTCATGTCCAGGCTGCTAGGGCTGTGTATGACTTCAAGGCTCAGACACCAAAGTAAGTGCTTTTCAATTACGTTACCGCAGTATCAGAATTTATCCAGGTCAGATTTTTTTAAAACTTGCCCATCTCCCTCCTATTTGATTTGATTATATAGGCACATGATAGGCGCATTTTCTCACTGGCCACTCCCATGGGACACTTCTCTGCAGAAAGAAACTTTCATCTAACTTTTCTTTTTGGCAATGTGTACACTATTCCAGAGGCGTAACTAGGAAAGGCAGGGCCCCATAGCAGACTTCAGAATGGGGCCCCAAAGATATAAACCTTTACGTAATATGGTGCTGCATAACCTTAAAGGGAACCTGTCAGCAGGGTTTCAGTTATCAGGTTAATGGCTGCTGCAGGTCACGTTATACACCAAACAAATACGGTATGTATTTTTTAAAGATTATTTTTGAGAAATCTCATTTAGAAATGGTACTTATCTCTATTCAGCTTCTGGGGCCCAAGTCATTCAAGCAGCAGGAGTTGTGGAGTCACCATGAAACACCTGCCCACATCACTCAGGCTCCAGAAGTTGTATAGAGATAGATACCTTTTCAAATAAGCAGATATATTCAAATACATGTTTTTGTTGTATATAATGGGACCCACAGTAGCTGCCATTAACATGATATGTGAAATCCTATTGACAGGTTCCTTTTAAAATACATTTGAAGTTACGTTTTACAGTCACAAAATATTGCAGCCTTTCAGTAGGATAGATTAATTATGAGAGATGGACCCCTGGTACCAACGCTGATCAGAGGAGAGAAGCTCCCAGCAGCTTTACTACACATAGTGCAGAGACAGAAGTAAACAGTGCTGCCCATTGTGTAGTGGTGCTTAACCGTAACTGCAGGGTCACATCCTCATTACTAACCTGTGCTACAGATAGGCTGATAATATTCTGCAACTGGAAAACTCCATTTAACTTGACTTTAAATGTATTTCAAGGTTTTGGCAGAGTATGTCGGATTTATGTATAATATATTTTTTTATTTATATGCATATTTGTACAGATACCTTCATATACATGTTTATGTACATACACACATATGTATAACCCTTATACACATACAGTTATGCACTGATACAAATACATTTTAAACTCATATATACACACATTCACTCAGTTATATACATTATGTGCGTATAATAATATACATTATAATATGAGTTGTATACATTTTTAAACTCATATATACATGTATACACACATTTATACGTGCAAAATACACTAATATTTACACATGTATAAAATCATATACACATACTCATATAGGCTCATATATAAACATGTATACTCATATACACCTTATACACACAATATACACTCATATATAGATTATTCACTCTTATATACACAGTATACACTCATATAAACATCATACACACAATGAATAAACTCATATACACATGATATACTCAAATATACGTTATACACTCATTACATACATTTTACACTGATACACACACATTATACACAATATATACATTATACACTCCTATATACACATTATATACTCATATATACATTATACACACATTACATACTCATATATACATTATACACACATATACTCATATATACATTATACACTTAATATATACTCATATATACATTATACACTCATTATATACTCATATATACATTATACACTCATTACATACTCATATATACATTATACACACATTATATACTCATATATACATTATACACACATATACTCATATATACATTATACACACATATACTCATATATACATTATACACACATATACTCATATATACACTCACCGGCCACTTTATTAGGTACACCTGTCCAACTGCTCGTTAACACTTAATTTCTAATCAGCCAATCACATGGCGGCAACTCAGAGCATTTAAGCATGTAGACATGGTCAAGACAATCTCCTGCAGTTCAAACTGAGCATCAGTATGGGGAAGAAAGGTGCCTTTGAACGTGGCATGGTTGTTGGTGCCAGAAGGGCTGGTCTGAGTATTTCAGAAACTGATGATCTACTGGGATTTTCACGCACAACCATCTCTAGGGTTTACAGAGAATGGTCCGAAAAAGAAAAAACATCCAGTGAGCGGCAGTTCTGTGGGCAGAAATGCCTTGTTGTTGCCAGAGGTCAGAGGAGAATGGGCAGACTGGTTCGAGCTGATAGAAAGGCAACAGTGACTCAAATTGCCACCCGTTACAACCAAGGTAGGCAGAAGAGCATCTCTGAACGCACAGTACGTCGAATTTTGAGGCAGATGGGCTACAGCAACAGAAGACCACACCGGGTGCCACTCCTTTCAGCTAAGAACAGAAAACTGAGGCTACAATTTGCACAAGCTCATCGAAATTGGACAGTAGAAGATTGGAAAAACGTTGCCTGGTCTGATGAGTCTCGATTTCTGCTGTGACATTCGGATGGTAGGGTCAGAATTTGGCGTCAACAACATGAAAGCATGGATCCATCCTGCCTTGTATCAACGGTTCAGGCTGGTGGTGGTGGTGTCAGGGTGTGGGGAATATTTTCTTGGCACTCTTTGGGCCCCTTGGTACCAATTGAGCATCGTTGCAAGGCCACAGCCTACCTGAGTATTGTTGCTGACCATGTCCATCCCTTTATGACCACAATGTACACAACATCTGATGGCTACGTTCAGCAGGATAATGCGCCATGTCATAAAGCTGGAATCATCTCAGACTGGTTTCTTGAACATGACAATGAGTTCACTGTACTCAAATGGCCTCCACAGTCACCAGATCTCAATCCAATAGAGCATCTTTGGGATGTGGTGGAACGGGAGATTCGCATCATGGATGTGCAGCCGACAAATCTGCGGCAACTGTGTGATGCCATCATGTCAATATGGACCAAAATCTCTGAGGAATACTTCCAGCACCTTGTTGAATCTATGCCACGAAGAATTGAGGCAGTTCTGAAGGCAAAAGGGGGTCCAACCCGTTACTGGCATGGTATACCTAATAAAGTGGCCGATGAGTTTACATTATACACTCATTTTATACTCATATATACATTATACACTCATTAAACACACATCATACACTTTATTTATACACATAGATAAGAATGCAGCCGGGTGACAGGACAGGATGTTACCTGACGTGTCTCCTGCCGCTGACCTCCTCGGCCCCTCTCCCTCCCAGCATTTCGACACTGAGCAGCAGCTCAGCATAAAGTTCTGCAGCATGAAACATGTGCTGTGCAGGCACATTGTCCATTCTATAGTTCGTGTGGCAGGTCGGCCCTCTAAGAGGCGGGGCCCCGTAGCAGCTGCTACGTCTGCTACCGCGGTAGTTACGCCACTGCATTATTCTCTATGGGGTCATAGGGGAGCCAGAAAAAGGGCTGCTGCTGACAGATTCCCTTTAAATGGGCAAAAATGCACCTCTGTGTCAATATGAATTGTATTCCATGGTAGTCATACTTTGTATGTAATTGACACTTACTTTACAGAGAGCTGTCCTTTAAGAAAGGAGATACTGTGTACATCCTCAGGAAAATAGACAAGAACTGGTATGAAGGAGAACACCATGGAAGAGTGGGAATATTGCCAATTTCTTATGTTGAGGTTTGTGGGACTCCTTTATTTGTATTTAAAATGAGCCATGGTTGAACATCACCACTCCTGGTACTGTCACTACGAAAGCCATAGATTGGCCGCAACAGTCCTGAGACCTAGAGTACTTAGACCCCAAATAGAAATGTATATAAAGATACCAGGACCAATACCTGATCTGTAATAAAAGTGAATCAATGCATAAGTATTGCTGGGGTTCAGTTGATTGGAACTTACTCCCATTAACTGAGTTTTCTTTTTAGGAGTAACCCAACTATATTAAGCCCTCAATGCTGTTAAGTAAGGCGTTGAACCACAACCACCTTATAACCATGGAGAAAAACAAGTTAGGTGGTAGTATTGTCCTAAGGATATTCTGCTGCCATCACTATTCATGGTTACAAGTGGTTTTTAATTTGATCAAAGAATTGATTCTAGAATCTTGTCTTGTATTCACTATTACTTAAATTCAAACCATCATTTGAGATAATATTTTATATTATGTGTGTGGGGGATATTTACTATACTCAAACATATTGGTCATTGCTTATTAGCAATGTTGGAAGCTATAATCCCAAATCAACTAAAATGCACACAATAAAAGAGTGTAAACTATGGTCCTAATTCACAGCAGCTTGTGGGTTATCATCGTCTGATAACAGATACACTTAAACCTCCCAATGATAATTTTTAAACTGCTAATATAATATTTTCTTTATGGGATGTTTCATGGTCTGTTTCTTTCTTTTTTAATAAGAAAATAAGCCCAATCGAGAAATCTCAGCCACTACGACCCCCACCTCCTGCACAAGCTCGAGAGATCGGTGAAGCAATAGCTAAATATAATTTTACTGCTGACACAAATGTGGAGCTAACCCTGAAAAAGGTGAGTTCCCTTGATGTATAAAGCCGGCAGTGTGGCGGGACATGCTTTCGCTAAGGTGTCCTTGCTGAGTTCTTACTTTGAAACCTCACACATTTTGTTTCAGAAATAGAGTAAAATATATTTTTATAGATATGTGATAAATGTCACTTGTGGGAAAACCCTGTGAAATCACTCTTCACACTTGTTGTCTGCAACCTGAAGAGGTTTGTGTCTAATAAATACTCGCATGACCGTTGAGGGATGTATATACGGCCGCTATCTTGCAGCCGTATATATGTCCCCCAAAGCCCGGCAATAGGCGCATGGAGCAGTACAGAGTGGTACAGTCTTGCTCACAGGCTACGGCACGGGGGGCACACGTTAGTTTGAATGTAGCCTAACATATACTAGAGTTAAAAAACAAAGGCCCACATTTATTAATAGTGAGACAAACTGCACTACGAGCAGTTTGCCTCAGCATCTTGCAGTGTGCAACCAATTCATGAAGAACGGTGCACGATCTTCATGAATCTGACACACTGCGGGTTCCAGAAGAACATAAACTTAGTCCACCGTTTTATTTCTGGTGCACTTAGTTAGTAATGGACGTGTTCCTAGTGCTTTGGACTGGTAAGTACTTTGTCCTTATGTTGTATATGAAATAGATAGCAGACAAAGAGTGGGAAAGAGAGGGGTCACAGGGTAAATTTGTAAAGGTGAATTAGTAATAAATATGTGTTTATAAACTGCTCACCTAGAGTGGGTGTGCACGACATAAGCTACAGCTCTAGTGGAGTCGTGTTTAGCAGTTTTCTATGGGTGCAGCCGGCAGCTTATACCTCGAGTCTGGATTGCTAGACTGTAGACATTTAGGAGTGGAAGAGGATGTAACACACCAAAAAGTAGAATTTCATATAATCAGTTACAGATATGTAATGATATATTAGATTAAGAAAGGCATCAAAAACAAAACTACAACGTGTTTCGGGAATATACCATTACCCTTTTTCAAGTGGAAATTTTTCTGTGAGCAAACAAGATGACAGACCAGGACAGTAATTGCCAAATAAGGAGGTGTGGACTGACAATGATGACTGTGGTAAGAATATATACATATATACACATATATAAATACATATGACTTATATATAACTGGAGCCGTTTTTGTAATTTATATAAAATGAATAAGCACAGTAGATGGTGGTAGCAGCAATAAGTACAAGAAGAGATGGTGGGCTCATGAATCAAAATGCATAAATTGGAAACTTACCCATCATCTTATGTGTGTCCTGAATGTGAAGAGTCTTTAGAACAGGACGCCGAGAGAGGCACAGGCCTGCAAAACCGGGCTCGGGCAGCTGATAAGCTGTGCATGTGCACTGATGATGGGAGCCAACGTAATGGCATCCCATAGCGGAACGTCAAAGTGCCTGGATTTGTTATGGTAGGATTCAAGACATCCTCTTTTGGTGTGCGTTGGCTGCGTGTTTCTAATCAATAAGCATGTGTGCACATCATAAGAAATTAATTCAGACAAATTGGTGATTTAAATCTCACTCATGCTATCATTGCCGTGGCAAATCTGCACTGCGCAAACTATATAGAAATTATGAAGGAAGCAGAAGGGGGCGGAGAATTCCCAGCTCATGTCGTCTCTTGATTGGAGAACTTCCCTGCTGTTGCTTACTGACGTCATGTTGACATTCTTTAGCCTTAATTGTTTTCGTTATGATCACGAGGCCGGCGCCATCTTAAAATGAAGTCTCTGTTACAATGCTTTTAGGAAAATAGAACAAGTAGAAATGACAGGATTTGATCTATCAGCAGGTTTACCTTAACAGATTGAGATGAACACAGGAGGTGAATACATGGTTATCCTTTATGATAGAATTATAAAATGTTAAATGTTCTTAATAGTTAAAAGTTCTTAATAGTGTATAATTATTAATAAAATAAAAAGTATAAATATAAATGAAGAATAAAAATAATGTATATGAGGTGGAGGAGGTAAGGTGAAAGTTAATTGGTAATGTAATTTGGGAGACAAAAAGGGTCATAGAGGTACATAAACTGATAAGCTCATAATGAAGAGTCTTATAAAGTATAGCCTCTCCTTAAAAAAAATAAAATACAATGCACAGAACTAGAACAGGAGAAAGGACTGGGAGGGGAAGGGGGGTAGGCAATGTATATGGTATATCCCTGAAAAACATTGTGGTTTTGTTTGTTGCATTTTATCTTAATCTATTAAATCATTACATATTGGCAACTGCCCATTTGGAATTCCACTATTTGGTGTACTCCATCCTGTTCCACTCTTTGGGGCACATTTACTTACCCGGTCCTGTCGCGATCCCCGAGTCGCGTTGTCTGACTCTGATTCGCTATCAATATCCTGCATGTGTCCCTTCCCTGCTGAGGTCCGCTGGAGTTCTTCTTCTTCTTCTTCCCGGTGCATTTAAGTGCTTGGCTTGCGACACAATTAGAATCAGTCCGAATCAGTCGAGTTGTCCGATGGCCATGCCCCCCATTTTGTGTCGCATGAAAGTCGTCACGATTGCGCCAAAATCTGATCGCGTGCACCCTGTTAATAGTGCAAATAGTCGGGAAAACCAATCGAAATGCGGTGTGCGGACCCTTCTTTTGAGAATTGAATAAACAGAATCTTCTCTTTCTTTGTGTAGTATATGGGAGACATTTTAACAGCTTGTCACCCACCATTTCTGAGAATCATCGTCTGAGAATTAGATAAAGTTAAAAAAAAGATGCTTTGGTAAAAAAAAAATGTTTTAATACTCAATGTAGTATTAATTTCTGCCAAAGGTTAAGACACCTTAAAGAGAACCCGTCATGCAAAATAACCCCCCTAAACTAAATATATTTTCATAAACTGCCATTAGAGAGCATTGCCTCTATTCCTTCATTGTCCCTCTACATGCCTGTAAACCTAAGCAATGAGGTCCTAAAGCTTTATGCAAATGACCTGTGAAATGTCCAATGAAGCATTAGCATATTCAAGCTGTCCACCTTATTCATGAGTGGGAGGCACAGCCACACCCCCAGTGCATGACTGACAGCCTGTATAATGATGTGAGGCTGTATAATGATGTGCTTCCTGGTGCTGGTGGCCACGCCTCCTGCAGCCTGTGTGTGCATGTGTGTGGGTGTATAGGAGAGATACAGCAGCTCCAGGCAGCCATGTTACAGCAGAACATGTCAGATTCATGTGTAGCTGATGTCTGTGTCTCTCACCTGTATATTAGGAGGATGCAGCATGTCAGTAGATGCAGGACACACACTAGCCATGCATTACTATACATTACACACAGACATGAGCAGGGGGAGGAGAGGGGAGGGGTAACAGGGGTGACATCACTGCCTCTGACCATGTGACCAGCCTCATTTACATGATAAAGAATAGATGATTTTACAATGATTAATGTATGAAATAACTAGATAAAGGCTGGGATGGGATCCTTGTGAGCTGCTCCAACAGGTAGAGGTGACAGGACTAGTGACACAGACCTGATGACAGGTGTCCTTTAAAGGGGTTGACCACTCTACCTCATGTTGTTTTGTAACAACAGGAAATTATGTAATTTACCAATACAGAATACATCTATTAAAAGTTCTGCATCGCTTTCTTGATATGTGTAGTGAAGCCTCGCACAAGATTCTCAAGCAGAAGTGTCGGTTGTCATGGGTGCCCCAACGACATACGTCTTGGTCCCCAACTCCCCATCCCGCTGCCTTACCTCTCCACATTCTTGCTCCGTGCATGCTCCCGCCTCCTAGGGAGCATGCGCTGGTACTCAAAGATTTAAAGGGCCAGTGCACCGCTAAATGGTGCTGGCCATTTCCAGGAATTGAATAAAAGCCGGCCTTTTCCAGCATTCCCTGCCGGATCTTTGTGCTATATGCCTCAGAGAAAGCTTGTTCTGTTGCCTAGTGCCTGTCTGCTGATTCCCGTTGTGAACCCGGTTCCGTTCCTGACCTTGACTCCTTGCTGCCTGACCTGACCTCCTGTTTTTTCCCTGACGTTGATCCTGTGCTGCCTGTCTCGACCTTCCGTCTGTCCCTGACCACGATTCTGCCTCATGACTTTGTACCACGCCTTGGCCACCACCGCCTGTGGAGCGACCTAGTGGTACCCTGCCACAGCAAGTCCATCCCGATTTGCGGCGGGCTCTGGTGAAAACCAGGTGCCACTTAGACTCCTCTCCCAGGTGTCGGCTTATGCCATCGCTCACGGTGGTATGGAGGATCCACTACCTCAGATCCTGACATTGGTCTTAATTATAAAAAGGTAACATTTAGCACCAGCAAACTTAAACTTAGGACGCTGTGGAGATTGAAGCAAGGATTGATTTGATGAAGGTATTCAGTTTATTTTTATAGACCTATATCAACCTCCTGATATCAATGCCCACAGAGACACGTAGAGAAGTAACTAAAGATGATTACCTTGTTTTCCAGGGTGAGAAGGTGACACTTCTTAAGAAGGTTGATCAGAACTGGTATGAAGGTAAAATCCCAGGAACCAATAGACAAGGCATCTTCCCTGTGTCCTATGTCGAAATTGTAAGAAAGAGCCCTTCAAAGAGTCCCGGTATATCTCCAGAACGTTCACTTCATCAAAGTTACTCCACGGAGAGGATACATAATTCAAGCAGCACAGTAAGTCTTTATTTACTGAAATATTGTGCTCCATGTCACTATACTTTGTTCTGGAAGTTCTTCCTAGGCAATACTCCTGTTAGAGTTTTAATAGAAAAATTTTAAAGGATCTTTTTTTCTGCAGTATGCTGTATAATACATACATATATGATAGTAGGTTTTTATTTACTAGTCCACAAGTTACAATGTCTGCCTTCAGAACAACGTCTTCACCGGGGTCCTAGTAGTCAGAGTCTGTAGATAGAAGGTAGACAGACAGATATTAATACAAAGAAAATTAAACCAACTTTAAACAACATCATCATTTGTCTTCTATCCACAGCAAACTTCCAGATTAAAGATAAATGACCCCCAATGTTTATAATGTAAATCATTAAAATGTAAACAGTATATAAAGTACAATATTAGAATATAATATTACTACATCATGTTGCATATTACATACATAAATGAACCAACCAAAAATGTATAAATATGTTCAGCACAACCCTTGCAAATATAGACATGTATCTCTCTGACTCGGCAGCCAGATGGAGCCTGGGCGCAAGTTTCTCTTAGCTCTGATACCTAGTAAAACTGGCCATACTTATAAGGTGATGTACAGTGATGCCTACGAAGTTCAGGCACTGTGGAATTCAACATTGCTGACATAGTTATAGAGGAGAGATGCTGAGGCCTTATGCTCAAATGAATGGACAGCTTAAAGGTCTAGTGTTTTTTTGTAATGAAGTTTCTGGTCATTTTTTTAATCTTGTTTTTATTAGTGGAAGTACAAAACAAACGTTAAAAATATGAAGTAGCAGAAAACAGCAATGGTCACAATCCGTCACAACATGCAAGGAATGTTCTATAATGTGGAGAAGTTTCTGGTCTTTTAACCAAAAAAGCCTCACTATCCTCAGTAAATCTAGAAGAAAAACTAAAATGCTTCCGTCCCCATACTGTCACCTATAAACCCAGTCTGGTGTCTGGTGTCCTGCTCACCTGCCATGACTGCTATGAGTTTTCATACTGTTGACGGACATTAGGATTTCAGACTTCTAAAAATATAGCCTATACTTAATGATCTGTTACCACTTCACAGCTTTGCTTGTTTGTCAGTAGTAGAAACAGAAGGGTCTAGGGTGTGCCTGGAGTGTCACATTTGGGAAATGGTCACAAATCTACTGTTATTCAGAAATGTATACATTGTATACAGCATACCATCAGTGGACTAGTAAATAGTTGTAGCGTTCCTGAAGTTCTTTATAACCAATACTGTCCGTGTTTAAAAGGGCTGTCTGAGAATATATTACTTACCATACTTCTTCTATACAAATATAGCTTATGGCATCCTGACCACTTCTGGGATTCGATTCAATTATCATACAAGTAATGACTTCATGTGACCTCCCTGACCTATACTGCTCGTCATGGTGGTGTCCTGGCTACAGTCATGTAACACCGTCACTGTAACTGTAACCCCGATACAGCAGGGACCAGGAGCGACTTTCACGACCTTTATTTTCTGCAGTTTCTGCAATGATTTCAGCTTTTCTTTACAGAACAGAAGATATTATGTCTACATACCTGCTGAATATAAAATGGGCACATCAGTGGATGTGTGACCCAATGTAATCATATTCTCTACACAAGGTTTTTTTAACTTGATGTACATCTACATAATAGTTTATTGTGATTTTCTAGAGTAGTAACTACAGTTGCTTAAGTACTGGAAGGATTAAAGGGGTTGTCTTGCAGGGGAAATGTAAAACTATAAAAAAAATGTATTGCTCACACTGAAAGAGTTCCGATTCTGCTTCGACCCTCCCTGATCCCCCGCTGGTCACTGCTTCCTGGTCCTTCTTGACAGACAGAAAAGGGCCACTCGGCCAAATATTTTACATAGGACTAGGGAGTAGAGACCAAATGGGACCCGGTAAGTATCAGAATGATTAAGGAAGTAGCAGAGGGGAATTGGTGATATACACTGCTTCTTTTGGCCCACTCTTAGCTATATATTTTCTTATACTAGAAAACCCCTTTAAGTCTATTTAGTACCTGCTTCATTATAGTGCCAAATATTTTTGTGACTTACCAGTGCAGCAGTTTTAGCATTTGTACAGAAGAAACCCATAGCTCTCTCGTGAAACTCACACTACTGCTTTGAATAGGATGACTCAGGCTTCTCTCAACGTTTGACATTTAGAACCCGGTCTATCAGCAGATGCCATTACACTTTTCAGATAGCTTTCTGTCACTCATGTGGTTTCATGTGCTAATAGTTTTTGGTATGTGCACCTGCACCTTTACTACCCTTACAATTACTTTTTCATTCTGTTAACATATTATTTGAGTATTTGTTTTCTTCTGTTTCCTTTGACTCTTAACCTATCTTTTATTTCTACCTTCATCTAAGAGACTCCATACTCCACCACTTACTCCATCCTCTTGTACAGACTCTAGTAAGGGGAACATAGAAGCTGTGACAAGTGAATGGTTATCACTGACTGTTGGCTTTTCACCTTCAATCACACCTATCCCAACTCCACCACCTTTTCCTAACCACTTTCTTCCCGACGTAGAGATGCCCACCTCCTTGCCATTAACTGTTTTACAGCCTGAACAGTCATTCTCAAGAGATATAGCTTCTCGAATTAAGGATGGTCATTTTGTTCCTATTACATCACCAAAGACCCTTTCAAGTTGTCATCATCCTACCATATCTTCATCATTTCCTGACCCAACACTTTCCTCTCCTATAATTCAGCAGCTTGAGGTCCCTTCTATGCCTGAAACTAATTCTGATAACGGTCTGACTGAACAGAGAAAATACTTGGACCAGACACAGTCAAAGGGGCAAATAAATGTGAAACAAGCCACAGAAAATTGTTCTGACCATATCAATATACCTGAGGCTTCTGGAAAAGAATGGGCTCTCGTAGAGTGTGCACCAGGGCCATCATCGTCAATAATCATGACATCTGTAGATGAACAAGAAGAGGAAATTTGTCAAGAGCTAATGTCCATCATTCAAAGAGGTCAGCGGGCATGTCAAGAGTCAGGGTTTTCTAGGTGTGAACCTAAAACGGAGCAGCATCCCAGACTCTACATTGAGGAAGAGGGTGAAAGTGAAAACCTACAACCAACAGTAGAAAACATAGAGCAACCAATTGTATGTCTTCAAGAGTATTCACCCGGTATCAATGCAGAGGTATTCAAGTTGCTACGATCAAGCTACTGCATGTTGTCTTGTTGTCTGCCCAGCAGTTTCCTGTTACATTTTTGTACTATTAGTCTAGTAGTCTAGTATAAAAAAAACATAATAGTGTAAACCCAATGGTAAATGTATCAAACTATCATATTACTCTCATGTTAAACATATGGTAGACTTCATTTTTCATAACATAATGGATGTCTTCTAGAAATATAAATGAGACCACAAGTTAATTTTATTGACTTTTAACCACCACTGACTTGAATTCATAAAAAATGAATGAAACATTTGAAGCAAACACGACAGATTTAGTATCTGCTCTATAATTTGCTGTATGGGCAGTCGGCCATGGAAACCATGTCCATCTATGTAAGCCCATTGAAATACATGGGGTTGTGTTCTAGTTGTTGCAACAATGGAGAGTATATACCCCCAAAAAACACGTTTGTGTGCATGGAGTTTGTGTCCCTTTCACCGTCCCGGTTCTCTGTCACTTGCATTGTATTATTAGTATTTGCACAGCCATTCAACACAAAATGTTTTCACATGTTCCGTTTGCTATATTTTTTGTTGATACATGAAGGTTATTATGGTGTTTTTTGTTTTCTTCACCATTCCTATATATCATACACAACATTTTTTTCATCCTACCCCCTATAAGTATGAAACTTAGCTACAAGGAAAGGTGGGCTATTTTGATTACTTCATTTTGCAATTTATTCTCTTCTAAATATTTAAGAACTCCTCCATTTCTTCTGGAAAGCAAAGGTTTCCTGCACATTCTCCTCCCCACATTTCTTCTAGTCCTCCATATCATGTTGACTGCGTATCTCCATCCCCACTATGTCAATCCACTGTATCACTCTCCTCGGCACTAACGAAATTTCCATCCAGGCAGCAGTCACAATCACCACGGTTAAAGGTAACACCAACCTGCATGTGGTTGTCACTTGTTTCCAATTTATACTAATTCTGGTTTATGGTATTGTAACTTAAAGAAGGCATGGAAACATATGGTATTGTGTTAAGGGTGAAAATACTAATTTACAACTAAAGCAAAACCCTTCTACATATCTGTTTCCTTTAATGGGTGTAATGTCAGCCATTAAAGTGATAAAATATTTAAAGAAATGGCACGATAAACCATTAATATCACTTCTGGCCCCAACACAGATTGTTGTGTTTTTATAGGCCATACAGCTGATCATCCATGGAGCAAGACAAGCCTTTTAAGATAGGATAATCAAGGGGTTGTTTCAAAATAGAGGTTTAAGACCAGTGTTCAGCTGGAATAGGTAGAAGAAGTTGCAGACACCCACTTAAATTGAAGTAGGCATCACTTAAGTCCTAGATAAGGTTCCCGGCAAGCACCCCTCCCCCTGCTCTCTATGTCTATTTGCCTCAGAAGACTATTCCTTAAATTATTTTTTAATTGAACCTTAATAACTTTCACTGAAATCATTAAGCAAACTGGGTTTAAGCACAACTGTATATTTGAAGTGCCTTTCATTACTACTAGTAGTACACGGTAGCATTTTATTAATTAAATGTAGAATTACGGTATATTAATTCATAGACTCTCATAGCATATTCCATAGCACTTTAGGATTTAGATGGAATGCCAACAGAAAAAAAGACTTTAAATGGTAACAAACATCTTCAAAATATAAACATGAAAGAATTTGCTATTTATGAGATTGAAAGATCTTCCATACCGTAAATAGTTTTTTACATTAAGGGTGTTAGTCGCCTACGGACAGGAAAGGCAACAAGTGTCTGATTCCTGGGGGACTGACAAGAAAATTGGCCTGCAAGTCACTTACGGGAATGGAGCACATGCTCAACCTGCAACCCAATCCCTTGCAAGATATCTGAAATAGTTGTCCATGGGTCACTTAGATCCTGGTCTCCCAATTGTGTGGCCCAAAAGCATAAATACCTTAAATTACTGTCAGTCAAACTAGCTCATTTAAAGTTTGAGGTAGGTGTCCTGGTGATAGATGTTAGAGAAAAGAACGACTAGCTACATAGAATTGAAGAGTTCTCAGCCTCAATCCTATATTCTCTCTCAAGATAAGCAACCACCAGAGGTGTCTAACTGTTACCTACAAAGAAAGAACTTGGCACTCCATTCAATGTGATTAACGTTTTGGTCAAATGACCTTCTTCAGAGACTGATTGCTTAAAGAAACAAGTAGTCACAATTTTTGTGGTTGCAGAATTGCCGTAAGTATCACGAAAGAGAAGTCCACTTCTTCCCCTGTGATTGGACTCCGTGTTATAGTCTTGACATCAGCCTATTTTTGCTTTTTGATCAATCCGTGTCTGAAGAAGGTTGTTTGACCAAAAAATTACACACAATTTTGGATTGCAGTTTCAAAATAATAAATGAACTTTTACTAACCTCATCATTGGAGTTCTTAGTTTTTTAACTTTTTAATAATAAGGAGGCACCATCTGTTCCATCAGGAGTGACATGTAATATCCACTATCTAGCAGTTACTTTTTCTCTTTCCAATACTGAGAACAGAGAACACATGCATAGTAGTAGAGGGGTTGATGTGGCTACTGACAGCTGACTGAGGTCTATAGCCACCTTCACTTAATTCTGGTGGAGTTGGGAAGTCATTACATATATGATCTTGATTATTCCATATTGGATATCTAGGAATCTGGCCATCTGGGCAGCAAAATTAAGCATGATAAATCAGCAATACTTACTTGTAGATCCCGGAACTGAGACTGGTAACCTTTTTATATTTGTTACCCATGTATTCCTTCCTTCTAAATCAACGTAAAAAATTATGCTAATGAGTCTGAAGGGCTCCTGGGGGTGTAACAGGCTGTTACCATCTCACTCATTGCTTCCTCCCTCTTCCTACTGTAATCTCACAAAGATAAGATAAGATAAGATAAGATAATCCTTTATTAGTCCCTCAGTGGGGAAATTCACAGCGTTACAGCAGCAGAGAGGGTACAGAGAGTGAAGTACAAACTATGACAACAATAATATTAGGGATAAATGAACAAAAATAAAAGGGGGATAAAAAGACATAAAAGAGACAAGCAATGATCGGCAGTTTGATGTTTAGTCTGTGGATGGGACCTGCAGGGACTGGTTAGATGGGGGGCGCAGGTTACTTCTGTTTGGGCCTTGTTTGTTGAACAGCCTGATGGCAGCGGGGAGGAATGACTTACGATAACGCTCCCTCTCACATTTGGGGTGAAGCAGTCGGTCACTGAAGGTGCTCCCCAATGCCACCACAGTCTCATGCAAGGGATGGGAGCTATTCTCCAGAATAGACTTCAACTTACCCAGTTCAGCTCTTTTCTCACCTGGGCACTTGTAAGGATCAAATTGTAGCCTGATGACTGACAGCTGTGACTGATCTGTGGATGAGGGCTAACAGCAGGGGATCTAGTGGGGCAGACATTGAGTGTGGAGGAGACAATAGAATGGTTTCCTGATGACATGGACTCATGTTGTCTCAGGAGGGAAGCCTGTGAGGTGGGAGAGGCAGGTGTGTGATCAAACCTATTGAAGAATAGATTAAGTTCATTAACCCACTCCTTATCTGCTGTAACCTGAGAGACAGGCTGTCTGTGAGGGGGAGGGGGAAGTGCTCCTACACTATGTAAGAACCTGTGAAGCTACAGCACAGAGGGCCTCTGGCGACATTCCTCATCAGCATAAGTTTAAAAATTCTTTTAGAAGCAAGGAGGCCATCAATAACATATATCGGAAGATTATCATAGTCACGGTGTCTGGATCTATGAGTAAGTGTCCCTAGTTTACTATGATGGATTTTGATGGTAGATTTCCCTTAAATTTTAGATATCCTTAGGCTAATAGCCTTTGAGTAATATTATTTTGCTAGTTTTTCTACCCAATAGATCACGTTGAAAATGTCAAATCTTGTTTTACATGCTGTACATGAGATATTAACATTAATAAACCTGATTTCCCATGAGACATAATCCATATGTAATTTTACCTCCAGTGTGTGCTATATCTCCTTTAGAGACTTTATTAACACATCAGTGGTCCTGGCAGCGGTGGATTTCGTGCTTCTAGAGCTCTCCCTGTCAAGCAGTTTTTCTTACTTAATGTTCTGTTAGACAGAACATTGCTTCAGCTGTCGTACAATCTGCATCAGTGACTACAAATAAACCAGTCATCACACGTTCAACCGGAGGCAGCTGTTTTGCCTTTTGGTAAAATTGTATCTTAAGGAGAGTAACAAAAACCTAATTTTATATTTGGAGACTCTGACTACATTAGTTTATTAAAGGAAAAAGGATAAACTGATGGGCACTGTTATATGGATTGTTCACTCGAGAATGCTGGAGAATTTCCCTGCAGACGATCTACAGCTTTTCCGCTGTGTGTATTTCAGCAGGCTTTCATAGAGAATAAAATCTGTATTTTTATATGACTTTTTAATGTAAAAAATTTCAGTTTTGAATGATTATGTGTTCCCAAAAGTCGATAAATCTGTAAGGGTATAAAATAGTTCTGTATCTTAAACTGAACTATGAAACTACAACCTACTCTCCCGGATTGCATTGCATTCTGGTAAGACGAATTCTGCCATTCCCTTTTTAGTGTTTATACAGAAAAATATCAGATTACAGGTATTTGAGTCCAGTAATTACAAAGATTTTCCATTAAATTGCAATAAAACTGATTAATAAACTAAGCGACTTAATAACATTAGCCTTACTAAAAAAAGAAATCCCAGACAAAATGATTGAGACAATAAGCCATGAAGTTGCTACATGGACTCAATGCTCGAACAATTTGTAATACTGGACAGGTGGTTCTGTAATTGACTTATATTGTAGAGCAAAGGCAAGGGTGAAGGGTACCAAAGGTCATGAAGCCACAGATTGAAAGCAGACAAGAGGGACGCATCCTCCATTCTCCAAGAAGCTTGATATTAGTTCCATGTGTAGGAAGTGATTCCAGGCTTGTAGGAGCTATAATATTCATACAACCCCGGGCCCTTGACGGTATTAATCCACCCCGGGGCGTACAAGCCCTTAAATAATTCCAAAATGCCAGGCATTGCAATTATCACCAAGTGTGTGTGGAGGGGCATGAAGAGGGGGCGACCTGCACACTCGCTACAGCCAGCAATTGTTCAAGCTGGTTGTTGGTTAATAGCGCAGGATGTATAGCCCCTGATGTATTCGTCTGCGCTGCAGTGTCAGGGATTCATCATACACAGGTACACAAATCTCCCTCTATGAGTATAGGTTCATTGCAGAGGGGAATGTGGGGACTATTGTGGGTGGTTTTGGTGGTAAGGGAGGGTAGTTACTTGATCTGCCACAGGAGGAGTCAAAGCATTTATGCTCCTTACACATTTCTCTGCCATCCACATCCTCCTCCTGCAGCATGTAAATCTCTCTGCCACCTTAACCCGTCGTCACCTCTTTAGTGTCATTTGGAGATAACCCTTTGTCCATCCATCTATATGTAAAGGCTCATACACGACTATGATTTGGGAATGTGAGCTAGATATTTTTTCTATAACTAGCCCATGTCCTATTCCTGCCCATATTGAGGCCCGTGCAGTTTTTTATTAGTGTCATTGGTTCCCAAGTGGCACTCACCCACTGATGACACGTGGGCTACTAACAATGATCCATTGGATTGTTGTTTGTGTCCCATATAATACTTGTGTGTAGGATTTTTTTTAAGATCTTGTAATAAGTTCGTAAATGATCAGTGATTAAAAAAATCTTCCTATAGATATTACAGTGGAACCATATGTTGTTGTTCCCTACTGGCATAAAGGGTGACAGGTTGTAATGTGCCAAAGTCCTCTTATTTAAAGGCATAACTAGGAGAGGCAAGGCCCCATAGCAGATTTCTGAATAAGTCCTTCTCCCCCCTAAAAAAAATGCATATTTGTATACTCACAGATGTGACTGATCACAAACATTTATACACTCTTATGTACACACATTTATATACTCATATATAGACATACAACGTATGTACATACATACAGCAAATACACACATACATACAATACCATATACAAACATACAGCATATACACACACATACAATATGTAGAAAATCACACATATAGAGCATATACACGCCCAATAACCCAGATGCCGGGGCCCTTTCACACTGCGGGCCTCATAGTGGCTGCTATGGCTGCTACCCCTGTAGTTACACCCCGTTCTTTCTTGTTTTTTTATTGCAAGACTCACTGCAGGCACCTGTGCTGAATAAAAATAGCTACCCTTTGTTCTCCAGCCAGGCATATTGGGACCTGTCAGTGCCAGCAAACCAACAGAAAGGGCAGACTGATCCACTTACAGTCAGTAAGTTTGTACCAAGATTGACTGAATGAATTTAAAGGGAGTGTACCACCTGGTAAGCATCTGAATTGTAGGGCACTTGAGATACTTACCATATATACCTTACCTGGTCCCCAGTGATCTTCTATTTTATAGAAAATTCTGTTTTCATACAAATTAGCCTTTCAGTGCATGAATGGAATGGTTATGCTTATAGCCTCCCCTGTTTTCTTCATTTTATGCTGCCCAGCACCAAGCAACACCGCTTTACACAATGCCATAAAGAAGGTGTAGAAAGAAGAAGATATGGCCCTGACCTCATGCACCAAGAAGTTAATATGCATAAAAATGAAATTTTCTCTAAAATGACAGATCACTGTGTAACAGGACAATTCCATTTGGAACATTTATGTCCTACACAATGCTGGGTTTACTTGTGGGCGAGTTGAGAGGTGGGAGACTGTTAAGTCAATAATGTACCCACTGACATGGACAATACAATTACTAAACAGGCACAGGTCACAGAATGGGCAGGGGGGCTCCCTGAAGCTCTTTCACTGGTTTTATACTATCCTATGGCTTCAATGGAAAGGAGTTGTGCATATGTAGCTACATTTCTTATGTTGTGAGCTCCAAATTAGGAGATCGATTTTGTTATTCAATTCCCCAAGTTCAAACCATGTTGTAACCCTGTTACATTTGTATAAATATCTACCACCCATGTTCCTTCTGTCCTTGTTAGTATTGTCAAAGTTTGGTTGCTTTTCTTGAGCCCTGGATAAGAGGCCTGTCCCCCATATAAATGTCCCAGTTCTGGTATCGCTATGTCCTGTGAGTCATTCCGTTCTTAAATGTCAGAGCATTTGGCTGCTTCACAAAATAACATAGTACTTTATGGGTATCAGCAGTAAAAGCAGGCTGTCCCCTGAGCTGGTATTCACCACTGCAGCAATAACATCTGACAATCCATGTTTATCTAGAGGCACACGAAACACTCATAGGAGTCAAGCAAGACTTTAACCCTTGAATTCAGTTACGTGAAGGTGGCAGCTGAGGTTGCTCAGCTGTTTCTCTTTAGAAATTGCTTACCTAGTATGTGTTCTGTGCTCTAATACATCATGTACTTCTTCCGATTACTGATGTGTCCTACGTTTCCTGCATGTTAACAGCTGTGTGTGTGGTGTTTGTGCATGTGAGAAGATGAAAAATTATTTGGTGAATTTAGAAACTGATTTCTGTATTATGGTTTTTCAGAATATTTATAAAAGTGATCTAGTAGTTGTTGGTAAGCCTCCTCGTAGCCCCGTGATGTCTAGAAAAGCCTGCAGTTCACCAGTGAAAAGCCCCAAAACCATCCAAAGGGTAGAGTAATTTCAATCCACTTTGTCAACTTTTTCTCATGAAGCTTGTCTTAGGCGAGAGCCATACAGGTCCACATCAAACACTGTGCAGAGGACCCAAACATCTGTGTCCGTAGTCTGAAATGGGTTATCCGGTCACTACAAGTTTTCCCCTATCCACCGGATAAGGAAAGTGGAACATAGTACTCGGATACTTCTGACCGTGCCATAGTTAGAGAATAGTCTGTGTAACCTACCTCTCCATTCAAAGCCCCTCCTATGGTTAGGGGGAAACTGTCAGTGACTGATCGGACAACCCTTTTAAGGGAGTGTCTAGGATAACAAAAAAAGAAACAGCGCTACTCTTGTCAGTGGCCCTGTCTAGTATTGTAACCCATCACAGGTGCATGAACTGTAGCGCATTGCCAGACACTGCCCATTCACAAAAGTAGTGCTGTCTCTTTAAAACCTTGAGAGCCCCTTTTAAAAATTCTACATACCAGAAGTGTTATTGTCTCCACCGACAACCGGTCTAATATGTGTAATGTATGAGGCTGAATTGAAAACATTGTACACATATGTTATCATGAATGTTTTTTTATATTCAAAATGTATACATATATATGTGTGACATACATTACTTGTATTCATAAGTCCTGCATAGCTTTACTGCATCAAATTATGTTGTGTTTATGTGCCGCTGTACATAACAAGAATCCATGCTGTATCATTTATATGTGTGTGTGCTTGTTGCTGCATCAGAATATTATCAGCTAAAACCAGATTCTTAAAGGAACACTTATCATAGAAATGCAAAACAACACCGAAAATTGGAATTATTATGGACAGATATGTAGAGGAATATTCTTAGCTGCCCCTTCTGCTCATGCCTGTCATGTATATACAAGACTATTTCCTACAGCAGGAACCCTATGCTGTGATAAATAAATGGTTAAGCCCTGCCCCTACTGAAGTCCCGCTCCCTTAGTTGTCACTTGCTGAAAATGGAACAAAGAACTGGAGTAACCGATGTGCAAGATTTATGTAATTGTCAACTTCTGGAATAAGCAGAAAATTGTAGGGGCAATATTATTTCCTGTTAATACCAATGACACTAGCCATCTTTCTGTAAAGTAACAATCCCTATACTATAAATAACTCATTATACCAACCCAGTATACAGGATAAATGTGGTGACAGGTTCCCTTTAAAAACCAGGTCCTACTGAGGCCAAAACAAAATCTGACAATATTAAGAGAACAGGAACTATCATAAACGTGTGCCCCTGCCAGGCGTTACAGCAAGTACAAATGCAGTGAAACTCCAAGGCAAACAGTCAAGTTTTCTTCATTTTTCTGATTCATGTGAATTTAGTATAAAATAAAAGTGTAAAATATAAAAGGATGCTATGTCCTTTTGAAAGGTTGTGACTGGGTTAGATATTATGGTACATATAGTAAAACTTACCACAACATAAACCCGCAAAGGTACCTGGTTATTTTGCAATGCCACCTTACCACACATTATATAGCATGGCATTGCAATAGCAGAATAAGACACATGGAGCATGCTGCTTGGCCTATTTATGCATCAATGTTGTACAACTGTATGTGCATATAATATGTTATTTCTTTTCTGCCTGGAATTGTACTAAATCGCTATGTCCCTGTTGCTGCAGTGTTTGTTTAAAATGAACTATGTGCCTGTCAATCTCAAAACACATTACCCTACTATAGTATATCGCACTATTTCAAAGATAATAGAAATGCAATGAGGAGTATAATTATATGTATAAGTATAAATATATGTTATATACCATTTATTGCAGCATCATAGTTTATACTCTACATTTTGATGGCAGTTTAGGAGAATCCCAATTGAAAAGAACAGGGAACCATTCATATAGTATGTGGATGCACCCAGATGAGCTTGTTTGGCATCTTTTTTAAAAAGATTCTTTCTTTTGGGGGCTTTTCTTTTGGGCATCCTTTTGTTGCTATAAAAACCTCTTCAGGTAGGGATCTTTGTAGTGTTTCTGTCAGAATTTGGTCCCATTTAGCCAAAGGGCCCATATGGAATCAGATACTTGTGTTGGGCATAAGGATGAGGCTAGAAAATTGCTATTTCAGTTCAATAAAGGACATTACCACCAGGATCAAGGACTGTAAACCCAGCACACTGACATGCTGGTGTGTGCCCCCTCTGGCAGGATCTGCTGTTCTTTTAGCTTCTTATGTCCTTGTTTTTAAGGAAAAAAGGTTTTAAAAATTCTTCAAATGAGCCTGAGAGGCTCCAGGCTCCATCAACACTTATGGAATCCAGAGCCCCTCAGGCTCATCTGCAGAATTTTTTTCTTAAAAACAAGGGCATAAAAAGCTATAAAAAAGAGCGGATCTGGCCACAGGGGGCACACACCAGTATGTCGGTGTGCTTGGTTTACAATCCCTCATCCTGGATAATGCCTTCATAGAGGGCGAAACATCATTTTTTTTTACTATAGTGGAATAAAGAAATATTTTTTTAAGGAGTGCTGTTTCACTGCTATCTTCTTTTGGTTAACTTTTGATGCGTCTGGGTCGGACATTTTTGAAGACTTGCACCCTAGTTTGACCTACACTAGTTCTGCTCCAATTCTTCCTCTTTTTTGCTCATCCTGGTGGTGGATGTCCTTTAAAAAGATGTTCCAATTGGTTGTGGTTGGGGCTTTGTGCAGCCCCTAGAGATTCTCCACATCATTGTTTTATAGAGCTTATTTTGTGAACTGGGACACTGGGGCTCATTGACCTCTAACAGATAAGCAATTTTATAGCAGTTCACAACAGAAATTTCATAATTGTCTGACTGACAATTGTAGACCATATAGAAGTTTAGTCACATTTAGTTGCGGCTTAACTTCATATGATGCATCTGCATTGCGTATTGAAACACATTGCATCAGGTAAAATGCATCATCAAACCCAAATATGTTTTGTAAGGAGCAATAGGTGTTTTGCATTGTTAATGATTTTTCATAAATAATAATTAACCAGGCAAAATATATGATACTACTTTTAAAACATATGTGTTTCATCACCCAATGCAGAAATGCAGCCTGCAAGTCTGAGCTCTTCCTTGGAAACTGAATAGCTGATTGCTTTAATTTATGCCTCCGTTTCCAATAGAATGGTCTGAAACACCTGAATTCAATCCTTAGCCAGGGTGTCCACATACAGTGTTATTAACCATAAATTGTATATGTCTTTGGTGAGGGGAGTCCCCATATACCCTATCACGGACCACCTATCTAGTGTAAATAGGTGTGTTCATGAGAGGTACCTAGACAGTCCCTGGACCTAAAGACGCATCTGTTATCTGTATAACATAAAGCTTTGTCTGTAGAATGGTGACGTGTACTCTGCTTCAGTTCATTGCAGCAAAGTCTTGTATATGTTTACTGTAAGTGTATTGTTATCCATGTACTGGGGCTCACGGTGAAGAACTAGATGTAATTCTAATAATGACTATATTTTTCTTCAACAGCGAGCCGTATTCACCCATGAAAACATCCAGGCTATGGGGGAACCGTAAGTGTTACCTTTTCTCCATGTATATCTACATCTAGTGAGTTGTCTGTTATTACTATGTGCAGATTTAACCCTATAGTCTAGAACTTATCAGCCTGTGGCATATATAACTAAGGTGGTCCCTGTGCTAAGCATTTCGAAGTAATGTGGTGTACGACCATGGCCTTGTGAGGACTTTGATAGAATTTATCAAAAGAAGGATTACCAGGAATACCAAATCCAACCTTTGACAAAAATATTCCCAATGGCAGGTCAGGAGAACTCCCCCTCCTTATTCAGGAAATTAGTAAGTGACTGGCCCACTACAGTAGTAGAGGATAAAGTGGGGGTCCCAAGCTATAATACAATAAAGGCAACCCAGTTTGTAGAATATTAGGTTATGGAAGTAACTACCACTATAACCATAGCAGCAGCTATAGGTCACCAAGGATTTTGGGGGGCTCAGCAGCCTAGATTAGTTGGCACATATTGATGAGTAGCTTTACTATCTTCACTACTTCCTCCACAATCCTCTACTTCTGGCGTAAAGGGTGGTTATGAAGACAACATTATAAGCACCCTCATAGTAGATTCATCAAGCTGTCTTCGCCAGAATTCTGAATTGCCTTACACCACATTTATTTAAGGACATCTACCGGCAGGATTGTAAACCAAGCACACTGGTGTCTGTCCCCTCTGCCGGAACTGCTCTTCTTTTAGCTTCTTATCCCCTGGTTTAAAAAAAAAAACAGTCTTTTAAAATAATGCAAACGAGCCTGTGGGGGTCAGGGCTCCATAGGTGTTAAAGGAGCGTGGAGCTCCATAATGTTTTTAGACCAATTTTGGCCACTTTTGATACAAGTATAACAAAGAAGTGTGGCCACTAGAAAAGAGGGTTCATGACTAGGAAAAGTACATGTACTAAAAGTCCATAGACTAATAGTAGGTCTAAACTACGATTCCATAGTTTTATTCTACATCAGATTTATCATCCATTTTGACAAATGCGGCGCACAATAAGATTTCAAAAAGTCAAACTCTTGTGAATTATACCTAATGTCCAGGCTACAACTATACTTACTACTGCTTAAATATCAGCCTTATAAAGCATGATTATAGCAATGGTATAATTATAGCAATAGTATAACATCTAAATATGGCTTCTTTTAACACAAAATATACCAAAAATATTATAAAGAAAAATTAGAACTTGTGTCTGACGAGTGACAATCTAGACATGTATAAAACATCATCATGTTGTACTTTTTATTTTTTTCTAGATACCAGTCCTTGTACAATTATACTCCACGAAATGAAGATGAGCTAGAATTAAAGGAAGGGGATGTGATAGATGTCATGGAAAAATGTGATGATGGATGGTTTGTAGGTATGTATTCATGTCGCATCTCTTTATAGACGTTATTCATTTACAGTTTTATCATCATACAAAGGATCATTTCAATAGAAATTAGAAGTATTGTGCAGTCAGCAGTATAAGGATTTTGTCCCAAAGCTATTGTCTTTTTTGCCGATGACAGCAAGTTCTGTAGTGTAATACAGTCTACGGAGGATGTTCATAGGCTGCAGGGTGACTTGGACAAACTGTGTTTTTGGTCATCCACTTGGCGATGTGGATAAATGTAAGGTTATGCATCTGGGGGTTAATAATCCACATACAACATATGTCCTCGGTGGAAGGACCTTGGTGACTAGTAGATCATAAATTAAATAACAGCATGCAATGTCAATCATCTGCCTCTAAAGCCAGCAAGATCTTGTCATGTATAAGAAGTGGTATGGACTCTCGTGATAGAGATGTAATATTACCACTGTACAAGGCATTGGTTCAGCCTCACCTGGAATATGCCATCCAGTTCTGGGCACCGGTCCATGAAAAGGATGCCCTGGAGATGGAGAGGGTAAAACAAAGAGCCACAAAAATGATAAGGGGTATGGAGGGTCTTAGTTATGAGGAAAGATTAAAGCAACAAAATTTATTTAGTCTTGAAAGGAGACGACTAAGAGGGGATATTATTAATTTATATAAATATATGAATGGTCCACACACAAATATTGTGTGTTCCAGGTTAAATCAAATCAAAAGACAAGGGGGCGCTGTCTCCATCTGGAGAAAATAAGGTTTGATCACCAGAGGCGACAGGGCAGTGGAATAGCCTGCCTCATGCACTAGTCACAGTGGGGACAGCAGAGAGCTTCATGCCTATTTACATCTAAATAACATTGACAGTTATGTATTCTAGAATTGTTCCCCTAAATGCCTTTCTCATCCAATCCCCTGCTTGGTTGAACTTGATGGACATGGATCTTTTTTCAAACGTATAAACTATATAACTAAAATGGGTACAGGAACAGTTGTTCTCAATTCATGAAAGTCTCCTTTGTAGTTGGGGAGATGTGCTACAAGTACTATTATGCGAATATCACCCATGTACTTTGACCATAAATGACTGTAGGTTGTCCGGACATCATTTTTAACTCACCCTTTTCTCTTTTTCCAGGCACTTCTAGAAGAACAAAGTTCTTTGGAACTTTCCCTGGAAACTATGTCAAGAGGCTGTGAATGCAGTTTGTTTTGTTATCACGTGTAATGCTAGGAAGCACGCATCTTTATTTTTGCCCTGAACCAGTTCATGTGTAGTCCTGCAGCCTGCCAACATTGTCTAGCAGTATTAGAACCTTCTCAGGCCCGTCCTGTCACTTCTGCTAACCTTCTAGCACCAACCATTACCTGTTACCCTTCATCAGGCTGCCATTTCATAGGATGCAAAGTCTGTTTGGAAGCTTATTTTCAACAAGTTAGAAACATTGTGTAAGACACGCTGAGAACACGAGGTATTGAAGATGTTAGTCTGCTTAGATACTGGTTCATAGGGGTGGATACATGTGGGTAACAGGATAACCACTAGGACTACTCTCCGATACATCACAGGGTATCTCACAACCTGTTGTATCAAGAGGGCAGTGAAGTCTTGCATTAAAGGCTCTGTGGTGAAAGTTTTTCCACCAACCATGACTAGAGAATGGCAGATGAAACATTAGATCTCACTAAAGTCACGTTTATGTGATAAGAATAAAACAAATGAGAATATACTTCTTTGTAGTTTGTCATTACACGTCTATTACACAAGTTGTAACATAAATTGCTCAAATCTTATATAGAAAACTAAGAAAGTAAATTATGATGTAATTCCAGGGATGATGTTGGAACACAACCTCCCCAATACTAAGGCAGAATAAAAAGCAGATGCCCAGAAAGAGCCAACCACAGTCCCACTGGGCAGCAGCAATCGGGTTGGTTACTCTTTGAAAACTGCTGCACATTGTGAATATTCTGTGTAAAGACATTGATTATTGAGTCACATCACAATATGTCTGAGCAGTTGTCTGTCTATTCTCTTTCATTTATGACTGTTGCTTAACCAAAGAACACAATGACAAGTATCCGGAGTGCCATATTCTGCATTATTAGGTATTCATTTATTATGGCTCCATTCACTCCTACATCAGTTGTTTTGTTAAAAACTTCCTCCAGGAGATTCCAATGATTTTTTTTTTAAATCAAAGATTATAAGTACATGCCCATATAGTAGGACCCCATTACAGATCATTTTGGTTTTCAGGAAATTTGGCCACATCCAGTGTAGTACACGGGAGACTTTTACTGTATGTCACCTAAACAATAACAACATTTCAGCACTGTTTAAAGTCCAAACCTAGTGCCTCACTGAACTCCAAGCATGGAATATTAAAAGGGTTACATCATTTAAAAAATAACCCCATAGAAATAGCCTGAAATTAAAATGAAGAATAAAAAAATCAATCATTACTCATTCCTATTGCTCCGGAGATCCAGTGTTTTTCATCGCTGCTTTAATTCTCTGTTTACATGTATACAGCGCGTGACTTCTATCAGCAGTTCTATAGCCATGTGCAGTATTACTGACCTAATGGCTCCCATCTCCTCCATGTCTACTAACTGGCTGCTGTGATCACATGTTTTACACATGTAAACTGAGACCAGGATTATGATGGAACATCTGGATTCCTTAGGGAAACGGATAGGTAATTTAGGAATCTTTTGTTTTAGTTTTTAGCTACTTGCCAAGATTTGAATTAGGTCATTGATAAAACAATCTATTTCTAAAAAAAAACCTTGTAAGACCTTGTTCACACAACAGTCATGAAGAGGATGCATCAGTGGCAAAAAGGAATGCTTATAGGATGATTTTCAGGAGTTAGAACGCTCCTGTGGATATGGGCTAAATTCTGTATCATTCCACCAGCACCAGTCGTGTGGGCACCATAGAATTTAGTCTAGCTATAACCCGGGTAACAAATTATAACATGCCGCAATGTTCAAAGAAATGCACAAAGGAAGCCTATACAGCAAATCTCTATGAGGAAGGCTTACTATAAGTAATAATACTACAATAAAGTGTTGCCTTTAGTCTTCGAATGAGCAACAATGACAGCCACACACTTCTGGGCTTCAAGCTACTGTTTTTGATAAAGAGGGAATGTCCCACACTACACTGAAGATGCCTCATGAGAAATCTTACTGGTGATATATACAGAAAGAACTAGAATATAAATTATTTATACATTATAAATTATAAAGTAGGTCCATTGTATACATATAACCCCCTTTTTTACTTTTGGCAACATCTATCACCATTATATGTGTCCCACTAAGTCAATGGGAAGCATTTTATCAATTATGTTGCACAAAAAGTTTGCTGGTGTAATTTTTAAATTTTTAAATTTTTAATTTGCCCAATTTTTAATAGTGAAAACTCTTCCAGATAACCACACAAATAATATGCAAAACTGGTGTTCTAATGAAAGGGGAAAGGAGGTAAATCAGTTTATAACATATAGCGAAACTCAGTGTTGGACTGGGGGGTTCCTTGGGCCCATCAGTTAAAATTATTCCTAGTATGCACTCTTATCACCATCCCCTAAAAAATAGACCTTACCAGCCTCTAAATTAGGTTGCATTTTTTCTGTACAAATGGGGTCCAATAATAGGTTAAACCCTGAGCCTACCGGAGAATCCTCTGATTCTTTGGTGGGCCAGTCAGGTAAAATTACAAAGCTTTCCACAGGAAATCTTCTTTAGATACAGTACATACAGTAGATATAACTTTTGCATTTTCATTAGCCATGCCTACTGAAGGAACCTTAGCAGTTTTCTTCATAATGGGGGAAATCTCTAGAGACCAGCACTCCCAAATATTGTGTCAAAAAGTGGGGAATGGGACATTTTTAAAAATTGCACCACTTTTCATATTTACACCACTAACTCCACCTTTGGAAAAACAGATTGGAAAACTTTTTAAAAAGTCACAAAGATGGAATGAAGAAATAAAGCATCTCAGGACCTAGTTATTAGACTTGAAAGTCCTCCAAATTTATGGCTTTGTAAAGTTTACTAATAAGTTATAAATCACAGATCCTTCAAAACTGACTTTAATCATTCCCTTCATAATTGATCTCTTCCATGTGATATTATGAAGACCATCTCTAACAGTAGGTGTATTAGTTCCCACTTGTTATCTTTTTTATATTCAGGAGTCCTGCATCAGAAAAAAACGCTCTAACCAATATACCGTTATAGTAGGAAATTTTTGAGAATTTTTTTTTTAATAAACAATGGTTTCCCAGGAGGACATTCTCTTTATAGATGGCTGAAAGAATGTTTTTTCACAAACTACTGTAAATAAGTATAAGTAAGAGAATGTCAGATGATCTCTCCTGCCTGCACATGTTTTTTTTCATGCACATATCAAACATTAGCTTTGGTTGACCAGTGTGTTTACTACACGTCTATAACATTTGGTTGATATTCACATTATGATATACTGTAGGAATGCGGCACTATAGGCCATCAAGTCACCAAAATTAACTCTAACACTGATTTTCAAATTGTATATGTTACATGTGGACATCATTTATTTTATCAGTGATGCTATAATATGTAGCGCCACTTATGAAACCCAACCTTTGAAAGCAGTACAGGCAGTCCCCTACTTAAGAACACTCGACTTACATACGACCCCTAGTTACAAACGGACCTCTGGATATTGGTAATTTATTGTACTTTAGTCCTAGGCTACAATAAACAGCTGTAACAGTTATCACAGGTGTCTGTGATGAAGCTTTAGTGTTAATCCTGATTCTTATGACAACCCAACATTTTTAAAATGCAATTGTCACAGAGACCAAAAAAGTTCTGGCTGGGATTACAATGATAAAATATACAGTTCCGACTTACATACAAACTCAACTTAAGACCAAACCTACAGACCCTATCTTGTATGTAACCCGGGGACTGCCTGTATTACACAAAGGATTATAAGATAGTTTTCTGGCAAACAACTCAAGAAAAAAGTTGCAGAAATGGTGACTTTACCCCCCCCCCCATTCCCCACCTCATGCTAAGTGGGTAGTGGTGGGGATCGGCGAGGCTCGGACACCGTGGCATGGTGCACTAACTATAGCCTGTGCCAGGACCTGCCGTAGAATTAACCCAGACCCTCTTAGGATATCCAGTGCACGAAGCTCCAGCTCTTGATAAATTCCTCTCAGTGTCTTTATAACCAACATGTAAATCCCATGACAAACCATAAATATATGAATGGCAGGGGTTATACTCAGTATTTTTACCCGCATAAAGGTTACATTTTCACATTTTGCTATAAAGAAATGTAAGAAAATCTGGCTACGGACATTAAAATGGAACTGATCTCCAAAACTAGGCACAACCTATGGACACGAGTGGTGCTTATTCTTAAAACACAGCAAAAGAATAGTATAACCCACAAATTTAATACCAGTAAATAGGAACCATGTAATTGTAGATAATAATCGCCAATAACAACAGCATTGTGGAAGACTAGATGTATGATAAGATATTGGCCCACATTTACTAAGGTGCTTGCGCCAGTTTTCTGACTTTGCACGTTCTATTATGTTTGTACTGCTTGTACAGGTATTTAAGAAGTGTCTGCGCCAGATATGTGTCACACATGACCCTTTTGTGGCGCGCCTGCACTATTCTTCATGCAACAGAAATTTCTGCACCGGCCGTTCCAGTGCTCATTCGGCCACATTTATCATGCAAAGTCTGACCAAAAAAGGTTGGTGCACTCTGTGGAACCAGTGCAGGGAGCGCCAGATTCATGAAGAATGGGCACCACTGGCAAACTGCGCATGTTTTTGGTAAATGTGGGCCATAATCTTTATCAGTGGCGTCTGGTTAAAATTGTGGACATATCCTACAAGCTTATTTTATTTTTAATAAAAAGCCCAAGGGACTCCATTATTATCTATTGGATCTTCTGATTTTGTAACATTGAGAGTTTCTTGTCATCTTTCTTCTGCTCCTATAATAGAAAACACAGATGTCAATGTAGTCCAATTCAAGCTGCCTGTTAAGTATCATTAAAAGACAGGGGCGTAACTTGAGGGTGTGCAGAGGTTGCGGTCGCACCCGGGCCCAAGAGGTTTAGGTGTCCCTTTCCCATATGAGAAACCATAAACCATACATTATAGTCGGGGCCTGGCACAGACTTTGCATTGGGGCCCATCAGCTTCTAGTTATGCCACTGTTAGAAGAGTCGGCCAATGATCACCATTTATCACAGAGGAAATCATTCTTATCACTTGGTCTCCAATACCCCCCCCCCCCCAGTGATCATGACAAAAGAGTCTCCAGAGTTCAAGTGTGGCCACTACTACAACAACTGCATGTTAACCCCTAGTGACCACACATTAATTATCACATTTTCAGTTTACTTGGAATATATATATTCTGGTTATGTATCTCCTACATCACTTTTTATGGTTTAACCAGTAACTTTATTGATATGCAAATGTGAGAATTCTACCTAAAATATTTCATTTTAAAAGCCATAATTTGTAGTTTGTATGTGGGTGATGTTAGCGCTGAGATTGACAGATAAAATAGGAATATAACGGGAGGGGATCCCGTTTCCTGCTAACATCTCCTGTATCTGGCAGGTTGCTGCAGAGAACGTGTGGTGTGACTTGGTGCCTGCTGCAGAGCTGCATGTCCTATAAGTGACTGCTAGTTCACAGTGAATGAATGGGCCACTTTGGGTCAAGGGTAAAGAACACTATTCCCCAGGGTATAACCGTGTCACCGGACAGTGACCACACCGTTTTTCAGCACCTTATTTAACAATGTTTACTATATCTCTCCTTAGATACACTCATGTTTTATGTAGTATTTTGTACATATATTGCCTGACTCCGTTGTATAGAGCCTCTGTCCTCTGTTATGCCAAGTTGTAAATGGGGTTACCCATCAGCATAAGGCTGCCAGCTTTTCTCTGCTCTCTGCCACACTAGCCAGTTCAGACCTGTATAATAGCCTTTTATGGACAATTTTGTGAAACAATGAACTTGTTTTACTAGTGGTATCTAAATGTACATATTTATTTGTTACCGAGAAGTGCTATAAAATAAACCTCCCTTTTGCAGTATAAAGTATTCCCTGTTGGAGAAATAAAGAAGCTTTATATTTGGAAGGTTTTGAATTTTACAAGTTGTTCTACTGCATGCAGCTTTGCTATAAACACCTACTAGGGGGAGTATAGTGTCATGTATGGGCGTCCTTCTGTATTCCGCGCCTTCTGGACCACATCTCTCATGGGCAGGGCAGTAGAGGGAGATGTGGCTCTAGAACAGCTGGAATGGGTCGGTTCCCCATGCTTGGTTTGATGCCTGTATTATTTTAAAGCGCACTGTTTCTACTCTGTACCTGAAAAAGTGTTTCATACCTGGCTTCCAGATAATAACTATGGATTCTTACAAGCAAACAGTATATGTGTTATTTTTCCTTGGTTTGTTATTTTTCTTCAATAGACATCCAATAAATTTTGCCTGGAATAAGCTATGACTCCGTCTTTATTTATCAGTTTTCTGGCGTTCAAGCTATGAAATACTTACCAAGTCTTGGTGTACAAGCAGAAAGTAAGACTTTTTCCCCCTTTACTAAAACGTCATGCCCAGTGGATATGGAGGGGTGCGGTGTGAGCCATGGCGGTCCATGAAACCAGGACCTAACGATCATGCACAGATATACTAAGGGGCCGGACCTGCGATCAATCCCTCCCTAGGAGTAGCTTTTCATGAAACTTTTTATAACAAGCGTTGAACTCTAATTAAAATATATATTTATTTTTTTTGCTCTCTTAACTCTTCTCCTGCTGCTTTTCCAGCTATCCTAGAGCAAAATGGAATCTTTGGATATGATCAAATGTACCCACCTGAGTTATAACCCATTCAAGGAGCTGAGCTGCAGTTCCCAAATATGGCCACTACAAGAAAGGGAGCTGTACTTCTGGCCTCATAAAGTCATTTTGTCTGGAATCAGCTGATTAGTGGGTGTTCTGAGTGTTGGACCCCAACTGATACAATATTATTGTCATATATTTAAAAAATTTTCAGCGGAAAAAATATCTTTCAATGCACTTAAATACTAAGTTATATAATGAGGAAATAATTACTCAGTTTCTGATAAATGTCAAGGCACAGAAGGTTCTGGTCACATGAAATCACAGCATGCCTTCATGGACTTCTACTACTCCCCATGCTTCCGGGGAGACATGCTGTGATTTCATGTAAACAGATACATACATGGGGTAGATTTTGAAAGTGTGAGTGGATAAAGGACCTTGGATGAAATCACTCTCATATCAGTGTTGAGTGGTGTGAATTAGGCATGGGGAAGAGTAGACGTGAGTGGGAACAGAAGGACAGACCCCCTCCGACTAACTGCACGATCTGTCTGTATGCCAATTAAGATAACAAAGTTGGTTTTATGGGGATAAGAGGAAGATCGTTTTTGAGCTAATAGAAGGGTGGAATTTAGTTAATATGGCTCTATGGGAACCTGTCACTAGCTCTATTTGTGAAAGGCCGGTTGAGTATGGATTAATAGATTGCCATATCAAAGTTAGTCTTTGTTTTGGATATCTGAAATAAGAAGCAAGCTGTCTATTAAGCAATGTGGATTGTTTCAGCTTGGCTTGCTTCATCTTCGACATTAATAATGTGGACAATGTGAAGGAAAAAGGATTCAATACAGTTTGGGGGCTTTTTACATGCCTTATTTGACAGAAAACAGAAGAACAAGCCATCATATATTTTCCTGCATGTATTGTAAGGAAAACCAACACTGCACATCACCCTGATCATTTTAGTTCTCTTAATACTCCCGCTTTAGTTAACAATATTTACAACCAATATGGTGGCAATAAACTGAAATATTATGGCTTTAAATACTGTATATACTCAAGTATAAGCAAAGACCCCTAATTTTACCACCAAATACTTGGAAAACCCATTGACTCGAGTATGAGCCGAGGGTGTAGTATACAGTCAGCCAGCCCCCATGTAGTATACAGCCAGCATGCCCCCTGTAGTATACAGCAAGCACCATGTAGCATACAGCCATCCTGCCCCCTGTAGTATACAGCCAGATCCCATGTAGTATATAGCCAGCCAGCCCCGCCCACACGGCCCCTGTAGCATACAGCCAGCACCATGTAGCATACAGCCAGCCAGCCTCATGTAGTATAGAGCAAGCCCCCTGTAGTATACAGCCAGCCAGCTCCCTGCAGTATACAGCCATCCCTATGTAGTATAAAGCCAGCCAGCTCCCTGTAGTATACAGCTAGCCCCATGTAGTATATAGCCAGCCCCATGTAGTATACAGCCAGCCCCATGTAGTATACAGCCAGCCAGCTCCCTGTAGTATACAGTCAGCCCCCTGTAGTATACAGCCTGCTCCTTGTAGTATAAAGCCCTGTAAGCCAAGCACATAAAAAAAATAAAGTTAATACACACCCTCTGGCGATACTCACTCCTGATGCTCGTCGTGGCTCCCGATCCTCTTTGCGTGGTTCCTGATGTCTCCTCTTCTTTCTTCTCTTTCTTCCCTAACTGGCAGAGTCGCGGCCATGCAATCTGCCAGCAGGCGCACACTATGATGTGGGGGTGACTCTGCCGCATCGTAGTGTGCGCCTGCCGGCCGATTGCATGGCCGCCGGGAACCGCTCCAAGGATCGGGAGTCGCGCCAAGGATCCGAGCGCTGAACAGTGAGTATTACGGGTTTTTTTTAATTGACTCGTGTAGAAGCCGAGGTGAGGTTTTTCAGCACATTTAACTTGGCTTATACACAAGTATATACGGTAAACTGTGATTTAAGAAAAAACTGAGGGGTCATATTTTATAAATACTTCAGATGGGAATAAAAGAACATTGTGGATTAGGGATTCCACTGCTCTATCTGGTAGTATAATTCCTTATATACAGATAACTGTTAGAAGTAATTTTTTAAAGAAATCAACCATTTCAAATTAACTAATTTACATCATACATATGTACCTGTGATTATTACACCAGTAAATTAGTGATTAGCTTTTCCACTCACACATTGACAGCACAAGTTATTGGTATTACTAAAATTCAACTAAAAGTATACCATCAACCAGGAAACCAACCAGAAAACAGCAACGGATCCAAATCTGCCTTGAGTCTTAGCTTGTTTATGTTGTTAAGGAAAGCAACCATTGCAAATTAACTACATTACACTAAACATACTTACCTGTTGTTGTCTTTACAGCGATCCTGTGATGTATCTTCATAAAACACACGTTGGGTGCCTATAAAGAAAAAAGACTTTAAAAATATGTTAATCACACAGGCGCTCCAGACTAACAATCGTGCACACTCTCGTCGCTATACTCAACTCCACTCCCCTGCTGGATCCCGATGACGCCATGCAGGAGGCGTGCATAATAACACAGAGCACCTCTCGGCTCATAATTATACGCCCCGGGATCGCTGTAAAGACGCCGACAGGTAAGTATCACCAAATGCTTGGAAAGGTAAGGTAAGTATGTTTAGTATGGGCGGCATGGTGGCTGAGTGAGTAGCACTTCTGCCTTGCAGAACTGGTGTCCTGGGTTCGAATCCCACCCAGGTCAACATCTGCAAAGAGTTTGTATGTTCTCTCCATGTTTGCGTGGGTTTCCTTTGGGTACTCCGGTTTCCTCCCACACTCCAAAACATACTGTTAGGTTGTTTAGATTGTGAGCCCCATGAGGACAGGGACCTATTTGCTTTGTGCAGCGCTGCGTAATCTGTGTGCGCTATATAAATAAAGAATTATTTTTCTTTATTTAGTGTAAATGAGTTAAATTGAAATGGTTGATTTCTTTAAACAACATCATAAACTAGTTAAAACTGGAGGAAAATTTGGATTCGATACTGTTTTCTGGTTGATTTTATACTTTTATTATATATATATATAACAACTTCTGTTGTCAAAATGTGTGTGGAAAAGCTAATCATTAATTCTCTGGTGTAATAATCCCTTCAAGTGGCGGAGTGCTAGATGATCTGTGAGTACAGTCTGGTCTAGGACTGAGTATTAGCCAGCTGGCAGCCCTCTCCTCCACAGCACATTCCTGTTAGAGGGCTTCACATACATATTGTACATACTGGACTTATACAATACCATCCTCTCCTGATCCAGACTAGATATACAGGTAGTCCCCGGGTCACGTACAAGATAGGTTCTGTAGTTTTGTTCTTAAATTGAATTTGTATGTAAATCGGAACTGTACATTTTATAATTGTAACTCCAGAAAACATTTTTTTTGGTCTCTATGACAACTGGATTTTAAAAATGTTGGATTATCATAAGAACCAGGATTAACCACAGAGCTTAATTACAGACACCTTTAATAACTGTTTTAATTGTTTATTGTAGCCTAGGGCTAAAGTACAGTAAATTACCAACATCCAGAGGTCCCTTTGTAACTAGGGGTCCTCTGTAAGTCGGGTGTTCTTAAGTAGGGGACCGCCTTTAATTGTAAATGAGTAGTACAATAAATACCGAATGCTATTATACTCTAGCCCTGTGCTTTACCTGAGCAGTATATGGACTGAATATTAGCTTAATCCATAACATGAAGACACTGCCCACCATGCCCCATATGAGATTTCTACTCTGAGATCTTAACATGAGAAATAAGCAAATGGATTTGAAGATTTTTATGAATCTTCAATTTTTCAGGCAAGTATCAAACCTTATGACTCTTTCAGAAATTAATTTATCCTATAGCTAAGACAGGAAAGGATGTGGGAGGGACAATTTGAAATGTGTACTATAGGGGGCTGGCTGGCTGTATACCACTGGGGGCTGGCTGGCTGTATACTACAGGGGGCTGGCTGGCTGTATAGTACTGGGGTCTGGCTGGCTATATACCACAGAGGGCTGGCTGGCTGTATACTATTGGGGGCTGGCTGTTTACTACAGGGGGCTGGCTGTGTACTACAGGGTGCTGGCTGGCTGTATGCTACAAGGGGGCTGGCTGTATACTACAAAGGTCTGGCTGGCTATATACCATAGTGGGCTGGCTGTATACTATATGGGGCTGGCTGGCTATATACCAGAGTCGGCTGGCTGGCTGTATACTACAGGGGGCTGGCTGTATACTACAGGGAGCTGGCTGGCTGTATACTACAGGGGGCTGGCTGCCTGTCTACTATACATTATACTGTAAGTAACTGTGGTATTTTAGGGGTGCAGTGAGGGGGATCTGCTTTCCAGAGCTGAACACATCTTCCAGAATATTCTGCAACCATATTTTACGTCGATTCTGGATGTGAAGGAGAAGACAAGTCACATGTGATGCTACTTCTTCCTGTGTCAGATCTGTATTGTAGTCACTGACTGACCTTCTAGTGTGAGAAAGCTCTAGTGTGAGTATGCACTGTTATATCTATAGGGTCAGGGGTGACTTGTCTATCTGGTGCGGGGATGCCAGAGTAGGGTTATTGCCTATTAAAGGTTTTTTAGAATTAACTTATTGGAAGGTTGGTGCAGTGCGAACACTTACATTCTTAACCACAGCCCAGCCACCAGCAGAAGCCCGGGAAACCAGGGGTAACGGGCTGTCGCACAGGGTGCCTAGGGAATATCGTTGACCATATTAAATCCTATGTATATGTTCTGCAAGCGATTACTAATACGTGTATAGGAGGAACCACACAACTGTCCATGATATAACACCTCTCCAAGTGAAGTGACACATTATTCCGCCCGTTCCCCTGGAGTGTCCACCTCATCGTTTTTTATGAGCCCAATTATATAGAGATCGAAGATGAAATCTAAGAGGAGAAGACCTTATCTATTCGTTGGGTGTCTTTCTGTGGGACATCTCTGTTTTAATACACTTTTTTTTCTGAATGGAATATAAATACTTACCTGTTCCAGTATCCCTATGGAGACGCCACCTTGCCTGGCACCTTTTTAAGGTGTGCATAGTCTTATGCCATGAATGCGCACCAGGTGGATTTCTCGGTAAGGACGGAGCAAGGATAAGCAAATTCATTTTCAGGATGTTAAGAGAAACTCTGCCTGTCCACAGTGCTCCTGCGACGCCATGTCCCGTGCAGCCTCACTAACCTTCCCTCCTCCGGCGCGGTCCCACACATACATGCAAAGTGGTTGTTTATTTAAAGGGGTTTATTACAGGGGTTCCCCAGCAACCGGGGATACATAGTCTACCTTCGCTGCAGTTGGGGCTTTTTGTTGTTGGGGGACAACAACCCTTTGGATAGGACAAAGTCAACAAGGAACCAATCATTAGTAGCAACTACGCGTATACTATATCATTTCAGTGCTTTAGAATGTGTGTATAGGCATGTAAAGGTTGAGGAGATGGGAGATGATGTGCGCGCGTTTTAACTTTCATCGGATATGAAATAGTTGTGCGGCTAGTTGTATGCCTGACCTATCACATCGCGGGGTGTCGTATGGCACCATACTGCACATTGTGGACTGATGTGTAGCTTGGATCTGCTTCTTTCCTTGCATGTAGATCAATCAGGTACTACAGCCATGTCCCTCTTCTACTGAAATGCGAGGTTATTTCTAGCATTCACTGCCAGCTGCTAGTCCCCGGATGATGAATTATTAAAAAATAGGTCTCTGAGGCCATGCTATTCTGATTTAAAAATGTTTTTTCGAGAAGGATATTATTACCCCATGGAATGCGTGACACACAACATACAAAAAATAATGTTAATAATGTTAATGAAATTGTACCATCCAAAGATGTAAAACATGGACATATTCCTCATATTTCCAGCACTGTGACTTATATGTCAGGGCTCGGGGTTTGAACCTGGACGACCACGGGCATGACCAGCTACACCTGGGACTGGAATCTAGATGCACCGATCTTGACCATAGCCCGCCAACAAGTAGGTGGTTTTGCTGCTGCGTGTGCCACCAGGTCGTTCTACTACAGGTCCAGCTAGCCCGCGGTGGGCAGCAATGCCGGGGGTCCAGACCACAAGGCAGAGTCCTCGGAGTTGGGAGAGGCACAGTCAGGGCATAAGCGGCAGGTGGCAAGTCAGGGTCAGGTCTGGGTCAAAACACGGTAAATCACATAACTAGTCAATGGAGGGTGGTTTGCATAGGAAGAGTTCTTGGTTCTTGAAGAAAACCCGAAGTCGCAGCGCAATCAGACGGTGCTTTGGCCCCTTATTAATGTCTGCGAGTACGCCTGCGCCCTAGGGGACGAGCCTGCAGGTGACGGTAGGAACAGGAACGCAGCAGAGTGGAGACAAGGAGCCTGCCATGGAGATGGGGCACACTTTGTGTCTGTGATCAATAACGGTATTGCGGTAACACCCTTGACATTGATATTTTTGAAACTGATTTAGAGTAGAAGAAGGTCCAAATGGATCAACACATATAATGGACGAACCAAGTCACAGTGCCGGACTCTATGGTGATGTCCCTGGTTTATCAATGTATGGATTTTGATGCTAGATTTTCTATATTCAAAGCTAAACCTACTTGGCTACCCCGAAAAAAGATTTTGCAAAGATCCTAAGGCCTCCATATGATGCAGCCACCACCAGAATAGAAATCAATTCGATGACTTCACACATCTTGATCACCCAGGGGGACAGAAGATTTTTTATGTTTATTCTAAACAGAAGATATAATGTATGAAGATGTCATGAAGATAAAACACACCCGCCTAATCCCTCAGAATCAGGAAACATGAATGTGAGCTAAATGTAGAACCTTTCCTCCAAGGACAATGACAGTGTTGGAATTAAATACTTTTAAAGTAGGATTGGGATTGCCACTTGTTTGGGTAACTAGTTGCACGCTTAATCTGTCACATCACCATTGTTCTTTGCAGCAGAATATCTGTGGTTTGTGATCAGAACGCGATGCAAATATCTACTTACCCCACAACGCGACTCGGGTTATGAGAAAAGTCATGTTCTGAAAATAGCCGGAAATCTAATGGCTTATTGTTTACATCTCCCCATGACAAACCTGTAAATAATAAATTGTTCATTCAATATAAACTGCACTGCTCCTACTATTCTTGCATCGCTTGATGAAAAGCTTTTAAATCTTGTGTCCTCTCTATCCCGGAGATAGAGCCCACCATTCACAGCTGTGGGACTGCTACCGGCCTAGGCTACCGAAAGGGCGAGATTTATCAACGTCATAACAACCAATCACAGTGCAAGCTTTTAGAGAACCTGTCACCTGCACCTAAGTATATAATACACCACAAATCGAGAACAAAGAGATATATTCAAATGCAAATAATAAGATAACCAAACATTATATTATTAATATAACAAGACACCACCCAATTATAAAAAACACTTAAAAAAGACGTAAAACCAATGTGTTACATCACCTAAGTTGAAGAACAGGGTCCCAGAACACCCCCTACACCCTACCTAAGTAACGAACGTAAATAGCCAACAAATGGGTAATGTAAACTATGCAGCCAAATAGGACAAACTAGTTGCGCAGTCACCCCCTTGAGGACGTCCACAGTCTGTGACTAAACCGCTGGCTGGTCTTCTCCACCTCTGCCTTTTACTCATCCACTCGCCTGATGCAGGCTCTATATATCCGTTTGGTTTGCCATCCCCTTTGTTTAAATTCTGTGATTTTGATGACTTTTGCTCTAATTGTTAGTGGCACTTTATTTTCAATTAACAGTTTTGGGGGTCTTTGCAATAGTTTGTCGCCTACTTTGCTGATGTTTAACATTACCCATCGTAGTGCTTATTGACTTGCTTACTTAGGTAGGTGTAACGTGTGAGGTTTCTTGGGACCCTTCTTCGTACCTACGGTTGTCCATAGTGATAACATTAGTTTTACGCCTTATATTTAGTGTTTTAGAATTGGCATGTGTCTGTTTGATTTCATAACTGAATGTTGTTTATATTCATATTGCATCGTTTGATACATCTCTTGTTCTCTATGTTGTTTACAGATTGATCTCCGTGATGCATGACTGCTTTATTCGATATGCGGTGCCCCACCTCTTCTCCTTGTTCTGCAGCAAGTATAAAAACCAACACTACACCTACAAGCTTCTATAACTTATTGTTGTAGGGTTGTTTTCATTTTGTCAAGACTCAGCATGAGGGGATGATCTCTATGAGGGCTTCATATGCCAAAAATTTGGCGAGAACCACTGAAATAATTGCAATTGCTTCTCAGAACCGCTAGCATTCCTCCCAAGTGGGTTGGTGGGGGCCGGCACCGGTGTTCCTCTGCACCCTCGTCTGCAGCCAGAAAACCTTCACAGATCAGGTTTCACAGCTGCACATATTTATTGTGCCAGGCGGTACCTGGCGTATAAATATGCGCTTCGTTGTGACCTCTCCGCTCTGCTATACTTCAGAATCTTACCCTCTGTATGTTATCCGGTTGCACCAAGAGGGGCGGTGATTTTCATCAAATTGTTTGCGACAAGCACCAGCAGTGATACAATCTTTCTCTTGTGCGCTATCTGGGTGGATGAAAGTCGTGCCTTCTATGCGCACCAGCACATGCCTCCCCCCACCTCACAGTGAATGTCAATGGTGTGTTATAAGAGGCATCCAGAAATCTACTCACCTCCTCCAGCCCTCCCTGGTTCCTTCTCGTGGTCCGACGGATCGGTGCCCTCCTGTTTACAGTGTGGAGCAGCTCCACTGCAGTCTGGAACGGCTACCCATCCCAATGGACGAGTGGGTTGCCAGCCACCAAGTGTCTCCGGAGCAGAGCTGCTCGCACGGCCCCTGTAATAAACAGAGCAGGGCCAAAGAACAGCAGCGCGGGACAATCGGAATGGTCCGGAAGAGCCCTGTTAAGGTTTTCTTTTTTTACAAAACTACCCATACAGTAGGTACTAACTGTGTTTCCACTATACTTAATGTCTCTTGCCTAAAGGGAATACAGCTATGTAATTGTACAATAGTGAACAGTGCGGAACCATGCGGCTGTAGCGCAATTCTATGATTGGTTTCATGGCAAGGGCCCCGCTGCATTTACATGGACACTTTGATAAATCCACATTAAGGTGTAGGCGGGTCCACTTATGTCCCATCACATGTCATCGCAGTTTTTGATATAACTCCCTCCCCCATTCGTTTAATTAATTAACAAATTACACTCATGAAGGCTATCTAGGCAATACAGTAAAACCTGCCATCATCATAATACCTTGTAACCACAATAAATGGGGTGGGGAGTTGGTCAGTACACATGCGTGGAGCTCTTTCGCCCTCTATCATCAGATTGCTCGCAACTTGAATATCCATTAGACCTCCTACCTATCATGTACTTTTTCTTTATTGGAACACAGACTTGGACTCAACTAGTTTTAATTAACTACACTATTTTCCAATGTAAAACATATTCAAAATTCTACGAAACAGTATAACTGAACAAATATAACTTAAAAAAAACACATTGTTTTGGTACTATTGAATCTTTAATCTATCACATCGCACCATCCTGTGTACCAAGAATTTACCCTCTAGATATAAGACTAACGCTCAGCCACTCCTGTTACCATGTGAATGGTTGCGCGTACAGAAGAAAGCATTTCTATAAAATGTTACGGCACTATGAATTGGAGAAAAGATACCACAAAAAACTCAAGTATTCATATAACCCTACTGCATACGATATTATATGTGTGTGATTACTAACTATCAGCCATACTGCAGTGATTCTTGTAGTCGAATAATAGTAGAGGTTAGCGCTGGAGCACTTGTACTTTCTCATGGGAATGTTTAATTTGGCTGATTTTGCATATTCATAACATAGATGAGCTTTGATTACTTAGGATCATTTGTGGCCAAACAAGTATGTTCAGGTTTTAAGAAAGAATCCCTGCAAACAGGCAGATTAACACTGGCAGGAACGGGCCTTGGCCTTTTCTTTGGTGGAGCCTGGTAAAGACCTTGGGCCTAGAAATAATCACCGTAGTGCGTGTTGGCACGCAGTGGTCACGCTTGGTATTGACGCCGGGTACGGGCCCTAGCGCAGCCTGGATCATCCAATCAGGTGGAGGTGCAAGTAAAGTGAGGGCGAGGCTGATGAAAAATCGGTTTTCCTGGAAGGTGCAACACCCTAGGTGTAGTATTATGAAATCCCTGGCGCGATGGAGAATGGGGAGCCTGTGATGTCGGACCACCCTGTGAGGGATCCACACGCTGAGTGCCATTGTGCAAATCAACTCCGACGTTTCCTTTTTGGAACCTGTGAATAGCTGGCACCCCGGCCTAAACTCTAACTGGAGTCGTCAGCAACTTGAAAGCTGATAGGAGGGCAGCTAGTCCTGCAGGAAGGGTTGCTCACAACTTGCGCAGTAATACTCGGATAACCGGCTTTCTCTACATGGCGCCGAGTCCGGACAGTGACCTCTCTTCTGGGGCTTAGTCGCCTGACTTGCCCAAGTTGTCAGGCAGCTGGTCTGAACCCCCTATAAATTAGTCACGTGTCTAGGCAATTGATTCGTGCCAGCTTCTACATCCATCTTTATTCACTAACCACCAGTTGACAATGCGCACTAAATGTCTACGCGTTTCAGGGATCGCCCACACCTTAAATCATGACTAATACATGAAGGACAACCCAAACACAACACATTGTAAAAAACCCCCCCGTCGTCATCTTGAGCAGCTCCACCCTCATCCCCACATCACTTCCTGAGGAGCTACTAAATATTCATGAGATGGGGAGGGATCGCACACAACCTAGATTATAGTAAGTCTTCTGTTCACATATATATGACCGGACTGGTCTTTCAACATATATTCGAAAAATAGACGAAACGTGGGTGTGTCTTGGAGAACCAGGTCCCCGTGAGAGAAATCCTGCAGGACTGCGGAAATAGCCGGTAGTGTGTCTAATGGGGCCATGGGGGTGAAATGGCCAGCGAAATCCCGTCCCCGGGACAGTTGCGCATGTCCAATCAACTAAAACCAAATCAAAAGACAATGAAGAACTAACAATAAACCATTATATGTGACCTATTAATATACGGGAGATAGATCAAATCAATGTCATCAGTTTTGTAAACGTTTTTGAAAATATTGAAACAAGCATACAAGCGTAATTTACAGTATGTTGAACTTTGGGGACTTTTCTCAATACGTTTTTGCCAATAGCGATAGCATACTTTTCCCTTTTCATATTTAAACTCAAAAGGGGACCCCACCTCGCGTGTCCAAATTAAAAATCCAAAAGCTTCCCGGGTTTCCTAAAATTGTCACCTAATGTCACTCTTCTTTTGCGGGTTTAAGATCATGTTTGGACGCGGAGCATAATTAAGCAGCCTTGCTGGGTGTAAAATTCGTAACCAACATGTTCGATAGAAGCGGATTTTTACTTTCTCATGGTTTGGCCCACATACATTAGTTACAAAGTACAATTGATATACATGAATGACATTTCGTGATTGCCGTTATTCAAACCCCGTATGGGGTTGTCTGAAGCACCACCTGCTTCCTGGTAGTACAAGTAAGCGACTGCGCCTCTCCTCTCTGCTTCTGGAATCTACTAGACTCTGCGGACCATGTGTCTATCTATCTCTGGCCTCAAGGCGTCCTTTATATCAACCCTAGAGCGAGGAGCACACACTCCGCAATCAGCTTCAGCTTGCTCACAGTTAGAACACCATCATACATTGGTTGCCAACAATTGTATGTTACTCTTGTCCTTGTAGCAGTGGTTTTCAGCTTGCAATTACACTAGTTTACCCCCGACAGTAGCTTTCGAGTAGAGACCTTTCTTGCTCGCAGATATGCCTTCCCTCTCTCCTGAGGCCTACCTGAAAGCTGTGCGTCGCCCAGGACTCGTGGCCCAGCACATCCCCTAGTAAATCTTGTGGGTGGGCGTTCGCCTCTATATATCTATCTTTAGGGGTGTACTAACTGCCTCTGAAAAAATATAAATCTATGAGGTGGGGGTGTCTGCTATTTACTACATAGGGGGGGGATGCTGCTCTTTTATAAAACCTGGTTCCTCTGCTGTATATACTACTATACGGTGGGGGGATGGGGGTTCTTACTGTACATACTGTCTATGGGAGGGTTGTACTGCCTATAACACTTTCTGATGGGGGGGTCTTGCCTGTTAACCTACTATCAGGGGCTGTACTTGCTGCATGGCTGGGACCGTTGGTTTACAAGGGATAGTATAAGAATCACCCAGGCCCCTGCCCTGTTTTCCACAGTGACCCGGATGCGTTCTCGTCAGTCGCTGCTGGCTGGGCTGTGGTGGGATAGTATAAGAGATGACTATCCTATAGCTAAGACAGGAAAGGATGTGGGAGGGACAATTTGAAAAATTCTAAAAAAATCACAATACAGGATAGAAGCCTTTTAAATTGAACACACATAATGGTTTACAGCACTAGAGGGGTTTAAATACCAATTTCCAGGACAATTGGAGTAACAGTTCAGGCCATCTCTATTCAACATGAATACATGAGATATAGTTTATTAATATGACACACTTAATTTCTAATCAGCCAATCACATGGCGGCAACTCAGTGCATGTAGACATGGTCAAGACAATCTCCTGCAGTTCAAACCGAGCATCAGTATGGGGAAGAAAGGTGATTTGAGTGCCTTTGAACGTGGCACAACCATCTCTAGGGTTTACAGAGAATGGTCAGAAAAAGAAAAAACACCCAGTGAGCGACAGTTCTGTGGGCGGAAATGCCTTGTTGATGCCAGAGGTCAGAGGAGAATGGGTAGACTGGTTCGAGCTGATAGAAAGGCAGCAGTGACTCAAATCGCCACCCGTTACAACCAAATAAAGCTGGAATCATCTCAGACTGGTTTCTTGAACATGACAATGAGGTCACTGTACTCAAATGGCCTCCACAGTCACCAGATCTCAATCCAATAGAGCATCTTTGGGATGTGGTGGAACGGGAGATTCGCATCATGGATGTGCAGCCGACAAATCTGCGGCAACTGTGTGATGCCATCATGTCAATATGGACCAAAATCTCTGAGGAAAGCTTCCAGCACCTTGTTGAATATATGCCACGAAGAATTGAGGCAGTTCTGAAGGCAAAAGGGGGTCCAACCCGTTACTAGCCTGGTGTACCTAATAAAGTGGCCGGTGAGTGTAGGTCCCCCACAGGCCGGCAATGGGCGCACGGAGCGGTACGGTGCCTCACACGTGCAGCACTGTACCGTTCCTTACCTGGGAAAAGATAGGACATGATCCAGCACCTCCAGCACTGCGATCTCTCCAGTCCGTGACCATGTAAACAATGTCACGCTGCGCTCAGCCACACCCTGCGTGGCCGGCCATCTCATGGACTGGAGAGATTGCAGCGCTGGAGGCTGGGAGGTAAGTACTTGTTTATTTTTTCTACCAATGGATTTTTTTCTACCCTTGGATAACCCCTCTAAACTAAGTCAATTTCATTTACTTTTGATGAAACATTATACTTCATGTAAGGGTTAAATATTGGTAGATACTTTTTGCCAATTTGCCATATGCCAATTATGACCTGTTATTATGTTGTGTATATATGTTATATGTGTGTGTGGACATGTACTCCAAAAAGTTTTCTTGGTTATCCCCGGCAACCCCGGTGAAAGGAGACAAGATCATGTATGTTGCATTGTCCAGTCAGAGAACCTGTCAGAAACCCCATTTCAGTTCTCTGTGACCTTGGAGAAATTACACTCTAATCTTAGTTAAGCTTCATTGAGAACTTCATAGTTGTGCCTGTTACAGCCTGTATTACATCTAAGTCAAATTATGAGTCATAGAAAACAATGCAGATTTAGTAACAAATGGCATGAACTATCATCTGTCTCATATATTACAATGAACTAGCCAGAAAATGACTGTAAGGTCACTCAGTAGTTCAGGGGGACCATCTTCTGCTGCTCCACAAGTGATGTGACAGATGCCGAGGACTATGGATGAAATGTTCATGTAGAAGGTGTTTGGCAATATTCACATTTTGACTGGACGTATTTAAGATCCATTGTTTTCCATGTAAAACTCTTATAACTGTTGTACTGTCTTCTGGATTACAGCAGCTGCTGTATCAGCTTGTAAACAATGGTAGAATGTTACTTAGTACATAGTGTCCTATCTGCAGGCAGAATGTTATAGAGCAGGGAGAGCTGAGCAGATTGCACATATTCTCCAATCTGCAGGTAGAATGCTACATAATGCATAGTGTCCTACCAGTCGGCAGCATATTATAGAACAGGAGGAGCCAAGAAGATTGGGCATAGTGTCCTACCTGCCAGCAACATATTATAGAGCAAGAGGAGCTGAGCAGATTGTATATAGTTTCCTAAATGTGGGCAGCATTTTATAGAGCAGGGGGGCCAAGTAGATTGCACATATTGTTCAAATGCAGGCAACATATTATAGAGCAGGGGGAACTGAGTAGATTGCTAAGGGATTCACTAAGGTAGTTCTCCCGCCGTCCACCAGGTGGCGCTGCTGCGCTGAAGTTCCCCGGAGGCGCGCTGGAATGCCCTGGAATTCACCGGCCTATTCCTAGTGAAGGTAAGTGTAATTTTCGCGACACATTTTTTTTTCTTAAATGCAGCGTTTTTTCCGAATCCGTCGGGTTTTCGTTCGGCCACGCCCCCCGATTTCCGTCGTGTGCATGCCGGCGCCGATGCGCCACAATCCGATCGCGTGCGCCAAAATCCTGGGGCAATTCAGGTACAATCGGCGCAAATCGGAAATATTCGGGTAACACGTCGGGAAACCGCGAATCGGGCCCTTAGTAAATGACCCCCACTGTTCTATCTGAAGGCAGTGGGGCAAATTTACTTACCCGGCCCATTCGCGATCCAGCGGCGCGTTCTCTGCTCTGGATTCGGGTCCGGCCGGGATTTAAGAAGGTAGTTCCTCCGCCGTCCACCAGGTGGCGGTGCTGCGCTGAAAGTCATCTCATCGCGCCGGAATGCACCACCTCGGACCAGGTGAAGGTAAGCTCTCCCCAAGCGACACTTTTTCGGTTTTTAAATGCGGCGGTTTTTCCGAATACGTCGGGTTTTCGTTCGGCCACGCCCCCCGATTTCCGTCGTGCGCATGCCGGCGCCGATGCGCCACAATCCGATCGCGTGCGCCACAATCCCGGGGCAATTCAGGTACAATCGCCGCAAATCGGAAATATTCGGGTAACACGTCGGGAAAACACGAATCGGGCCCTTAGTAAATGACCCCCAGTATGTTATAGAGCAGGAGCAGCTGAGCAGATTGCACATATTGTTCTATCTGGAGGTAGAATATTACATAGTACATAGTGTCCTGTCGACAGCATGTTATAGTGCAGGATGAGCTGAACAGATTTTTGTAGGATATTATTAACTCTAACTTTTCATTTATATAAGTATTGTCACTACTATTCCTGAGCTTAGAAATAGTCATACAATCAGGAGGGGTGGTCTTGTTAATGTTGACAGCTATCTCTGTATACATAGTCATACATAGAGGGATGTCACTCACAGATAGGACTGATATTTTATCCTCTATGACTGTGCATACAGAAATAGATGTCAGTCGTTGAAAGGACCACCCCATGACGGATGAATGTGCACTCAGAGACAGCTATCTATCCCAGATAGGACCACCACCATGAATAGATGACCATCCATACAGGATGACTGTGATGGCTATAACATTTGACTTGATGTCTGCATCTAACGATAAATAGAGAAAACGACAAGTTATACTTAAAAGTCAAAAGTCTAAATCATAGAAAGGATCAGCCGGACCTGGTGGTGACATGTACCCCAATCACAGATACCTACAAACATATCTCGTGTTACAGAAGTCATCACCACATACGGCATTAGCCATGTTGCTCATATATTTATGCCTGTGACTCATTGGGCCTGGATCAGGGATTGTACAAATCAGCACTTGGTGTCCTCATTATGTAATGGGACACAACTGCAGGGAATTGGATCCGGCTACTGGATGAGTTTACACTTTCAGGGTTTTATACAGTTTTGATGCACCATCAGCAGTGGATCACAAAAGGAGAAGACGTGTTTAGAGCTGCAATTAGAAAGTTCCCTACTTTTGGAGACCTCCTAGAGAGGAGATCATTCTCCCTAGGCAGCTCCTAACATGGAGAGGACGCAATTCGCAATAACTACCTACCCTACGCATCGGCAAGGTTGATATAACATTCTGCCAATGCTTATGGAGACTGCATTTATCTAGGACACCCACAACATAGACTATGCTAGAAATCAGTAGGTTTGTGCCATGTATCCTGAAAAGCAGAGTCAAAACTTTCTTCCTATGAGTTTCCAACTTCCATCATTCCCACGCCATATGCAGTAACTGTGCCCCTTCAATCGCACACCTAGGGCAGTTCTCATTGTCCCTAAACTCTACTTTATGTAACCAGCTGGGGGTCCTATATACCCTGGGGATAAGAAATAAGTGGCCAAAATATAAAGAGGAGAGAGCACAATATAAGGAGGAGAGGAGGGGTACAATACAAGAAGGAAGGCGCCCCATTATAAGGTGGAAGAGGGTGCCACAATATGAGCAAGAGGAGGGGGCCCAATATAAGGCAGAGGAGGGGCCCACAATATAAGGAGGAGAGGAGGAGTACAATACAAGAAGGAAGGTGGAAGAGGAGGTGGAAGATGAGACCACAATATGAGGAGGAAGAAGTGGGGGGAGAGGGTGTCACATTATTTGCAAGAGGAGGGGGCATAATATAAGGGGGAGAATAGAGACACAATATAAGTATGAGGAGGAGGAGGGGACACAATATGAGCAGGAGGAAGAGGGTGCCACAATATGAGTAGATGGAGGAGTGGCCACAATATAAAGGGGAAGGAAGGGGCCACAATATATGGAGGAGAGGGTCACAACATAAGTATGAGGAAGAGGAGGGGGTACAATCTAAGAAGGGGGCACATTATAAGGAGGAGGTGGGGGCCACTAGATAAGGGGAAGGAATGGATCACAGTATAAGGAGGAGTAGGGGGAAATAATATAAGGAGGGTGTCACATTATGAGGAGGAGATTGCAAAATAACACCTATGAGAAACTGATCCATTAATAAGTATTGCATGTAGTGCACCCCTGAGCCTTCTGGTGTGTATTTGCACTTAGGGATTGTTGGCATGTATGTATCAGCTCAAAAATGTTTAAGAAAGGAAATTCTGTTTAGGGTACTACATGTAGTTCAGTGCTAAACATGCTTAAAATATAGATATAGTACCAGTAAACACCAAAAAAATAATAAACAGTAACCAATCCCCATGTAAACCGCTCCATGGAATCTGCCACCATGATCCTGGACACAGATTCGGACTTCTAGGAGTTGAGGTCGGGGCAGCGCAGGCCGGCAGCTACGCTCCCAACACCTCTGAGCATTCCTCACATTTACTGCTATCTCTTCTATTGTGTTTACAAATCAGCAAGTCCAAAGTGTCATCAAAATCCCCACACAGGCAACATAAATAACCTTAATATCAAAATACAAACAATACAACTTGATGATTTCTAATTTATGTTTCACAAATCAAATCACTCAAATCCGCTGATCAGAAATGCACAAAGCTTTCCATTTTTTCCTCCCAGTTCACGGGTAAGAAAAAAGTTAATGCTTAAAAGGAAAAACTGGAAACTATAAGCTTGTTCTGTTCTGGGACACATCTTTATTTTGGGAGAAGCTTACAAACAAATTAGCATAAAGCTGATTCACATCATATTTTTAGAAATTCTGTTGCAGTTGGGAAACTTTCCAACCCTGTTATTAGTGTTAGATTATCCATAATCACAAAGGAAATGGTAAAAATAACACATGAATTGCCCATTGATGGCTGTTCTTAACCACTTGAGCACCAGAACAATCGTTTTTCTGCTTTGCAGTCAGTAGTCAGGGGTGGAACAGCCATCAAGGGAATTGAGCATCTTGCCTCAGACAGCACCACTTACAGCAAGATGGGGGGCAGCATAAGGGGTGAAGTCAGTTGCTACAAAGCAGGACCTGATAATAATGTGAGACACTGCATGGAGAACCCACCAACTCAAAAAAAATAACTTAATAAATGTTAGATAATCTGCTGGAAGGATGGCACCATTACATAGCTCAACTCAGACAGCAGAGAGTTAGGTTCACCCCTGTGTGTAGTAATAACATTTAAATGATTGGTATCAAAAATGTTATGTTTGATTTATATACAATTCATGCAGAAAAAGGCAATTCTGCAATTTATTAGAATTTTTTTAAGTGGTAAACCTTGATCATCATAAATAATTCAGCAAATTTGCAAATCAGTTGTTGGAGTTGTGACAATGCCCAAGGATGTGTATATTATATTTTACACACATGACACTTCCATTATTTTTGTTGTACTGCTCCTATAATTACATTTCTCATGGGGTAGACTTTATTATGAATCAAAGGAAAATTCAACTCTAAAAGCAAAAATATCTGGGCACGAATATCTGTAGAATGTACTCGAAGACTGAGTCATAGCATCTCCATAACAGCAGGTCATATGGAGTGAACAAGACAACCAGTGACTTGGTGACAGGGTCATGGCCACTTAAATGTCATTGATGTGAGTGGTAGGGAAAATGCTAGCACTACTGGTTTGGGCCCACAGGGCACTACAAGAGGAGAAACTGGTGGGGGGGAGAGGGCAAAAATAAGAGGGGAAGCTGATGGGTGGCACTATAAGAGGGGCAGCTGCTGGAGGGCAAAATAAGAGGGGAAGCTGATGGGTGGCACTATAAGAGGGGCAGCTGCTGGAGGGCAAAATAAGAGGGGAAGCTGATGGGTGCCACAATAACAGGGGACAGGGGAAACTGCTGGGGGGTGTAAAATAAGAAGGGAAGCTGCTGGGGGCCACTATAAGAGGGAGAGCTGCTGGGCAGTGGCAAAATACGAGGAGGAGCTGTTGTAGCTTTACAATAACAGGGGGATCTACTGGGGGGGTGGGCACAATAACATGCGGAGGTGCTTGGAGACAGTAAGAGGAGGGCACAATAAGTGGGTGAGCTACTGGGAGTGCAAAATAAGAAGGGGAGCTGCTGTGGGGGGCTTTAATAACATATGATGGATAGCTGGGGGTACAATATCAGAGGGGCTACAGTGTGATAGGAAGCTGGGGGGGGGCACAATTTGAGTAGGAGATGGAGGGCATCATACATGATACTATTTGTGGATGGATTAAGGGGCGGAGCAAAAGGCATAGGCATAGGGCACAAAAATATCCGCTATGCAAGCCACATCTTTTGCCCCCCTTTCTCTCCTGCAAAAGAAGCTCCCACTCTATCTGCCATCAGAACCTACTCATATTGGCAGGGTTGTATGGGAGACATTTTTTCAGCGAATACACTTCATTGTAAAAATGTATATGGATATGGAATACATTTTTATAATGCAGAAACCTCTTTAAAGGGGTAGTCTGAGAGCATTAAAAAACCAAATGGTGGCACTGCTTTCAGCCTCCAGCCGGACGAGATGGCCAGCCGCCTCCACCTGTCCCGCATGATACAGCGCTGGGAATAAAGTTGTCCCTTCTACAATTTTTTTCTCACTAAACATAACTTTTTAACTTAACTCACCACTTTGATGATGTATGGATTACAGCAGTACTCAAAGGTTGCCTTGAATTATAATTCTGTATATACACAGTGAAATTTCTTTGCAGAAACCGTCCTATTTGGCCTTTTAAGGGAGCAGTCTGCTCATAGGGGGGCAACTTCCATGCAGTAAAATCAGACACTGAAAAAAAACAGTATTTTAGGGAGGGGGTCTTCTCAAAGAGGTGGCCTATGTATATAGTTTTGCTTTGCTATATACAGTCTATATCAATGTACAGGCAGTCCCCGGGTTACATACAAGATAGGTTCTGTAGGTTTGTTCTTAAGTTGAATTTGTATGTAAGTCGGAACTGTATATTTTACCATTGTAATCCCAGACAGAACTTTTTTGGTCTCTGTGACAATTGGATTTGTCATAAGAACCAGGATTAACACCAAAGCTTCATTACAGACGCCTTTGATAACTGTTACAGCTGATAATTGTAGCCTAGGACTAAAGTACAATGAATTACCAACATCCAGTGGTCCGTTTGTAACTAGGGGTCGTATGTAAGTCGAATGTTCTTAAGTAGGGGACCGCCTGTATTTTATTAAATGTGTCTTTTTATATACATTAAATATATGTATTGACTAGTTTTAATTACAGGTCAAACAGATCAACATAGAACCTTCTTAAAATGTCTTTCACCTTAAGGTCTGCAGTTATATTTAGCTTATAATTCCCATCCTTTCCTGTGTAATGGTTCTTCATATTCACAATCTGCGGCACACTTAAGGACTATAGTCTTCCCTTCTCGTTTCTTTCAGTATGGGCACTGAGCCCAGTTGGAGACCTTCCAAATAAACTCTCTCGGAATGAGGCTGCTCAGTTTCCATTTGCCAGACAGGGATTTAAGTTCAAACCAAATATGGAAGCGTCCTGCCAAACACGAGGGTGACGTACGGCTGAAGCTATTGAGCAGGGAGCTGAGCCACTGAGGACCAGCCACAGAATTGGATTTTTACCTTCTAGATTTCGGTGCTGACAGGTTTTTCTGAAGGGGAAAAAAACTAAAACATGTTGTTTAGTAAGTAGTTCAGAAATACTCATCTGAGAAGTACACAGGGACACATCATATGAAGAGCAGCTGCTTAGATTTTACTGGTAGTTTAGTTATATTAAAGAGAACCTGTCACCAGGGTTTACCACACAAAACTTCTAGCCCTATAGGTAGGGTATAAAAAGTCGCAGGAATACACTTCATTTCATATAGATGTTACATATCTAATCTCCTATATAATATCTCATGTAATAATATCTAACCCGCAGACTTTTATCCTCTCCTATTCACATATCATTGTATGCCTTTAATAAATTATTAGTCATTAGCTGGTGCTGTTTTGCAGAATCACTCCTATAGTAGGAGAGACAATCTAACCATGTGTATAGATATAGCAACAGAAACTATAATAAAGTGCATATTACCTGTGCCCACCCAACACCAGCTTCTGCCCAGACGATTGACACCCCGACGCAAGTTTCGGAACTCTTCCTTCATCTGATGAATATAACCAAAACCAACAAAACCCCTAAAGGGGAAGGGAAAGTGCAAGACTAACAATATAGTTAGTGGGATTAAAACATTATTTTATTAATGACATACACAAAAATATATATTGAAAACATACAAAAACATGCAACAAGAAAGTGGCCCCATGGTAAGGTATCCACAATGTGCAGTATAAAAAGGATGGTGAACTACAGAGAAAGATGGCGGTCACACTCTGGACAATGTGGAGCTATCGTATATATGACAAGTAGTAATTAAGCAACTGGGCAGATGACAACAGGCATATGGTGGAGAGCTGTCAATCAATACGGTGTATAGACAGCTTGGGGAGATCGCTCAGCCGTACCAAAACATGAAGGGAAAGCCTCACCCCATACATCCCAGGTCTTACCTAGTGGAGAAAAGTAAAGTTGTTCCACTGCCCAGGGAGACCGGTACCCCTAGGTGGTGGAACCTATGGCACTGGCACCCATGCCATAGGTTCGCCACCACTGGCCTATAGTATAGTTTTGTGAGGGTCAGTCACATACTAACTCCCTCTTTAGTCCCTTTTAGCCCCTCTTTCTCACAATTTCTAGAAGTCACAAAATGTCTAAGTGAGATTTTATTAGGATGCCCGCTCCTAAAAACCATAGCAACAGCCCAGAATTTTCTATATTTGTAGAAGATTTCATAAAAATTTCTTTTGTCTTGAAATTTGATTACCATTCACCATTATTCACATTTGTCAATAACTAGGTGTTGTGTGCCTGGATTTAAAACATGTGAAACCATAACTTCTCATATAATCAAGGGAAATGTCTTTTGAAAATCAGTTTTTTTTGTTTTGTTAAATAAAGCTTTATTTAAATGTTATACAGTGAAAAGTACATGCAGTCCCCGGGTTACGTACAGGATAGGTTCTGTAGGTTTGTTCTTAAGTTAGATTTGTATGTATGTGAGTCGGAACTGTATATTTTATAATTGTAACCCGAGTCAAAAATGTTTCTGGTGTCTGTGACAATTGGATTTTAAAAATGTTGGGTTGTCATAAGAACCAGGATTAATAATAAAGCTTCATTATAGACACCTTCCTGTTTATTGTAGCCTGGGGCTAACATAAAGTAAGTTACAAGCATCCAGAGGTCCGTTTGTAACTAGGGGTTGTCTGTAACTGTAAGTCAGGTGTTCTTAGGTAGGGGACTGCCTGTATTGCAAATACAATTGAGAACATTTGAAATGGAATAACATTTGGACTATCCTGTAAGCGGTACAATTGCATGTACCATATTTTTCGGTCCATAAGGCGCACAAAAAATCCTTTGATTTTGATCTTTTGATCATGTGCGCCTTATAATCAGATGCGCCTTATATGTGAACCTAGACGTTTTAGCAGGCATTTATTGATGGTGCGCTTTATAATCCGGTGCAACTTATAGTCCGAAAAATACAGTACATAAACAACACTGGTTACTTCCAGCCATAATGAGATCTGGAGGTCACATTGCAAATCAAAACGATCCTCTAAACTAGTAGGGTAGGGAACAAGGGGGCAGACAATAGACAACATAAGGGAAAGGTGATGGTCATATACTTAGGGGAAGGTACAAAATGTAATGTCAGAGGAGGGGGGATAACCGTCGTTACCATGGTATTAACAAACTTTTTTTTCCCACAAATCAGTAAATTTAGTTAGCGCTACAATATTGGTGTTTTCCGACAATTGACTTTTTTTTCTATTTTTGGGTGCAAAATTTAGGCGCCGCTTGTGAATCCAACAGTTTTCTGCCGCTTCTATTTTTCACCACTCGTTTTATGGTGCAATATGTGGCGCACAAAGAGAGCAGCTAAAAGCAAGTCTAGAGAGTTAGAAACCATTTAGTCCAATTCATTAATCCCTTGCGCCACAAACTTACATCCCACTGAAAAATAAAGCATGGTCCCTGATCTAAAAAATTATAAATGCCCCTCTGTGTCTCAGGAAGCCTTTTTTTAATAGAGGATATAGAGGCAGAGATCACAGAGAGTAGAGTCATCTTTAGTATTGCAGGTATAGAGTCTGACAATAATCTATTCTATAGGCCAGTGGTGGTGAACCTATGGCACGGGTGCCAGAGGTGGCACTCTGAGCCATTTCTGTGGGCACTCCGGCCATCATCCAAAGACAGAGTTCACCAAACAAGACCAAATCTTTCTGCAGTCGCAGGCAACTTTTGAGATGCTTCTCTCAGCACTATTTTAAAGCGACACTTTATTGGCTGTTTGGAACTGCGGGAAAAGTGAGATGGTGTTGACAGAACTGCATTATCTTTGTAGGTCCTCCTGCTAGACCCACCATTCTTCCTCTACAAGGAGACCCTGAAGAGAAGCTATTTGCCCTCTTTCTTTCAACTGTATTAGTGGCATTGGGCGGCCGATACAATTGAAAGATGTGGAAGAACACATAGCAATAAGTTACTGCTTAAAATGCCACTTGGCACTTCACTGTAAATAAGTGGATATTGGTTGTAGTTTGGGCACTCAGTAATTAAAAGGTTCGCCATCACTGCTATAGGCCAAATGCCACATTCCCAAATTCCGCCGCACCCTTACAATGCCAACATATATCGGATACTTTCATTTTATGAAGTCTTACAGGGGTACAATACCATCTGGAAAGGATTTTAAAATCTGTTTCCTGGATTAGTGCTGAGAGCTTATGAGTCCTTATCCCATTCCTAAGGGGTAAATTCTTAACTTAGCTCCTATTCCCGACTCAGTCTATAAGGGACTGTTGATTTTTTCCCCTGTCGTCCAGCAGCCACCCGCAGATAAAGAGGAGCTGATGAAGCAGTAAGCAGGTGTCTAATGGTGTGAGAGGGAATGAAACCACAGGCAATACGATTTTTGTAAGTAATAAACACTTGGGTTCACTAATTTTTCTCTCTACACTGCAGATATTTATTACATTATTACTGAGCAAGGCTGTCATTGTCAGAAGTTTAGAGAATTGTCCATTTAATAATATAGCCATTGTCTGTAATATATCTGACATTTAGGCAGGTTTAGCAGCCAATAACAGAAGAGACCTATCTGCACATGTTCCTCAGTAAGCAGCCATGAGGCTATGGAAGTAGGAGCAATACAGCCACAAGACACATCAGAGCTGCGAAAACATCATTGATAACTCGTTCTTAAAATACGTCTCTCAGGCAATTAACAGGTTGCCACATGTCTGGTTACAGAAACCATCAGCTGTCATTATGAGGCTGCAGGAAGTAACATAGTAGTAAGGTCAAAGTTCAGAATCCTTTATAAAGCAGAATTTGCATACTTAATTTAGTTCAGTCTTTGTTGATTCATGTTTCCTTTGTTCTAACACCCTACACAGGGTTATGAAGGCAAAAGCAGCTGTAGGGAGGACCTCATATACTGGTGGTCCTAACAGGGATTAACAGAGGCAGTTCCATTATAGGAAACATTCCATTATAGGGAATAATCTATTATATGGAACATTCCATTAGAAGGGAATATTATATTATGTGGAACATTCCATTATAGGGAACATTTTAATAAAATGTTCCCTACTGTGTCATAAACTCTTAAAATAAAAAGGAAATTTACTCAGTTGTTTTCCCTCAAGTAAATTGTAATTGAGTGCATCTCTACTTTCTTGACCTCTATAACCTCTTAGATTTCTTATTACATGTTACAGTATTTCTTCCAGGAAGGTGCAGTTCAGAGAGATATTGCTCCTCTAGCAGTGGTATTGTGGTGTGATACAATAGGCCACATTTATTAAAAAGTTTGCACCGGTTTTCTGTCTGACTTTGCACTGTGAGAGATATATTTCTCTCAGACGCCATCTTGCTCACTGTCAGCATTTTCATGATTCAGACTTAAGATCATCTTGTGTAATCTGTTTAGAGATAGTATTTGTCCCTGACTCTTGTTATGCTGTTCTTGCTTCAGCGTCTTGTTTTGACTAGTGGGGGTGCCTTCACAGTACATTTAGTGATAAAGACCCTGTTCCCTTGCGAACAAGGTTTCTAGAAGAAACGATACTTAGAGTTCATCAACATTATTTTGGGAGCCTAAGGGGAGATGCTTAAAGTATACTCAAGCTAGCCAATAGTATTTCAGTATTCTATCAACCTTCTACTTTCACGCCCTTTTCAAAGCATTTCTCTTTTCTATATACGCAGCTGCGTGCCTTGAAGTGTGATTTGAGTGAAGCTTTTGACCTCTGTGTGTCTTTCTGTTATACTCCATCATGGCAGCCATTTTGTTTTCCCTTATAACAATTAATTTGGAGATCATCTTACAACTGAAGGAGGGTTTTTGGACCTCTGGATAAAATCTCGAACAGCACTGAAAAGAATGTGCAAACTGCTTGAACATGTATTTGTGAAGTGTCTGCGCCAGTATTTTGTCGTGGCTGTACTATGCCCAATGTGCCCCAAAAGTTGCATATACCCAGACAACCCCTTTAATTCAATGACTAGCACACTGACAACAAATACATTTCTATGGGTGCATGCAAACAGCTGTGGTGTTCACTGAACCATGTGGAGCCATCTGAGTGTAACCCACACTCTGGTGACTGACTCACATGCCATAAACAAAGGGCCATGGATCCATTGGGAGGCATTTATTATTGTGTTCACGCCAGTTTTTTTGTGGGCTTTTATGCCTTATTGCACCTGTTGCGCCTTATTTCCTAAGTATTGGCGCTAAAATATTTGTCCTTTCCGTACTTATTTGGGGGGGGGGGGCGCAATCTTGATAGCAATTGAAGAAGGAGCAGGATTCTCCAAAACTGGTCTAGCAAAGAGTCACAGTGTATACAACAATTGGCATAGTTATGGGTGGCCACCTATATCCATTGGGGAAGCTTCCATATTATAAGTACGTATATTCATTGCAGAAGCTGCAATACATGGAGCTCCTATTAGTTGGTCTAGTGGCTGCACCAAAATAATGAATGTTTTGGTTCTCCGACTAAAGTTTTCATACTTTTTCACCGTGAAGCTATGCCCTCTTTAAGTTCCCTTTTGAGACGGTAAAGAGTCATTGGTGCCTGAAAGTCCATGTACATTTTTATAGTTTTGTTCTTTTTACTTTTTTTGCAATGTCATGTTTGACTGTAAATTAAATTATGGTAAACCAGGGGCCATATCTGTGGCACCTAGAAACACAGTTCTGCTGTCATTTTAAAGATTACATTTCCCTTACCATCCCACCTCCTTAAATAAACTATATATACTAGACATTCAGAGTGGAAGTTACTGCCTAGAGTGGGAATCACTCTGCCAACTGTAACTTTAACATTGCACTGTATATCCCCGGTTCTGTAGCACTTTAAAACACAACACAGTATACAGCAGTATGGCAGTCATTTTGATGAAAGTCAAGCAACAAAGTAATTTCCACAAGGTTGGTCAGCTATCTCAGGTGGAAAAGAGTGTTCCAACTCTCTGTAATGAAAGATGCTGGGGGGCAATAGAGTTAAACAAGTAGGATTTCAGTATACAGGCAGTCCCCGGGTTATGTACAAGATAGGTTCTGCAGGTTTGTTCTTAAGTTGAATTTGTATGGAAGTCAGAACTGTATACTTTATCATTGTAACCACAGCCACATTTTTTTCGGTCTCTGTGACAATTGGATTTTAAAAATGTTGGGTTGTCATAAGAACCAGGATTAACAATAAAGCTTCATTGCAGACACCAGTGACAACTGATATAGCTGTTTATTGTAGCCTAGGACTAAATTACAGTAAATTACCAACACCCAGAGGGTCATTTGTAACTAGGGGTTGTCTATAAGTCGGGTGTTCTTAAGTAGGGGACCGGCTGTACCATGTGTTTTGTCCCCATGGGAGATATGTTGTAGGTGTCTAGGTGTTAATTGTTTTACACTCCCCATTGACAACAGATGCATACGTAGCCGTGCATGTTCTGTACATATGGAAGAATCAGGGCAGATGCACATGACAGTGAAAAATGGCCGTGTGCCACCTGTTTTTTGCCCAGTCGGCACACAACTCTAATACTTTTTATTAGATCAGTTCCCACACATGTAATTATAATGGACTTTGCGATGATCCGTTAAAAAGTAGAGCATGTCCTAGTCAGAATCGCTGTTCACAGATAACTCATAGATTATAACTTATGAGGATAAACTTGGCTTTGAAATTGTTTGTGAAAAACAAAAGGTGATAAAGGTGTGTAGACCCTTTATTAAACACTACTGTAACCTCGGACAGCGCAGAACTGCACCTGACAATTACAGGGACAGGGTCCTCTCTAAAGGCCAGACATTAGAATAACTAGAAAGGCTAAAATTAGCAGTACTAAAAATATCACCATGTTCACCTTCTCTGTCTATAACTAATATACAAAATCATATGTGTAGGTACAAACACAGAGGGGCATTTATTAATTTTAGGGCAGGGTGGCTCTAGAACCACGTTATAACTTTCAGTGGGATATACCGTAAGTTTGTGGTGCAAGGGATTAATGAATTTGTACATGGACTGAAAGGTTTAGAGATCCCCAGACTAGCTTTTAGCAGGGCTATTTTTGCTCCACAAATTGCCCCAAAAAATGTGCCCGAAAAAAAAAAGCGCCTGAAAATTTGTGGATTCACAAGCGGCGGCAAAATTTTGAGACCAAAAATAAAACAAGTCGAAAACACCAATATCGTGGCACTGACACTTCATAAATTCAGGTGCAGGAGGCGCAGCAAGGAGCAAAAAAACACCACCAGTTTTCCGTTTGAAAGGCCATAATAAATGACCCCCACAAAGTTCTGGAACCTCTACAAAGTTTGATCCTATGTATCTGCTGAAAATTACTGCAGGGAAAATTGTACAGTAATTTAGCAATGAACTAATGTTAAAATGAAACCCAGGATAATCCAAAGCATTAACAGATGTAGAATTATACAGGTTCTGGCACAAATCACAATAGTGACCTCATCGTTAACATGAAGTCACTAACGACGCAGATTGAGTGAACATGAATGAGTGCAAGCTGCGAGGCCAAGCTAAGAGTTTATCCACTATAGCTGTTATGCCTGGTGTCCTGAGGATTGCCAGCTCCAGAACACATCCCTCGGCTGTGTTTCTTTCCCCCTCTCTTTATACTCCTCCCCTCATACTCTTCTCCCTAGGTCTCACTGCAGCCTGTGACGTCGTTCTCAGGAAAAGGATAAAGAGAAGATCATTAGGCATCAGGGAGTTGGGCTGTTGGAGCTGCTGCTTGAAGGAGGCTATACTCATCGGATTTGGGATCTAAGACTTTTTCTTTCACGTTTCTTCTCACAAGAAGAGAAAATGCCACAGAATGTGGTCCTACCTGGACCCGCTCCTTGGGGATTCAGGTTGACTGGGGGCATAGACTTTAATCAGCCTTTAGTTATCTCTCGGGTAAGTAAATCACAAAACTAATAGTTAACAACAATATGTAAACTTTTACACTGTTGTCAATATTGGTGATCTGTAAACTGGGACAAAACTATTGGGGTGAAGAAGAGTTTCCAGTTACACCTGTGTCGGCCTATTCTATGTTATATTTAAGGGTTCGTGTCACAGATTGTACATAGATTCACTGTAAGAAGGAAACAGTCTTTGGCTGTACAACAGGTGGCTGGAAGTGTAAAACTGTTAAACTTAGCTTCTTGTGTTCATTACACCTGCTGGTAAATGATGTTTATTTAGGTGGCTATGTGCTATGTAGTATCCACTGTCTGGGAAATGTTGTGTCTAGTATCTTATGTGCAACACTGAAACTCAATGTTGAAAAAGTTCTCCCTTGTAGACCTTGATGGGAGTTTTCATTTTACACTATAGTACAGCAGGGAGTACTGTACTGCATCTCTCTCAGGTTCCTCTCCTTAGTCTCATCCTGGCTTCACACTTTTTGGTCCCAAGTATGGCTGCTCCATCATCATAGCATCTCATTGTACGCAGCACGGCTAAATACTAATGACTCCTTTCCTTACCAGGTTCACATGCAGCATAACTTCTGCTGCAGATCCATTTAGTCAGCTTACTTTTCTCAGGTTCCCTTCTGTCCTTTAAGTGTTGACTTGCTCTCCTGGACTGCTTTCAATTTGGGAACCTGTCTCCCTTATGTATCTTGGTATAAGTTTTAAAGGGGTAAATGAAAAAAGTGACACAAATCTTTTACAAAAATGATGGTCAGCGGTCAAAATCAGAAGTTAAAGGACATCTACCATCAGGATTATGGATTATAAACCAAGTACACTTACTAGCTAGTGTGTGCCCCCTTTGTCAGTATCCACTCTTCTTTAAGCTTTATATGCCTTCATTTTATGAAAAAAGGCTTCAAAATGAGCCTGAGGGGCTCCATGCTCCATAGAAGTTAATGGAGCCTGGAACCCCTCAGGCTCATTTGCATATTATAAAGCATATTTTCTTAAAAATCTAGGACACAGTAAATTAAAAGAAGAGCAGATCCCGATAAAGGGGGCACACACCAACATGTAAGTGTATTTGGTTTATAATCCATATTCCAGATGGTAGATTTCCTTTAAGGGCCACTAAACACAGAATATTACATAGTTGCAAATCAGGTACAGATACTTTATAGGGTGAGGTTCTGCTAAAAAGGTAGTCTTTGGTTAGATGCACACATCCCTAAAAAATGGCTGAACAAACAGAACATGGCTGCACTTAAAGGAAATCTAACATTAAAATCCATCATAATAAACCAGGGATACATAGTCATAGATCCAGGCACTGAGACTAAGGTAATCTTCTAATATTTTTTATCCATGGCCTCCATCCTTCTAAAATTACCTAAATTGCACTTCCCCCTCCCACTGTGTTCTGAAACGTCCGGTGCCACAGTGAGATTACATCAGGCAGAGGGAGGGGGAAGTGCTGAGGAGGCAGGAGGCAAGGTGAGACAGTGTAACTGCCTGTGAAACTTCTGTACGGAGAATCTCTGGGAACCACCCCAGTAGCCTTTCAGGCTCATTATCATACTTTTAAAAGTTGATTTTTGAAGGTAGGAAGCCATAGATAACATAGATAAAAAGATTACCACAGCCACGGTGTTTGGATTACCAAGTGTCCCTGGTTTATCATGATAGATTTTGATGGTAGATTTCCTTTAATGCAGTACTTTTCAGTGAACATGACCTATAATTGTGCCTGATCCATTAGATCATGTTGTAGTCAGAATCTATTTCGAAGATCAGTCAAATACTTAAGTTTATGAGGATCCGTAAAAAAACGGATGGCAGAGTGAAACAAATCAGCCATGAAAAAAGGAAGAAACCGTCAGTAATTCACAGATGAGAATGTGCACATTCGTGTGCAGGAAGCCTCACTGGGAGTTTTGCACAATATATTGTACATACAAACATTTAAACAATTTTGACCAGGACTATGTGACCATCATATTCTCACTTGGATTGTATTTAGAATACTATATCTGCAGTTATTCTTTTAGGCTCCATGCACATGAACGGATATCTGGCTGCTCAATTTGCGGTGTGATATCCATCCCCATAGACGCCCAGAGCAGGTGTAGGATACATTGTGCGCATGAGGCCTTAAAGAGTATTTCAAGCCCTGGGATTTATCACTCAACATAATAGTTGATAACACTTGGATTATTAGGGGTCCGTCTTAAGTCTCCTTTTTCCTCATTAGGACAACCACAGCTCCAAGAGTTGAACAGACCAGTAACCGAGCATGATTGATGAGGGTCCAATGCCCAGCACCCCACAGATCAGCTGTACTCAGCAGCAGATAAAAGATGGACCATGAAGCAGACAGCTCCATTCTCTGTGTAGTGGTCAGATTCATTACTGCAGATAAGCTCATATTTATTTGAATGAAGCAAAGTGCAGTGACTCGGTTCAGCCACTACACACAGAACGGAGCAGTATGATTACAAGTTCCATTCTTTTACCGACTGCTAGGAACCGATGCTCTGTGCGAATTGTAATGGTTGGACCACAACAAATTGTTATGATACATATTTTAAGTTTAAAAAATACTTTTATTTCTGAATTTTAGATGCTGTTTTGTGTAAAAATAATATTCTGTTTAGCTTTTATTATTGATATATTGGCTTAAGGGGAATCTTATTCTTTAGCATATGGGAAAACGTTTAGCGAAACTTAATATTTGTTTCTTAAAATCTCTGACTAGTCTGGCTTCTGGAGTTAAGCAGGTGGTCCTCATTGGTGATTGACAGCCCACTGGACCTCAACCGGGATTATAAAAATATACAAAACTATGCATCAGTCTTCTAGGCTGTATTCAAATCAAAGTCAAATACAACTTTCCTTAAAACTGAAAAAATGTACTTCATGTTATTTTTAGAGAGTAGGCTGCATAGTCCTGGGGTATATGTTTGGCAGCACAATTCAACATTTGAAATGATGACTCCTCATATGTCAAATGGTCCCAATAACATGTGTAAAACATTTTTAGGCAGAGGTGGAGATATATAATGCCATTGTTGGGGCCCCAGGATAGTTTAATACAGCTGAATGGAGATACATGCATGCAATTTTGGAACACTAAAATAGATGTACTGAACGCAACTGTCTACATCAACTCTATTGATGTTTTTTAATATTCATTTTTCATGTTGCATAACTCATATCTACATTGACATTGATGCTTCAGATGTTGCAAAAAACTTGTGGAATTTTCCTCAAATTGTTATACAAATGAAGCATGGATAATAGAGATGAGCGAGCACTAAAAAGCTCGAGTGCTCGCTAATCGAGTCGAACTTTTTCCGATGCTCGAGTGCTCGTTTCGAATAATGAACCCCATTGAAGTCAATGGGAGACTCGAGCATTTTTCAAGGGGACCAATACAATGTGTCATTTTATTGAGAAATAAGGGAGTCAGTCCTGTTCCTGTTTTTTTTTAGTCGATGGAACATTCGTGGAACTTCAAAAAACTTCATGATCCTAATGATCCTGTGTTCACTGTATTTCAATAACTGCAGGAGTTTTAATTAACATTTCAAACAACTTTTACATTTTTTTGTATTAGTTTCCAAAATGATCCAGGACTGACAGATCTCATAGGAGCCGTCTCTGGCCAGTGGTTTTACTGGGAAAAGCTCATGTAGCTCCCCCTCAAACGCAGAAATCTAGATCTGTTTACACCTTTCAGTACGCAGATAGCATTTCACAAACAGGGCTTGCCTCTGAGCGGATCAAGTAGACTATTCCAACTTAGGCGGGATGCCCTTGTCCGAGGAATGAGGGGTGATGTTATCATAGATCTGTGCTATGTATTCAGGGAGCATGAGGAGGTCATCTACTCATGTGCACCTGCTAAGCAGCTGACAAGGACTGCACATTATATCTATAGTCTCTATGATGTAAATGTATACAAGCAGAAAACCCAAACAACAACGGGGCACATTTCCTAGGAACATTGCAAACTGCACTATGTGCCTGTGTATTGTGCATGGTGCGCCCGATTCAGGATTTCTGGCGCTCCCTGTACTGCTCCGACAGCGTGCATCACTTTTTCCATGCAACACACTTCTGTCTGACTTTGCATGATCCGACTGTGTACCAGAACGCCCATCAGTGCAGAAATTTGTGTCTCATGAAGAATAGTGCAGCCGCGCCACAAATCGGTCGCGTGCGACACATATGTATTCTTAAGTACCCGTGCAAGCAGTTTACACTGAAAAGAAAATGCAAAGTCCAACAGCATGTTAGTAAATGTGTATAGTATATCAGCTTTTAGGAGTTATTCACATTTTAAACTGAAGTTACTGCTTGACAATCAGTTCAGTCATTTTTATATCAATGCAAATGAACTTTTGTGGCTTGTGCAGCAGTGCAGTCTGCTGGGAATCCTGTCGATTTCCATAATCAAGATTCTGCCCTACCATTTATTTATATGGGGGTGTCAGAAATTGTCAAGAACATTACTTTCTTAAGACAGGCACAGTTGAAAGGAGAGCCAGAAATAGCCAGGCATTTTGCTCAGCATTTTCTCACCATACAGTTGGTGGAGCCGCTCCATCCACTAGTGAGAGCAAGACCAATGTTGTCCAGATTGCTTCAGGTCACATTCTCATATTTGGTGGGTCCCAGTAATTGAACTCCCACTTATCAGCTTGCAATCCCCTATTCCCTGGAAACCCTCTTTAAAGAAGACCTGTCGGGTTAATTTGGGACCCAAAACCAACTACAGCTCCTTATGGCCCTAAATGGACCTGTATGAAGGGTGTACAAGGGCACAATTTAAAGAAAATAAACATTTTTTCACTCCTCAGCACCTCCTATTGCATTGTGACAAGTGAGGCCGGCATAATATCCCAGCTTTACTGCACAAGCACCGCACCTTCATCGCTTGCGCAGTGGAGCAGCAGTGTACTACACCGGCTTCACTTGTCGTAAAACGCACAGGCACCGAAGGAACAAGGAACAAGGCAAGGTGAATGTTTATTTTTTAAGACGATCCCTAAAAAAACATATGGGGCAATTTGGGACACTAAACCACCGTGTCCCAAATCGCCCTGACAGGTTCCCTTAAAGTGAAGCTGAATTATAGCATACAATTAAATTAAAACTGGTCATACCCCCGCTATAATCCTTTAGAAACATATAAAAACTTTGATCAAAACTTACATTTACACAACGCTGGATTTTGTGAGGGGGTGAGTATTCCCCTGACCATTTATTACACCAATGACCTATCCTGAGGATATCAGTATGCGAAACGGCCAGAGGACCAGGCAACCATATGAAAAGTTTGATTTATGATTCATTACAGTGGCAAACTATTAAGGGTCACAACTGCACCCTGCTGATAATTTATACATACATACAGAAGATCAGAGGAACACTGCGTTATATAACGCTCTAATTTATAAGACAAGAAATAATTAGAACAGACATGTTAGGAGAGCTGACAAGTGCCCATTAAAGAGATGCAATCATTTGAGATCATTTTTAATTCTGCTTAGTTTGTAAAGAAACAGGCTGAAAAGTGCTTCTCAGTAATAACTTTTAGCTCTCTGATGATAAGGAAGATCTGTTCCAGCAAGACTACAAGTTATTCTCTGCTCTCCCTGTACTTATACAGCTCTCAGCAGCGGCTAACGTATTGTATGAGCATTATTTGTTATTCCATTTTTATTGAATAGTTTTTAAAACAAACATATGGCATTTAAAATAGTCGACTGTAGAGTACACCGGTAAAAATATTGATAGACCATATGACAATCATGCATAGTTGTGTAGTGTTCATTACCTGGTGCTATGAGAATTATTTTCTAACAAAAACGTTTTTCTTCCTGCCTCTGACTTTCACTTTTGGTTACCTCAGAAGGACTGAGCAGATATTGACAAAATCTTCTGTTACAAAATAATACCAATAGAACACTTTTGGCAGGCAAAGAGCAGAAAGGGTTAATCAGCACTACTCCACAGCCGTATAAACACAGGGAGATGTTTTTACAGAGTGAGCTGGAATTTATAACAGAGTATATTAGAAGAATGTTCACAACTAGAGATGAGAGAGTATACTCGTCCAAGTTTGATGCTGTGAAGATGCAATGTGTTCTTCACACATTGGGGCAGATTTACTTACCCGGTCCGTTTGCGATCCAGCGGCGCGTGCTCTGCGCTGGATTCGCGTCCGGCCGGGATTTATCAAAGCAGTTCCTCCGACGTCCACCAGGTGGCGCTGCTGTGCTGAAGTCCGCTGGAATGCCTCGAAATACACCGGCCTATCCAGGATGAAGGTGAGTGAAATTTTCGCGACACAATTTTTTTTTTTAATGCGGCGGTTTTTCCGAATACGTCAGGTTTTTGTTCGGCCACGCCCCCCGATTTCCGTCGCGTGCATACCGGCGCCGATGCGCCAAGTTCCAATCCCGTGCGCCAAAAACCCGGGGCAATTCAGGTACAATCGGCGCAAATTGGAAATATTCGGGTAACACGTCGGGAAAACGCGAATCGGGCCCTTAGTAAATGACCCCCATAATGTTCTTCACATACTATTGTGAAGAACACCGTTCGGCGCGCGTGTTTTCCGATAAGTTAGCAGATGTACGGAACATCTGCAATGTGTTCTTCACTGTGTTCTTTCAATGTGTTCTTTCAGTGAAAACATCTTCAAACATCTGCAATGTGTTCTTCTTTACTTTTCTTTCAATGTGTTCTTTCAGTGAAAAATGCTCGAGTCTCCCATTGACTTCAATGGGGTTCGTTATTGGATACGAGCACCCGAGCATCAGGAAAAGTTCAACTCGAGTAACGGGCACTCAAGCATTTTAGTGCTCACTCATCTCTATTCACAACTCATACCCCTCACATCACAAATTACATATTATACCTTATAACAGTTTGCTTTAATAGGGTATTTCTATAATTTAAATTACCCACTAAGGAGAAGGGAGTGCATAATATCTGATGGTTTGGGTCCTGACCCTGTGGACACTAAGAGAGGTCCTTTAAACCACTGGAATGAATGGAGTTGGCTGAACATATGTAGCGACCTCACTGAATTTTAAGGGGCTACTGAATATAGCAGTGATCATCCCCTGGAAAGTGAACAGTGCAAGTATGACCCGTCACTCCATTCTCATGTTCGGTAGCAGTTGTTTTAGTCACACCACCGCCAATCAAGTAATTCCCTATTTTGTGGATTTTTAACATATTTTACTAGTAAACACAACATTACAAAAGCACTTGCAACTTTTTTTTTAAAAAACCTTATTTGCACATCCAGACGTGTAAAATGCAAGGCAGCGCCCCTATTGTGTAAAAATGTTAAATGACAGTGGATCAAATAAAGCACGTAGCAATTACAGTCTTGTATATGGGTGAATAGGGAAAGTAGTAATAAAACTGGCAGGCTTTAAATTGTGATTGAATTCACTGACACAAATCATATAAGTGCTACAAGTTATTAAGGAGTGTCTCAAAAAACACAAAGGTGAGCAGTGAGAGAAGATAAGTGCTTATACTATTACATCTAATAACTGGCATGCTATTGCTGATGAAACTGTCCATTTTAATACCGTATTTTTCAGACTATAAGGCGCACAAATCCTTTGATTTTGCGCCTTATAGTCCAGTGAGCCTTATATATGAACTGCACTTACAGACAACAGCTGCCTTGAACAGTGCACAGGTCTGCCACCTGCTGGTTATTCATCCTTATAATCCGGTGCGCCTTATATATGAACCTAGATGTTGTAGCAGGCATTTATTGATGGTGTGCCTTATAATCCGATGCAACTTACAGTCTGAAAAATACGGTATATCAAACCTGATTTTATGGTTTTGAGGTTTAAGCAAGCATTCCCTATTATGAAAGCTAAGGCTTCATTCACAAAGGACCCTCAACCTACACAACAAGCATCTGCTGCTTTGTATATTCTGTATATTATATTCACAGATAAAGAGCGATTCCGGTTTTCTTTATTTTTGTTAGTTAAATCATTTCCTAAAGATGGAAATGGAGTACGCTAGTTCTTATGACCTTGCCCAGATGATCCTGTCATCAAGACTTGGGATAGGAATTATGGCTGTCATCCTCATGGGTGCTGTGACGGATGGTACAATCCTTCGGGTATGAACACGAAACTGGAGATGGGGAACAGATCCATGAATTAACAATCCTCACACATGTGGGAAGAATATATGAGTGTGCATGCAGATTCTTTTTAGTTCTACGGTTGCCACATAAGTGTTTCTTTGCTGAATTCCAGTCAGTGATCTATTAGGGTCCTAACAATCTCAAAAAAAATAAACCTTATGTGAATACAGCACCGGCGCAGGTCCATTCAATTCGATGAGATGTTGGGACTCCTATAGAAGTGAATTATGGGATCACTCAGATTTCTGAGCACTCACAGGCTATTGACGACCACTTCCATAGATATTACTGGAGCGACAGGTTATATACTTGTGATCCACCTGTTCTACTGAATGGGTCCCAGCAATTATAGGGATAAGGGATAACTTATAAGCTTGGGATAAACCCTTGAACCCAAAAATAGGCTATTCATTAAGGGCGGCAATAAAAAAATTCAGAAACTAAAACAATCTCCTGTTCCCTAAAATATTCCCTAGTTTATTATATCAAACAGTCCACTCATGGTTATTTTATATAAACCCCTCTCAATCCCTATGGATTCATAAGATAAGATAAGATAAGATTATGTACAGCCTTATGTGGGCCCCTCCAGCAGCCCTAGGCCCAGTGCTGGTGCCGACCCCGTTTATATATTTAACGATGTGGACTTTGTTGTAAGACTCACATATTATGTATCATTATTTCAGATAACACCGGGAAGTAAATCTTCTGTTGCTAATTTGTGTCCTGGAGATGTGATACTTGCCATTGATGGATACAACACTGATAACATGACACATGCTGAAGCCCAGGATAGGATTAAAGCTGCCACGGACCAGCTCTGCCTAAAGATTGACAGGTATACATTTCCTCCAGGTTCCATTATAAGTACCCTGCAGGATATACAGGGGTCAATTTACTAATGTGTGGCTGGAGCTGCTACTGCTCATCACAGTGAGAAGTTTTCTTGAGTGCACCTTTAAATAAACCCCTGTACCAGTCGTGTTAAATATATGACCCGTTTTGATCATCTCTTGAGTCACACACATGCGATTAAAAATCTAAATCAATGGAAATACATTACACTTAAAGGGAACGTGTCATCAGCAATTGATCTAATAAACCACTACTAGTATATTGTAAGGCAGTGTATCACCTTTTATTTGGTGTTTCTTTTATGGCCTGGTGTGGTGGCATCATCCAGAAAATCAACTTTGAAGTAAGATGTAAATTGGTTGTATAAAGTCAAGCAGGCGGAGAGTTTAACTCTGAATGCATCCTCCGCTGTGATTGACATCATGCATCGGACTTCAGGAGATCTTGTTAGTGATGTCTGTGGATACAGGACCATCAATTACATAGAAGGGGGCTATCTGAGGAAGAGAGAGCTTGACTTCAGTGTTAAACTCTCCTCCTCCTTGACTTCATACAACCAATTTAAATGTCACTTCAAAGTAGATTTTCTGGATGATGGCACCACACTGGGCCATGAAAGAAATAGAATGGGGCTCATTTACTAAGTGCTTTCGTTGGGTTTCCCGGCGATTTCCGATTTGCGCTGAATTGCCCCAGATTTTGGCGCACGTGAACGGATTTTGGCGCATCGGCGGCGGCTTTCACGTGACGTAAATCGCGGGCGTGGCCATTGGTAAACCCAACGGATTCGGAAAAGCCGCGGTATTTAAAAATAAATTTGTATTGCTTGACACGTACTTACAAGTACCGGGAAGAAGATGGTGGACTCCGGCGGACCTCCGTGCAGCAGCGACACCTGGTGAATATCAGGCGCACGACCTTAGTGAATCCCGGCAGGATGCAAATCCACGTTAGAGAATGCGCCACAGGATCGCGAATGAACCGGGTTAGTAAATGTGCCCCGATGTGTTCAGCTGCCTGACAACATACTGGTAGTGGTTTATTAGGTCAATTTCTGATGACAGGTTCCCCTTAAAGACTTATGAATTGTATTTGTGTGGTTCTGTTTTTTCACTAGAAGTTAACAATTTTAACATACATAGCATAGTTACATAGATAGTACAGTTGAAAAAAGACATAGTTGATGTCCATCTAGCTTTGGGTGGCATTACAACTGAGTTTATTGTTCTTATTGAAGTAACAGACTATTATCATCCTCCTCACTAGTTTCTAGATTCAATATAAAATCACTCTCAATTCTGCATTGGTTTTCCCCACAATACAATGTATATTATAAAAGTATGTGGATTTGTAAATGTATATATTTGTCTCTAGAGCTGAAACTAGAATGTGGTCTCCACAAGTCTGTGAGGATCCTTACAGAGTAAACCTTGAAGCCGAACCCCAGGTGAGAAAAACTTTCTTTGTCTTATGTGCCCTGTTAATAGATGTGGTCGGAGTGATAGATTTCGTTATAAACATTTACAATTTAATAATATAGAGCAAACGCTCACAAGCACAGGGGGTGATATATCTATGTAGATGCTGCATTACCTAGGGCTATAATTTCAAGGGCTGCCAGCTTGGATACATTGTAAAAATATTCTTTAATATAGCCTGACGTCTCTTCAACCATCTTTTCTGATCAGTCTTAACAGCATGACAGTGCTACTAAAAGTGCTTGCAATCATTAACCTCAAAGAGTGACAATATAATACTATAATAACACTACACTGTGCCAAAATAACGTAGTTTTTAAAAAAAAAAAAAAATCATAAAAACTGTAATATTCTAACACTGTTTCAAAGTAACAAGTAAGAAACTTTACCGATGTTTATAAATAGCATCATGACTATAATTCCACCATATCACTCAGGTGTCCAGTCACCATAGAAAATCCCTTCTTCATCTAGGCACTGGGTACTGCATTTATGCCCTTGGTTATTTACATGGTAGACACTTTACATTGATACTAATAATCTTTACATCTTGACTATATAGAAAAAAAAGTTGTAAAGGGTTTAAAGAAAAATATAAGGAATGTCTCTACACTTGTAGATGAATATATTTTTCACTTGGCTTTCACATACTAACATAAAATATCTAGATACAGTGGATAGAAGAAAGTATTCGGACCCCTTTACATTTTTGCTAAGTTATTAAACAAAAAAAATTAAATATCAAATGATCACAAGTATTCAGACCCTTTGCTGTGACACTCATATTTAACTCACATGCTGTTCAATTCCTTCTGATCCTCCTTGTGTTTATTAAACTGATTGGACTTGATTAGGAAAGGGACACACGTGTCTATATAAGACCTCACAACTCACAGAGGATGTAAGACTACATGAGAATTATGAGGTCTAAGGAACTGCCCAAGGAGCTCAGAAACTGAAATGTGGCAAGGCACAGATCTGTCCAAGGTCACAAAATAATATCTGCAGCACTCAAGGTTATTAAGAGCACAGTGGCCTCCATAGTCCTTAAATGGAAGTTTGAGACAACTATAATTCTTCCTCAACCTGGCCATCCAGCAAAACTAAGCAATCATGGGAGAAGAGCTTTGGTGAGAGAAGCAACGGAGATCCCCAAGATCACTGCGGCTGTGCTCCAGAGGTGCAGTAGTGAGATGGAAGAAAGTTCCATAAAGTCAACTATCACTGCAGTCTCCACCAGTCAGGACTTTATGGCAGAGTCTGCCGACGGAAGCCTCTCCTCAGTGCAAGACATATGAAAGGTGCATACAGTTTCCTAAAAAACACATGTAGGACTCCCAGACTATGAGAAATAAGATTATCTGGTTTGATGAGATGAAGATTGAAATTTTTGGTGTTAATTCTAAGCAGTATATGTGGAGAAAACCAGGCATCTCCTGCCAAATACAATCCAACAGTGAATCTTAGAGGTGGCAGCATCATGCTATGGGGCAGGGACTGAACCACTGGTTGCAATTCAAGGAAAGATGAATGCTGTCAAGTACAGCAAAAACCTATTCCAGAGTGCTATGAACCTCAGACTGGGCCGAAGGTTCACGTTCCAACAAGACAATGTTTAATAAATTAGCAGAAATATCTTCATTTCTGCTTTTTACTGTTAAGATGGAATGCAGAGTGTACATTAATAAGCAAAAAAATAGCTTTCTTAATCATACCGATTGGCTGCAATGAAACAAGGAGTGAAAAATGTAAAGGGGTCTGAATACTTTCTTTGCCCACTGTATATTATAAAATGGAAATGGAGAGGTCCGGACATAAGGTTTGTCATGTAAAGTGAGCTGCCTAGGAATGTAACACACAGTCCATTTTTTCCAGAAACAACATCACCCATGTCTATATTTTTAGCTGTGGGAGTACACATGTTTGTTTAGCTGGAGTTGGGAATTTTTTTCTTCTCCCTTGACAATGAAGCATTAGGGGTCATAACACAAGTACAGCTGGTCCTGTTTATCATTTGCCACCCTCTAAGTGATGGAGTAGGTTAAGGAGTGGTTGTCTTATAGATTGATACAGTCCTGCATTATCCAGGTCTTAATATCCAGCAGCCAGAAGCGTATTGTTCCGTCTATCAATCTCCATCAAGTATTCTCCCACTTCTCCCACTAAAGATGAACATAATAAATAACGGCAAATTACCTAGAGAAATGTGGAACTCACATCGCTATATTTTGCTACATTTCTCTAGGTAATTTGCCGTTATTTATTGTGTTCATCTTTAGTGGGAGAAGCAAGGGAGGAGGAAGTTTCCCATATAACAGGGTAGTATGGCGGTCACATGATCATTAGCAAGCCGGAAGAACCGCATACCATGCAAAACGGCCTTCGCTTTTGCTGTGCACTGTGTGCATCACTCCCTCTCCCCTGGAGAGAAGAGTGGAAACATACTAGACATGGCTGAATACTACCCCATAGGATCAATAAACTAATCTCTAATCTACAGGGAAATCAACATATTAAACTTTCTGTAAACCAATGAGGTTTGGGGATTCCTAGATATTCTTGTTCTGCTACTTTATGGTTACAGAGGTTCTTAAAGGAAACCTACCACTTCAGATAGGGTTTATAAGCAGCACATGCCGTGCACCAGCTCAGGGTGAGCTGGTGCCGGCGCTTATCTTCGTTATGTTTTTAAACTGTTTTAAACCGTTTTAACACTTTATTATGTTTATATCCGAACTAGCTTCCCTGCACCGAGTTCCGCGTTCAGCGCACCATGCGCGCTACCACTTCCTATTCAGATGCACAAACGGTCGCGTGCATGGTGCGCCAAGCGCCGACCTCGGTGCAGGGAAGCTACTTCGGATATTGTATTACAAAGAGTGACAGGTTCTTTGGATTTCGTGTTATAGAATAAGAAAAATTACACAGTCAACAATATTTAAAAGGTTTATTGTAATACAAAAGTACATAAAGAGGTAAATATCAAAAGATTATACTCACAACACTGTCAACTTTCATTGATGAGCTCCGGCACACAAATCTTCACGGGCTTATCAACTTACAACACTGTCCAGCATCATTGATGACCTTCCGGCAGGTAGGGGTCTTCACGGACTATCACCAAGCAGTAGAATGACAGGTATTGACAGGTAACATCAAGTTTGTTCTCCAGGCGTCCCACAGAGATACAAACTGCAACAGTATATAGCTAGCTTTCAAATCTGTTCTGTTCTAATCTGTAAGTCTGCCGCTAGGTGATAGTACAGAAGTTTTATACCCCATGTCTGTGCGTCGCCAAACTATATGGAAAAACATATGTATGCATATGTTTTCTCTCATTATTCTCCAAATGGTATAGTTTCCCATGAAAGAGGCCAGTTTTCATTGGAAAGCATCCCAGGAGATAGGCGCATCCCAAAAGATAGGCGCATCCCAGCAGGTGTGTAATGCCTAACAGAGTGCCAAATAAGTATAAAAATATGTCAAACTTAATGAGAATAAAAATGTCAAATATAATGAGGATCCAAATATGTTGGTTTGGGTTCATTCACAGTTGAAATAAGGTTACATGAACTGTCTTTTATCTCAAGAGCAGCCATGTTGCATCTTCTACTCCATTTTGGTTTTCCATTACAGATATAAACATTAATAAAGTGTTAAAACGCTTTAAAACAGTTTAAAAACATAACGAAGATAAGCGCCGACACCATGAGCTGGTGCACGGCATGTGCTGCTTATAAACCCTATCCGAAGTGGTAGGTTTCCTTTAACCTTCTGAGATTTACAAGACTGAGATTTTGGACACAAATATCATTCTATGATATTTACCACAACAAAATCTGAAAGTATATGGTGACTGCTATTACAAGTCTCATTTTGCTTACATTGATAGTTGTAGAAAAAGTTGAACAATTCCTTATCCGGATGTGTAGAAATAAATGTTACTTCCAATTCATGTTCACATAAAGGCTACTAAAGGACTACAAAATAAAACAACTACAGGCAGTCCCCGGGTTACGTACAAGATAGGTTCTGTAGGTTTGTTCTTAAGTTGAATTTGTATGTAAGCCGGAACTGTATCTTTTATAATTGTAACCCCAAACAAAATCTTTTTTGTCTCTGACAATGGGATTTTAAAAATGTTGGGTTGTCATAAGAACCAGGATTAACAATGAAGCTTCATTACAGACAGCTCTTACAACTGTTACAGCTGGTTATTGTAGCATGGGACTAAACCACAGTAAATTACCAACATCCCGTGGTCTGTTTGTAACTAGGGGTCGTCTGTAAATCGGGTGTTCAATATTAAGTAACCTGTTTTATGCATGTAATGTATGTGTATGAAATATAAACTGTGTTGCATTTGCTTGTGTGTGTTTAATCCGCATGAATTGTGGTTTGGTGTGTTTTATCCAAATGTACGCAGGAGTTCAAGCCTATTGGTACGGCACATAACAGAAGGGCACAACCGTTTGTAGCTGGTGCAAATCTGAGTGATAAAAAGCAGGTAGTAAGCTCTTCCTACAACACCCCAATTGGGTTATACTCATCTGGCAACATTAAAGATGCCTTCCATGGACAGATGAGGGGTCTTATCCCTAATTCAGATCAAATGTAAGTAGAATAAACGCATACTTACAGCTCTGCTATACCTGGAAAAGAAATGTAACCATTGTGACAAATGTTTTGTATCCGCTATATGTACTTTTATGTATCTAATCTGTTTTGTATTCGATTTCACAAACTTGTGCAAACAATATTCTGGCACATTTTTTCTAGTAAATCTCTTTAATACCCTTCCTGACCCATGTCTAAGGCATCTCACCTAACCAAGCCATTCTGCACTGCCATAGAAACAGCGCTGTCTGTCTGCGGTTGGGTGAGGTCTCCTTTTGGAAGAGAATTACTTTTTTGGCTTAGCTCCCATTTAATATCACATGACTCCATGAAAGTTAGGTAAAGTTAGGTATAGTTTTCTATGCTGGAAAATGTATTTGTACATGTTGGTCAGTAAAGGATGGACATGTTTAACAATGATAACTGTCTGAATTTAATACATTGATAACCCCACAATATTTTGTTTAAGGTTTACAAATAACCAATCATTTTTATCCTACAGGATTTGGGATACTTTGAGCACAAGCATAATGTCAGGCCTAAGCCTTTCATTCTTCCAGGCAGGACCAGGTTATGATCATTTGGATTATTTGTGTTGCATGCATGCTACTATAGAAAACCTAGTGATATCTGAGTGTCAGCTAATTTTGGAAAATAACCAGATATAATGATACAGTATCTATAATACAAATCAAACATTCAGTGAAAAAATGTTATAAAATATATATTGAGGAGAAGTCAAAAGTTCAAACAAAAGGGAAAATTACATACAATGAAAATAATGGATGAGGGTGCCTATTTTAAGGTTATGTCCAGAATATGGGCGCCGTCCTAAAAAAACCCACTGTATTGGAGCCAAGAGGACCAGAATTATTTCCGAAATTGAAAGCCGCAATCTGACTATTTCTTGTCATTCAGAAATTAGCAAGAACAAAAGTTGAAACAACTATGTTTGCTCGCTGAGATACACAGCTTTTTGACATTTTATCCATGGTGCTGAACATAGAGCCAAAAAGTGTTGGATAATGAACCTGTATGAAAATCTATGGAGAATCTCTGATGAATTTGAACTTTTGAACCAAAAGAGACAATAAAAATCTGATTGTGGCAATACATTTTTGGATATACTACATGCATATTCTCATTGGAAAACTTTGGCATTGATTCAATATGGCAGCTTTCAACAGGGGGGTCATGCATGTTCTAGACATACAAGATGGGTCCCCCTCACCCATTGCTTTTTGAGGTATTCAGATATGTCATATTCCCCTTCATTTCTGAAGAGAATATAAAATACACTATGAGCAGCTTGTTTTTGTGTTGTTTAGGTACAAATTTTGGGCAGTGCTGCAGCATGCTTGAGGTCCGGAGTTTTTATGGGAATAATAATGTGTCCATAGTGTATTGACGATTTCAGAAATATAGAATATTCTATATGCATTTTAAAAGTAGATTTTAAAAAATTCCATAGAGAAAAAGGTGCTAATGGGGACAAAACCATCAATGGTGATGTGAATCCATCTTGATAGGGGGCTGTATATAGGCACCATAGGGCAACAGTATGTATACTACAGTTCTGTAGTATAGAGGCAGAGACTCAGCCACGTTGTCATGGTGTAATAAAATAAAAATGAAGATTTCTCTACATTCAGGCCACAGATTTTCTCAAGAAAGGTATGCTTATGCTGCACTTCATCAACAAGATTATGGGGGCATTTATCAATATAGGCCAAGGGTCCGTGTTTATGGTGCTTGAGTTGTGCATTAATATACTCAGGGATGTAAGATTCTGGCACAAGTAATTAACGAATTGCTAATAAACCCAAATTGGTCAGAAGGTGAAATATTCTGGCACTGACACTTCATAAAAAGGTGCAACAAAAAATATGCCTAAAAAGTGGCTGAAACATAATAATAAGTGCCCCCCTATATGTCATTGGCACATGTATTCAAAGTTATAAAGTGTCCTGTTTGTATCTAGAAAAGCCACATACTTAATATAGCCAGTCTAATAACAACTTGCTTAAAGAAATCTACCACAAGGATGAAGGATTGTAAACCAAGCACACTGACATACTGGTGTGTGCCCCCTCTGGCATAACATCTATGGAGCCTGGAGCCCCTGAGGCTAATTTGCATCAACTTTAAGCCTTTTTTGTAAAAGCCAGGGCATAAGAAGCTAAAAGAACAGCAGTTCCTGCCAGAGGGGGCACACACCAGTATGTCCGTGTGCTTGGTTTACAAAACTTGATCCTGGTGGCAGATTTCCTTAAAGGGATTATCTAGGATGATATTTTTTCTATTGGCCCCAGTGGATGTAAAAATAATAAAGTGATGATATTTTGTGTGGTAACACCTGTCATATCCCAGGCAACCCGTTTAACATACAATGAAATGAATCTCAATGGCAAAATGACTGTAGGAAGATTTTTCCAATGTTTGTACATACTCTGTACAGAGCACTCTACAACTATAAAGGTTCTTCATGTTTTTGATTAGCATGAATACCTGAAAATTACTAATGGCAAATAATGGTAGCATTAGATTTTATAAATAATAATAAAAAAACGCATGACTCAGCCTTAGGCCTTGTACACATAAATGGTTTTTTTTGGCTGTGAGCTGGCTGCACAAATAGTAGCCCTCTCCCCCGCCAATGTCCACTGGCCAAAATGGACCACAAACATGGCCTGAGTATAATCCATCATGTTCACACGTTCCTGTGCATGAGGCCTTAGACATTCTGTACATAACCATGTGGAAAATACTGTACTATGTGGTACTATATGCTTTTGTTTTAGCATTCTGCTCTCTATCACCATAAGTAAAAATATATAGGCCAATTATTTATGCATGCCATCTATGCATGTGAAACACTACTCATATTTGTCAGGTATCCATATACATAAACCTTTGATTTACTATATAGTGTCAAAATGGCATCCGATGGACCGTGCCAAAATTGTTTTCAAATTGCAAACTATCTAGAAGATGCCCATCTTAAAACATTTGATCGCACAGAGTTACGGGAACTTCCATTTTATATCCTTAGCACCACAATCGAAGTATCAAATCCTAATGCATGAGGCCTAGTTTACTCACTACTTGCATGTCTTATATCACATACTTCACTGTAAATGAATGAACCCCTAAGCATGCCACGTAATCTGTACCTACACTCTCTAATACCTTTGCACTTCTTATCTCACTTTTCTCTCCTGATATGTCACTGGTTGTGCTACACAGTGGAAGCAGCACCCCATCAGGCTTTGACCCTGGCAGCGGACGCAGCACCCCATCCACAGTGAGCACTGTTAGCACTATAGATCCCTATGAGCTGAAAGCTGCCTCTAGAATTGCACCTAACATTCCTCTGGAAATGGAGCTTCCTGGCGTGAAGATTGTCCATGCACAGTTTAATACTCCGATGCAACTATACTCTGATGACAATATCATGGAGAGTCTACAGGGGCAAGTCTCCACCATCTTAGGGGAGAAACCTCAGATGAGGTATATAGTATGCAAGCTTTTGTGTATCGCTGTGATATTCCACTAAATCAAAGAAGGCTTCAGCTGTCGTATGTGCACAGATCCTTAAAGGGGTTGTCCAATTTACCTCTTGTAGTTTGTAATGTCTGTGTAAGTGTGAGGGCAGGATATTAGGTAATTTACCAATTTACATCTATTATATACCTCTCTATTGATATGTAAAGTGAAGCCTCCTGTCTTTGACCTCATCAGCCGCACATTCCTATCCATAAAATGGCTGCAGATGGAGGGTCGTGTGATCTCTAACTGGGAAATTGTTCATGGACAGATAAGATCACATGACCCTCCATCTGCGGCCATCTTATGGACAGGAATTTCTGGCTGATGAGGTTTTTTAAATGTTTGACTTTGCAATACATGATGTACAGTAATTTTACGAAGGGTTCTACCTGTAAATGTAAAGAAATAATGATTCGTGTTTATGATCAATGCATTAGGCCCTGTTCACATTATGTTTTAACCTTAAAGATTGACTAAAGCCTTTTCTGCCTCTTTCCCCTGCAGTGAGCACCGCACCTGAAAGCCTTCCGAGGTCTCTACACCTCAGACTAATAATGAGGCTAAAGATTAACACTTTACATACATAGAGAATATTTCCCTTGCTGATTTAGCTCTAAAGGGAAATGTGACTATCTACTGTAATTCATATGCCCTTGTTTTTTGTTTTGTTTTTTAAATAAGCTTTAAAAATTATATAATGAGCCTGTAGTGCTCTGAGCCTCTGAGGCTCATTTGCATCAATTTTAAGCCTTGAAGCTAAAAGAACAGCAGTTCCTGCCAGAGGGGGCACAATGTCCCCCACCAATGTCCACTGGCCAAAATGGACCACAAACATAGCCTGTGTGTAATCCATCATGTTCACACGTTCCTGTGCATGAGGCCTTACGCTGCATTCACACTACCGCAAGGGGGGCGTATATACGGCCGACGTATATACGGCCGATATACGTCCCCCATAGACGGCAATGGGCGCACGGCGCCCTACGGGAGCGTGCGCCCATTGCCCTCCTCCTCTCCCCGCGCGCTGCCGTGTGCCCGCCGTGCTACGGTGTAAAGTGGCCAATCCCTTTAACTGCAATGCTTAGACTGCAAAAATGTATCTTCATAAGGTTTACTGCAAATTAGAGTCCTGTGTATTAAAGGGGTATGCAAGGAATCTATATCGGTATCCAATCTGCAGGAAAGGTGGGCAGCCTACTCCTGACCCACATACCAATCAGCACATCGATATGTATTTTTGGCTAACCCTCGATGCACACATTCTAGTCAGCTTATGTGTGATGTTAGACGAAAACCGGGTGGATAGGGGAGATTCTCACCGTCAGACATCAATATAAATTTCTGGTTAACCCCATTAAGACCGGGTAGGAATCGGACATGCACTCTTACAATGTGATCACCCGGCTCAGTCATGCACAATGTATCTCTAGTTATTATTGCTGACCCGCCACTCAAGTACCGGGAAAGAAGATGGGGGGACTCCGGCGGACCTCCATGCAGCAGCGACACCTGGTGGATATCAGGCGCACGACCTTAGTGGAATCACGGCAGGATGCAAATCCACGTTAGCAGAATGCGCAGCAGTCGGAATGACCGGGGTAGAATGTGCCCCAATGTGTTCAGCTGCTGACAACAGTACTGGTAGTGGTTTCTTTAGGTCCAATTTCTGAGACAGGTTCCCCTTAAAGACTTATGAATTGATTTGGTGGTTCTGTTTTTCACTAGAAGTTAAAATTTGAAAATACATACACATAGTTACATAGATAGTACAGTTGAAAAAGACATAGTTGATGTCCATCTAGCTTGGGTGGCATTAAAAAGAGTTTATTGTTCTTATTGAAGTGACAGACTATTATCATCCTCCTACTAGTTTCTAGATTCAATTATAAATCACTCTCAATTTGCATGGTTTTCCCCACATATACACTGTATATTATAAAAGTATGTGGATTTGTAAAATGTATATATTTGTCTCTAGACTGAAAATAGCATGTGGTCTCCAAAGTCTGTGAGGATCCTACAGAGTAAACCTTGAAGCCGAAACCCCAGGTGAGAAAAACTTTCTTTGTCTTATTGTGCCCTGTATAGTGTGGTCGGGAGTGATGATGATAGATTTCGTTATAAACATTTACAATTTAATATACAGAGCAAACGCTCACAAGCACAGGGGGTGAATATATTAGTAGATGCTGCTACCTAGGGCTATAATTTCAAGGGCTGCCAGCTTGGACACATTGTAAAAATATCTTTAATTAGCCTGACGTCTCTTAACCATCTTTTCTGTCAGTCTAACAGCATGACAGTGCTAATAAAAGTGCTTGCAATCATTAACTTCAAGAGTGACAAATATAATCACTATAATAAACACTACACTGTGCCAAATAACGTAGTTTTTAAAAAAAAAAAAAATCATAAAAACTGTAATATTCTAACACTGTTTCAAAGTAACAAGTAGAAAACTTTACCGATGTTTATAAATAACATCATGACTATAATTCCACCATATCACTCAGGTGTCCAGTCCCCATAGAAAATCCTTCTTCACTAGGCACTGGGGTACTGCCTTTATGCCCTGTGTTATTCACATGTAGACACTTACATTGCTATAATAATCTTTACATCTTACTATATAGAAAAAAAGTGTAAAGGGTTTAAAGAAAATATATGGAATGTCTCTACACTTGTAGATGAATATATTTTCCTTGGGCTTTCACATACTAACATAAAATATCTAGACACAGTGGATCAGAAAGTATTCAGAACCCTTTAAATTTTTGCTAAGTATTAAACAAAAAAAAATTAAATATCAAATGGTCACAAGTATTCAGACCCTTGCTGTGTAACTCATATTTAACTCATGCTGTCCAATTCCTTCTGATCCTCCTTGAGATGGTGTTTATTAAACTGATTGGACTTGATTAGGAAGGCACACACTGTCTATATAAGGACCTCAACAACTCACAGAGGATGTAAGACTACATGAGAATTATGAGGGTTAAGGAACCTGCCAAGGAGGCTCCGAAACTGAAATGTGGCAAGGACAGAATGTCCAAGGTCACAAAATAATATCTGCAGCACTCAAGGTTATTAAGAGCACAGTGGCTCCATAGTCCTTAAATGGAAGTTTGAGACACATATAATTCTTCTCACACCGGCCATCCAGCAAAACTAAGCAATCATGGGAGAAGAGCTTTGTGTTGGGAGAGAAGCAACGGAGATCCCCAAGATCACTGGGCTGTGCTCCAGGAGCTAGTGAGTAGTGAGATGGAGAAAGTTCCATAAAGTCAAACACTCACCTGCAGTCTCCACCAGTCAGGACTTTGGCAGAAGTCTGCCGAGCGAAGCCTCTCCTCAGTGCAAGAATAGAAAGGTGCCTACAGTTTCCTAAAAACACATGTAGGACTCCCAGAATAGAGAAATAAGATATCTGGTTTGATGAGATGAAGATTGAAACTTTTGGGTGTTAATTCTAAGCAGTTATGTGTGGAGAAAACCAGGCATCTCTGCCCAAATACAATCCACACAGTGAATCTTAGTGGTGGCAGCATCGTGATATGGGGCAGGGACAGACCATGGTTGCAATTCAAGGAACGATGAATGCTGTCAAGTACAGCAAAAACCTATTCCAGAGTGCTCTGAACTCAGACTGGGCCCCGAGGTTCACGTTCCCAACAAGACAATGACAATGTTTATAATTGCAGAGGTCAAATTAAAAGCAAAAAAATAGCTTTCTTAATCTCCGATTGCTGCAATGAAAGAGTGGGAAAAATGTTAAGGGTCTGAAACTTTCTTTGCCCCACTGTTATTTAAAAGGAAAGAGGACGAGGTCCGGACATAAGGTTTGTCATGTTAAGCGCGAGTTGCCTGGATTGTAACACACGAGTCCTGTTTTTCCCCCAGAAAATCACATACCACCTGTCTATATTTTTAGCTGTGGGAGTACAACATGTTTGTTTAGCTGGAGTTGGGAATTTTTTCTCTCCCTTGACAATGAAGCATTAGGGGTAATAACACAAGTACAGCTGGTCCTTGTTTTCATTGACCACCCTCTAAGTGATGGAGTAGGTAGGAGTGGTTGTTCGTATAGATGATACAGTCCTGCATTATCTCCAGGTCTTAATATCCAGCAGCCAGAAGCGATTTGTCCGTCTATCATCTCATCAAGTAACACATTAGTGGATGCTCATAATCCTACCAAAAGCGTCCCTTTCTAAATTAAATTATGACCATCAATTTCAAGTTATTTGATCAAGACAGCACTCAGGACCAAAACAATGTATATTGATGACAATGCATGGGGGTGCTCAAACCCCAAAGAAAACAACTTTGTGATATACAGTAGTGAAGAAACGGGAGGGCACTCACCAACTCGCAGTCTAAGTTTTCTAATTGAAATTATATACCAGGGGAGAGGGAGTGATGCACGCAGTGCACAGCAAAAGCGACGGCCGTTTCGCCAGGTATGCGGTTCTTCCGGCTTGCTAATGATCATGTGACCACCATAGTACCCTGTTATATGGGAACTTCCTCCTCCCTTGCTTCTCCCACGAAAGATGAACACAATAAAATGGCAATTACCTAGTAGCAATGTGGAACTCACATCGCTATATTCGCTACATTTCTTAGGATTTGCCGTTTTTTATTGTGTCATCTTTAGTGGGAGAAGCAAGGGAGGAGGAAGTTTCCATATGACAGGGTACTATGGTGGTCACATGATTAGCCGGAAGAACCGCATACCGCAAAACGGTTGTCGTTTTGCTGTGCACTGTGTGCATCACTCCCTCTCCCTGGAGAGAAGAGTGGCAACATACTAGACAGCTGAATACACCCCATAGGATCAATAACTAATCTCTAAGCTACAGGGAATCAACATATTAAACTTTCTGTAAACCAATGAGGTTTGGGGATTCCTAGATATTCTTGTTCTGCTACTTTATGGTTACGAGGTTCTTAAGGAACTACCTTCAGATAGGGTTTATAAGAGCACATGCCGTGCACCAGCTCAGGGTGATGGTGCGGCGCTTATCTCGTTATGTTTTAAACTGTTTTAAAGCGTTTAACACTTTATTAATGTTTATAATCGAACTAGCTCCCTGCACGAGTTCCGCGTTCAGCGCACCATGCGCGCTAACCACTTCCTATTCAGATGCACGAACGGTCGCGTTGCAGGTGCGCCAAGCGCCGACCTCGGGCTGCAGGGAAGCTAGTTCGGATATAACATTAATAAAGTTTTAAAACGCTTTAAAACTGTTTAAAAACATAACGAAGATAAGCGCCAACACCATGAGGGTGCACGGCGTGTGCTGCTTATAAACCCTATCCGAAGTGGTAGGTTTCCTTAACCTTCTGAGCTTTACAAGACTGAGATTTTGGACAACAATATCATTCTATGATATTTACCACAACAAATCTGAAAGATATGGTGACTGTATTACAATCTCCATTTTGCTTACATTGAGAGTTGTAGAAAAAAGTTGAACAATTCCTTATACCGGATGTGTAGAAATAAATTTACTTCCAATTCATGTTCAATAAAGGCTACTAAAGGACTACAAAATAAACACAACTACAGGCATCCCCGGGTTACGTACAGGATAGGTTCTGTAGGTTTGTCTTAAGTTGAATTTGATGTAAGCCGGAACTGTATCTTTTATAATTGTAACCCCACAACAAAATCTTTTTTGTCTCGACAATGGGATTTTAAAAATGTTGGGTGGTCATAAGAAACAGGATTAACAATAAAGCTTCATTACAGACAGCTACTTACAACTGTTACAGCTGGTTATTGTAGCATGGGACTAAACCACAGTAAATTACCAACATCCCGTGGTCTGTTTGTAACTAGGGTCGTCTGTTAATCGGGGTGTTCAATATTAAGTAACCTGTTTTATGCGTAATGTATGTGTATGAAATATAACTGTGTTGCATTTGCTTGTGTGTGTTTAATCCGCATGAATGTGGGTGGTGTGTTTATCCAAATGTACGCAGGAGTTCAAGCCTATTGGTACGGCACATAACAGAAGGGCAAACCGTTTGTAGCTGGTGCAAATGGTGATAAAAAGCAAGGTAGTAAGCTCTTCCTACAACACCCCAATGGGTTATACTCATCTGGCAACATTAAAGATGCCTTCCATGGACAGAATGAGGGGCTTATCCCTAATTCAGAACAAATGTAAGTAGAATAAATGCATACTTACAGCTCTGCGATACGGAAAGAAATGTAACCATTGTGACAAATGTTTTGTATCTGCTATATGTACTTTTAGTATCTAATCTGTTTGCATTTCGATTTCACAACTGTGTGCAAACATATTCTGGCACATTTTTCTAGTAAATGCGTAAGGAGGTTTAATACCCTTCCATGTCTAAGGCCTCTCACCTAACCAAGCCACTCTGCACTGCCATAGAAACAGTGCTGTCTGTCTGCGGTTGGGTGAGGTCTCCTTTGGAAGAGAATTACTTTTTGACTTAGCTCCCATTTTAATATCACATACTCCATGAAAGTTAGGTATAGTTAGGTTAGTTTTTTCTTGCTTTCTATGCTGGAAAATGTACTTTGTACATGTTGTCAGTAAAGGATGGATATGTTTAACATGATAACTGTCTGAATTTAATAATTGATAACCCCACAATATTTGTTTAAGGTTTACAAATAACCAATCATTTTATCTACAGGATTTGGATACTTTGAGCAAAGCATAATGTCAGGCCTAAGCCTTTCATTCTTCCAGGCAGGACAGGTTATGAATCATTTGGATTATTTGTGTTGCATGCATGCTACTATGAAAACCTAGTGATATCTGAGTGTCAGTAATTTTGGAAAATAACAGATATATAATGATACAGTATCTATAATACAAATCAAACATTCAGTGAAAAAATGTTAAAATATATATTGAGGAGAAGTCAAAAGTTCAAACAAAAGGGAAAATATACATACAATGAAATAATGGATGAGGGTGCCTATTTTAAGGTTATGTCCAGAATATGGGCGCCGTCCTAAAAAACCCACTGTATTGGAGCCAAGAGGACCAGAATTATTTCCGAAATGAAAGCAGCAATCTGACTATTCTTGTCATTCAGAATTAGCAAGAACAAAAGTTGAAACAACTATGTTGCTCGCTGAATACACAGCTTTTTGACATTTTATTCCATGGTGCTGAACATAGAGCCAAAAGTGTTGGATATGAATCCTGTATGAAAATCTATGGAGAATCTCTGATGAATTTGAACTTTTGAACCAAAAGAGACAATAAAAATCTGATTGTGGCATACATTTTTGGATATACTACATGCATATTCTCATTGGAAAACTTTGGCATTGATTCATATGGCAGCTTTCAACAGGGGGGTCATGCATGTTCTAGACATACAAGTGGGTTCCCTCACCATTGCTTTTTGAGGTATTCAGATATGTCATATTCCCCTTCATTTCTGAGAGAATATAAAATACACTATGAGCAGCTTGTTTTTTGTGTTGTTTAGGTACAAACGTGGGCAGTGCTGCAGCATGCTTGAGGCTGGAGTTCATATGGGAATAGTATGTGTCCTATGAGTGTTGACGATTTCAGAAATATAGAATATTCATATGCATTTTAAAAGTAGATTTTAAAAATTCCATAGAGAAAAAGGTGCTAATGGGGACAAAACCATCAATGGTGATGTGATCATCTTTGATAGGGGGCTGTATATAGGCACCATAGGGCAACAAATAGATGTATACTACAGTTCTGTTAATATAGAGGCAGAGACTCAGCCCACGTTGTCATGGTGTAATAAAATAAAAATGAAGATTTCTCTACATTCAGGCCACAGATTTTCTCAAGAAAGGTATGCCTTATGCTGCACTTCAACAAGATTATGGGGGCATTTATCAATATAGGCCAGGGTCGTGTTTATGGTGCTTGAGTTTGTGCATTAATATACTCAGGGATGTAAGATTCTGGCACAAGTAATTAGAATTGCTAATAAACCCAATAGTCAGAAGGTGAATATTCTGGCACTGACACTTCTAAAAAAGGTGCAACAAAAAATATGCCTAAAAAGTGGCTGAAACATAATAATAAGTGCCCCCCTATATGTCATTGGCACATGTATTCAAAGTTTATAAAGTGTCCTGTTGTATCTGAAAGCCACATACTTAATATTAGCCAGTCTAATAACAACTTGCTTAAAGAAATCTACACAAGATGAAGGTTGTAACCAAGCACACTGACATACTGGTGTGTGCCCCCTCTGGCATAACATCTATGGAGCCTGGAGCCCCTGAGGCTAATTTGCATCAACTTTAAGCCTTTTTTAAAAGCCAGGGCATAAGAAGCTAAAAGAACAGCAGTTCCTGCCAGAGGGGGCACACACCAGTATGTCCGTGGTTGGTTTACAAAACTTGATCCTGGTGGCAGCATTTCCTTAAAGGGATTATCTAGGGATGATTTTTTCTATTGGCCCCAGTTGATGTAAAAATAAAGTGATGATATTTTGTGTGTAACACCTGTCATATCCCAGGCAACCCGTTTAAAACACTGAAATGAATCTCAATGGCAAAATGACTGTAGGAAGATTTTTCCAATGTTTGTAATACTCTGTACAGAGCAACTCTACAACTATAAAGGTTCTTCATGTTTTTGATTAGCATGAATACCTGAAAATTACTAATGGCAAATAATGGTAGTAGCATTAGATTTTATAAATATAATAAAAAAAACGCATGACTCAGCCTTAGGCCTTGTACACTAAATGGTTTTTTTTGGCTGTGAGCTGGGCTGCACAAATAGTAGCCCTCTCCCCCGCCAATGTCCACTGGCCAAAATGGACACAAACATGGCCGAGTGATTATCCATCATGTTCACACGTTCCTGTGATAGGCCTTAGTACATCTGTCATAACCATGTGGAAAATACTGTACTATGTGGTACTATATGCTTTTGTTTTAGCATTCTGCTCTCTATCACCATTAGGTAAAAACATATAGACCAATTATTTATGCACGCCATCTATGCATGTGAAACACTACTCATATTTGTCAGGTATCCATATACACAAACCTTTGATTTACTAGATAGTGTGCAAATGGCATCAAATGGACCATTGGATGCCCATCTTAAAACATTTGATCGCACAGGGTTATGGGAACCTCCATTTGATATCCTTAGCACCACAATCGAAGTATCAAATCCTAATGCATGAGGCCTAGTTTACTCTCTACTTGCATGTCTTATATCACATATTCACTAATGGCTATAAAGACATGAACACCTAAGCATGCCAGGTAATCTTTACCCACCTCTCTAATACTTTGCACTTCTTATCTCACTTTTCTCTCCTGATATGTCACTGGCTGTGCTACACAGTGGAAGCAGCACCCCATCAGGTTTTGACCCGGCAGGGCACGCAGCAACCCCATCCACAGTGAGCACTGTTAGCACTATAGATCCCTATGAGCTGAAAGCTCTGCCTCTAGAATTGCACTAACATTCCTCTGGAAATGGAGCTCCTGGCGTGAAGATTGTCCATGCACAGTTTATACTCCGATGCAACTATACTCTGATGACAATATCATGGAGAAGTCTACAGGGCAAGTCTCCACCATCTTAGGGGAGAACCTCAGATGAGGTATATAGTATGCAAGCTTTTTGTGTATCGCTGTGATATTCCACTAAATCAAAGAAGGCTTCAGCTGTCGTATGTGCACAGATCCTTAAAGGGGTTGTCCAATTTACCTCTTGTAGTTTGTAATGTCTGTGTAAGTGTGAGGGCAGGATATATGGTAATTTGCCAATTTACATCTATTATACCTCTCTATTGTATGTAAAGGAAGCCTCCTGTCTGACCTCATCAGCCGCATTCCTATCCATAAAATGGCTGCAGAGTGAGGGTCGTGTGATCTCTAACTGGAAAATTGTTCATGGACAGATAGAGATCACATGACCCTCCATCTGCGGCCTCTATTGGAAAGGAATGTATACACTGCTGAAGAGGTAAAAGACAGGAGGCTTCACTTTACATATCAAGAGAGGATATAATAGAGGTACATTGGCAAATTACCTAATATCCTGCCTCACCCTTACACACACATTACAAACTACATGAGGTAAGTGGCCAATCCCTTTAACTGCAATGCTAGACTGCAAATGTATCTTCTAAGGTTTACTGCAAATTAGAGTCCTGGTATTAAAGGGGTATGCAAGGAATCTATATCGGTATCCAATCTGCAGGAAAGGGGGCAGCCTACTCCTGACCCCACATACCAATCAGCACATCGATATGTATTTTTGGCTAAACCCTCGATATGCACATTCTAGTCAGCTTATGTGTGATGTTAGACGAAAACCGGGTGGATAGGGGAGATTCTCACCGTCAGACATCAATATAAATTTCTGGTTAACCCCATTAAGACCGGGGTAGGAATCGGACATGCACTCTTACAATGTGATCACCCGGCTCAGTCATGCACAATGTATCTCTAGTCGTGAGCTAGTTGCCATTTTTGTGGCTCGCTCATGGAACCTAAGTCTGTATTGAATCCAAGATATTTTATTCATAAATACTGTTTTTTAATGTTTGACTTTGCAATACTGATGTACGTAATTTTAGAAGGGTTTACCTGTAAATGTAAAAAATAATGATTCGTGTTTATGATCAATGCATTAGGCCCTGTTCACATTATGTTTTAATCTTAAAGATTGACTAATAAAGCCTTTTCTGCCTCTTTCCCCTGCAGTGAGCACCGCACCTGAAAGCCTTCCGAGGTCCTAACACCTCAGACTATAATGAGGCTAAGATTAACACTTTAACATACATAGAGAGAATATTCCCTTGCTGATTTACTCTAAAGGGAAATGTGACTATCTACTGTAAAGTCTCTGTAAAGAGTTATCATAGATATATTATCGTTCCTTTATCTCTCAACTGTTAGTGGAAACAGGACAGAATGCTCATTACCCAAACTGCTGAAACTGCTGAAAAGAACCTGTCATCAGATCGACACATTTTTACCAAAACATGTTCCCGTGGCCTTGTGTGAGACTGCTTCCCAATCTCATTTTATAAATAACATTAACGGTTCAACTTACTTTTAAAAGTAGATAAAAGTGTACCTGGCACTCTACCAGCAAGCTGCATAGCGTCACAGTAGTGTAGTAGTCCCTGCTGTCATCATGATTATTTGCTCTCTCCTCTGCTAGCTCTCTGCCTAGCAGAGAGGAGATAACAATGATGATTGCAGCCTTGTAACAGACGCACCTTAATGATAAAAGGAGATTGGGAATTAGTATTAAAAAGGCTTGGAGAACCTGTCATTTGGTGTGATGCTGTGATCCTGATGATAGATTCCCTTTAAAAAGGATAGAAAATGGAAAGAAATGGAAAGTAAAAAAGAAGGACACAGGGAGAGATTTCTTTAATAAAGTAAAACAAAATGTTTAATATTATCATCTGTACTACTGATTTACGGTATGCAATTTTGACAAAAGTTTTGTCAGGCCTCATGCGCATAAACGTGTTGTGTGTTAACCATTCTATCAGCGGCTGGTACATGGCCCCATTACATTCGATGGACTCCTGCACATGGGCATACATTTGATGGCTCCATGCATAAGCTAACTGCCTGGGCTGCACTGTCACAGGATATCACACATCCATGTGCATGTGGCCTTGTGCTTATGAGGCCTGTAAGCTTAGAGTCCACAATAAACTAATGATGTATAAAGCTTCCTATTTATACCTGTCTGTATTCTTCTATTACTGGGCAAATGGATTATCATAGTGAACTCAAATATTCCACATAAAAATGTATGAATTTATAACATGCAATAATAATCTGTGGGTTTATGGATGTCTCTGGAATCCTTTTACGTGGATACCTCTGGTGGCCCCAAGGACATCCCTGTGTATTCAAAAGAAGTAGTGGTTTACAAAACCAAGTAAGTACAGAGTAACATTGGTGAATGCCATGCAGGAGGATTATAATGTTGCTAATGAGAGGGACAGAGGCATATGTTTGGTATGTAGTTAAAGGCATGATGTGAACAGAGCCCTATACTAACATGTATCAAAGTATAATGAGTAATAGATACTTTTCCGTTGATAAATCTATTATGTTACAGTGATCCCATACCCTCCGCTGTGCCACAATCAGATGTATACCGGCTCCTTCATGATGACACAGAACAGGAAAGTAGACCACGGCAGTCCGGTTCCTTCAGGGTCCTGCAGGATATGGTGGATGATGATGCTGGTTAGTATGTGGAAAAAATTTGTATCTGTTACAATTTGTAACCAAACCTGTCACCAGATTTTTGCTAATAAACCAAATGACAGGTTCCCATAGCACTATAATAACTATTGCTCACACTGTTTTTAGTTATTAAATGCATACTTCCTATCCCAAGAAAATGAACTTTGTAATCCCACCTGACACGTTTTACAAACACATCTAAATAAATGCATCACTAAACGCATTGGAGCATTGCCCAAGACACAAGACAACGCAACATACACATTGCTAAACAAACACATGCATGGGACATGTAATAAAGACCTATATATTGATTGAGCCACATATACACATGTTTTCTCTTGGTGTGTTTATATTTGGTATCTTGTACATGTATTGGCTTTGCACATACAGTGCATATATGGGGGGTCATTTACTAAGATTCGCGGTTTCCCGACGTGTTACCCGAATATTTCCGATTTGGACATCGGGACGAAAACACCCACAGACTAAAGGACCCCAACAGCCGTGAGGCGGGGGGGACAGGGGCGGGGAAAGCCTGTGTGGGGGGTCATTTTTATGTACCTGTTTATGATTGTAATGTATGTGTATGAAATATAACGTGTTGTTGCATTTGCTTTGTGTGTGTTTAATCCGCATGAATGTGGGTTTGGTGTGTTTTATCCAAATGTACGCAGGGAGTTCAAGCCTATTGGTACGGCACATAACGAAGGGCAACAACCTGTTTGTAGCGGTTGCAAATCGGATGATAAAAGCAGGTAGTAAGCTCTTCTCACAACACCCCAATGTGGGTTATACTCATCTGGCAACATTAAAGATGCCTTCCATGGACAGATGAGGGGTCTTATCCCTAATTCAGAACAAATGTAAGTAGAATAAATGCATACTTACAGCTCTGTCTGCTATACCTGGAAAGAATGTAACCATTGTGACAAATGTTTTGTATCTGCTATATGTATCTTTTATGTATCTATCTGTTTGCATTTCGATTTCACAAACTTGTGCAAACAATATTCTGGCCCATTTTTTCTAGTAAATGCGTAAGGAGTTTAATACCCTTCCATGTCTAAGGCCTCTCACCTAACCAAGCCACTCTGCACTGCCATAGAAACAGTGGCTGTCTGTTCTGCGGTTGGGTGAGGTCTCCTTTTGGAAGAGAATTATTTTTTGACTTACTTCCCTTTTTAATATCCATGAACTCATGAAAGTTAGGTTAGTTAGGTATAGTTTTCTGTTTTCTATGCTGGAAAATGTTTTGTACATGTTGTTCAGTAAAAGGTGGATATAGTTTACAACTGATAACTGTTCTGAATTTAATACATTGTAAACCCCACAAATTTTTGTTTAAGGTTTACAAATAACCAATCATTTTATCCACGGATTTGGATACTTTGAGCACAAAGCATAATGTCAGGCCTAAGCCTTTCATATCTCTCCAGGCAGGACCCAAGGTTATGATCATTTGGATTATTTGGTTGCATGCATGCTACTATAAACCTAGTGATATCTGAGTGTCAGTAATGTGGAAAATAACCATATATAATGATACAGTATCTATAATAACAAATCAACATTCAAGTGAAAAAAATGTTATAAATATATATTGAGGAAATCAAATTCAACAAAAGGGAAATATACATACAATGAAATAATGGATGGGTGCCTATTTTAAGGTTATGTCCAGAATATGGGCGCGTCCTAAAAAACCCACTCTATTGGAGCCAAAGGACCAGAATTATTTCCAAATTGAAAGCAGCAATCTGACTATTCTTGTCATTCAAATTAGCAAGAACAAAAGTTGAAACAACTATGTTTGCTCGCTGAGATAACAGCTTTTTGACATTTATCCATGGTGCTGAACATAGAGCCAAAAAGTGTTGGTAATGAACCTGTTGAAAATCTATGAGAATCCTCTGATGAATTTGAACTTTTGAACAAAACAAAAGAGGACATAAAAATCTGATTGTGGCAATACATTTTTGGATTATACTACATGCATATTCTCATTGGAAAACTTTGGCATGGATTCAATATGGCAGCTTTCAACAGGGGGGTCATGCATGTTCTAGACTACAAGTGGTGGTCCCCCTCACCCTTGCTTTTTGAGGTATTCAGATATGTCCTATGATATCCCCTTCATTTCTGAAGAGAATATAAAATACACTATGAGCAGCTTGTTTTTCGTGTTGTTTAGGTACAAATCTGGGCAGTGCTGCAGCATGCTTGAGGTCTGGAGTTCATATGGGAATAGTATGTGTCCTGAGTGTATTGACGATTTCAGAAATATGAATATTCTATATGCATTTTAAAGTAGATTTTAAAAAATTCCATAGAGAAAAGGTGCTAATGGGGACAAAACCATCATGGTGATGTGAATCCATCTTGTATAGGGGGCGTGTATATAGGCACCATAGGGCAACAAATAGAGTTATACAACTACAGTTCTGTATAAATAGAGGCAGAGACTCAGCCACGTTGTCATGGTGTAATAATAAAAAAATGAAGATTTCTCTACATTCAGGCCACAGATTTTCTCAAGAAACGGTATGCTTATCTTATGCTGCACTTCACAACAAGATTATGGGGGCATTTATCAATATAGGCCAAGGGTCGTGTTTATGGTGCTTGAGTAGTGCATTAATATACTCAGGGATGTAAGATTCTGGCACAAGTATGTAACGAATTGCTAATAAACCCAAATTGGTCAGAAGGTGAATATTCTGGCACTGACACTTCATAAAAGGTGCAACAAAAAATATGCTAAAAAGGGTGCTGAAAACATAATAATAAAGTGCCGCCCCATTATAGTGTCATTGGCACATGTATTCAAAGTTTATAAAGTGTCCTGTTGTATCTAGAAAAGCCACATACTTAATATAAGCCAGTCTAATAAAACTTGCTTAAAGAAATCTACACAAGATGAAGGATGTAACCAAGCACACTGACATACTGGTGTGTGCCCCTCTCGTGCATAACATCTATGGAGCCCTGGAGCCCCTGAGGCTAATTTGCAAACTTTAAGCCTTTTTTGTAAAAGCCAGGGCATAAGAAGGCTAAAAGAACAGCAGTTCCTGCCAAGGGGGCACACCCAGTATGTCCGTGGCTTGTGTTTACAAAACTTGATCCTGGTGGCAGATTTCCTTAAAGGGATTATCTAGGATGATATTTTTCTATTGGCCCCAGTGGTGGAGTAAAAAATAATAAAGTATGATATTTTGTGTGTAACACTTGTCATATCCACAGGCAACCCGTTTAACAACAATGAATGAATCTCAATGGCAAAATGACTGTAGGAAAGATTTTTTCCAATGTTGTACATACTCTGTACAGAGCACTCTACAACTATAAAGGTTCTTCAATGTTTTTATTAGCATGAATACCTGAAAATTACTAATGGCAAATCATGGTAGCATTAGATTTTATAAATAATAATAAAAAAAACGCATGACTCAGCCTTGCCTTGTACACATAAAATGGTTTTTTTTGTTGCTGTGAGCTGGCTGCACAAATAGTAGACCCTCTCCCCTCCGCCAATGTCCACTGGCCAAAATGGACACAAACATGCCTGATATATCCATCATGTTCACACGTTTCCTGTGCATGGGCCTTAGATCATCTGTAACATAACCATGTGGAAAATACTGTACTATGTGTACTATAAATGCTTTTGTTTTAGCATTCTGCTCTTCATACACCATTAGGTAAAAATATATGAACCAATATTTATGCACCATCATGCATGTGAAACATACTCATATTTGTCAGTATCCATATCCACAAACCTTTGATTTACTAGATAGTGTGCAAATGGCATCAAATGGACCATTGGATGCCCATACTTAAAACATTTGATCGCACAGGGTTATGGGAACCTCCATTTGTAATATCCTTAGCACACCACAATCGAAGTTCAATCCTAATGCAGAGGCCTAGTTTACTCTCTACTTGCATGTCTTATATCCCATACTCACTAATGGCTATAAATACTGAACACTACATGCCAGGTAATTTTACCTACACTCCTAATACTACTTGCACTTCTTATCTCACTTTCCTCTCCTGATATTCACTGGCTGTGCTACCACAGTGGAAGCAGCACCCCATCAGGCTTTGACCCTGGCATGGGACGCAGCACCCACTCCACAGTGAGCACGTTAGCACTATAGATCCCTATGAGCTGAAAGCTTGCCTCCTAATTGCACTAACAATTCCTCTGGAAATGGAGTTCCTCCTGGCGTGAAGATTGTCCATGCACAGTTTATACTCCATGCAACTATACTCTTGATGCAATACATGGAGAGTCTACAGGGCAAGTCTCCACCAGCTTAGGGAGAAACCTCAGATGAGGTATATAGTATGCAAGCTTTTGTGTAATCGCTGTGATATCCACTAAATCAAAGAAGGCTTCAGCTGTCGTAATGTGCACAGATCCTTAAAGGGGTTGTCCAATTTACCTCTTTAGTTTGTAATGTCTGTGTTAAGTGAGGGCAGGATATTAGGTAATTTGCCAATGTTACATCTATTATACCTCTCTATTGTATGTAAGGGCACCTCCTGTCTTTGACCTTCATACGCGCCTCTATCCTTCCTTCATTTAACTGCGCAATTTCCAGGGATGGCGTGTTCTGCTAATGGGTGGAAATGTTCATGGACAAGATAGAGATCACAATCAATGACCCTCCATCTGCGGCCACTCTATTGGACAGGAATGTTCTGCTGAAGAGGTAAAAGAACAGGAGGCTCACATTTACATATCAATAGAGATAATAATAGAGTACATTGGCAAATTACCTAATCCTGCCTCCCCCTTACACACACATTACAAACTACATGAGGTAAGTGGCCAATCCCTTTAACTGGCAATGCTTAGACTGCAAAAATGTATCTTCATAAGGTTTACTGCAAATTAGAGTCCTGGTATTAAAGGGGTATGCAAGGAATCTATATCGGTATCCAATCTGCAGGAAAGGGTGGGCAGCCTACTCCTGACCCACATACCAATCACACATCGATATGTATTTTTGGCTAACCCTCGATCGTCAACCATTCTAGTCAGCTTATGTGTGATGTTAGACGAAAACCGGGTGGATAGAGGGATTCTCACCGTCAGACATCAATATAAATTTTGGTTAACCTCCATTACGACCGGGTAGGAATCGGACATGCTCTTACAATGTGATCCCGAGTCAGGGGACGGAGGCATGCAAGCATCAATGAAGCACAATGTATCTCTACGTCGTGAGCTAGTTTGCCATTTTTGTGGCTCGCTCATGGAACCTAAGTCTGTATTGAATCCAAGATATTTTTATTCTAATACTGTTTTAAATGTTTGACTTTGCAATACATGATGTACAGTAATTTTAGAAGGGTTCTACCTGTAAATGTAAAAAAATAATGATTCGTGTTTAGGATCAATGCATTAGGCCCTGTTCACATTATGTTTTAATCTTAAAGATTGACTAAAAAGCCTTTTCTGCCTCTTTCCCCTGCATGAGCACCGCACCTGAAAGCCTTCCGAGGTCTCTACACCCTCAGACTAATAATGAGGCTAGATTAACACTTTACATACATAGAGAATATTTCCCTTGCTGATTTAGCTCTAAAGGGAAATGTGACTATCTACTGTAAAGTCTCTGTAAAGAGTTAAGTCATTAGATATATTATCCAGTTCCTTTATCTCTCAACTGTTAGTGGAAACAGGACAGAATGCTCATTTACCCAAACTGCTGAAAAGAAACCTGTCATCAGGATCACACATTTTTACCAAATAACATTTTCCCTTGGCCTTTTTTAATACTGCTTCCCAATCTCATTTTATAAATAACATTAACTGTTCAACTTACTTTTAAAAGTAGATAAAAGTATAACTGGCACTCTACCAGCAAGCTGCATAGCGTCACAGTAGTGTAGTAGTCCCTGGTGTCATCATCATTATTTGCTCTCTCCTCTACTAGCTCTCTGCCTAGCAGAGAGGAGATAACTATGATCGTTGGAGCCTTTTAAAAGACGCACCTTAATGATAAAAGCAGATTGGGAATTAGTATTAAAAAGGCTTGGGGAACCTGTCATTTGTGGATGCTGTGATCCTGATGATAGATTCCCTTTAAATAGGATGAAAATGAAGAAAATGGAAAGAAAAAAGAAGGCACGGAGAGATTTCTTTAATAAAGTAAAATAAAATGTTTAATATTATCTCTGTACTACTGATTTACAGTATGCAATTTTTGACAAACGTTTTGTCAGGCCTCATGCGCATAAACGTGTTGTGTGTTAACCATTCTATCGCGGCTGGTACATGGCCCCATACATTTTATGGACTCCTGCACATGGGCATACATTTGATGGCCCCATGCATAAGCTAACTGCCTGGGCTGCACTGTCACAGGATATCACACACCATGTGCATGTGGCCTGTGCTTATGAGGCCTGTAAGCTTAGAGTCCACAATAAACTAATGATGTATAAGCTTCCTATTTTATACCTGTCTGTATTCTTCTATTACTGGCCAAATGGATATCATAGTGAACTAAAAATATTCCCCAAAAAATGTATGAATTATAACATGCCATAATAATCTGTGGTTTATGGATGCTCTGGAATCCTTTTACGTGATACCTGGTGGCCCCAAGGACTCACTGTGTATTCAAAGAAGTAGTGGTTTGCAAAACCAAGTAAGTACAGATTAACATTGGTGAATGCCATGCAGGAGGATTAATATGTTGTCTAATGAGAGGGACAGAGGCATATGTTTGGTATGTAGTTAAAGGCCTGATGTGAACAAGCCCTATACTAACATGTATCGAAGTATATGAGTATAGATACTGTTCAGCTGATAAATGTATTATGTTACAGTGATCCCATACCCCCCCGCTGTGCCACAGCAATGTATACCGGCTCCTTCATGATGCACAGAACGGAAAGTAGACCACGGCAGTCCGGTTCCTTCAGGGTCCTGCAATATGGTTGATGATGACGATGCTGGTTAGTATGTGGAAAATTTGTATCTGTTACAATTTGTAACCAAACCTGTCACCATATTTTTGCTAATAAACCAAATGACGTTCCATGCAAGCACTATAATAACTATTGCTCACACTTTTTTTAGTTATTAAATGCATACTTCCTATCCCCGAAAATGAACTTTGTAATCCCACCTGACACGTTTTAACAACCACATCCAATAATGCATCACTAAACGCATTGGAGCATTGCCCAAGACACAAGACAGTGTCCTATGGTGTCCACTCCAACAGGATTACCAGGCAGAAAAAAAAACTGTAAGGGCCCCAACCCATGGCAATTACCTTTGTATAGAAATCAAATAAGAGGGGTACAATCTCATAGTGTAGTTTCTTCTCCTGACTTCTATGGTTCCTCTCTATGGTCTTATAAACAATAAAGTGTGAATAAGACCATAAAGGGGTTGTACCAAGTTAGTACCAAGATAATAAGCAGATTAATGAGGGTCTGACTGCTGGGGTATTGCTGCTCCATTCACTAATATGGAAGTGTCAAAAATTGTTGAGCCAACCCTTGGACAATATTTATATCATCTCTATATCTATTTATATTTGGATATTTGGATATCTCCTTCATTCACATAGACTGTGATTTGAAGTACCAGAGATCCCTAAGGGCTGTGCTGTGCAGTTTCCAACACTCCCATACTACTAAGGGTGATGGCACACGTTGTGTTTTGAACGTGTTTTGGGCCTGTTTTTAAGCAGTCCGTCAAAAAACGCATGCATTTTTGACAAGGTTCAATTAAGATAATTGGTCAAACCTGTCAAAAACGGATGTGTTTTTAAAAAAACCCATGCGTTTTTTAACAACGGGCCAAAAACGCCACGTGTGCCATCACCCTAAATGGTGTGGCAGAGCGCTTTCTAGTCCTGCCACTCCCTGAATTAGTGGTATTGCTTGGGCTCTGTTCTCATAATTAGTGGGGGTCCGAGCAGTTGGCCTTGTGGATAGGAGATAATCAGACATGGTACAAGCCCTTCATTGTAGCAACAGAAATAATCAAATGCTGTGATGGATCTATCCCATTAAGGAAAACAATGGCACCTGAAAGATATATTATAACAGGGCTTTCAAATTCCTGTCATGATGGTGATCAGTTAACTGGGGAAAACAAAATAAAGTATTCTGCTCTATTTTCTCTGGATCCGCGTTGCGCACATATTATTCTTAAGTACCCGTGAAGAGTTTACAACCACTGAAAAGAAATCAAAGTCCTCACAGCATGTGAGTAATGTGTACAGTATATCACTTTTCGGAGTTATTCACAGTTTAAACGCAGGTTACTTGTCTTGCAGGAATCAGTTCAGTCTTTTTATATCATGCAAATGAACTTTTGTGGCTTGTGCAGCAGTGCATCGGCTGGGAATCTATCGATTTCCAGAATTCAAGATTCTGCCCTACCATTTTAATTTATATGGGGGTGTCCAGGAAATTGTAAAGAACATTACTTGCTTATGACAGGCACAGTTGAAAGGAGAGCCAAATAAGCCAGTGCCTTTTGTCAGCATTTTCTCACCATCAGTTGTAGGTACGCTCCCATCCAGTGAGAGCAGACCAATGTTGTCCAGATTGCTTCAGGTCGCTCATTCTCATAATTTGGTGCGGGTCCCAGTAATTGACTCCGCACTTATCACTTGCAATCCCCTACATTCCCTGGAAACCCCTCTTTATAAGACCTGTCCGGATGTAATTTGGGACCCAAACCAACGACAAGCTCCTTAATGGCGCCCTAAGGACCTGTTTAAGTTGTACATAGGGCACATAATTTAAAGAAAATAAAAATTTTTTCCTCCTCAGCACCTCTCTATGATTGCATTTTTGACAATGAGTGCCGCGGCATAACATATCCCAGCTTTAGTACTGCACAAGCACCGCACCTTCATCGCCGCCTTGCGCATGGAGCAGCCGTGTACTACAACCGGCTTCACTTGTGACATAAAACGGACAGGCAACCGAAGGAACAAGGAACAAAGGCAAGGTTAATGTTTTTTTTAGAAGAACGTCCCTAAAAAACTATGGGGCAATTTGGGAGCACAAACCAAAACCAACGGGTCCCAAATCCGCCCTGACTATTGGTCCCTTAAAGTGATGCTGAATGATAGCATACATTAAATTAAACTGGTCATACCCCCCGTATACATCCTTAGAAACATAAAAAACTTTGGAGCAAACTTACAATTTAAACCAACGCTGGATTGGAGGGGGTGTTTTCCCCAGGCGCTGACCATTTATTATATCCATGACCTCTCCTGAGGATATCAGTATACGAAACGCCCAGAGGCCAGGCAACCCATATAAAAGTTGATGGATTTATGATTTCATTACCGTGGCAAACTATTAAGGGTCACAACTGCACCCTACTATAATTTATCCCACATACAGAAAGATCAGAGAACACTGCGTTATCTAACCTCTAATTTTCTAGACAAGAATTAATTAGAACAACCATGTTAGGAAGCTCGACAAGTGCCCATGTACAAGAAATTGCAATCATTTGAGATCATTTTAATTCTGCTTAGTTTGTAAAGAAACAGGCTGAAAAGTTCTTCTTCATAATAACTTTTAGCTCTTGATGAAAGGAGATCTGTTCCACCAGCAAACTACAAGTTTTCTCTGCCTCTCCCTGTAACTATACAGCTCTGAGCAGCGGCTACACCAGTATGTGTATGAGCATTTTTTGTTTTCATTTTTTATTGAATAGTTTTTAAAAACAAGCATAGCGCATTTAAAATGTCGACTTGTAGAGTCCACTGGCATAAACAATATATGATGAGATACCATCTGACCATCCTGCTAGTTGTGTAGTGGTTCATTACCTGGTGCCGCTATGAGCAGTCTTTTTCTACAAAATCGTTTTTTCCTTGCCGGCCTCTGACTTCACTGTTTGGTTACCACGTCAGAACATCGACTGGGGGAGTCAGTATTGCCAAAATCTTCTGTTACAAATAATACAATCAGAACACTTTTCGAGGCAAGAGCATAAAGGGTTAATCCGCCCGACTCCAGCAGGCCGTATAAAAACAGCAGGGAGACTTGTTTTTTACAAAGTGAGCTGGAATTTATAACAAGTATATTAATAATTTCCACTAGAGAATGAAGAGTATACTCCGTCCGCGCTTGATGGCTGTGAATATGCAATATTCTTCTATCACACATCTGGCGGGCAGATTTACTTACCACCCGGGATGCCGTTCAGCGATCAGCGGCGCGTGCTCTGCGCTGGATTCGTGCCCGGCCGGGATTTATCAATCAGTTCCTGCGACGTCGCACAGGGCGCAGCTGGCGCTTGAAGTCCGCTGGAATGCCTCGAAATACACCGGCCTATCCAGAGGAAGGTGAGTGACATTTTCGCGCCACAATGTTTTTTTTAATGCGGGCGGTTTTTTCCGAATACGTCAGGTTTTTGTTCGCAGGCCACCCCCCCCCGTAATTTCCGGGTCGCGTGCATACCGGCGCGATCGCAAATTCCCAATCCCGGCGCCAAAAAACCCGTGTCCATTCCAGTACAATCGCGCAAATTGTAAATATTCGGGTATCACGTCGGGAAACGCGAATCGGGGTGCAGGCCCTTAGTATTACCCCCATCAATGTTTCTTTCACATACTTTGTGAAGACATATACCGTTCGGCGCGCGTGTTTTCCGCATACGTTAGCAGATTCCGTAACATCGGTCAATGTGTCTTCACTCGTGTTCTTTCAATGTGTTACTTTCAGTTACAAACATCTTCATAACATTCAATGTGTTCTTCTTTTACTTTTACGTTCAATGTGTTTCTTTCAGTGAAAAAGCTCGAGTCTCCCATTGACTTTCTCATGGGTTCGTTATTGGATACGAGCACCCTGAAGCATCGGAAAAAGTTCGACTCGACAGTAAGGACGGGCACTCAAGCATTTTAGTGGCTCACTCATCCTATTCACGAACTCATGAGCGTCCTGCACAAGACGATCACAAATTACATATTATACTTATACCAGTTTGCTTTAATCGGGTATTTCTATAATTAAATTAACCACTAAGGAGACGGGAGTGTGCATATATCTATGGTTTGGGTCCTGACCCTGTGGACACTACGGCCCCTTCCACACTATCGAGTGTGATGCGATGAACTTGCATCACCTCGCAAACGCAAGCTGCCGGGAACGCACGGCCCTAAACGCTGCACCCCGCGGGAGTGAACTGACATGCTGAGGTCACTCCGCGCGTGCAGGGTTCGGCCGTGCGTGTCCCGGTCTGTGCTTGCGAGTGGTGATGCGCAGTTCATCGCATCACACTCGCTAGTGTGGGTAGGGGCCTAACAGAGGTCTTTAAACCACCTGATGAATGGATTATGGCTGAACATTGTAGCGACCTCACATGAATTTTTAACAGGGGCTATACTGAAGATAAGGCAGTGATCATCCCTCCCTGGAAAGGTGGAACGTGCAAGTATGAAATTGGCCCGTCACTTCCATTCTCACTGTTCGGTTAGCAGTTGATTTTAAAGTCACACCACCGCCAATCACGTAATATCCCTATTTTTTGGGTATTTTATGTTTTTGTTTAATTTTAACATATTTTACTAGTAAGACAACATTGATAATCACTTTGCCACTTTTTTTTAAACAAAAATCCTTATTGCACTCCTACGTGTAAATCAGCAGCGTCCCCTAGTTGTGTAGACATGTTAACTGGACAGTGGGACATCAAATAAACACGTAGCACTTACAGTCTTGTATTGGGTGAATAGGGAAAGTAGTAATAAAACTGGCGAGGCTTTAAAATTGTGATTGAATTCATCACGACACAAATCATGTAAGTACTGTTACCAGTTATTAAGGAGTGTCCTCAAAAACACAAAGGTGAGCAGTGAGAGACGATAAGTGGCTTATACTGACTGAGACATCTGTCCATTTTAAGATACACCGTATTTTTCAGACTATATGCGCAACCTAAAACAAATCCTGTGATTTTGTGCGCTACATAGGTCCAGTGAGCCTTACATATGAGCTTACACTTACATACAACAGCTGCCAGTCTGAACGGTGCACAGGTCTGCCACCTGCTGGTTTATCTCATCCTGAAAACCGGTGCGCCCTTATTTAATATGAACCTAGATGTTGTAGCAGGCCATTTATTGATGGTGTGCCTTATATCGATGCCACTGACAGTCTGAAAAAATCACGGATAATCAAACCTATTTTTATGGTTTTGGAGGTTTACGCAGCATTCCCTATTATAAGCTAAGCTTCATTCACAAAGGACCCTCAACCTACACACAATCATCTGCTGCCTTGTATATTCTGTATATTATTTCACAGATAAAGACGATTTCCGTTTTCTTTCTTTTTTTTGTTAGTTAAATCATTTCCTAAAGATGGAAATGAGTACGGTAGTTCTTAGTGACCTTGCCGATGAGCCGGTCATCAGAACTTGGGATAGGGATTATGGCTGTCATCCTCAGGGGTGCTGTGATCGGATGGTACAATCCTTGGGTATGAACACTAAACATGGAGATGGTGACAGTCATGAATAACAATCCTCACACCTTGGGCAGATATTGAGGGTTCAGCAGATTCTTTTTATTTTCTAAATCTAGAACGGTTTGCCACATAGGGTTTCTTGCTGAAATTCCGTCATGATCTATTAATGGTCCTAACAAAGCTCAAAAAATAAACCTTAGTGAATAACGCACCGGGTGCAGGGTCCATTCAATTCATAGATGTTGGGACTCCTATGAATTGAATTATGGATCAAACTAAAAACTCAGATTTGCTGAATCACTCACGTGCATTGACGACAGCACACTTCCCTAGACTTCCTGGAGTGACAGGTTATTCTTTGTTGATTACACCTGTTCTACTGAATGGGTCCCAGCAATTATATGATAGGGATAACTTAATAACTTGGGAGTAAACCCTTTGAACCCAAATAGGCTATTCCATTAAGGGCGGCAATATAAAAAGTTCGAACTGCAAACAATCTCCTGTTCCCTAAACTATTCCCTTTTTATTCTAACCAAGATAATAATACCACTCATGTTATTGTTATATAACCCCTCTCAATTCCTATGGATTCATGAGAAGAAAGCCCCCTCATACCCGGGATTCATTAATGTCCACGCCTTATGTTGGGCCCCTCCAGCAGCACTATGCCCGTGCTGGTGCCGACGCGGGGGGGCCGTTTATATAGTGTTAAGTTGGACTTTGTTGTACGACTCACATATTAGTGTATCTTATTTTTTCCGATACAACAACACGAAGTAATCTTCTGTTGCTAATTGTGTCCTTAGATATACTACTTGCCATTGATGGATCAACAACTGAACATGACACATGGCTGAAGCCCAGGATAGGATTAAGCTGCCCGGCCCAGCTCTGGCCTAAGATTGGACAGGTATACCTTTCCTCCAGGTTCCATTATAAGTAACCCCCTGCAGGATATACAGGTGTCCCAATTACTAATGTGTGGCTGGAGCTTCTATTTGCTCATCACAGTGGCACACAGTTTCTTGATTCCCCTTTAATAAACCTGTAACCAGTTCGTGTTTTAAATATATGATCCTTATGATCATCTCTGTGTAGTCACACACATGCGATTAAAAAATCTAAATCAATGGAAATACATTACACTTATGGGAACGTGTCATCATCATTGATCTAATCAAAACCACTACTGTATCGTGTAAGGCAGTGTAGTCAACCGTTTATTTGTGTTTCTTTTATGGCCTGGTGTTGTGGCATCATCCAAAATCAACTTGAAGTAAGATGTAAATTGTGGTGAAATTCACAGGCCGGAAGATTTAACTCTGAATGCATCCTCCGCTGTGATTGACATAATTCATCGAACTTCAGGAGTTCTTTTAGGTGTCTGGGGATACCGGAACCATCAAGTGAACATAATGGGGCTATCTATCTGATGAAGAGAGATCTGACTTCCGTGTTAAACTCTCCTCCCCTTACTTCATACAACCAATTTATGTTTCACTACTTCAAGTAGATTTCCCTGGAATGATGGAACACAACTGGCCATGAAAGAAATGAATGGGGCTCATTACTAAGGCTCCGCGGCTCACTTTCGTTGGGTTTCCCGGGAGTTCCGCTCAAATTGCCCCCAATTTTGGGGGCCGGGGAACGGATTTTTTGGCGCAATCGGCGGCGGCTTTCACACGTGCGGAAATCGCGGGCGTGCCATTGGAAGATCGAAAAACGCGGTATTTAAAAATAATTTGTATTGCTTGACCCCACTTACAGTACCTGGGAAGAAGAATGGTGGACTCCGGCGGACCCCATTCAGCACGACACCTGGTGGATATCAGGCGCACCGACCTTATTGGAATCCGCAGGATGCAAATCCACGTTATAGAATGCGCCACGCAGGATCGCTAATGACCGGTTAGTAATGTGCCCGGCAATGGTTCAGCTGCCTGACCCACAGTACTGGTAGGGTTTATTAGGTCAATTTTCTGATACAGTTTCCCCTAAAGAACTTATGAATTGTATTTGTGTGGTCTGTTTTGTGCACTAGAAGTTAAAATTTTAACCGTACATACCTAGTTACATAGATAGTACAGTGAAAAAAGACCTAGATTTGTATGTCCATGCTGCTTTGGTGGCATTACAACCTGAGTTTATTGTTCTTATATTTAAGTGAAGACTATTCTCATCCCCTCGACTAGTCTAGATTCAATATAAATCACTCTCAATCTGCATTGGTTTTCCCCCAATACATGTATATTATAAAAGTAATGTGGATTTGTAAAATGTATCTATTTGTCTCTAGAGACTAACTCGCATGTGGTCTCCACCATTCTGTGAGGATCCTACAGATAAACCTTGAAGCCTAACCCCAGGTGAGAACAACTTTCTTGTCTTATGTTGGCCCTTTATATATTGTCGGGAGTGGATAGATTTCGTTATAAACATTTACATTTTAATACTACAGAGCAACGCTCACAACACCGGGGGTGATATATTTATGTAGATGCGGCCTTCCCTATGGCTATATTGCAAGGGCTGCCACTTGGGACCAGCCTGTAACAGCTTCTTTAATATAGCCGGACCGTCTCTGTCAACCAATCTTTTCTGATCATCTTACATCATGACAGTGCTACTAAGAGTGCTTGCAATCATTAACCTCAAATGTGACATATAAAGACTTAGAACACTACAACTTGCCAAATACAACGTAGTTTTTAAAAAAAAAAAAAAAATCTACAACCTGTAATATTCTAACACTTTCAAAGTAACATAAGAAACTTTACCCCGATGTTTAGAAATAACACTCATGACTATAATGCCACCATATCCTCAGGTGTCCAGGCCACCATAGAAAATCTCCTTCTCATCTAGGCACTGGTACTGCCTTGGCCCTTGGTTATTCCAATGGGAGACACTTTACATTGATAACTAATAATCTTTACATCTTTACTATATAAAAAAAGTGGTAAAGGTTTTAAAAGAAAAATAATAGGAATGTCCTCTACACTTGTATATGAATATATTTTTCCACTTGGCTGTTCAACATACTAACATAAACTATCAGATACACAGTGGGAAATACAGAAAGTATTCAGAACCCTTTAAATTTTTGCTAAGTTTTATTAACAAAAAAAAAACTTAAATTATCAAATGGTCACAAGTATTCAGACCCTTTCTGTAACTCATATTTTCACTCACTGCTGTCCCATTCCGTTCTGATCTCCTTGAGATGGTGTTTATAACCTGATTGGACTTGATCTATGAAGGCACACCACCTGTCTATAAAGGAACCTCACAACTCACAGAGTATTAAGACTCCATGAGAATTATGAGGTCCTAAGGACCTGCCCAAGGAGGCTCAGAAACTAAATGTGGCAAGGCAGATCTGTCCCAAAGGTCACAAAATACAGATCGGCATCACTCAAGGCTTATTAAGATCACAGTGGCCCCCATCGTCCGTAATGGAAAGTTTGAGACCACTATATATTCCTTCCTCAACCTGGCCATCCATCAAACTAAGCATCATGGGAGAAGAGCTTTTGGTGAGAGAAGCACCGGAGATCCCGCAAATCACTGCGGCTGTGCTCCAGATATGGCAGTAGTGGATGAAGACAGTTCCATAAAAGTCCACTATCACTCGCAGTCTCCCCAGCAGGACTTTGCAAATTTGTGGCCCAGAGTCTGCCGACGAAACCTCTCCTCAGTGCAAGACATATGAATGGTGCCATACCAGTTTCCTCCTAAAAACACATTTCGGTACTCCCAGACTATGAGCAAATAAGATTATCTGGTTTGAATGAGATGAGATTGAACTTTTTGGTGTATCAATTCTAAGCAGTTATGTGTGGAGAAAAACCAGGCCTCTCCGCCAAATACAATCCACAGTGCAATCTTAGTGGTGCAACATCGTGCTAATGGGCAGTGAACAGCACCACTTGTTGCAATTCAAGAATCGATGAATTCTGTCAAGTACAAGCCCAAAAACCTATTCCAGAGTGCTCTGAACCTCAGACTGGCCGAAGGTTCACGTCCACAACAAGACAGAATGCAATTTTACTAATTGCAGAGTGGATCAATTAATAAGCAAAAGCATATCTTGACTTTTAATCTCACGATTGGCTGCAATTAAACGGAGTGAAATGTAAGGTGTCTGAATACTTTCTTTCTTTCTTTGCCCCCTGTATATTAAAAATGGAAATGGAGAGGTCCCGGACATAACGTTTTGTCATGTAACGTGAGTGCCTATTGAATTAACTGCGGCGAGGGGGGTGGGGGGTCGCGTGTTGTGTTGGGGTGCCAGAAACACATCACCCAGTCTATATTTTTAGCTGTGGGAGTACAACATGTTTGTTTAGCTGGGAGTTTGGAATTTTTCTTCTTACCTTGACAATGAAGCATTAGGGGTCATAACCACAATACCATCTGTCCTTTTTATCAGTTGACCACCCTCGAATGATGGATTAGGTTAAGGATTGGTTGTTCGTAATAGATTGATAAATCCGCATTATCCCGGTCTAAATCCAGCGCCAAACGTATTGTCCGTCTATCAATCTCCATCAAGTAACACATTATTGTGATGGCTCATACTCCTACCAAAAGGTCCCTTTCTTAAATTAAATTATACCATTCAATTTCAATTATTATCAAGACAGCACTCAGACCAAACAATGTATATTGATGACATGCTGGGGGTGCTCAAACCCCAAAAACACTTTGGATATACATTATGAGGAACGGGAGGCACTCACCATCGCATTCTAAGTTTTCAATTGAAATTATTAACCGCAGTGGAGAGGAGTATGCACTTCAGTGCACGAGCAAAAGCGAACGGCCGTTTCGGCCAGGTAGGCGGTTCTTTCCGGCTGCTAATGATCATGTACCACCATAGGTACCTCCTGTTATATGTGACACTTTTCCTCCTCCCTTGCTTCTCCCCCCGAAAGATGAACAACAATAAATCATGTCGCAACTTACCTATAGACAATGTGGAACTCACATCGCTATATTGTGCTATATTCGCTACATTTTTCCTAGTAATTTGCCGTTTTTTTACTTGTGTTCATCTTTAGTGGGAGAAGCAGGAGGAGGAAGTTCCCATATGACAGGGTAACTATGGTGGTCACATGATCATTGCCGGAGAACCGCATCCCATGGCACAACGGTTGTCGTTTTTGCTGTGGCACTGGGTGCATCACTCCCCTCTCCCTGGAGAGAAAGTGGCAACATACTAGACTGCTGAATACTACCCCAGATGAATCCAATAAACTAATCTCTAAGCTACAGAAATCAACATATAACTTTCTGTAAACCAAGAGGTTGGGGGATTCCTAGATCAGCTTGTTCTGCTACTACTTTTATGGTTACGAGTTCTTAAAGGAACTACCACTTCAGATAGGGTTTATAATGCAGCACAGCCGTGCACCAGCTCAGGTGGCTGGTGCCGTTGGCGCTTATCTTCGTTATGTTTTTAAAACTGTTTTTAAAGCGTTTTACCACTTTATTAATGTTTAATATCCTAACTAGCTTCCCTGCACCTAGTTCCCGCTTTCAGCGCACCATCGCGCTAAACCACTTCCTATTCAATGCACGAAACGTTCGCGCGCCCAGGGTGCCGCCAAGCGCCGACTCCGTGCAGGGAAGCGAGTTCGGATATACACATAATACAGTGTTAAAACGCTTTTAAAACGTTTAAAAACATAACGAAGATAAGCGCCACACCATGAGCTGGTGCACAACGGCAGGTGCTGCTTATAAACCCATCCGAATTGGTAGGTTCCTTTACCTTCTGAGCTTTACAAGACTGGATTTTTGGAAACACCACAAATACTCATTCTATGATATTTTCCCACAATACCACAACAAAATCTGAAAGTCTATGGTGACTGCGATTACAATCTCATTTGCTTACATTGGATCGTTGTAGAAAACAGTTAACAATTCCTTAATCCGATTGTAGAAATAAATGTACTCTCAATTCATGTTCACATAAAGGCTACTAAGGACTACAAAATAAAACACGTACAGGCATCCCCGGTTTCCGTACATGATAGCTCTGTAGGTTTGTTCTACAGCTTTTGAATTTGTATGTAACCGGACTGTAATCTTTTATAATTGTACCCAAACAAACTCTTTTTGTCGCTGGACAATGGGAGTTAAAAATGTTGGGTTGGGCAAAGAACCAGAATTCCATAAAGCTTCATTACAGCACAGCTCTTACAACCACTGTTACAGCGGTTATTGTGCATGGGGACTAAACCCAGTAATTATACGCAACATCTCCGGTCTGTTCTGTACTATGGTTCGTCTGTTAAATCGGTGTTCATATAAGTAACCTGTTTTTATGCATTAAGTATTGTGGATGAATATAAACTGTGTTCATTGGCTTGTGTGTGTTTAATCCGCATCGAATTCGTGGTTTGTGTGTTTTAGCCCAATGTCGCAGGATTCAAGCCTATTGGGTACGGCACATACCAGGGGCCCACAACCTGGTTGTGAGCGGTTGATGCAAATGCGATGGAGTAAAAAGCAGGTAGTAAGGCTCTTCTCACACACCCCAAGTGGGTTGATACTCATCTGGCAACATTAAACGAGTCCTGTCCATGGACAGATAGGGGTCTTATCCCTAATTCAGAACAAATGTAAGTAGAATAAAGCATACTTACAGCTCGTGCTGCTAACCTTGGAAAGATGTAACCATTGGTGACAAATGTTTTGTATCTGCTATATTTCTTTTATGTATCTAATACTGTTTGCACTTCCATTTCACAACTTGTGCACACATATTCTGGCCCATTTTTTCTAGTAATGCGTATGAGTTTAATACCTTCATGCTAAGGAAGCCTCTCACCTACCAAGCCTACTCTGCACTGGGGCCATAGAAAGCAGTGGCTGTCTGTTCTGCGGTTGGTGAGGTCTCCTCTTTTAAGAGTAATTAACTTTTTTGCTTACTCTCCCCTTTTAAACCCATGACTCATGAAAGTTAGGTATGTTAAGGTATAGTTTTCTGTTTTCTATTCTAGCTGGAAAATGTAGCTTTGTATCATGTTGTCGTAAAGGACTGAAGGTTTAACATGACTAACTTCTTTAATTACATACATTTGATAACCCCACAATATTTTGTTTAAGGTTTCAAATAACCAAATCATTTTAATCCTAGCACGGAATTTGGGATACGTTTGAGGCACAAAGCATAATGTCAGGCCTAAGCCGTTTCATTTCTCTCCAGGCAGGACCACAGGTTATTATCATTTCGGATCATTTGGTTGCTGCATGCTACTATAAAACTAGTGATATCTGAGTGTCAGCTATTGTGGAAAATAACAGTATTAATGAACAGTATCTATAATCAACGAAAAATCCAAAGTTCGTGAAAAATGTTAAAATATATATTGGAGGAGAAGTCAAAATTCAAACAAAAGGAAAATGTACATACATGAATAATGGATGAGCGTGCCTATTTTAAAGATTATGTCCAGAATAATGGGCGCCGTCCTAAAAACCCCAACTCTATTGGGAGCCAAGAGTTACCAGAAATTCAATTCCGAATTGAAAGCCGCAATCTGACTATTCTCTTTCATTTCAAAATAAGCAAGAACAAAGTTGAAACAACTATGTTTCTCGCCTGAATACCAGCTGTTTTGACATTTATTCCATGGTGCTGAACATTAAGCCAAAAGTGTTGGCTAATAACCTGTGAAAATCTATGAGATCGCTCTGCATGAATTTGGAAACTTTTTGAACACAAAAACGACGACGGAATAAAAATCTGATTGTGGCAATAACATTTATTGGATATACTAATGACAGCATATTCTCACTTGGAAAACTTTGGCTTGATTCAAATACGCGCTTTTCCAACAGGGGGGTCCATGCATGTTCTAGACATACAAGTGGTGGTCCCCCTCACGCCTTGCTTTTTGAGGATGTTCGATTGTCCTTTAGCTCATATCCCTTCATTATCTGAAGAGAATATAAAATACATCATGAGCAGTCTTGTTTTTCCTTCGTGTTGTTTAGGTACACCATCGTGGGCAGTGCTGCAGGCATCGTGAGGTCTGCGAGTTCATATGGGAATAGTAATGTGTCCTGAGTGTATTGACGATTTCAGAAATAGGAGATATTCTATACTGCATTTATAAAAGTGATTTTTTAAAAAAATCTCACATAGAGAAAAGGTGCTAATGGGGACAAAACCATCATGGTGATGTGAATCCCACTTGTCCTGGGGCGCTGTATAAAGGCACCTAGTGGCAACAATAGATTGTTAAGACTAACACAGTGTCTTATACTAATAGAGGCAGAACTCTCACCACTTGTCATGGTGTATATCAAATAAAAATGAGATGTTCTCTACATTCAGGCCACAGATGTTTCTCAGAACGGTATGCTTATTTGCTGCACTTCATCGAACAAGATTATGGGCGGCATTTTATCAATATAGGCCAGGGTCCGCTGTTATGGTGCTTTGATTGTAGTGCATTAATATAACTCAAGGGATGTAAGATTCCTGGCACAAGGTACATACAATTGCTACATAAACCAATTGGTCAGAAGGTGAATATTCTGGCCTTGTACCTTCATAAAAAGGTGCACAAAAAATATGCCTAAAAAGAGTGCTGAAACATATAATATACCTGTGTTGCACGCTTCCCCCTCTATAGTGCATTGCACATGTATTCAATTTATAAAGTGTCCCTGTTTTATCTCTGAAGTCCACATACTTAAATATAAGCCAGTTCAATAAAACTTGCTTAAAGAAATCTACACAATGATGAAGATTGTAACCAAGCACACTGACATACTGGTGTGGTGCCCCCTCTGTGGCATAACATCTATGGAGCCCTGAGCCCCTGAGGCTAATTTGCACACACTTTAAGAGCCTTTTTTGTAAAGCCATGGCATAGAAGGCTAAAAGAACAGCAGTTCCTGCCATAGGCGGGCACACCCCAGTATGTCACGTGGGACTGTTGCTTTACAAAACTTACCTGGGTTGGCAGCTTGCTTAAAGGGATTATCTAGGATGATCATTTTTCTATTGGCCCCATGGATGGGTAAAAATAATAAGTGTATGAGTATTTTGTGTGGTAACACTGTCCATATCCACTAGGCAACCCGTTTAAACATACAATGCATGATCTCAATGGCAAAATGTACTGGTAGAAAGATTTTCCAATTTTGTACATACTTCTGTACAAGAGCAACTCTACAACTATAAAGGTTGCTTCAATGTTTTTTTGATTAGCATGATAACCACTGAAAATTACTAATGGCAAATCATGGTAGCATTAGTATTTTATAAATATAATAGAAAAAAACGCATGACCTCAGCCTTCGAGCCTTGTACACAAAAATGGTTTTTTTTGTGCTGATGATGCGGCTGGCTGCACAAATAGTACCCCTCTCCCCTCCAACCGTCCACTGGCCAAAATGACCACAAACATGCCTGAGTCTGTTCCATCATGTTCACTCACGTCCCTGTGTCATGGGCCTTAATCATCCTGTAACATAACCATGTGGAAAATACTGTACTATGTGTACTATAACTGCTTTTTGTTTTAGCATTCTGCTCTTCGTATCACCATTAGGTAAAATATATGACCAATTATTATGCCGACTCATCTATGCATGTAACATACTCATATTTGTCATGTTCCATTATCACAAACTTTGATTTACTATGATGTGTGCAAATGGCATCAATGGACCTTGGATCCATCTTAACACATTTGATCGCACAGGGTTATGGGACCTCATTTGTGAATATCCTTTTAGCTAGCACCCAGATCGAAGTACTCAATCCTAAGCATGGAGGCCTAGTTTACTCTCTAACTTCTACTGCAGGTTTACTAATCCCATACTTCACTAATGGCTATAAATGATACTGACACCCTACAGGCAGGTATCTTTACCTACACTCGCTAATACCCTACTTTGCACTTCTTATGCTCACTTTTCTCTCTCTGCATATGTCACTGGCTGTGCTAACCACAGTTGGGAAGCAGCAGCCCCCATCAGCTTTTGACTCCTGGGCAGCCGGGACGTCATCAACCCACTCCACAGTGAGCACTGTTAGCACTATAGTCCCTATGAGCAAAGCGTTCCTCCTAAGATTGCACTAACCAATTCCTCTGGAAATGGAAGTTCCTCCTGGCGTGAAGATTGTTCCATGCACATTTTATACTATCGCCATGCAAACTATACTCTCTGATGACATCATGGAGAGTCTACAGGGCAAGTCCTCCACCATCTTAGGGAGAAACCTCAGATGGTATATAGTATGCAAGCTTTTTGTGTAATCGGCTGTGATATTCCCACTAAATCAAATGAGGCTTCAGCTGTCGTTAATGGCACACGATCCCTTAAAGTGTTGTCCAATTTACCTCCTTTATTTGGTATGTCTGTTGTAACGTTTGAGGGCAGGTATATTAGGTTATTTGCCAATTTACATCTATATATACCCGTCTCTATTGATATGTAAAGTGAAGCCCTCCTGTCTTTGACCATCACTGCGTCCGCACTTTATCCTTCCCTACCTCTCATCCGCTCGCCAGCCTCTCCCACATGCCTTCTGTCTGTCACATCTCCCACCACGGTGACTGGCCGTTGTCTCTTTCTGCTAACGTGGTGTGAAATGTTCATGGACGATAGAGATCACAATCAGACCCTCCATCTGCGGCCCTCTTTATGGACATGAATTTTCTGGCTGAAGAGGTAAAGACCAGGAGGCCTCACTTTACAATCAAATAGAGAGTAGATAATAGTGTACATTGGCAAATTAACCACTATGTCTGCCCTCCCACCTTACCACACATTACAACTACATGAGTAACGTGCAATCCCTTAACTGCAATGCTTAGACTGCAAAAAAGATCTTCATAAGGTTTACGGCACAATTAAGAGTCCGTGGTATTAAAGGGGTATGCAAGGATCTATAGTCGGCTATCCATCTGCAGGAAAGGGTGGCAGCCTACTCCTCCGCCCATACCCAAATCTCACATCGATGATGTATTTTTGGCTAACACCCTCGCATTCCACCGATTCAGTCAGCTTTGTGTGATGTTAGACGAAACCGGGTGGATAGGGTAGATCTCACCGTCAGACATCAATATAATTTTGGTTAACCTCCATTAACGACCGGGTAGGAATCGGACAATGCACTCTTACATGTGATCACCCCGAGTCTGGAGGAGGAAGAAGGAAGGGGCGGAGAAGGAATGGCGACATCCTGGTGAGACAACAACATGTATCTCTACTGTCGTGAGCTAGTTTTGCCATTTTTGGTGGCCGCTCATGGAACCTAAGCCTGTATTGGAATCCAAGATAATTTATTTCTAATAACTGTTTTTTAAATGTTTGACTTGCAATACATGAATGAACGTATTTTAGAAGGGTTCTACCCTGTAAATGTAAAAACTAATGATTCGGTGTTTAGGATCAAATGCTTAGGAGGACCCTGTTCCCATTTATGTTTTAAATCGTTAAAGATTGTACTAAAGCCTTTTCTGCCGTCTTTCCCCCTTGCATGAGCAACCGCCCTGAAAGCCTTCCGAGGTCTCTACACACCTCAGACTATAATGAGGCTAGATTAACCTTTACATACATAGAGAATATTTCCCTTCTGATGTAGCTCTAAAGGGACAAAGGTGACTATCTACTGTAAGTCTCTGTAAAAGAGTTATTCATTAGATATATTATCCCGTTCCTTTATCTTCTCAACTGTTAGTGGAACGGACAGATGCTCATTTACCCAAACTGCTGAAAAAGAAACCTGTCATCAGGATCTACACATTTTTACCAAATACATTTCCTTGCCTCTTTTAATACTGGCTTCTCCACTGCTTTATCGTCATTTTATAAATACCATTAACTGTCAACTTACTTTTAAAGTAGTATAAACGTACAACTGCACTCTACCATGCAAGCTGCATAGCGTCACCAGTAGTGTAGTATCCCTGTGTCATCACATTATTATGCTCTCCTCCTCTACTAGCTCTCTGCCTAGCAGAGGAGATAACTATGGATCGTTGGAGCCTTTTAAAAGAACGCACCTTAATGATAAAGCAGATGGGAATTAGTATTAAAAAGGCTTGGGACCTGTCATTTTGTGGATGCTTGATCCTATTATAGATTCCCTTTAAATAGGTCATGATAAATGAAGAAATGGAAAAGAACAAAAGAAGGGCCACGGATGAGTTTCTTTAATAAGTACAAAAAATGTTTAATAATTATCATCTGTACTCTGATTACAGTATGCAATTTGAAAACGTTTTGTCAGGCCCTCCATGCGCACTAAACGTGTTGTGTGTTAACCATATCTATATGGGCTGTGTACATGGCACCCCATTACATTTTATGGACTCCTGCACATTGGGCATACATTTGATGGCCCATGCTAAGCTAACTGCCTGGGCTGCCCTGTCACAGGATATCACACTGCCATGTGCATGTGGCCTGTGCTATGAGGCCGTAAGCTTAGATCCACAATCAACGTAATGATGCCTATAACGCTTCCTATTATATAACCTGTCTGTAATTCTTCTATTACTCGGCAAATGGCTATCATATGAACCTAAAATTTTCCCCCAATAAAAATGTATGAATTATACATCCATAATAATCTGTGGTTTACTGGATGTCTCTGGAATCTTTTACGTGATAAACCTGGTGGCCCCACAGCCACTGTGTATTCAAAAGAATGTAGTGGTTTTGCAAACCAAGTAAGTACATATTAACATTGTGAATGCCATGCGGGGATTAAACTGTTGCTAATGAGAGGGACAGAAGGCAATTTTGGTATGTAGTTAAAGGCCTGATGTGAACAGTGCCCTATACTAACCTGTATCGAAGTATAACTGATAATAGATACTGTTTCAGTGATAAAGGATTATGTTAGCAGTGATCCCATACCCCCCCCCCGCGGTGCCATCAGATGTATACCGGCTCCTCTCATGATTGACACAGACAGTCGAAGTAGACCACACGCAGTCGGTTCCTTCAGGTCCTGCAGTATATGGTTTGATTGGATTTTTTACGAATGCTGGTTAGTTGTGGAGAAAAATTTGTATCTGTTCAATTTGTAACCAAACCTGTCACCATATTTTGTGCTAATAAACCAAAATGACATGTTCCAGCAAGCACTCATAATAACTATTGCTCACCCTGTTTTTTAGTTATTAAATCATACCGTCCTATCCCCCAGAAAATGAACTTTGTAATCCCACCTGACCGTTTAAAACCCATCCAATAAAATGCATCACTAAACGCATTGGAGCATTGCCCAAGACACAAGACAACGCAACATACCATGTGTAACACACCATGCATGGTAGACATGTGAATAACAGACCTATATATGATTGAAGCCACATATACACATGTTGTTCTCTTGGTGTGTTTATATTTGGTATCCTTGTACATGTATGCTTTGGCCTAAGTGCATCATATGGGGGGTCATTACTAAGATTCGCGTTTTCCCGACGTGTTAAACCCGAATATTTTCCGATTTGTTCTGATTTCTCCCTGAATGCCCCGGGTTTTTGGCGCACCTCACGGATTGTGGCGCTGTTCGGCTGGCATGCCCGCGACGGAAATCGGGCGTGGCCGAACGCAACACCCGAGAGATCGGGATAAAACCCGTCCAGCATTTAAAAAAAAAAAATCTGTGTCCGGAGCTTGCACTTACCTTCACTCAGCCCGAGCCGGAACTTCCAGCGCGTTTCGATGCTTTTCCAAGCGCAGCAGCCCACCTGTGGATGGCGGTGGAACTACTTATGAATCCCGGCCGACCCGAATCCAGCGCAGATAGACGCGCCGCTGATCACTGAATGGACCTGGTAATCAAGACTGCCCCATGTTGTTTGTCATTAGAGGCCGTGTATGTCCTACAATTATTGTGTAACCGTTTCGCTCATACGCTTGCCGTATGTATAAAAGAGCAATGCCACAACACTATCAAAGTGCACGCCTAAACCTTAATGATTACACAGCCTTACATAACTATAATGTACTTAATAGAGATCACTGGTTGTGGTAAACTACCAATAGTTTCTATCACTAGTATACCAATGTAACAAGTTTTATTACAAAGAAAATCATTATTGCTTATAGAGGTCAGTATTATGAATAAAGACACAATAACAAAAACCATGTAAAAACTCTTGTTATTTCAGACGCTTTTCCCGCAGCCACCAGAATTGTCAAGAGCCCCATGTCTCAAGCCCCCAAACAGGAGGACCTGGGTACAACAGTTCCCTATTGGACAGATGTGGATGGGATAGTGTAAGTATGAGAAAGTATCTATTCCTGCAGTGCACAATCTGGATTTATTGAAAATTCAGGGGCGTACTTAGGGGGTGCCTCAGAGGTGCGATCGCACACTGGGCCCAGAGTGTATTGGGGCGCCTTGAGGTTTCACTTCCTCTCATAAATGAGATACTATTACTATAACATACATTATAGTTGGAGCCTGACAACAAACCTTTGTCACTGGGCCCACCAGCTTCTAGTTAAATTACGTTTAAATTCATATAAAATCCACAATGTCCCGATATATCATCTAAAGGAGTATTCTCATCTGGGCATTGTCATTTAATATGTATCTGCCTGTCCTCTTAGGTCATCTACCACTATTCAATGAGGCCTGAGGGGCTCCAGCTCATTACCACCCATGAGCCTGGAGCCCTCGGCTCATTGGCATACATCCTTCATTCGGGTGGTAGAGGCCTTTAATCTCATCAGCCTGACTTTCTTTGCCCTTTACTTCCCCTCTGACCCCTATGCGTGCCCCTCTAACATAGCAGACAGGGTCTATTCTAAACGAGGCACGAGGGAACGACGAAGGTGCACCAATACTTTTCCTTCACCTTCTGTTCTTATTTTGCATTACACTCTCAGGAAACCCCTAAGTTTGATCTGAGCCTTTATGATTTTATATCATCAGACTGTATCTCGCCCCCAGTTGCCTTGGTTTTGTTTCTTTCTCTGTTGGGTAAGCTTTGGCCTTTTAAAACTTTTTTCCTCTGTAGAATTATTCTTTTTACTACTCCCTTTTTGTAAACTAAAATTCCAATACTATATATACAATGGCAATGAATACTAAAACAATCCTTTTTTTTTCCCCACAATATAGAGGCACTGTGGTAAAGCCAGGGACAGTTTCGCCACCCCCGCCCGACTGCTTTGTCTGTTCAGACTGCAACCTGAACCTGACAGAAGGGCTACTTCTTTGTGAGGGCCATCTGTATTGTGAAGGCCCATGCGAGAGCACGTATGAGACCACCAGAAGGATATGATGCGGTCACAGTCTACCCAAAGGCCTAAAATTTGGGAAAGCCCAGCTCAGCCACACTTCACTGAAGACAGCTTCCACTATGCAGAGACTTTCAAGTGGTGTAAAACCTCAACCAGAATTATTATTTTTATAACAAAATAGTTTTCATCTGGGTCTGGATATATTCTCATCATTTGAAAAAAAAAAAGCTATTGAGAACTTTTTTTTGTAGCATTTAGCATAGAAACGTAATATCAGGCACATGGAAGCGCTGCACCTTCACTAAGACTACTTTCTACTATTACAAAAGGGATCACCCGCAGAATCTGCTTATCACAATAACAGGCTGCTTTCCCTAGCTACATATACACTAGTACACTATATGAGAGGTGACTGACATACTATTAGAATACTGAGCTGATTGTTTCCTCTCTTGTGCAATGCGACTACTGCAAAGTAAAGCACACAAAACATACCTTATTTTCTACAGAAATAATAGTTTCTTTTTTTTTTTATTACCATATAGTAACTAAATTAAAAATATGTTGTGCACACACAGGCCACACGGACTAGAGGTTAATGTTCCTCTTTGCCAGGTCGCCTCATCAATAAACTTTCACATTTTTCCCAAATGTGTCTAAAAACACTAAAGATTGTGCTGCAAGGATTGTGTGCTATTTTCTTTTCAAATTATGCAAATTACACCTCCCCGTTTATTTTTTTTTCTTTTACTTGAGTCAAAAGGACAACATACATGATATATGAAATGGACTGATTATTTGTTATAGTAATTAATATTGCTTTAGACAGGCTTGGACTGGCCCACAGGTGAACAGGTGATCCACCAGTGGGCCCCCATGCCCTGCATAAGTATCGCTGGACAATAAATGTAATTTATACATATATTTAGCATAGAGCATCTCACTATCTATTTATTTATATGATTATATTAATGGATTATGCAACAACGTATAGCTGTGCTTGTGCCAGAACGAAGTTTAACTGGTGGGACAAAAGTATCCTATCCGCACTTGTTTTAGACAAAGGTTTGTCTTTGAATCAACAAATAGATGACACTTAAGCGGTGAATAATTTACTATTGATTCTTGTACAGCGGCTGTACAAATAAGCTTTATTACTGTGCTGTTCCAAACACACAACATACTACCAACATGTATGTGACCGTTGGAGATAACTTATATCATAACCATTTCTTTTATTCTAACGTTTTTAATCATTCTACTAAAGCGTCTATGTCAACAGTTTTATATGCATTTTACCATGAATGTGGCAGAATGCTGCAGTTACTACGGCTTTAATGTTTATTCTGTTGTATTATGTGAAGAACCATAAGGTACAGTAACTAAAACATCTTTACTACCGTACTTTTGATGCACGCCATTTGGATATAATTTTGTTTTTTTTGTTACAGATGCAATTAACCATTAAATAATCTCCACAAAATGCAAATGAATGAGTTTTACTTACTTCGTTTTTTTTTTTCCATTAGCAGTTACACATATTGTCATAATCATGTTACATACGTCGTGTTACATAAGTCGTGTTACATAAGTCATGTTTACATAAGTCAGTACATAGTCATTTGAAAAACTCTTCGGAAACTGCTACTCTTCAGAAAGAACTACGGTATACTAGAAACACACATCTGTAGGGCTCCTATGAATCTTGGACCATGCACCGGCTATTTCACAAAGATGGAACATAAAAACATTGTGATATATGATGCAAGTGCCACACTATCATCATAATACCGTCGTGTCGGGTCTGCGAGGAGGAAGTATGCCCTTGTATCATATTCACTTGGCACTGTACGTGGGTCTGTGAAAACATATATCTCATTGTCTGTGAGTCACATGGCTGTGTAATGTAGCCAATAGGCATATTCACAGTTCATTGAAAGACTGGTCATAGTGAAAGATAATCTTTCATTTGATGCTGGGGGAACTGATTGTTTTCAGCAGGCTGAGCTTCTTTTGATATACTGTTTTGATGCAGCCTCTGGAATGTTTCAGGGAAGCACCAATTAGGGTTGTGCACGCGTGGCGTTTTGAACGCGTTTTTGGCCCGTTTTTAAGTCGTCAATAACTCATGCATTTTTGACCAGTTTGAATTAAGATAATTGGTCAAACCGTCAAAAACGGGTGCGTTTTTCAAAAAACAGATGCGTTTTTGACAGACTGCTTTAAAAACTGACCAAAATGCGTTCAAAAAGCCACATGTGCCATCACTTTCAACAGCCTGCATTTTCCCCCCGCGGGTTTTTACATAAGATAAACCACAAATTGAATTACAATTACTTAATATATACATTACAAGAGTAAATGCCCCTTTTACCACTATCAAGAGGATATCCAGAATTTACTTACGAAACTGTGTTTATATTTTGCAGAAAAGCTGGTGGTGTCCTATGGTGTCCACCACCAACAGGATTACCATGGCACGAAAAAAACCTGTAAGGGGCCCCAACCCCAGGCAATTAACCTTTTGTATAGAATCCAAGTAAGAAGGGGTACAATCTCATAGTGTAGTCTCTTCCCTTCTCCTGACTTCTATGGTTCCTCTCTATGGTCTTATAAACAATAAAGTGTGAATAGACCATAAAGGTGTTTGTACCAATTTATACACAGATAACAGCATAATATTAGGGTCCTGACTGCTGGGGTATTGCTGCTTCCATTCACTAATATGGAAGTGTCAAAAATTGTTGAGCCAACCTTGGACAATATTTATATCATCTCTAGATCTATTATTTTGGATATTTGTATCTCCTTCCTTCACATAGACTGTGATTTGAAGTACCAGAGATCCCAGGGCTGTGCTGTGCAGTTTCCACACACTCCCATACTACTAGGGGATGGCACACTTTTGTGTTTTTTGGAACTGTTTATGGGCCTGTTTTTAAGCAATCCGGCAAAAACGCATGCATTTGTTGACAAGGTTTCAATTAGATAATTGGTCCAACCTGTCAAAGCGGATTGTATTTTTAAAAAACCTCCCATGCGGTTTTTTAACAACGGTCCAAAAACGCCACGTTGTGCCATCACCAAACTAAATGGTGTGGCAGAGCACTTTCTAGTCCTGCACTCCCTGAATTAGTGGTATTTCCTTTGGCCTCTGTTCTCATATTAGTGGGGGGTCCCAGCAGTTGGCCTTGTGGATAGGAGATAATCAGACATGTACAAGCCCTTCATTGTGCACAGAATAATCAAATGCTGTGATGATCTATCCCATTAAGGAAAACAATTGCACCTTAAAGATATATTATAACAGGCTTTCCAAATTCCTGTCATGATGGTACTGCACAACAAGACAACGCAACATACACATTGCTAAACAAACACATGCATGGGATATGTAATAAAGACCTATATATTGATTGAGCCACATATAAACATTTCTTCTCTTGGTGTGTTTATATTGGGTATCTTGTACATGTATTGGCTTTGCACATACAGTGCATATATGGTCATTTACTAAGATTCGCGGTTTCCCGACGTGTTACCCGAATATTTCCGATTTGCGCCGATTTCCCCTGAATTGCTCCGGGATTTTGGCGCACGCGATCGGATTGTGGCGCATCGGCGCTGGCATGCACGCGACGGAAATCAGGGGCCGTGGCCGAACGAAAACCCGACGGATTCGGAAAAACCGCCGCATTTAAAAATAAAAAAATCTGTCGCGGAGCTTGCACTTACCTTCACTCAGCCCGAGCCGGTGAACTCCAGCGCGTTCCCATGCTTTTCAGCGCAGCAGCGCCACCTGGTGGACGGCGGAGGAACTACCTTAATGAATCCTGTCCGGACCCGAATCCAGCACAGAGAACACGCCGCTGGATCACGAATGGACCGGGTAAGTAAATCTGCCCCATGGTGTTTGTCATTAAGAGGCCGTGTATGTCATACAATTATTGTGTAACCGTTTCGCTCAATACGCTTGCAGTATGTATAAAAGAGCAATGCAAACACATCAACAAAGTGCAGCCTAAACTTTAATGATTACACGGCCTTACATATACTATAATGTACTTATAGAGATCATTGTTTGGTAAACTACCAATATTTTCTATCACTAGTATACAAAATGTACAAGTTTTATGTACAAAGAAAATCATTATTGCTTATAGGTCAAGATTTAGAATAAAGAGACAATAACAAAAACCCATGTAAAAACTCTTGTTATTTCAGACCGCCCGACAGGCACAAGAAGTGTAAGAGCCCCAGTGTCTAAGCCCCAAACAGGAGGACCTGGGGTACAAAAAGTTCCCATATGTGACAGATGTGGGAATGGGATAGTGTAAGTATGAGAAATGTATCTATGTCCTGCAGGTGCACAATCTCGATGTTATTGAAATTCAGGGGCGTAACTTTAGGGGGTGCAGAGGTTGCGATCCAACCTGGGCCCAAGAGGTTTAGGGGGCCCTTATGGTGTCACTTTCTCATATGAGAAGACTATTACTATAAACCATACATTATAGTCGGATGCCTGACACAAACTTTGCACTGGGGCCCACCAGCTTCTAGTAACATTACTGTTAAAATTCATATAAAATCCAAATGTACCATATATATCATATTAAAGGAGTATTCTCATCCGGGCATTGACATGTAATGTATCTGCCTTGTCACTCTTAAAGGTCATCTACCACGTATTCAAAGGAGCCTGAGGGGCTCCAAGCTCCATTAACACCCATGGAGCCTGGAGCCCCTCAGGCTCATTTGCATACAGTCCTTCATTCTGGTGGTAGATGCCCTTTAATCTCATCGTGCTGACTTTTCATTTGCCCTTGACTTCCTCTGACTCCTATGCAGCCCCTCTAACATAGCAGACAGTGTCTATTATAACGGAAGACACGAGGAACGACGGAAGGTGCACAAAGACTTTTCCTTCACCTTCTGTTCTTATTTTGCATTACACTCTCAGGAAACCCCTAAGTTTGATCTGAGCCTTTCATGATTTTATATCATCAGACTGTATCTCAGCCCCCCAGTTGCTTGGTTATTGTTTCTCTGTTGGGTAACTTTGCCTTTTAAAACTTTTTCCTCTGTGAATTATTCCTTTTTACTACTCCCTTTTTGTAAACTAAAAATTCCAATAACGTATATACATGACAATGAATACTAAAACATCCTTTTTTTCCCCAAAATATAGAGGCACTGTGGTAAAAGCCAGGGACAAGTTCCGCCACCCCGACTGCTTTGTCTGTTCAGACTGCAACCTGAACCTAAAACAGAAGGGATACTTCTTTGTGGAGGGCCAGCTGTATTGTGAAGCCCATGCGAGAGCACGTATGAGACCACCAGAAGGATATGATGCGGTCACAGTCTACCCAAAGGCCTAAATGGAGCCAGCTTCAGCCACAACTTCACTCAAGACAGCTTCACTGATGCAGAGACTTTCAAGTGGTGTAAAAACCTCAACCAGAAATGATTATTTTTATACGGAAAATAGTTTTCACCTGGGTCATGGATATGATTCTCATCATTTGAAAGAAGACAGAGAAAAAAAAAAGCTATTGAGAAACTTTTTTTTGTAGCATTTAGCATAGAAACGTAATATCAGGCACATGGAAGCGCTGCACCTTCACTAAGACTACTTCTACTATTACACCCGCAGAATCTGCTTATCACAATAACAGGCTGCTTTCCTTAGCTACACTATATACACTATGTACACTGTGTGAGAGGTGACTGACATACTATTAGAATGCTGAGCTGATTGTTTTCTCAGCTTTGTGCAATGCCGAGCTACAGCAAAGTAAAGCAACAAAACACATACCATTATTTTCTACAGAAAGTAATTGGGTTTTTTTTGTTTTTTTTACCAAAACCATCAAAATCCTGTGTAGTAACTAAATATTACATAAAAGTTGTGTACACACAGGCCACAGGACTAGAGGGTAATGTTCCTCTTTGCCAGAGTCTGCTCATACAATAACTTTCACATTTTTCCCAAATGTGTCTAAAAACACTAAAAGAATGTGCTGCAAGGATTGTGTGCCATTTTCTTTTCAAATTATGCAAATTACACCTCCCCGGTTATTTTTTTTTCTTTTACTTGAAGTCAAAAGGACAACATACATGATATATGAAATGGACTGATTATTTGTTAATAGAATAATTAATATTGCTTTAGACAGGCTTGGACTGGCCCACAGGTAAACAGGTGGAATCACCGGTGGGCCCCCAGGCCCTGCATAAGTAGCGCTGGACAAGGTACCCTCTCTGTAATTTATACATATATTTAGCATAGAGCATCTCAGCTATCCTATGTATTTATATGATTATATTAATGGATTATGTAACAAACGTATAGCTGTGCTGTGCCCAAGAACAGATTTTACTGGTGGGACAAAAGTATCCTAGTCCGACACTTGTTTTAGACAAAGGTTTGTCTTTGAATCAACAAATAGATGACACTTTAGCGTGAATAATTACTATTGATCTGTACAGCGCTGTACAAATAAAGCTTTATTACTGTGCTGTTCCATAACACACAATACTACCAACATGTATGTGACCGTTGGAGATAACTTATATCATAACCATTTTCTTTTATTCTCTCTAACGTTTTATTAATCATTCTCTAAAGCGTCTATGTCACAGTTTTATTATGCATTTTACCATGAATGTGCAGAATGCTGGCAGTTACTACGGCTTTAATGTTTATCTGGTGTATTAGGTGAAGAACCATAAGTACAGTAACTAAACATCTTTACGACCGTACTTTTGATGCACGCCATGTGGATAAATTTTGTTTTTTTTGCTTACAGATGCAATTAACCATTAAATACTCCCACAAAATGCAATGAATGAGTTAACTTCGTTTTTTTTTTTCCATAGCAGTTACATATTTCTAATCTGTTACATAAGTCGTGTTACATAAGTCGGGTTCATAAGTCATGTTCATAAGTCATGTTGACATAGCCCATGTTGAAAAACTTTCGGAAACTGCTACCTTCAGAAAGAACTACGGTAATCTCGAAACACAATCTGTAGTGGCCTATGAATCTTGGACCATGCACCGGCTAGATTTCACAAAGATGGAACATAAAACATTGTGAATATAGATGCAAGTGCCACACTATATCATCATAATACCGTCGTGTCGGGTCTGCGAGGAGGAAGGAAGCCCTTGTATCATATATCACTTGGCACTGTACTTGGTCTGGGTGAAAAACATATATCTCATTTGTCTGTGAGTCACATGGCCGTGTAATGTAGCCAGTCAGGCATATTCACAGTTCATTGAAAGACTGGTCATAAGTGGAAAGATAATCTTTCATTTGATGCTGGGGGAACTGAATTGTTTTCAGCAGGCTGAGCTTCTTTTATATAGCTGTTTTATATGGCACCTCTGGAATGTTTCAGGGAAGCAGCCAATTATGGGTGATGGCAACGCGTGGCGTTTTGGAACGCGCTTTTTTGGCCCTTTTTAGTCTGTCAATAAACTCATGCATTTTTGACCAGTTTGGAATTAAGATAATTGGTCAAACCGTCAAAAACGGGTGCGTTTTTCAAAAAACAGATGCCGTTTTGGACAGACTGCTTAAAAACTGACACAAAATGCGGTCAAAAGCCACATGTGCCATCACTTTTCAACACCTGCATTTCTCCCCCCCGGGGTTTTACATAAGATAAACACACAAATTGAATATACAATTCTTAAATGAATACATTACAAGAGTAAATGCCCCACTTTACCACTATACAAGAGGATATCCAGAATTTACTTACGAAACCTGTGTTATATTTTGCAGAAAAGCTGGTGGTGTCCAAAATATGGTGTCCACCCAACAGGACTTACCATGCACGAAAAAAACTGTAAGGGGCCCCACCCATGGCAATTAACCTTTGTGATAGAATCACAATAAGAGGGGTACAATCTCATAGTGTAGTCTCTTCTCTCTGACTTCTATGGTTCCTCTCTATGGTCCCTTAATTTATAACAATAAAGTGTGAATACAGCCATAAAGGTGGTTTTACCAATTTAGTACACGATAATCACATTGAATATTTCCTGACTCTGGGTTATTGCTGCTTCCATTTCACTAATATGGAGTGTCAAAACATTGTTGAGCCAACCGTTTGGAAAATATTTTATATCCAATCTCTATGATACTATTTTATATTTGATATTTGTATCCCATCTCCTTCCTTCACATAGACTGTGATTTGAGACCAGAGATCTACAGGCTGTGCTGTGCAGTTTTCCAACACTCCCATACTACTTAGGGGATGGCAACACTTTTGTGTTTTTGGAACTGTTTATGGGGCCTGTTTTTAAAAATAAGCAATCCGCAAAAACGCTGCATTTGTGACAAGGTTCAATTAGATAATTTGGTCAACAACCTGTCAAACGGATTGTTTTTTAAAAAACCCACTGCGTGTTTTTAACAACGGCCAAAACCCACCCTGTGCCATCACCACTAAATGGGTGTGGCAGAGCACTTTCTAGTCTGACACTCGCCTGAATGTAGTTATTTACCTCCTGGCCTCTGTTTCTCATATTAGTGGGTTGGGGTCCCGCAGTTTTGCCTTGTGGATGGAGATAAATCAGACATGTGTACAACCGCCCTTCTTGGTCGCACAGAACATAATCAATGCTGTGGTGGCATCTATCCCATTAAGGAAACAATTGCAACCTATAAAGATTATCTATAACACGGGCTTTCCAAATTCCTGTCATGATGGTAATGCACTTAACTGGGGAAAACAAATAAAGTTTCTGCTCTATTTTCTTCTTCGGCAAGGTATGTGATTTAAGCTAGACAGACAGAGAGACAGACAGAAAAACAGAGACAACAGACAGAGAAAGAGAGCACACACAACAGAGAGAGCAGAACAGACGTGAGAGAGACAAGATAATGTATAGAGAAGGATATAAATATGTTATTACTCGTCCGGAGGCACACCTTAGCATTTTGAACCCATTTTTGGTGGCTTGTTGTTAAGCAGTCGTTAAAAAACATACTAAAAAAAAAAAAGAAGCCTGCATTTTTTTGAAAACACATACGTTTTTTGCCTGTTTTATCCACTTATCTTATTAAAACAGGTCGAAAACGCATGCGTTTTTTAACGGACTGCTTAAAAACAGCGCAAAAACAGGTTCAACAAACGCCAACTTGTGCTGCCGCAAAACTGTATCCCAGAAATTGTGCTTCCCAGTCTTTTAGTGTGGAGTATTTTAAAACAGAAACTTTGTCAGCCAAAAGGTTAAATTCTGAAACACCATCCTCATTCCCTCCCCCCCCCCCGCAATAATTATTTTTTTTTTTTACTCTGTAGGCAAATCTAACAATATAATTTCATACAGAAAACAATGGCCCAATCTGGTCTTATATACTGACCAAAGAGGGACAAATGTCTTGACTACTATCCTATAAAAGAGAATCCCCAGAGGTGTAGCCTAATCACTAGGGCACAGCTGAGAAGAGGCCTTCGCGTCCACATGTTACATCCACCCTTAAAGATACAACTGCTTACGGCCCTAAGTGGTCACTCCGATGCAATCACTCCAAATAGTAAGATTTACATTATAAAGCACGAGTCACTAGAACGTCCAGGATCTGGAAACATGTATTTCACAAAAGGAAGGAAGAAATGATAAGGTTTGTTGTCATTACATTGTACTGGTTGGCTCCGCATTAGTCGCTGAAGCCTTCGTTGTGGGATCTGCAATAAGAGCGTAAATAATAATAAGTGGCTTGAGATGTACCGTTTACCAACTTTAAGTGGTCCTTATTCGCAGCCCATTTCATGTGTGTGCCTGTCTTTTCCTTGTGATGCTGCCAGTCCTGCTACGCGCACCCAGCTGATGGGATTGGGTGAGGAGCCGTTATGCGGCCACCATGGCGGACCTCCTGTCTCTAGCAGGTATACTGTGTGTATGTAATCGGCTCTAGTACAGAGAAGGACACTGTGCTTCCTCATAACTTTGATGTTCGCTACGTCCCTGCCAGTATGTTTATGGTGCTGAATACTGACCTACATAGATCTTCCTCAGCTCATCACAGTAATAGGATCGATATACACACAAAATAGATCTTCCCATTACAGGTCCCGTGTATATAAACACTGGCAGCAGCATCAAGTTGACAGATGCATATACATTAGTATAGAGGCTGTGAGAGAACAGCCAACATGGCAAGAGGGCCAAAATAGAACAAATCTTACATTGAAGGTGTATTTATAATCCACATGTTTAAGGGGTTAGTAATTAATATGGAGTACGATTTTCTAGGCACCCCCAATACATGAGGAAGGAGCTTCCCTGATCCTTGTTGTAAATGCAGTGGGCAAAAAACGGACTGATAAAGCACTGACCTTATTTAGGTTTTTATTTTTGTTATATTTTGCTTTATCGGGATTTTTGTACTGATGTTACTTTAAAAGGCTTATACAAGAATTTTATTTTAAAAAGCAACATTGAACACTTTATAGCCCTTGCAACTTGGCAAATTGTTTTTTTTTTTTTTTTTTCCCACTTTTTTGATTCCTCTCTTTACAAAGTCAGAATTTTTTACTATTTCTGTTTAGCGATAATGGGAGTTTGTTATCGTTTGTACTGTCCTGGTGCAACCCTCTAATATTCCATACAAACACAATGTGGGAAGCAGGAATAAGCATTGTGTAATTTTGGTTCAGGCTTGGGTTTTTAATAATCTTTTAACCGTGCGTTCAATACGCACCATGTTCACCATATCAGAATATTTTTTCATTTTGTCAGTGAGCAAACTTCACATGGGTCTGGGAGCCCAGTGCCAGGGGTTCCTTCTTTAGAGCCAAACAGGTAAGCGCTGGACTGTAACATGATTCAAGATGCTTTAGAAATGCTGTCCTCTGCACTGGGCGGGTTGGTCCATCGAAATCGTTGGTTTGTGCAGAGTCCATTTTTGACTGTTTGAGCACATTGTGTGCCACACCATTTTTCTATAATCGGCCCCGTTATCACTCTTTCCCTTTTTTCACTGCCTGTTTTCTGCTTTTACTTCATGAATGCCAGAACTTGTCATTGCCACTCTGTACCAATTGTAATCAATGGGTTTTTTCAGCCCTGCTTTATTTTTTCATGCACACACGCTCATGAGAAAACGCATACATGTCTATAGGAGATGCATCAAAACGCTTGCACACTCTGAGACACATGAAAGGTCCACTGCAAGTGCAATGCGTTTGTTGGTCACACTGACAATTGCCACTTGACAAGATAGACCCACATCGCCTGAGCCTTTGTCACACGGTTAATCTGCATGTGAAAAACGCTTGAAATGCTTGGAACGCAAAAAACGTGCCCTGAACAACTGAGACACTGAAACAAATTTCTGTAAACTGTTGAACTCATCATTGATGACAAAATGTGCTTTTTCACTGACCCAAAAACCCTGATCCCAACTCTGAACGTGTCTGCAACGCAAGTGTGAAAGGGGCCTTACACTCTACAGTCATTGCAAAAGTTTTTGAGAAATGACACAAATATTATATTTTCACATGATCTGTTTGTCCCCTCTGGTTTTTATGTTGTGTTTGTCACGATGTTTTAATTACATACAAATCAAGTGGCAATACATATTATGAGTACAAAAGCTTTTCTTGACATTTTTGAATGAGTTTAATGCAGAAGTCAATATTTGCAGTGTTGCCGCCCTCTTTTCTTCAGGACCTCTGCAAAATTCTCCTTCCCCTGGCAGCTCTCAACACCTTTCTGGACCAACCTGACTGATAGCCGTCCATAACTTGCACAATCAAATGCTTGCAATTTTGTCCCATTTTTGGTTTTTGTTTGTCCTCACCTTGTCTCTTGACTGAATGAACCACAGTCTCAATGGGATACGATCTGGGGAGTTTCCAGGCGCCATGACCAAAATCTCTATGTTTTGTCCCTGAGCCCTTTAGTTATCACCTTTGCTTTATGGCACTGTGCTCTCCATATGCTGGAAAAGGCTGTGTTGTTACACCCAAGCTGCTTCTTGGACGTTGGGATGAATACTTCTTGGAGGACATTCTGTCCTGTCTTTCTTTATTCATGTATGTGTTTTTTTTAAGGGAAGACTGTATGAGAAGATATTCCCCTGAGCTGGGGAAGCCGCCCCACACAGGAATGGCTGGCAGGTGCTTTACGTTGCATGAGACAAGCTGGTGGTAATCGCTCACCTTTCTTCTCCCAACAAGCCTGTTTCCAATGTTCCAGCATTGGAAGAGCAGCAGATAATGACTTTAATCTACGGTCGTAAGAAATCTTACCCCAGTCCCCAGCAGTCCACCCCTGGTACCTTTTGCAGAATATCAGTCTAGTCCCGTGATGTTTATTTCTGGAGAGAAGGTGGCTTCTTTGCGTGCCCTCCCGTGACACCATGGGCTTGCTCCAAGAGTACTGTCCGCAGTCTCACACATGTGCGGCAGATGACACTCACTCCCGCGCTCTCGCTGCCGATTCCTCAGCACATGCTCTGCACAGCCCGACCCAAAGCTGAAAACACTTTTAATGGATGGTCCTGGCGCTGGCGGTGGTCCCTGGAGCGCTTTTTGGAAACAATGGAACCTCTCTCCTTTGAATTCCTTGACTGATGTGATAGATTAGTGACTGAGAGTGCACATCTTTCGAGCTGCCGTAACTCTTTCCCTGTTAGGGATCGGCAGTTTTGTGCAGGTGCAATGATGACTGCACGTGTTCTTTGAGATATAACCATGGTAACAGAAGTGAAAACAATGATGCCAAGCACCATCCCCTTTTAAGTGTCCAGTGATGTATATTCTTACTTAATCATGACATTGATCTCCAGCCCTGTCCTCCATCAACACCCACACCTGTGTTACTGGACAATCACACTGAAACGATGTTAGCTGCTTCTTTTAAGGCAGGCCCTGCAATGAAGTTGAAATGTGTTTAGGGGGAAAAATTTCATTTTCTAGGCAAATATTGACTTTGCAATGAATTGCTGTAAAGCTGATCACCCTTTCTAACATTCTGGAGTATATGCAATTGCCATTATAAACCTGATGCCGTAGACTTTGTAAAAATTAACATTTATATCATTCTCAAAACTTTTGGCCATGACTGTACCTATTGTATTACACCCTGTATTGGTGGCCCTCTCCCTATAGCTTAAGGTCCAGAGTCTTACATGTAGGCACATGCATGAGTTAAATAACCTGTTCTTCAGGGATCATTTATGTACCTTATTATTCTACCCTTATGAAGGACAAGATAAAATATGGCATCAGGTTTTTTTTTTCGCATTCACAAAAAAATAGTACAGGTTGTCTAAAAAGAAAAATGCATCCCCAGCATAAACTGAGAATAAAAAGACTGCAGGGAGAACATCCATGTGCTGTCATTTATTTGTGGATCCACTGACTATGGAGTCTGTGGTTTCACAATCATGAAGTGAAATAATGCAGCCTATAAAAATCACAGATATTCGTACTGATGAAAATGCTCATCTGAATGAGCCCTAACCACAAAAATCTTTTATTTTGTTTATGTTTTTTTTTTTTTTCTTCTCAGGCAATAATAAAGTAATAAAACAAACCTGACTTTTATTTTTCAGAAAATCTTTTTGACATAGATGAAGCGCTTACAGCAGTGCACAGTCCGTATTAGAGGTACTCAAGTTTATATTGTCTCCATGTGCATTATTCATCAATTGTTTTAACTGTTCAACCTTAAAGGGGTTGGCCACTAATACAAAACTTTGCTTCGTGTACAGTAAAGCCATCGACAGTTTCCAACCCAAATTTCTATGACTACACATAGGATTATCGGCAATATAAGCAAGCGGCCAAATTGCAGACATAAGCAAAAAGTTTCATGTCGTGATCTAAGATTTAACAATGTATTAAAGGGGTTGGGCCATTTCAGTAATAATGTGATATTATTTGTGTAATCAAAGTAATTACATTTTTTCAATATACTTTACTTATCAATTCCTCAGGGTTCTAGATCTCTGCTTGCTGTACTTCTATAGAAAATGTTTCTATTTACTTCCAGTGGATATTACCCTGTCCATGGTGTGTGATGGACATGCAGGTACAACTAGCCGTTATTATCACTGAAGTTAATAGGAGATTGTGGATAATACTGGCTCCTGCACCTCCATCACCTCATATGGACAGATATACTACTGAAGTAAATAGAGAAGCTTTCTATAGAAGCATGCAACAGAGATTTTAGGAAACCTGATACAGAAATATATTGGAAAATTGTATAACTTTTCCTGACACAACGCAATATCAATTATTTGCTGAAGTGGACAACCCCTTTAACTGTGTGAAGTAATAAATAACATAGCACAACTCACATGTAACCCCAATAACAAGCATTAGATATGATGAATGTAAACAAAAATACTGTCTGAAAGCCCTAAGTGCCATGATGATTTAGCACTTGCATTCGCTGTAGGGAGCAGCAACATTTATCTGTCCTTCTTCTGCTCCATTTTTTATGGGAGAAACAGGGCTCTCACAGATCAGCACCTACCCAGTGATAAACTTAAAGGGTTGTCCACTTGCAGCACAATAATTGATATTGTTTGTGTAATGTAAAGTTTTTCCACTATTTGCCAATATACTTTCTATATATTCCTTACTTTCAATTCCTCGCGGTTTTCTAGATCTCTGCTTGTTGTCTTGCTATAGAAGCTTCTATGTTTACTCATTGAATAGAAAATCTGTCCATGGTGATATGATGGACATGCAGGTGCATGAGCTGTGGGTATCACAGGAGTAATAGAGTTGTATGATACTAACGGTTCATACAACTTCACACCTCACAATCACCATGGACAGATTTCTATTCACATGAGTAAACAGCAAGCTGTCACCTAACATTTTTGGTGATAACTAAGGTTTATTTTTTATGTTACAGCAGGTCTTTTCAGAAATGAAAGATACTCTAAGTGAAAGTATTAAGAAAATGGATAGTACACACAGTACATCTCTGCCATTTTCAGATGACCAGTACAACCAAAAAGCAAGAATGTGGTAAGTTTTATGTTAAAACACACCGTGTTGATACTACAGGACCACGGGATGTATAAAGCAGAACACACCTTTATGGAGAAGTGCATTTTGAATACTACCATCTTCACTATTTAGGCCTGGCTCACACTGTGTTTTTGGGTTGGATTTTGAGGTGGTTTGCATGCATTTCCACTGTAAATCAGCCTTTTTACAATGAGGCTGTACCATGTGCCATCATCAGTGATCCACTCCACCTACACCATCATGTCTGTATGTAGATGCTGTAGGGGATTTTAACCCAAATAGGCAGAGCTAAAAACTGCACCATGCTGGTTTCTGTTCAAACAGGTACCGTATATCTCGTGTATAAGCTGAGTTTTTCAGCCAAAAAATGTGCTGAAAATCCTCAACTCTCGGCTTATACACGAGTCCAATAGCAGCCCAGCACTTTAAAAAAAAAATTATCTTCTCAACCTCCGTGGCCCCGATGTCCGCGGCGGCTCCCCGATGTCCCGTTCGTCCTCTTCTGTCTTCTTCTTCCTCTCTCCTCTTCTGTCATATTTTTTCCCATTTTTTGGAGGTAAAATTAGGGGTCTCGGCTTATTACTCGGGTCGGCTTATACTCGAGTATATACGGTATTTAGGAAAGTCTTTAGGAAAGTGGTCCTGGTGCAGGTATAGTAAAGAAATTTCTAATCAATGATTCATTTAAGCCCAGCAATAATTTTTTTGTGTTGGGGGGGGGGGGGGGGGGGTCCCTTACTGAACCGCCTAAACCCCCCCTTTTTTCCATAAAGCCTAATAAACCCCTCCCCTTGGTGGCCTCCATGTTAATAATCCCCTTTTAATTTAGCTGTTTCCTTATAATGCCCCCCTTTTTATATAGTAATTTACTTTTCTTTGTAGCCTCTTTCTTATAATGTGATCATTTCTGTAGCCCATTTTCTTCAGACCCCCTTCTTTTTAATTCCTACTTTTTGTGATCTTATTCTTATAATTGCCCCCTTTTCTGTAGCCCCCTTCTTATAATCCTTCTTTTCTGTAGTTTTTCCTCCTTCTATAACTCCCTTCTCTTCAACCCTTCCTTACAATTCCCCCCCTTGGTGTTTGTCCTTATAACCATGGGCTACCCAAAGGGGTTGTTAGAAGGAGGGGCTATAGAAAAGCGGGGAGATATAATGCTCTCATGTCTATAATCTTCTGATTTAAGTCCCCTTTCCCGCAGCCTGCTGTAAAAAAAATTATAACCATAATCTCACCTTTCCCACTTCCTTGAATCTGCAGGGACCGTAGACTCCTCCCACCGATTCGGTGGCAGTGTATGGGCTCTGCACCAAGTTATTTTGGGGTCGGCCCTGCACCAGTTGTTCCATTGAATGACAATTGGACCCCACTGCTATAAACCATTATGTGGAATACATACATGTGCTTGCATCCAACTATTAATAATATAAAATTGCACTCTTATTACAAGGGTCGTTTCTCTCATCTGCGTCAATTTACAGACAGATCGTTTATAACCATTTCCTAACACAGATCAGATAAGTGATTCAGAGAAAATTGACAAGAGATAATGTGATAACAACGCGATAATTCGACCAATAAGTCATCTGAGTTTCTCTATGATGCACATAAAAAAATATCGTAGTTCAGACGATGATTCTCCTCGTTCAAAAACCATCTTTGACTAAAAGATGATGATAACAACAACCCGAGAGCAGCAAAAACTCCTCTACCTATCATATATCTAACCAAAAGACTCCTTTGTTGCATTTGACATTCATGATTACCAGGTCTTTTCAATAGATCAAACGTTTGTCTCTTAGTGTGACTGATGGGAAACAGTCTGAACTGAGCATGAATCTGGACAGTTGAATTTCCCGATATTTCTCTTGGCGTCTAAGTGAGGGCAGCTTGGTAGATTCCAGTTACTAATGTCAGTCAGCTCATTGCCTATGATTCCATTTAACAAAGGACCTGCAATCTTTACATGAAAGCAGCGTCTTGCTTCACAAGAGAGGCCCGGGTCAGTGTAACTCGGTGGATAGGTCGTTTTCCATCCTACAGGAACACAAGTCACCTGAAACATGTTATCTCTAGTAACAGTTATCAGGAACCAGACTGCAAGTGAAGAAAAAGGACTACATCTTCAGAAGCTGGCCCAGAGATATATCAGCGATCAAGGGTGATGCTATGTTTTTAGGATTCAAGAGTTAGAGAGTTACTTAACTGAATCAGATCAACCTTTACATGCAGAGAAAGGCTGAAGAGTAAGCTGCTGGTGTCCATTTGGCATTAAAACATCTACGTGTCCACAACAGTGCCTTAAGACGAAAATCTCTCCGCTCCGAGAACAAATCAGCCGTTAAAGTCAGAGAAAAACTTTCTTAAGTAAGCCTATCAAAGCAGAGCAGGACGGCGAAGACTCTATCCATGAGATATCAACCATCACAGACAATTGAAGAGCTTCTATAGAAGCACAGGAAGCACATTGCAAGACGAGAGAAAGCCGTTTTATTTCCCGTCGAGACTATTTTTCTTAAAAGTTGGCTTAACAGGCGAAAGAAGTGCTGACAACTGGCCTCTTCACACTGCCGAGAAGGAAAAACTTGTCAAATTGTTGGAATTCCAACCAAGAAATTGCTGTTCACAGCATGCCAAGAGAAGAAGAGCTACTATCCAGGTAAATGGAGGTGCTGGAAGAAACGCTGATCTAAGAAGGAAAATAAAGTCAAGAAATCCAGGAGGTAAAAGAATAAAAGTCTTTAAAAAAACCCAAAGGTTTCCAATTGTCCTTCACCCAAACATGACAAAGGCTGCTTTGGAGAGTGACATATTAGGTTTTTTGGGTATTCTTTTCTGGTGTGATGTGTAGAGCACCGAGCCGTTACAATGTCAATAAATGTCCGCGCCCCACATGGGTTTCAGCAAACACTAAGGCATATTTATGAAGGGTCCGCAGATCGCACTTTTGTCGAATTTGGAAATTTTCAAGGATTGCGCCGCCGTGACAGGTATTGAGAATGGAATTGGTTTGTGCACGCATCGGATTTTTGGCGTAAGCGACCGGCTTTCATGCAGCAGAAATTGGGGGCAGGCCCATCGGACGATCCAACTGTTCCGGACTGAGCGCGGGATTTAACTTTCAAATTGTGTCGCATCTAATAAACTTACATACACCACGAAGAAGATAGTGACTTCATTGGACCTGAGCGGGGAAGCGACAGATGCAGGCAATCGGGCGCCGATCTTTGTGAATCGCGGCATTGTGCATTGTTGTCAGACAATGCACTTTGTGTGAATTCTGTAGGCCGTAAGTAAATGTGCCCCTAATTGACAAACTGAACCTTCCTCCTTTGTTTTCTGTTTACATGTAAGATTTGTTTGGTCGAAACAATTTTGTTTTAAAAGCATAATAACCGATTCACACGACGTGAATTGAGTTTAAAAAGGTATTTCAGTCCTGCAGGCAGCATGTTATAGAATGGAAGGAGCCGACAGGTGCTACACAGTGTCATGCTTTGCACGCAGCATGTAATAGAACAAAAGGCTGAGCAGATTGTTACATAGTGTCCCTTCTACAGGTGCCAGGTTATAGAGCAGGAAAAGTGCAGCAGATTGCACAAAGTGTATTACTAAGGGAGCATTTTATAATAACCAAAGGAGCGGAGAAGTTTGTACATAGAGTCATATTTCCATAAAATGTGTTATAGAGGAGGAGTAGCTGAGGAGATTGTAGAAAGTGTCCTATCTGAAGGCAGAATTGTTTAGAGCAGGAGGAGCTGAACCGATTCTACACGATTTCCCTATCTTCAGACAGTATGTTATAGATTGGAGAAACTGAGCAGATTAATGAATATAGTCCTATCTACAGGAAGGTGTTACAGAGCGATTACAATCTTGTCCTAACTGCAGGAAGCATGTTCTAGATTACTGTATACATTTACACAAAAAACTGGGAAAACCATTGACTTGAGTATAGCATAGGGTGGGAAATGCATTGGTCATAGCCTCCAGCCGTCCCCTTCCCCTCCCAGTATTAGCCCTGCCACCCCCTTCACCCCCTAGTATAAGGCAGGGCCATGCCCTCTAGTATATAGCTAGCCCAGTCCCCTTCTCCCCCAGTATCAGCATAGCCAGAGTCCCCCTGCTCTTGTATATAGCTAGCTAGTCCCCTTCCCTCAGTATATAGCTAGCCAGCGCATGCCCCCTAGTATAGCCAAGCCCATGCCTTCTAGTAATAGCTTCGCAAGCCCATACCTCCCATTATATCTAGCCAGCCTATGCCCCCTAGTATATAGGCTGCCAGCCAATGCCCCTTAGTTTATAGTTTAGCCAAACCCTTGGCTCCTAGTATATAGCCTGCCAGCCAGTCTCCTTAATATATAGCCAGTCAGCTCATGCCCCCTAGTAATATAGCCAGCCAGCTCAAGCCCACCATTATATAGCCAGCCAGCCCCTGCCCCCCAGTATAAAGCCAGCCAGTCCATGCCCACTATATATAGCGAGCAGCCCATTCCCCCTAGTATATCCCAGCAGACCACTGCACCCTAGTATGTAGCCGGAAGACACTTCATCTTAGTATATAGCCATTCCATGCCCCAGTATAATCCAGCCCCAGCCCATGCCCACTACTACTATAGCCAGCCAATGCCCACTAGTATATAGCCTGCCAAGACCAAACCCCCAATGCCCACTAGTATATAGCCTGCCAGACCAAACCCCATATATACCCAGCAGCAGCCCCTGCCCTAAGTATATAGGCCAGCCATTGCCTCTTAGTATATCACAATGCAAGCCAAGGGCCCCTAGTATATAGCAGCCAATCCCTTCCCCCCCTAGAATTATGCCTGGCCAGCTAGTACTCCTTATATATAGCCAGCCTGCCCCCTAGTATAGCCACCCATTCCCACCAGTATATAGCCACCGCCCCTGCCCCCAAGCATATGCCTTTAGCCCTTGCCCAGTAGTATATAACCAGCAGCCCATGCCCCCACTAGTATATAGCCAGAAGCCCATGGCCCCTAGTATATAGCCAGCCAGCCCATGCCCACTAGTATATAGCCAGCAGCCCATGCCCCACTAGTATATAGCCAGCAAACCCATGCCCACTAGTATATAGCCAGCAGCCCATAGCCCCTAGTATAAAGCCAGCACTCTTTGGGTCACCGTGCGCTGCTGCACAGAACTAGGACATCAGCCCTTGCCGGCGGCGCACACAGTATGCCGGCGCCCAACCAATCCGCTTTGAAGCAGCGGCTGACTTTATCATGCTGCGGCAGCGTGCATGGACCTGAAGACCCAGGGACCAGAAGCAAGAAGATGACCTGCGGATAGCGTCAGAAAGGTGAGTACAAGTTACATTTTTTTTATAGACTCAAGTATAAGCCAAGTTAGGTTTTTTCAGCGCATTTTGTGTGCTGAAAAACTTGCTTATACTCGTGTATATACAGTATGAGAAGTTGAGCGATTATACATAGTGTCCTATTTGTAGGCAGCATGTGTTCTATCTAAATACAGTAAAATAAAGAAATACAAATGTAAGAATCTATAAAGTTACCATTAGAAACAGCAGTAAACTTGTAAGAGCTTATATTTTTTTTATTTAGAAAAAATATAAACTGTACAGTTCATTATACTTACGCTATTCTTCATGTATTCACATGCACATTAGCATTAAACAGAGCTACACTGGGATCAGCCATCAGTATGACTCAGATTTATTGTCTTGTAGTTTGTGGGGTTCACTGACCTGCCATGAAATAGACATAAATAAAATTATGAGTTAAATACTTTTAAAACCCATCATGATAAACCAAGGGGACTTACTTATAGACCCAGGCACCGTGATCTTCTTATATTTGTTATCCATGGCCTTCTTCATCCAAAATTAACGTATAAAATTATGCTAATGAGCATAACACCTCTGATTGGCATTCCCAGATGCCCCTTCCTTGCTTTAGCTTCACAAGGCTGTTAAGTGTGCAGAAGCACTTCCCTCCTCCCACTGTGTGCTGAAACTTCTTTTTTGCAGCATGTGAGATTACATCTGGCAGAGGGGCGAGGGAGACAGTGTGGACAGTCTGTGAAGCTGCAGCACAGTGGACTCTTGTAATGTCCCCCCAGAGCCCTTCATTAGCATAATTTTAAAAGTTGAAGGAAGGGCCATGGATAACAATATAGAAGATAATCAGTCTGGATCTATGAGTAAGTGTCCCGGCTTTATAATTCTTTAATTTGATGGAGATTTCCTTTAAATTTATAAAAAATTCGAAGTTTGCCAAACTATAAAATGTCTAATTTTAGTGCCTGCAATATTATCTTCACTTTACAAAAAAAAAAAAAAGCATACTTACTTCTAAATCATAGGGCAGGTTTATCAGCTGTCTGAAAGTCAAAATATTCCTAGTTGCCCATACAACCAATCACGCTTCCCCTTTAAATAAATATTCATGAGCACTGATAAAATGAAAGCTGAGCTGTGATTGGTTCCATGCCAACTAGGAATTTCAGACTTTCAGACAGCGTGATAAATCTGCCTCATAGTATTAAATGAAATTATTAGATTCACACTACTTTTATGACATGTGATTCCAAATGCTCCTCATTGGAATGACTTGGCCCTGCCGGGGCTGGATTTTCTTTCCCTCCTCTGACAAGCACTTGCACTCTTTGAAGATCGTTTTCCGTAAGATCATTGGAGTGAGATGGATATGGGTCAAATTGTACATCCTTCAATCCCACCGGGCTTGTAACGAAATAGCAAGAAATAATGGTAATATTATTGACAATGAGATAAAGTGGTGGTAACATGTTTGTGTGTCCTGGCTACAGATACGGCACATGATTATATCATAGCAGTTACCTAAGGATATGTTCTGCGCCACCACATCACATTTCTGGCTCTTCATGCTATTCTGATTTTCCTACACTTTCACATGTCCTTGGCTGTGCTTATTAAATTTTCTTTCAGGGATGTAGTCTTAGGTGAGTTTTTGGCTTTATTTTGTCCATTTCAGGTTACTTTTAGGAATCTGTCAGCGTTTTGAACCATAGAAAGCTGAAGACTGTGTAGGGAATTGGGCTCTGGAACTGTGTAATCATACCTTTGTGTATTAGTTGGTGCCGACTGTGAAAATATATTCATAGTCCAGATTGTAGCTGATTCATAGTCACTCTAGTAAGACTGGTGTGGCGAATCTATTCACTGATAATTGATATTGTAATGCTTCTGTTTGTAAATTGCTACAGCATACATTGAAGAGATATCACAAACCAGGGCACCAGATGCTTCAAATCCGCTATAACGCTGGAGTATGAATTCCTTTTTCACAGTCCTGCTGCTACTAACAACATAAAGCATGATTACAAATGTCCAGGCAGTGGCGTAACAACAGCCCGTAGCAAGCCTGCTGGTTCTATGGGCTCCTTGCTGCACATGGGCCCGGGTAAGGGGGACGGCCAATACCAATTTTATAGTGGCCGTTACCCCGGGCCCCGTCCTGCTGTGTGAACATAAAGCTGCCACCTGTGCGGCAGTGGCGTAACAACCACCATAGCGGTTGCAACGGGGCCTGTGCTGTACCATGGGCCGTGAAGGACAGCAAACCAAAATGTATTAGTTGCCGTTCTCCCGGCCCCGTCTGCTGGGTTGAACATAGGCTAGCCATCACCCGAGGTAGTGCCGTGCGGGCCCACCTCTCGTACCCGCCCCCAACTCTGACCCGCCTTCCAGCCCACCGTACGTCCTCTTCTCACGCCATCGCTGCAGCCGGCACATCTTACCTTCCCATGCGCCCACCGGCACGTTTCCACTTCCCCCCACCTCCGTTCCGCACCGCCTCCCTCCTTCTGAACTGGCACTTTCCTCCCACCTGCTGTCCAACACGTTCCACTGCCGGCCGGAAATTCATCCATGCGCCGCTGCACCCATCTCCTCTCCCCCTTTCTCCAACCCGGGCCTCTTGCACTCCAAGCCGTCAACCGGGCCGACGCGATATTCCCCATCCCTACACACCTCCTGATTTTGAGGCAAGACAACTCACCAGGACCATCTCAGTAATGTTATCTGTATTTTAGTATATGTTGATAGGTTGTATATAGTGTATATGGTGTGTGTGTAATAGGTGATTGGTTGGTGTTATATGGTGTTATGGTGTGTATATAATGTTAGTGATGGTGTGTGTGTATGGTAGCTTTTGTTAGACTCGTGTACTCTGAGTGTAGTTTGGTTTATCTGTTTCTCTGCGTGTGTGTGTGCTCTCTCTGTGTCTCGTGGTGTAAGTGTCGTGTCGTTTGTCTCTGGTGCTGTGTGTCTCTCTGTGCTCTGTGTTTACTGTTTGTCCCGGTGTGTCATTATAGGTGTACGTGATAATTTGCCCCAGCAATGAGATTCCCTCTGTGTGTGTTATTAGTGTGGTTTTATAATTCCTGCATGTATGTGTATAAATGTGAGTGTAACTATATATACCTAGATCAGGCTCAAGTAACCATCCAGGCTCCCCAACCTCCATCTCCGTGGACTCCCTATATACCTCAGGGTTGCCCCAGGAAAAATCTATGGTATCAGCTTCTCTCTCCTCCCTATTTCTTGCACACAAACACCTGCTGGAGACCTACAAGACTGTGGGACACCTCCTCCGTCCCCTAGCCAGCAACCATGACCATAGTGAAGCCCAAGTCCGCTCAGCAACGTCAGCCACTCCGGTATTCTGACCCGGCTGTCATACAGCCCCGGTGGGGAATTTTGCTAAAGACTTTTAAATTATGCAAATAGCGGAGGGCATCTGTTTGTACATGATGTAACACCTCTGTGCAGGCTTACTGGTCCCCTTCTCTCACTCTGGTTAGATTGATTGACAAGCTCCCCCCTGGTCTAAAACTCATAGGCAGATATAACAGAAGACATATCAATATGACCCCTGAATCCTCTCTATAACTGTCGTTATCTTATGTATAACAGATTTACAAAGTTTGCTAAAGGGCATCACTATGTTCTTGTCCCCATCACATCTTATACCTACCGCTTTCGCCGGGAGCTCGCTTAAAATGGCTCATCACGCGTGTACTTTTTTCTCTGTCTTTGTTCTTCATGGAGGTAAAGGTTGGTCAGAGTGGTAAGGATTACTGGTCAAAGTAGTCCTTCGGATAAGGTTTAACCTGAAGCACACCCCCTTTAAGTTTTGATGTTGACTATCCATTTCTTTCCTATGAAGGAAACAAAAATATGGTAGTAAGTGCAATGGCTATGAAGTTTTTGGTGATAAATCACAACAATTGGCTGCCCATACTGTTATACTTTGCCTTTCAAGGTAGCTAAAAGAGGAATTGTTTTCCTTTTTCCACCCAGGAAAACATATCTGCAATTGTTCCAGAATCCCTTAGTGGAGCATCAATGGCTATAACGTCATGAACTCTAGAACTCTTTTTACGCTTTCTTAAAAAGATGAGACTGTCCAGGACTGACTGTAAATAGTCTTTAGACCACTTAATCAGGATCCTTATCTTTCAGCTGTCAGGGAGGACAGGACAGAAAGCGATTTCAAAACTGATTAAACAAGGAAAGAAGACGGGGAAAAAGAGGGCACATGAACATATTTGTTTATAAGTTATTACTAAGTTTATCTCAATAGATCTATACTATCATCATCCTGCATTATTGAGTTTAAATTTGTGTTGAATTTTTGTTTAATAACCTTCAGTTATCTCCCCAATAGAGATGTTGAGTTAAAATGAAGGATAGACAATTGGCTTTCATAAGAGTGCTCCAGGAAAGGGCTTTTGTTTTTATTTCTCTGCAATGTATATTAATCTGTACATTTTTTCTTTAATGTAAAATATTGATATTAAAGGAAATCTACCATTTTGTTTTAAATGCAATCAGTTAACTGGGGAAAACAAAATAAAGTATTCTGCTCTATTTTCTTCTGGCAAGTATGTGATTTAAGCTCAGACAGACAGAGAGAGACAGACAGAAAAACAGAAAAACAGAGACAGACAGACAGACAGAGAGAGACAGACAGAAAAACAGAAAAACAGAGACAGACAGACAGAGAAAGAGACAGAGAGAGAGAGACAGAGACAGACAGTGATATAGAGATATAGAGATGGATATAAAATATTTTACTCGGCCGGAGGCACACTTAGCATTTTGAACCCACTTTTTGGGCTGTTGTTAAGCAGTACGTTAAAAAACATACGTAAAAAAAAAAAAGCCTGCATTTTTTGAAAACACATACGTTTTTGCCTGGTTTTACCAATTATCTTAATTATAACAGGTCGAAAACGCATGCATTTTTTAATGGACTGCTTAAAAACAGCGCAAAAACAGGTACAAAACCCCAAGCACACGGCCCGCACTGTATCCAGAAATGTGCTGCCAAGGTCTTTAGTGGGAGATTTTCAAAACAGAAACTTTGTCACCAAAAGGTTTAAATTCTGAAACAAACCTATTCCCTGCAATATTATTTTTTTTTACTGTAGAGCAATCTACAATATAATTTCATACAGAAAACCAATGGCCAACCTGTCTTATACTGACCAAAGAGAGGACAAAATGTTGTCCTATCTATAAAAGATGAATCCAGAGGGTTAGCCTAATCACTAGGCACAGTCTGAGAAGAGCCTTAGCGTCCACATGTACACCACCTTAAAGATACAATGCTGACCCCTAGTGGTCACTGAGCAATCACTACAAATATGAAGATTACATTATAAAGCACGAGTCACATATAACATCCAGGATCCTGGAAACAAGTGTATTTCACAGAAAGGAGGAAGACAGAGATAAGGTGTTGTGTCATTACATTGTACTGTATGGCTCTCGCATACAGTCTTGAAGCTTATATGTTGTGGGAGCTGCAAGTACAGAGCGTATAATATGATAATAAAGGTGCTGAGATGTTACCTCACTCCTTACTAGCAGCACATGTAGTGGCAGTGACGTCACTGGAGTGAGCGCGCAGCGCTCCGCACCCAGCTGATGGGAGTGGGAGGAGCCGTTAGCGGCCAGCCATGGCGGAGCCTCCTGCTGCTGCAGGTATACTGTGTGTGAGTATCGGCTCTCGTACAGGAGCACTGTCTTCTCATAACTTGATGTTGCTGACGTCTCCTGCCAGTATGTTTATGTGCTGAATACTGACTAATATGATCTTCTCAGCCTCACAGTAATAGGATCGATATACACACAGAAAGAGATCTTCCCATTACAGGCACGTGTATCATATAAACACTGCAGCAGCATCAATGTGTGACAGATGCATATACATTAGTATATAGGCTGTGAGAGAACAGCCACATGGCCCCCACAGGGGCCAGAAATAGAAAAAATCTTACATTGAAGGTGTATTATATATCCACATGTTTAGGGGTATAGTATTAATATGGAGTACGATTTCGAGGACCCCCCAATGATCAGGAGGAAGGAGCTTCCTGAGCCTGTGTGTATGCAGTGGCAAAAAAAGGACTGATAAAGCACTGACCTTATTTAGGTTTTTATGTTGTGTTTATTTTGCTTTTATCGGGATTTTGTACTGATTGTTACTTAAAAGGCTTATACAAGGACATTTTATTTTAAAAAAGCAACATTAACACCTTTATTCCACATTGCATTGTTTTTCCATTTTTTATTCCTCTCTTTACAAAAGTCAGAATTTTTTTATATTTCTGTGTAAGAGATGAATGGGATGTGTTATCTGTTGTACTTCCTGGTGCACCTTCTAATATTCCATACAATCAAATAGTGGGAAGCAGGAATAAAGGCAATTGTGTAATTTTGTTTCAGGCTTGGGTTTTTATATCTTTTACCGTGCGATTCAAATACCGCACCATGTTCACCATATCAGAATAATTTTTTCATTTTGCAGTGGACAACTTTCATTGGGTGAGCCCAGTGCCAGGGATCCTTCTTTAGCGCAAAAAGGTAGCGCTGGACTGTAATCATGATTCATAGATGCTTTATAAATTCTGTCCTCTGCACTGCGGTTGGTCCACGAAATCCGGTTGGTGCATAGTCCATTTTTGACTGTTTGAGCACATTTGTGTGCCACCACCATTTTTCTATAATAGGCCCCTTTCACTCTTCCGTTTTTCACGCGTGTGTTCTGCTTGTACTTATGATGCACGGAACTTGCATTGCACTCTGACCCATTGGGGCACATTTATCAACCTGTCTGAAAATCAGAATATTTCTAGTTGCCCATGGCAACCATTTACAGCTCCCCTTTAAAATATTCATGAGCACTGGTAAAAAGAAAGCTGAGCTGTAATTGGTTGCCATGGGCAACTAGAAATATTCTGACTTTCAGACACCTTGATAAATCTGACCCATTGTAATCAATGGGTTTTTTCAGACCTGCTTTATTTTTCATGCACACACGCTCATGAAAAACGCATACATGTCTATGGAGATGCATCAAAAACGCATTGCACTCTGAGACACATGAAGGTCCAATGCAAGTGCAATGCGTTTTTCACTGATCAATTGCCATAGAAAAGATAGACCACAGTCCTAAATCTTTTTCACACGCGTTATCTGCACGTGAAAAACGCATTGAAAATGCATTGGAAACGCCAAAAAACGTGCCTGAAAAACTGAGACACTGAACAAATTCTGTAAACTGATTGAACTCTGATGAAAAATGTGCGTTTTTCACTGACCAAACCCTGATCGCACCATGATCAAACTCTGACGTGATCTGCAACGCAAGTGTGAAAGGGGCCTTACACTCTACAGTCATTGGCAAAAGTTTTGAGAATGACACAAATATTACAGTTTCACATGATCTGTTGCCCTCTGGTTTTTATGTGTGTTTGTCAGATGTTTTTATAACATACAGAAATACAAGTGCAATCATATTATGAGTAACAAAAGCTTTTATAGACAGTTAGAATGAGTTACTGCAGCAAGTCAATATTTGCAGTGTTGTCCCTTCTTCTTCAGGACCTCTGCAATTCTCCCTGGCAGCTCTCAATCACCTTCTGGACCAAATCCTGACTGATAGCCGTCCATTCTTGCACAATCAATGTTTGCATTTTGTCACAATTTGTTGGTTTTTGTTTGTCCACCCGTCTCTTGATGAATGACCACAAGTTCTCAATGGGATTAAGATCTGGGGAGTTTCCAGGCCATGGACCCAAAATCTCTATGTTTTGTTCCCTGAGCCATTTAGTTATCACCTTTGCTTTATGGCAAGGTGCTCCATCATGCTGGAAAAGGCATTGTTGATCACCAAACTGCTTTTGGACGGTTGGGAGAAGTTGCTCTTGGAGGACATTCTGGTCCATTCTTTATTCATGGATGTGTTTTTGGGCAAGACTGTGAGAGAGCCGATTCCCTTGGCTGAGAAGCAACCCCACACATGAATGGTTGCAGGGTGCTTTACAGTTGGCATGAGACAAGACTGGTGGTATCGCTCACCTTGTCTTCTCCCAACAAGCTGTTTTCCAGATGTTCCAGACAATGGGAAAGGGGATTCATCAGAGAAAATGACTTTACCCCAGTCCTCAGCAGTCCACTCCCTGTACCTTTTGCAGAATATCAGTCTGTCCCTGATGTTATTTCTGGAGAGAAGTGGCTTATTTGCTGCCCTTCACCAGGCCTTGCTCCAAGAGTCTCCGCCTCACAGTGCGGGCAGATGCACTCACACCTGCCTGCTGCCATTCCTCAGCAAGCTCTGCACAGCCCAATCCCAAAGCTGAAACACTTTTAATGGATGGTCCTGGCGCTGGCTGGTCCTTCTTGGGTGCCCTGGAGCCTTTTTGGAAACAATGGAACCTCTCTCCTTGAATTCCTTGATGATGTGATAGATTAGTGACTGAGGTGCAATCTTTCGAGCTGCGATACTCTTCCCTGTTAGGCCAGTTTTGTGCAGTGCAATGATGACTGCACGTGTTTCTTTAGAGATAACCATGGTTAACAGAAGTGAAACAATGATGCCAAGCACCAGCCTCCTTTTAAAGTGTCCAGTGGTGTGATTCTTACTTAATCATGACAGATTGATCTCCAGCCCTGTTCTCATCAACACCCACACCTGTATTACTGGAGCAATCACTGACACGATGTTAGCTGCTTCTTTTAAGGCAGGCCTGCAATGAAGTTGAAATGTGTTTAGGGGGAAAAAGTTCATTTTCTAGGCAAATATTGACTTTGCAATTAATTGCTGTAAAGCTGATCACCCTTTATAACATTCTGGAATAAATGCAAATTGCCATTATAAAACCTGATGCAGTAGACTTTGTAAAAATTAATATTTATATCATTCTCAAAACTTTTGGCCATGACTGTACCTATTGTATTACACCCTGTATTGGTGGCCCTCTCCCTATAGGCTTAAGGTCCAGAGTCTTACATGTATGGCACATGCTGTTTAGTAGTTAAATAACCTGTTCTTAAAGGGAATCATTTATGTACTTTATTCTACCCTTATGAAGGACAAGATAAAATATGGCATCAGGTTTTTTTTCGCATTCACAAAAAAATAAGTACAGTTGTCTAAAAAGAAAAATGCATCCCCAGCATAATCTGAGAATAAAAGACTGCAGGGAGGACATCCATGTGCTGTCAGTTTATTTTGTGGATCCACTGACTATGGAAGTCTATGGTTCACAATCATGAGTGAAATAATGCACCCTATAAAAACAAATAAACATATTAAAAGCCATGTAAAATACAATGGTTCAGTGTGCTAGCCGTAAAAATCACAGATAGCGTACAGATGAAAAATGCTCATCTGAATGAGCCCCTAACATAAAGAGTCTTTTATTTTGTTTATGTTTTTTTTTCTTCTCAGCAATAATAAAGTAATAAAATTAACTTGACTTTTATTTTTCAGGAAAATCTTTTGACATAGATGAAGAGCTTAACAGCAGTGCACAGTCCGTATTAGAGGTACTCAAGTTTATATTGTCTCCATGTGCATTATTCATCAATTGTTTTAACTGTTCAAACCTTAAAAGGGTTGGCCACTAATACAAAACTTTGCTTCGTGTACAGTAAGCCATCGACAGGTTTCCCAACCAAAACATTTCTATGACTAACAATAGGATTATCTCTGCAATATAAGCAAGCGGCCAAATTGCAGACATAAAGCAAGAAAGTTTCATGTCGTGATCTAAGATTTAACAATGTATTAAAGGGGTTGGCCAGTTCAGTAAATAATTGATATTATTTGTGTAATCAAAAATTATACATTTTTTCAATATACTTTATGTATCAATTCCTCAGGGTTCTAGATCTCTGCTTGCTGTACTTCTATAGAAAATGTTTCTATTTACTTCAAATGGATATAACCTGTCCATGATGTGTGATGGACATGCAGGTTATTATCACTGAGAGTAATAAGAGCTTTGTGATAATAATGGCTCCTGCACCTCCATCACATCACATGGACAGATTATATCCACTGGAAGTAAATAGAGAAGCTTTCTATAGAAGCAAAGCAAGCAGAGATCTAGGAAACGGTGAGGAACTGATACCGAAAATATATTGGAAAATTGTATAACTTTTCCTTACACAAACAATATCAATTATTTGCTGAAAGTGGACAACCCCTTTAACTGTGTGAAAGTAATAACATGGCACAACTCACAATGTAACCCCAATAACAATCATTAGATATGATGAATGTAACAAAAATACTGTCTGCAAAGCCCTAATTGCCAATGATAGATTAGCACTGCATTCGCTGTAGGGAGGAGCAACATTTATCTGTCCTTCTTCTGCTCCATTTTTATGGGAGAAACAGGGCTCTCACAGATCAAGCACCTACCCAGTGATAAACTTAAAGGGGTTGTCCACTTTCAGCAAATAATTGATATTGTTTGTGTAAGGTAAAGTTTTCCAATTTGCCAATATACTTTCTATATATTCCTTACTTTCAATTCCTCGCGGTTTTCTAGATCTCTGCTTGCTGTCTTGCTATAGAAAGCTTCTATGTTTACTCATGTGAATAGAAATCTGTCCATGGTGATATGATGGACATGCAGGTGCATGAGCTGTTGGTATCACAGAGAGTAATAGGAGCTGTATGATACTAACGGTTCATACAACTATCACAACCATCACATCACCATGGACAGATTTCTATTCACATGAGTAAACAGCAAGCTGTCTCAGAATATTTTGGTGATAACTAAGGTTATTTTTTATGTTACAGGTCTTTTCAGAAATGAAAGATACTCTAAGTGAAAGTATTAAGAAAATGGATAGTACACACAGTACATCTCTGCCATTTCAGATGACCAGTACACCAAAAAGCAAAGATGTGGTAAGTTTTATGTTAAAACTACACCGTGTTGATACTACAGGAACACGGGATGTATAAGCAGAACACCTTTATTGGAGAAGTGCATTTTGATACATACATCTTCACTATTTAGGCCTGGCTCACACTGTGTTTTTGGGTTGGATTTTGAGGTGGTTGCATGCATTTCCACATGTAAATCAGCCTTTTACAATGAGGCTGTACCATGTGCCATCATCAGTGATTCCACTACTGTATGTAGATGGCTGTAAGGGGATTTTACCAAATAAGGCAGAGCTAAAAACTGCACCCTGCTGGTTTCTGTTCAAACAGGTACCGTATATACTTGTGTATAAGCTGAGTTTTTCAGCACAAAAAATGTGCTGAAAATCCTCAACTCGGCTTATACACGAGTCAATAGGCAGCCCAGCACTTAAAAAAAAATTTATATACTCACCCTCCGGTGGCCCCGATGTCTGCGCGGCTCAACCGATGACCGTGCGGGTCCTCTTCTGTCTTCTATCTTCCTCTGTCTTCTGTCTTCCGTCAATAGGTTTTCCCATTTTTTGGTGGCAAAATTAGGGGTCTCGGCTTATACTCGGGTCGGCTTATACTCGAGTATATACGGTATTTAGGAAAGTGTTTAGGAAAGTGGTCCTGGTGCAGGTATAGTAAGCAGCAGCAATATTTTTTTGTGTTGGGGGGGGGGGGGTCCCTTACTGAACCGCCTAAACCTGCTCCCTTTTTTTCAATAAAGCCTAATAAACCCCTCCCCTTGGTGGCCTCCATGCTTTATAATGCCCCTTTTATTTAGCTGTTTCCTTATAATGCCCCCTTTTATATAGTAATTACATTTTCTTTGTAGCCTCTTTCTTATAATGTGATCATTTCTGTAGCCCATTTTCTTCGGCCCCCTTCTTTTAATTCCTACTTTTTGTGATCTTATTCTTTTAATGCCCCCTTTTCTGTAGCCCCTTCTTATAGATCCTTCTTTTCTGTAGTTTCCTCCTTATAACTCCCCTTCTCTTCAACCCTTCCTTACAGTCCCCCCTTTTCTGTGTTTGTCCTTATAACCAGGGGCTACCCAAAAGGGGTTGTTAGAAGGAGGGGCTATAGAAAAGCGGGGAAATATAATGCTCTCATGTCTATAATCTTCTGATTTAAGTCCCCTTTCCCGCAGCCTGCTGTAAAAAAAATTATAACCATAATCTCACCTTTCCCACTTCCTTGAATCTGCAGGGACCGTATGACTCCTCCCACCGTATTCGGGGCAGTGTATGGGCGCTGCACCAAGTTATTTGGGGGCGGCCCTGCACCAGTTGTTCCATTGAATGACAATTAGACCCCACTGCTATAAACCATTATGTGGAATACATACATGTGCTTGCATCCAACTATTAATAATATAAAATTGCATCTTTAATTACAGGGTCGTTTCTCTCATCTGCGTCAATTTACAGACAGATCGTTTATACCATTTCCTAACACAGATCAGATAAGTGATTCAGAGAAAATTGACAAAGAGAAATGTGATAAAAGACGCGATAATTCGACCAATAAGTCATCTGAAGTTTCCTCTATGGCACATAAAAAATATCGTAGTTCGGACGATGAATTCTCCTCAGTTAAAAAACCATCTTTGACTATAAAAGATGATGATGAACAACCCAAGAGCAGCAAAAACTCCTCTACCTATCATATATCCAAACCAAAAGACTCCTTTGTTGCATTTGAAATTCATGATGACCAGGTCTTTCAAGATCAAACGTTGTCTCTTAGTGAACTGATGGGAAACAAGTCTGAAACTGAAGCAGTGGAATCTGGACAATTAGAAATTTCCGATATTTCTTGGCGTCTAAGTGAGGGCAGCTTGGTAGATCCAGTTACTAATGTCAGTCAGCTCATTGCCTATGATGTCCATTTAACAAAGGACGTGCCATCTTTACATGAAAGCAGCGTCTTGCTTCATACAAGAGAGGCCCGGGTCAGTGATAACTCGGTGGATAGGTCATTTTCATCCTACAGGAACACAAGTCATCTGAAACATGTTATCTCTAGTAACAGTTATCAGGAACATATTGCAAGTGAAGAAAAAGGACTACATCTTCAGAAGCTGGACCAGAGAGATATATCAGCGATCAAGGGTGATGGCTATGTTTTTAGGATTCAAGAGTTAGAGAGTTACTTAACTGAATCAGATCAACTTTACATGCAGGAGAAGAGGCTGAAGAGTAAAGCTGCTGGTGTCCATTTGGCATTAAAACATCTACGTGTCCACGAACAGTGCCTTAAGGACGAAAATCTCCGCTGCCGAGAACAAATCAGCCGGTTAAAGTCAGAGAAAAACTTTCTTAAGTTAAGCCTATCCAAAGCAGAGCAGGACGGCGAAGACTCTATCCATGAGATATCAACCATCACAGACAAATGTGAAGAGCTTCTTAAGCAAAGGAAGCAATTGCAAGACGAGAGAAGCCGTTTATCCGTCGAGAAACTATTTTTATTGAAAGATATGGAAGACTTAAAAAGAGAACAGAAAAGAAGTGCTGAACAACTGGCCCTTATCACTGCCGAGAAGGAAAAACTTGTCAAATTGTTGAATTCCACCAAGAAATTGCTGTTCACGCATGCCAAGGAGAAAGAAGAGCTACTATCCAGGTATAAGGAGGTGCTGGAAGAAAACGCTGATCTAAGAAGGAAAATAAATGTCAAGAAAATCCAGGAGGTAAAAGAATAAAAGTCTTTAAAAAATCCCAAAGGTTTCCAATTGTCCTTCACCAAACAAATGACAAAGGCAGCTTTGGAGAGTGACATAGTAGGTATTTTGGGTATTCTTCTCTCATCTAGTTCTGGTGACTGGGGGCTATTTCTGGTGTGATGTAAGAGCCGAGCCGGGTTACAATGTCAATAAATGTCCAGCGCCCCACATGGGTTTTCAGCAAACACTAAGGGGCAGATTTACTAAGGGTCCGCGGATCGCACTTTTGTCAGATTTTGGAAATTTTCAGGATTTGCGCCGCCGTGACAGGTATTGAGAATGGAATTGTGTGGCACGCATTCGGATTTTGGCGCAGCATCGCCGGCTTTCATGCGACAGAAATTAGGGGGCGGGCCATCGGACAATCCAACTGATTCGGACTGAGAGCGGGATTTAACTTTCAAATTGTGTCGCATCTAATAAACTTACATACACCACGAAGAAGATAGTGAACTCCAGTGGACCTGAGCGGGGAAGCGACAGATGCAGGAAATCGGGCGCACGATCTTTGTGAATCGCGGCATTGTGCATTGTCGTCAGACAATGCACTTTGTGTGAATTCTGTAGGCCGGTAAGTAAATGTGCCCCCAAGTGACAAACTGAACCTTCCTCCTTTGTTTTCTGTTTACATGTAAGATTTGTTTGGTCGAAACAATTTTGTTTTAAAAGCCATAATAACCGATTCACAGACGTGAAATTGAATGTTAAAAAGGTATTTCAGTCTGCAGGCAGCATGTTATAGAATGGAAGGAGCCGACGGGTGCCACAAAGTGTCATGCTTTCAGACAGCATGTTATAGAACAGAAAAGGCTGAGTAGATTGTACATAGTGTCCCATCTACAGGTGCCAGGTTATAGAGCAGGAAAAGTGCAGCAGATTGCACAAAGTGTATTATCTATAGGGAGCATGTTATATAACCAAAGGAGCAGAGAAGTTTGTACATAGTGTCCTTTCTGCAGGCAGCATGTTATAAATTAGGAGAAGCTGAGTAGATTGTACATAGAGTCATATTTCCATAAAATGTGTTATAGAGGAGATTGTAGAAAGTGTCCTATCTGAAGGCAGAATTGTTTAGAGCAGGAGGAGCTGAACCGATTCTACACGATTTCCTATCTTCAGACAGTATGTTATAGATTAGGAGAAACTGAGCAGATTATGAATATAGTCCTATCTACAGGAAGGGTGTTACAGAGCAGATTACAAATAGTGTCCTAACTGCAGGAAGCATGTTCTAGATTACTGTATACATTTAACACAAAAAACTGGGAAAACCTATTGACTTGAGTATAAGCCTAGGGTGGGAAATGCATTGGTCATAGCCTCCAGCCAGTCCCCTTCCCCTCCCAGTATATAGCCTGCCAGCCCCCTTCACCCTAGTATATAGGCAGCCCATGCCCTCTAGTATATAGCTAGCCAGTCCCCTTCTCCCCCAGTATATAGCTAGCCAGTCCCCCTGCTCTTGTATATAGCTAGCTAGTCCCCTTCCCTCAGTATATAGCTAGCCAGCGCATGCCCCCTAGTATATAGCCAGCCCATGCCTTCTAGTATATAGCTAGCAAGCCCATACCTCCCAGTATATATCTAGCCAGCCTATGCCCCCTAGTATATAGGCTGCCAGCCAATGCCCCTTAGTATATAGTTAGCCAGACCCTTGGCTCCTAGTATATAGCCTGCCAGCCAGTGCTCCTTAATATATAGCCAGTCAGCTCATGCCCCCTAGTATATAGCCAGCCAGCTCATGCCCACCATTATATAGCCAGCCAGCCCCTGCCCCCCAGTATATAGCCAGCCAGTCCATGCCCACTAATATATAGCGAGCAGCCCATGCCCCCTAGTATATCGCCAGCAGACACTGCACCCTAGTATGTAGCCGGAAGACACTTCATCTTAGTATATAGCCAGTTCCATGCCCCCAGTATATATCCAGCCAGCCAATGCCCACTACTATATAGCCAGCCAATGCCCACTAGTATGTAGCCTGCCAGACCAAACCCCCAATGCCCACTAGTATATAGCCTGCCAGACCAAACCCCAATATATACCCAGCAGCCCCTGCCCTAAGTATATGGCCAGCCAGTCCATGCCTCTTAGTATATCACATGCAAGCCAAGGCCCCATAGTATATAACAAGCCAATCCCTTCCCCCCTAGAATATAGCCTGCCAGCTAGTACTCCTTAATATATAGCCAGCCAGCCCCTGCCCCCAAAGCATATAGCCTGTTAGCCCTTGCCCAGTAGTATATAACCAGCAGCCCATGCCCACTAGTATATAGCCAGAAGCCCATGGCCCCTAGTATATAGCCAGCCAGCCCATGCCCACTAGTATATAGCCAGCAGCCCATGCCCACTAGTATATAGCCAGCAACTCATGCCCACTAGTATATAGCCAGCAGCCCATAGCCCCTAGTATAAAGCCAGCACTCTTTGGGTCACCGTGCGCTGCCGTCACACAAACTAGGACATCAGACAAAGCGGCTGACTTTATCATGCTGCGGCAGCGTGCATGGACCTGAAGAGCCAGGGGACCAGAAGCAAGAAGAGGACCTGCGGATAGCGTCAGAAAGGTGAGTACAGAGTTACATTTTTTTATAGACTCAAGTATAAGCCAAGTTAGGTTTTTTCAGCGCATTTTGTGTGCTGAAAAACTTGGTTTATACTCGTGTATATACAGTATGAGAAGTTGAGCAGATTATACATAGTGTCCTATTTGTAGGCAGCATGTGTTCTATCTAAATACAGTAAAATAAAGAAATAAAAATGTAAAGAATCTATAAAGTTACATTAGAAACAGCAGTAAACTTGTGAAGAGCTTATATTTTATTTTATTTAGAAAAAATATAAACTGTACAGGTTCATTATATTACGATATTCTTCATGTAGTCACATGCACATTAGCATTAAACAGAGCTACACTGGGATCAGCCATCAGTATGACATCAGAGTTATTGTCTTGTAGTTTGTGGGGTTCACTGACCTGCAATGAAATAGACATAAATAAAAATTATAGAGTTAAATACTTTTAAAACCCATCATGATAAACCAAGGGGACTTACTTATAGACCCAGGCACCGTGATCTTCTTATATTTGTTATTCATGGCCTTCTTCCATCCAAAATTAACGTATAAAATTATGCTAATGAGCCATAACACCTCTGATGGGCATTCCCAGAGCCCCTCCTTGCTTTAGCTTCACAGGCTGTTACAGTGTGCAGAAGCACTTCCCTCTCCCACTGTGTGCTGAAACTTCTTTTGCAGCAGTGAGATTACATCTGGCAAAGTGGCGAAGGGAGACAGTGTGACAGTCTGTGAAGCTGCAGCACAGTGGGACTCTTGTAATGTCCCCCAGAGCCCTTCATTAGCTTCCTTAGCATAATTTTAAAAGTTGAAGGAAGGAGGCCATGGATAACAAATATAAGAAGATATCAGTCTGGATCTATGAGTAAGTGTCCCTGCTTTATAATTATTTAATTTGATGGAAGATTTCCTTTAAATGTATACAAAATTCGAAGTTTGCCAAACTATAAAATGTCTAATTTTTAGTGCCTGCAATATTATCCTTCAATTTACAAAAAAAAAGCATACTTCTAAATACATAGGGGCAGGTTTATCAAGCTGTCTGAAAGTCAAAATATTCCTAGTTGCCCATAGCAACCAATCACAGCTCCCCTTTAAAATATTCATGAGCACTGATAAAATGAAAGCTGAGCTGTGATTGGTTGCCATGGGCAACTAGGAATATTCAGACTTTCAGACAGCTTGATAAATCTGCCCCATAGTATTAAAATGATTATTAGATTCACTTACTTTATAACATGTGATTCCAAAATGCTCCTCATTGGAAATGATTTGGGCCCTGCCGGGGGCTGGAATTTCTTCCCTCCTCTGACAACACTTGCACTCTTTGAAGATCGTTTTCCGTAAGGATCATTGGAGTGAGATGGATATGGGTCAAATGTACCAGCCTTCATCCCACCGGGCTGGTAACAGAAATAGCAAGAAAATAATGTAATATTATTGGACAATGTAGATAAAGTGGTGGTAACCTGTTTGTGTGTCCTGGGCTACAGATACGGCACATGATTGATCATAGCAGATACCTAAGGATATGTTCTGCGCACACATATCACATTTCTGGCGTCTGCATGCTATTCTGATTTTCTACACTTTCACATGTCCTTGGCTGTGGCTGTAGGTACATTTTCTTTCAGGGATGTTAGTCATTAGGTGAGGTTACTTTTTAAGGAAATCTGTCAGCAGTTTTGACCATAGAAAGCTGAAGACTGTGTTAGGAATTGGCTCTGTGTAATCATACCTTTGTGTATTTAGTTGGTAGCAGCAGGACTGTGAAAAATATATTCATAGTCCAGGATTGTAGCTGGATTCATAGCACTCTAGTGCACTGGTGTGCAAAATCTATTCACTGATAATTGATAATTGTAATTGGCTTCTGTTTGAATTCTACAGCAGTATATTGAAGAGATATCACACACCAGGGCACAAGAATGCTTCAAATCCAGCTATAACGCTGGAGTATGAATTCATTTTTCACAGTCCTGCTGCTACTAACAACATACACAAAAGCATGGTTACACAAATGTCCAGGGTTGCTCCCTTACACTGACTGCTGCTGTATATAGTGAAAACCTCTGACTGATTCCCTGTTAGTCATCCCCTATGACTCTTATATGACAATATGGCCACATAAACACTTTTAGTTTTTAAAAGGTAATCTACCAGGATCAAGGAATATACCGAACCCTAAGACAAAATGAGTGCGCTTGGTCCTAAAATTGAACGTCTTTATTATATACAGGCGGTCCCCTACTTAAGAACACTCGACTTACATACGACCCCTAGTTACAAACGGAGCTCTGGATATTGGTAATTTATTGTACTTTAGCCTTAGGCTACAATGATCAGCTGTAACAGTTATCACAGGTGTCTGTAATGAAGCTTTAGTGTTAATATTGATTCTTATGACAAGCCAACATTTTTAAAATCCAATTGTCACAGAGACCAAAAATGTTCTGGCTGGGATTACAATGATAAAATATACAGTTCCGACTTACATACAAATTCAACTTAAGAATAAACCTACAGACCCTATCTTGTATGTAACCCGGGGACTGCCTGTATTGATATAAATTCATACAAAAACGTATACTTTTTTTATACAACCATTGATTCACATTCAAAGTAATAAAAATATATTAAAGCCACTTTCCAGCTTGAATCTGCTGCTGCTGTTTGGCCGTTGTCTGCTGTTTGAAGTTGAATAAAGAACTGTAAGTTGATTTGCACAATGTTGCCTCCGTCTAATACCTAGATCAGGCTCAATAACCATCACAGGCTCCCCAACCTCCATCATCCAGGGACTCCCCTATATACCTCAGGGGTTGCCCCAGGGAAAAATCTATGGTATCAGCTTCTCCCTCCATATTTCTTGCACACACCACCTGCTGGAGACCTACAAGACTGTGGGACAGCCCTCCGGTCCCCATACCAAGCACCATGACCATAGTGAGCCCAAGGCCGCATAAGCCAGCCACTCCGGTATCCTGGGCCCCGGCTGTCTATAGCCACCAAAGAAAGGCTAGGCCCCGGTGGGGAATGTTGCTAAAGGCTTTTAAAATTATGCAAATGAGACTGAGGGGCATCTGTTTGTACATGATGTACACCTCTGTGCAGGCTTACTGGTCCCCTTTTCTCACTCTGGCTTGAGAGTGTTTTACAGCTCCCCCTGTCTAAATACTCATACAGATATACAGAAGACATATCAATAGAGGCCTGAATCCTGCTCTATAAACTGTACGTTATCTTATGTATAACAGATTACAAAGTTTCTAAAGGGCATCCACTATGTGCTTGTCCCATCACAATCTTATACCTACCGATTTCGCCGGTGAGCTCGGCTTAAATGGCTTCACAGTTACTTTTTTCTCTGTCTTGTTCTTCAGTGGAGGTAAAGGTTTGTCAGAGTGGTAAGGATTTATGTCAAAGTAGTCCTTCGGATAAAGGTTTAACCTGAAAGCACCCCCTTTAAGTTTTGATCTGTGACTATCCATTTCTTTCTATGAAGGAAACATAAAATATGTAGTAAGTGCAAATGGCATGAAGATATTTTATGATAAATCACAGCCGGGGGCAATGAGAGCAGTGGATTAAAGGAGTTTTTAAAAAAATGCTAAATAACACAACAATTGGCTGCCCATACTGTTATATTTTGGCAGAATTCCATGATTATCTCAAATAGTATCTGTAAATATAAATTTTTTGCAGTAGATAACAGTGAACTTTGTAATATACTCCACTAAGTAAAGCCACTTATCAGTGTTTTTTTGGCTTCTTTCTCCTGTGGCGAGCAGTGTATCTGAAAATCTTTTGAGATCCCATCCAACTCAGATACTGATAATGGGGCTAATGATTAACTCGTTCCATATCTAAAGGAAATGATTCATCTCTCTAATGCCTGTTTTAGCTACCTTGAAAGGCAGCCCTCTTAACACCAAGCATGACTTACAAGAAGCCTTACAAGAAGTCATGGTGTTAAGGGGGCTGCCTTTCAAGGTAGCTAAAATAGGCATTGTTTCCCTTATTCCACCCAGGAAAACATATCTGCATATTTTCCAGAATCCCTTAGTGGAGCATCAATGGCTATAAGTCAGAACTTTAAGAACTCTTTGACTGCTTTCTAAAAAGATGAGACTATTCAGGGACTGACTGTAGAGTTAAGTCATTAGACACTTTATCAGGTTCCTTGTCTTTCAGCTGTCAGTGGAGGACAGGACAGAAAGCTGATTTACAAAACTGATTAAATAAGGAAGAAAGACTGGGGAAAAAGAAGGGCACAGGAACATATTTGTTTAATAAAGTTTATTACATAGTTTACTATCATCAGCTGCATTATTGAGTTATAAATTGTGTTGAAAGTTTAATAACACTTTCTGTTTATCTCCTCCAATAGAAGATGTTGAGTAAAATGAAGGATCAGACAAGTTGGATTTCAATAAGGTGCCAGGAAAGGGCTTATTTCTCTGCAATGTATATTAATCTGACATTTTCTTTTAATGTAAAAATATTGATATTAAAGGAAATCTACCATTTGTTTTTATGTATTGTGAACCAAACATACCTTGAGAATGCTGTAGCAACACTGATGAACACTTTTTTAATCATTGATCCAACTGGTTTTGCTCAAAAAACAATTATAAAATTCAGGACCTTGGGAAAGCTGGATAAACACATTACTTCCACATACACAGGAGCTGCCTGAAATGTACAGACAAGACTAATCAACCTGAGCTGGATGACTCACACACAGCAGCTGGGGAATGGTGCAGCGATTGATTACTTCTGCCTGTCAGGGACAATACATTGATGAGTATTCTCGGCTTATGTTGGACAGGACAAGGCTGAGGCCACATGAGCGACAGAGCCTCATTATCATAATGTTATAATTGTATTTTCATCAAAACCTCTCAGTTCAGGGATTAAACAAGATATGTTTCTGCATCAGTGTAGCCACCGCATTCTCAAGGTAGGTTTGGTTCATAATGCATAAAAGCAAATGGTAGATTTCCTTTAAAACTCAAGTTTCTTGTGAAAAATACAGGGATGGAATTATCAGTATATTATCAATATTTTTATCAATATACACCACCAGCTCTTTTGTATGTGGCATTTTCACACCGTGCCATATTAATCTGTCTGTAGTAGTCCTTAGTAATCTACCACCAGGATCAAGTATTGTGATCCAAGCACTGCATCATATACAGAGAAAACTGTTCTGCTGTTCTGACATCTAGTGGACGATATGGCAATTGCAATATTTTAGAAATTATTTTTGTGCCTTCTGTTGGCTTTTACTACAAAGCATAATGCAGATGACTCTTTTAATGGTCTGTCCCTGAATAATGCAGGTGAAGATAAAAAAAACTTTGTCTTCTTTTATCATTCTCTGCATTCACTGACCTGTCTGTACACATTGGCCCAGATTGCATTATATGGCGCGCCCTGCACTGCTCAGGAAGTGTGCACCATCCTTTTTTAGGGACACCTTTAACATACAGGTTAGCAGATTAGGTATCAGCGCGTCCCAAAATGTCCAATCTCTCAGAATACAATAATGGTTGTTCCCAGCGTTTAACCCTTAACAGAAAATAGCACCCAAAGTCAAAAATGTCACTTTTTCTGCAACAAAAGGCCATACAGTCATCAAAATGGGAGCCTCATCTCACAAAAAATGACGCCACACAGAGCTCTGTGCACTGAAGTATGAAAACAGTATAAAAACCTATATAAATTTAGTATTCCCGCGATCGTACCGACCCAAAGAATGAAGTAGACATGTCAATGGGGCTCACAGTTAAGCAAAAAAAAAACAAGCCCACAAGAAAACAGCGCAATGTTTTTTTTCACCAACTTCACTGAATTTGGAAATTTTTTCCCGCTTTCCAGTACACGGCATGGAATATTAAATACTATCACTATGAAGCAGGGGCAGATGAAGACTACCATGGGCCCTGGGCTGTATGAATACTACACTTCTTCGAGAATGGAGGGTGTGTCCTGTCTGCTTTAAATCTGCAATTTCAGGACCTTTGTAGGACCTTCAAAAGTCTCAAAATGACTCCTGTGTACATGTGTATTAAGAGCAGGAACAAATGTATGAGGATTTCATGGCCCTTCTCAGTCTAAAATTTGGGGGGTGGTTTGGGTGGCCACAGGCCCCTTAAAAGGCGTGGGCCCCGGGCTACCACCCAGACTGTCTATTTTATAATCCAATTCTGCTATGAAGTGCAATTTGTTACACAGAAAACAAGCCCTCACAAGGCTCTTTACGTGGAAAAATAAAAAAGTTTGAGATTTTTGATGGTGGGGAGTGAAAAATGGAAATGAAAAAACAAAAAAGGGGTTTAACAAATTTATCATCCAGCACCAGACTCTTATATGAGTCTTGTGCAGAATAAGACTGTCTAGTGTAACTCTGCTCTGTCTAACCTTAGGACACTTTTTATAAATCTGTCCCACAACAAAATTATTTCGAGTAACTGTATTAAATACATGTCCCAGCTCCAAAGACGTTCTTTTCAGTGCAAAGTATGACAGTAAACTGGTGCAGACATTTTAATAGATCTGGGCCATGTAAGTCCATATACAGACTAATCAGCTAACAATGAAGTCTATGGAGAGAGGAGAAGGATAAGGAAGACACAGGGCAGAAAAAGACCCGAGAACAACTACAACATATAATGAGTGATTTCTCTTAAAGGGAACTTGTCATCAAGTTTTGACCTCTATAATTGTGGTTTAAAAAATTCTCAAGCGTTGTTGAACAGAAGATTGACTTTGAAAGTGTACCTGGCTATCCGCCAATCAAGCAGCCGAGTCATGTGGGCGTTTCACATGTCACATAATTATCATAACACCTACCCGTGATGTAAAACATGAGTGAAGATGACCCCATATAATTTTACCTTCATTAGCTCTTTGGATATGTCATAATTGTCAGAGGAGTAATTGAAGTCTTTGCCAATGGTGAGGTTAGGATATCTGTAAAGAAGAAGCTGATCCAGTAATGAGGCAGCGCACAATAGCCATGACATCTACAGTCTGCAATACATTACCCAAATCCTGTGCCCTTCTTGGGGGGACTCGTGAAGAAGTTTTTCCCTGGTGCAGTATACGCTTTTCTTGGTTTCACTTGTGCACTGAAAGCCTGGACTGGACCACTTAGAGTCCCGTAAAAGTTGCCCACTCCAGATCTAACAGATCCAACAAGAAGGGAAAAACATACATTTAAGTAACATATATACCTTCATTCAGGTTATTTCTACCATTACTCAGAGCTGTTTCCATATATATATGTCATGAGAACCGCTGCAATCTATAGTTTTACATATGAGGGTATCATTCAAGAAGCATCTGGTTCTTACAAGATCTTAAAATTAGGTACAACGTTAAATGTAGTACACACTACACAGTGACCCTTTTGTGTATGAATTCATCACATCATCCTTGGTGAATTTTGCCCAGCCTTTATTACCACTTTGCTTTAGTTCATTGGGATACATGAACACTCATTATATACAGGCCTACAGAGGATTTCCTATCCAGACATATTTATATAGGAACCTTCAATAAGATAATTCAAAATACATGATAGATGTGGGTTTCTCTGAGACCTAACCTTCCCGCAGTCAGGCTGAAAACAGTGTTCCAGTTACTCTCTATTTTAGGGCCTATGCACATGAACGTATGGGAGACGTATACACGGACACAAATTTATGGCCGCATATACGTCCCCCATTGTTGTCTCTGGCGCCCGGGCTCAGTGCAGTGAGCACAACGTGTGCTCACCGTAACAATCTGTGGCCACATAAAAGCTTATCTTTGGCTGTAACCACGGCCGTGTACCAGTATTCTCTATGGAGAGGGGAGGGGCGAGCAGTGCTTGGTTCCCCTCCTCTCCAGCATGCCCAAAGTGTGCCCGCCCGGCTGTAGCCATGTGGGCACATGTTCGTGTCCATGCACCCGAACTCAATATGAATGACAAAAATAGCCAAGACTGGGCATGCCTGTGTGGCCAACTCTTCAGTCAGCCCTGCTACAAGATAAGATTCGGTGGACCCCTATTCACGAGATAGGTGCAGGACCCAGATATGGGTAAACCCATTAAAGGTCCCACCGTAGCATTTCATCACAATACCTCAAAGGACAATTACCATCGGTTGTACTGGTGGTAGACCAGTCCTACTTACAAAGTCCTGCTGAATTGTTCTTCTTCAAAGGCTATGATTCTACAACTAATGGTACAGTGCACATGACCTTAAGACTGTGCAAGTAGCAAAGTATTTTTACTTACGGCTTTTTTTCCCCATTGGGTGGGAGGAATGCTTTGCCCAAATTCTTCTTGGCCTGCTGCATACGATACTGTCGCCTTTGTTTCAATGGATCAGAGTACGCTTCTCCTTCAAAGGTTCTCTTAAACTGTGTATCAAAATATCCACCTAATGTATTTGCCATGGATTTGGCTCCTCCAGGGAGCATCTGTCTGTTCTTACTTGCAGCTTCATTAAATGGTTCTGAAAGAGTAAAGTCACAATGGAACGATATATATATCATAGCATCATAGTTTATACGGTTGAAAAAGACACATGTCCATTAAGTTCAACCAAGGAAGGGAAGGGATTTTATATATATACTGTATATATATATATATATATAGAGAGAGAGAGAGAGAGAGAGAGAGAGAGAGAGAGAGAGATAGATATAGATATAAGACACATATAACAGAGGACACACCACAACACAGCATTTACTATGCACAAGACGAGTGCTGAATCTGTGATACATATTTAGTACATATTTACACAGCTATTAGAAAATCTTTCTTACAAATACCTGAGCTTCGTACATGTTAAAATTCACTGAAGCTTACTTACTAGAAAAGGGGGTGACATATTTGTCTCCTATACTAATGTAGCCCATCTCCCTGAACAGGCCGATCCGATCCATATCCAATTTTCCTTCGATAGGCATTGTTATAAAGCTCAGATATAATAGGTCTGGATGTTATCTAAGAGAAAAAAATGACACAATTTAATTTTTTCTGTGTCACTTGATTAGTAAATTTCTTACATTTTGCCTTTTTTTTTTACTCCACTCTGACCACCGAGCTTCATATTAAGCTATCAGTTTGTATTCTCATTACCACAATGTAATGTTCCTCCATTATAACGCTGATAACAGGATCCACCACTGACAATAGGTTATGGATGCAGCCAGTGTTGGATTTGGGTTCCTTGACCCGATAAAAGTGCTCACAATTATCATACATTTGGAAATACAGTAGACCATAGTAAGCTCCATATTAGTTTACCTTCTGCTCTAACTTTGGGGTCCAGTATCAGTTTTCAGTGCGGGCCCACCGGGGGATCCTCTGATGCTCAGGTGGGCCAGTCCAACACTAGATGTTGCTCGCTCTTCTCATTAAACACGTCTGCATGTGGTGTAGACTATCCACAACAACAGGATGTATAATGAATCTATTTTCTTACCAGGTATTATCTTTACCCCACTGATAAGCAAATCTCTAGAACTGTTTTGTAGCATCTATTGTTAAAAAAAAATTGTTACCAAATAAAATATATTTATATATTCTAATAAAAAAAATTTATTACAACCAAAGAATATATTGCGGTAAAATCTTTAATTAATTAGGGACCAAAAATAAGGAAAAACCAACGATAACAGATATCGTGGATAAAGGGACCACACTACTGGGGTAAGGGCAGTGCATCTTTATTGTTACCATGGGTCCATGGGGCAGATTTGGTATTTTTGTGGACTCCTAATACATTGCCCCCTGCTCTGCCATATCTTTCAACAACACATATGAGAGTGTCTAATCTGTCCCACATCCGTCGGACCTCTATAACCCTGATCTGGATGACTTTGCCTAAGTATCAGCTGTCAATATTGTAAAACTGCTACATTTTTTAAATCTATGTAATAAGGATTTTTTTTGAAAATTCATAAAGCGATAAGATTTTTAATTACAAAACATGGAGAATCTGGGATGTATTCAAAGACTCCAGGCATAGAGGTTGAAGTGTCCCTTTCATAGGTGTCATTGAGGCTGACATACGTGGAAGAACGTCTACTGTTCTGGATACTATCCTCCTTGTTTTCACAAATGAGTGAAACTAGAAAGTGTCAAAGCAGAGGAATTATTTATCAGCACATGTGCGGGAAGCATCCATTATTAACAGAGGCTAAGTAGCGGAGCTTTCCATCTGAATGATTCATACAATAGACAACAAAATGACATTATTTCTTTACTTTGTGATCAAAAACTCTATTACTGAGACTAGCGGGAGATACATTTGTTTTGCCAGCATAACATCATGAAGCCTAATCTGTAAAATCCAACCAAAGTTTGGTCTAGAAAATATTTTGTCCATGTATGTGCTGCTGATATATTGATCCTTGTATCGTACTTACCAGCTGTATTACCAGGGATAAGAGTAATAGGACACCAGAAGGCTACATGAGGTGATTTTTTTGTGTTTTTTGGCATTTTGAGTGGGTAATACTTTTTTTTTCCTATACTTTGTTTACCCCATAACAACTGAACACAACTAAATGTTTGCAATTTTTCCAATGTTTTATTTCCTTGAATCCTTTTACCAATAAATTCTGTGCTGAAGGCCAAGACGGATCTGATTCCTGCCTGGTAGATGCAGAAACTTGTTCTACCCAATCTATAAGGCCCAGTCACCAGGTGCTTTGGTGGGCGTAAACACATGACACTGCTGGAGGTTTCAGATGTACATTACCCTATATACCACAGTCATCACTGGACTATATCTAACAGGTTAAAGCCTTACCACCAGTTGAGTTTTCTATAGGCAACATTTACTAATAAAGATCTTAGGCCTTCTCAAAGAGAAAGGAAGAGACCAGGATAGAAACAATTCTGTTTGAAAGTAATGCCCATAGAAGAATATATCCAGGGAGTATGAGCAGGGCGCCGCACTGGAGCGGTACGGTGCAGCACACATGCGGCACCGTATTTTTCCGTACCCGGGAGAAAGATAGGACAGTAATACGGCACTGTGTGTCTTATATCACTATGGAGAGGAGCGGGGGTGCGCAGCGTTCACCACCTCCCCTCTCCTGGGTGCCGACGTGTACACATTGTTGTGTGAATGTAGTCTTAATTATTTTAGTCTTAAATTATTTTATAAAGTAAATTAGCAAAATGTTGAACTATGACAGAATTGTACTTCAAGGTTTCCTAAATTCCTGCATACCTTGACATATTGTTAAAGAGAAGCAGTAACCAGAATTGTCACCGCTAAACTAACAGCACCTTCAGGTAGTGTGTGACATATTATATTTAGCTTTCCCTTTTATGTTCTATAAAAAAAAACTCAGCGTTTGCTTGAAAGGAGTGATTTTTTTGCCTGAGATGAGTCAGACTAAGGCCCCTTTCAAACGTGCGTTTTTCACGCGTGTGTTCTGAGCATGCTTTTGACGTGCAGAACCTGAGCAGATTGTACAGAGTGTCCTAAAAAACATTGGAAATGCTACATTTCCTTTAAATCCAAGCCTTTTATTGGAGCTATGTACTTCCTCCTGTACCCTAGTGACAGGTTTACAGCCCTGGTTTGGGTATATAATTCTACCATGTGCCTCTATGATGGCAGCCTGGGGTTGATGAGATCTATGGATATGATTTGTGTATTGAAACCTGATGATAAGACCAGTAATACAGAAAGCTATGCCAGACATTGTATAATGTGATATCACACAGCACAATGCTCCCATAATGTCTGGTTCCTCCTTTATGAGCTGATGACATCATTGCTGTAAGCAGTGACGTCATATCCCTGATACCAGTATGTGATGAGGGGATCCCCATAATAAAGCCGTGCACCCACACAATCGCTCTACCTGCTCCTCTGTCCTCTGGCTCCCTCCTCAGGTCTATTCCTCTCTACTGACAGTTTGTTACCAGTGGTTGCCCTGGAAATGGAATATCTCAACACACGATGGGGGTGTCTAAGTTCTTATTATTGATACAATGCAACACACTATATTTTACCGTTATTTGTTTATGTGTTAAGTAAAATGCGGGTTTCATAGAGACATTTTTTAGCTTTCAGTATTTAAAGAAGTCTTCAATGCTCCCCCGTAAATGGATCCGCTGGTTGTTTCCATGCTGTAGCAATGCATTGTGGGAGATGTAGTTTGCATGGCTGAGTGAAGGGGCCACGCATGCGCATGAGGACACGTGGTAATTGATTGACAGCTGGTAGACGGAAGAGGTGACGCAGAGCAGCGCGTAGCATCAGTGTACAGTCAGCACAGAGCGGAGGGGTCATGGTGAGAGCCGTCATTCATACACATCAGACATGAAGACAAGTGACCTTAGTGACAGTGCTCTACCCCTGCTCCGTGTGGGATCTGTGCACCCAGGCCTGGCAAATTATCATGGGGACCTGTAAGCTCAGGAGACATGAAAGAAATCCTCAGATAGATAAGTGTCTCATCACTGGGACCTCCACTAATAGTGAGAACAGGAGGTCCTCCCCGACTAATAGGGAGAACAGGGCGATCCTCCCCACTGATAGTGAGAACAACAGGTCCTCCCCGACTACTAGTGAGAACAGGAGGTCTCCCCCCCCCCCCCCCCACTGATAGAACAAGGGATACCCCCACTAATAGGGTGAACAGGGGGATCCCCCTCACTGTTTAGTTACATTGTGCAGGGTCCAGGCATATAAATGAGTGTTAGCTGCTGCCTGATGACGTGTACAGTGACCTACCTGTTATCTGTGTAGGTTCTCTCCGAGGCTCCAGAAGTTCTATTCAGGATCCGTGGTGGGCTGAGTCTGTCATTTTCACTGGCCTCAGCAGATGGTAGGTATATTATTTTTATTATAATTGTAAGAAATAATTAGCTATTAGGCCTAATGCACACAAGCGTATGGGGAAATGTATTCAATCACGGCCCCATAGATGTCAGTGGCACCCAGTAGGGGTGCGATGAGCTCACACTAACCTCACTGCACCGTGACTGAGCATGGGAAAATATTGGACATGTCATATATGTTACCGTTTAACACCGCAAGTCGCTTGGCTTTCACTAGAGAGGGGTGAGGAGAACTCCCCCTTCCACTCCTGCACCCGGCTGGATGCTCACCCAGACAAACATATTTTCTTGTACATGAGGCCTTAGAAGGTATTTGGCAGAATATTCCAAACATTAAAAAAATATTTTAGAAATTTTTGGTACATTTTTTTTATACCACATATTGATCAAAATGTACAACTATAATAAAGAACAATATGGAACGAAAATGAACTCTCAAAATCACTTGAAACGTTCAAAAGTTATTACCACATAAAGTGATACACATAATTGGAAGCTTTGTCCGTACAGTAAGCTGAAAAAGACCTCTGTCCTTAAGAAGTTAGAGGACATAAACCATTAGTTTAGTGATGGTAGATGAGTCCTAGTAAGAAGTTTCTGTGGGCTTCTTTTTTTATAACTCTACAGTATATGATGCGATCACATAAATATAAAGTTATGAAAGTGGAGCAAATTAGCCTGCGGTGCTCAGGCTACGTCACCCGAGCGCCACAGGGAGACTAGTATTTTGATGTATGAACACCTCCCTAGCGCTGGTGCCCCAGGACGGGCATATGATGACACATTTGCTGCTTGAAAACCCATGCGCTGTAGCTCAGCTCCAGGTATTGATCCCAGTGAAGTACATCTGCCTATAGCCAGCAATGATAATAGTACAGAACATACACACTAATACTAACTTGTTGAGCTCTGATTGGTTGCCATGGGCCCTTCTCAGACACTTCTGGTAAATCTCTGCTATATGTATGGTTTTTATGGGGGTGAAATTCATAAAACTGTAATGTATGTTTCTTAATGTAGAATCCTCCTGTAAGAAGACCTTGGTGAAGGAGCTTGGTAATCTATCCTCCAGGCTTCTGTCGGACTCCCTGGTGCTCCATGTCAGCCGCACCTCGTTATACATATGGCCCAACACCGGTGCCAACACGTCACGCAACATACTGACGGACGATTCGCCCTGCAGTGATGTCTTCAGCTTTATTCCGTGAGCACAATGTCAGTTCTTCAATCACTACAATGCAGCGCTGACAGCTGCCACAATTCACTTATGGTTTTTAATTTTTTTAGAACTGATGATGATGATTCTAGACGCAAATCTTCTAAGAAGAAGGAGAAAAAGTTGCAGGAAACGGTATGAGGCTGTAATATAGACAGATTTATGATTATTACTTTATTGAGTACAATTTTCCTTTGTGTAGCAAACTTTTTCCTTTTAAACTTTTTAAGGATAGGTCCGTAAGTGAGATGGGTGCACCATCACTAGTGTGGGCTTACATGTTTTATAATGGGTGTTGGTGGGGAGATAATCAGGGACAGGTATCTAAGAAGGTATTTGAAACCATTCATACATGTGTTGCACATAATGTAGGACAGTTTTTGGTGCAAATTATACAAGAATGCGGACATATATTTTACCCTAATATATGAGAGAGTGTATTTCATACTTCCAGGGAACCTGCCATTCAAATCAACCCTCCCAAAGTTTTCCTCCCATAAGTTTTTCTACTTGCCATTAACCACACCCACAGGAAGCAGGGGGTTGAGAGTGATGCTGGGTATGGTCAATAATTCTGATGTCAGTGTCTGGTGAGGGCAGGGTAGCTTGACTGTATAGCTGTATACTGCAGCTCCAAGCTATGGTGGGACAGAGGACAATTTAAAAAAAAAAAAAAGTTTTTTTAGAAGAATGGTGGCTCCTATCCCCAGGATTGAGGCATCAGTGGAACATGTGGACATCTAAAAGGTTTGTTTGGGGGGGGGGGGGTCGCTAATCACTTAACATTTTATCAGATGACCCATTGAAATCCATTGTCTCCTTTGCCAGCAGCAGGTGGTGAACCTCAGCCCCATGTTTGAAATGACGACGTCTTCCAAAGCCGTGACGCCGACCATTAAATACAACACACACAGTCATCATCTTGTAAACATCACCCTGCCCATGGATGCGGCTGTGTCTATATCTGCGGAAGAGAAATGGGGCAGGTCAGTATATATTTCTGGAATATTTTATGTTCAGATCCTGTCTTTTATGATAGACATACCCGACTACACATACAATGGGCAGGTTTGGGGACTGTTTGTAAGCTACATCAGCATCCTGGTGACCCATCAGCATCCTGGTGACCCATAAGATGTGTTCTTCAGAAGTGTAGATTTATATTACTATTTTTCTGAACAGAGTGCAGAAGATCCTTGTGAAGAAGCTCACAGAGCAGCTGGTGGACATGGAGAAGTGCCTCCTAAAATATATGAAGGGGACGGCCATTTGTGTGGCAGAACCATATCACTTTATGCTACCAGGGAGGGGAGAACTTGTCACTGTCATTTATCCTGCCGGAGTCCCAGAGTCTCATCTAGAAGATAGTAGGAAGGTTTGTAGCGGGGAAGTTACATTGCTGGACTTGTGCGTCAAATATTACAGTAATAAATGGCAGTTTGGAAAATTCTTTTATGTAATGTTAAATAGATCTGTCTCCAGAATATGCTGCCAGCTATAGCCGCCCATTATACCACTAGAAATTGTGCACCTGAAAGGAATCAGCTTTGCTCCTCTGTATTCATAGATTGGAAATCGGCATCTACATGCTAATAAAGAGGGGGGATAAAGGAAGACACAACTTAAAGGGTTTACTCACGAAGAAAAGTTAGGCCCTATCCCGTGCTGATCAGTGGGGGTTTCACGGAAATGAGGGGTCCCTGAGACTAATGGAGAAGACGGCCGCACTCACCAATCTCCATCGGCTTCGTGATCTGTGGGAGTTTCATCACTGAGACCCCCACTGATCAGCAAGTAAGGCCCTATCCCGTGGATAGAGCCTAACTTTCCTTTGTGGGAAAACCCCTTTAATGAGAAATGCATTGTCAGTGTGCCTATGCTTTGTGACTCTTTGCTTCCTTTTTGTTGTTTAGGTATTACATGGTGAATTTAACCTATCGCTTGACAGACCATATTTCAAAAGAGCCAATGCCTATCATTTCCCGGATGAGCCGTACAAAGACGGTTATCTTAGAAACCCACATTTACATCTAAACCATCCATCTCTAGAGGGAGGCACTGTAAGTACTGGGAAATTATCACAAGTTTTTCAAGGATTGCCTGGTCTAAAGATGAGCTCTTTCCATACCTAGAGCATGGTTCCTTATCTCTCAGCTGTGAGTGGGTGCAGGACAGAAAGCTGATTCATACAAGCTGCTTAATACGGAAGATTTCTTTGATAAAATATTTTACGAAGTTTACCATTATCATCTACACTATTTATTAAATTTTGAAGAATACCATCAAAATCCATTATGATAAACCAGGGACACTTACTCATAGATCCAGGAACCATGACTCTGGTAATATTTTTATATGTGTTATCCATGGCCTCCTTCTCCTAAACCAACATTTTAAATAATGAGCCTCGGGGGACCTAGGAGGTGTTAGCAGAGCCTCTCTGTGCTGTAGCTTCACAGGCTATGAAAGTACAGCAACCTGCTATCCTCTGCTCTATCAGCACTACACTTATCCCTCTGCCGAATGTAATCACACTGCAGCAGAGGATGTTTCAGCACAGTGTAACAGCCTGTGAATCTGCAGCATGGAAGGGCTCTTGTAAGTCTGCAATGAGCCCTTCAGGATTATTAGCATCATTTTAAAAGTTGATTTTAGAAAGGAGGATGCCCTGGATAACAAATATAAGACCATTATCACCCGCAGTGACTGGATATATGAGTAGCTAGATAATGATGATTTCCTTTAATAGTTTAGTTTCACTTGCTGAGGTTGTTTACCATTGCGGGTGGAAATTGGCTGGGTCAGCATTTTTTTTCTGTGTTGAGTAGCACCTGGAAGCAGAGAGCAAGGCGGACCCTTCAAGTATCAGAATCAGTGTAGGAAGTCTGTGTGACTTTTTTAAAATAATTTTAACTATACCCTTTCACAGAAACCTACCATCAAAATAAAGTATGATGAACCACTTATTCGTAGATCCAGGCACTGACTGTGGTAATCTTCTTATATTTGTCATGGCCTCCTTGGTTCTAAAATCAACTTTTAAAATTATGCTGATGAGCCTTAAGGGCAAATGTGGTATTGCTGCAGCTTCACAGACTGTTACAGTGTGCAATGAGCATTTCCCCCTCTGTCTGTTCTGCAAGTTCGTCTGCAGCAGTGAGATTACATCGGGCAGTGGGAGGGGGAACGTTATGAGGGAGCAGAAGGAGAGGGAGAAAAGTCTTAACGGCCTGTGAAGCTGCAGCATGGAGATGGACTGGTAACGCCCCACAGTCCCTCAGGTTCATTAGAATAATTTTAAAATTTAACAGATATAACAGATTACCATTCTCTCCCTGTATAGTTTCTCTTATGTCTAAAGTTATTAAAACTGTACTGTATGAATAAAGACTTAAATGATGTCTCCTCTCCCTGTAGGTCTCCCTGGTACAGGGCATCTACAGCTACCATCACTACATGCAGGACCGGATGGACGACAGCGGCTGGGGCTGTGCCTATCGCTCCCTCCAGACCATCTGTTCCTGGTTTAAATATCAAGGTTACAGCGACAGATCTATTCCAACACATCAGGAGATTCAGCAGGTAAATGCTCCATTACTGTCCACAAGAGCGAGGACACTCGCTGCAGCCCATGATGATCTGTGCAGGAAAGAAACCTTGCTGGTAATGGACTACAGTGTATTTTCTACACAGTATACACCCATACACATGCACTGGTCAGCCGTAATATTGAATTGAAGGGAACAGATTTTTACTCTTCCTACTACATGTTTTAAAGGGTCATAAATAGAGTGGAAGGATCTGATTAACTTTGGTAGCGCTCTGCATTTTAAAGGAAATACACTATACCAAAAAATAATCAAGCTGGATAAACCAGGGGGACTGAATCTTATATATGTTATCCATTGTCTCCTTCCTTCTAAAAATCAACTTTTAAAATTATGCTAATTAGACAGAAGGGCTCTCGCCCAACCCCCTTTTCTCTCCTTCCTCCCTCTGCTTGTTTAGTAGAAGCAGGAAGTACAGGGGGAGACCTGCTCTGCTCATTGTAACAGCCTGTAAAGATACAGCACTGAGGGTGCTGGATCTATGAGTAAGTGTCCCTGGTTTATCAGGATGGATTTTGATGAAAGGTGTCCCGTAATACAAAATGTAGCTTTATAATGTAATGTTTAATGATTCATGACTTGGTATATCTTTAAAAGACAAACTACCCATCCCTGTTATCAACCATTTTCAAAGTCCAATTCCAGGACGTATGTGACCCATATCTCCTTGTTATCAGCCTCAGCTATTTACAACGTGTGCTAGGAAATGGAGACATTGTTGTCTGGATTCTGAAGATTAAAAATCTATCCACATCTTTGCTATTGCTTCTGTTTATGACACAGCAGTAAGACTTCTAAAAGGATCTGTCCAGATTCAAGGATCCTGTCATTTGGAAGTCGGGAACCTCGACTGATCAGATTGTTATTCCCCTTTCGTGTTAAAGAGAACCCGTCATGCAAAATAACTCCCCTAAACTAAATATATTTTCATAAACTGCCATTAGAGAGCATTGCCTCTATCCCTTCATTGTCCCTCTACATGCCTGTAAACCTAAGCAATGAGGTCCTAAAGCTGTATGCAAATGACCTGTGAAATGTCCAATGAAGCATTAGCATATTCAAGCTGTCCACTCTATTCATGAGTGGGAGGCACAGCCACACCCCCAGTGTATGACTGACAGCCTGTATAATGATGTGAGGCTGTATAATGATGTGCTTCCTGGTGCTGGCGCCCCCTGCAGCCTGTGTATGAGATACTCCTATACACATGACTGACAGCCTGTATAATGATGTGAGGCTGTATAATGATGTGATACTGTATAATGATGTGCTTCCTGGTGCTGGTGGCCACGCCCCCTGCAGCCTGTGTGTGTGTATAGGAGAGATACAGCAGCTCCAGGCTGCAGCCATGTTATAGCAGAACATGTCAGATTCATGTGTAGCTGATGTCTGTGTCACACATGTATATTAGGAGGATGCAGCATGTCAGCAGATGCAGCACACACACCAGCAATGCTTTACTATCCATTACACACAGACATGAGCAGGGGGAGGAGAGGGGAGGAGTAACAGGGGTGACATCACTGCCTCTGACCATGTGACCAGCCTCATTTACATGATAAAGAATAGATGATTTTACAATGAATAATGTATGAAATAACTAGATAAAGGCTGGGATGGGATCCTTGTGAGCTGCTCCAACAGGTAGTAGTGACAGGACAAGTGACACAGACCTGATGACAGGTGTCCTTTAATAGGGATAAAAATCAAAGTTCATTCAACCCTTTCAATTTGGCAATTAACTTAAACACATGAACCACATTGTGCAGACTGCTGTGCTATATTTTCTGTATTTGTTTTAATGTATACAGTTTTTATTACCAGGCCCTGGCAGATGTTGGCGACAAACCCGCAAGTTTTGTTGGATCCCGGCAGTGGATTGGCTCTATAGAGGTACAGCTGGTACTGGACCAGCTGCTCGGGGTCACATCGAAAATCATGTTTGTAAAGTAAGTGTCAAAAACTCAGGCTTAGGTTTAGTGAAGTATTTAGCATAGAATTTGCCAACAATGGGGTTATTAAGGGGGTAGGATAGTGAACAGTGATTTTAAATTGGATAATTTTTCTGGTAAATAGTAAAATCTCTATATCAAACCAGGGCCAGAAATTCATAAAGGTTAAGTAATTCTTAGACCTAAAATTTTAGTCACTGCATTTAACAGCAGAACAAAATGGGCAAACACTTGTAAAAAAAAAAAAAAAAAAAAAAAAAAGCCAGTCATTAGTATAAATGAGACGTTGCCACTTTCACAGATTCAGGTACAGGTGAGGGGACTGTATTTTTAGTATACTTGTACACTGTCAGCTCATCCACCCTGCAGTCCCTTCAGATTGCAATAATTTATGATAATTGACACCTAGAACCAATGTTACTTGAGAAATCTTCTCTTTAATATTGAAGGTGCCACAGAATCGGAGTCGATTAAAGATACTGTGCAAGATACTGTATAGATCTCACCCCTAACTGTAACTTTAAAGACAATTTACAACTCTGATTCTGTGACATCTAAAAAAAAAATACAATCCTCTACCTCTCTTTAAAGTTGCACCAGAACTCTGTTTATAGGTGCTACCAAGTTATAGGTCTTAGAAGCCAGGATGTATTTGAATATGTCCTTTGCTACTGAAGAGCCACCCCATCGGGATGACAAGGAAAGGGTTAATACTTTTATTATATGTGTGTGTTAACTATAACATTGCAGATTAATGTACATTTAAATAAATGGCCATAGAAGAAATGTACCTCTACAGTGTTTTTCTGATAATATAGATGTGCCCAGTGACCATATTTTCTGCCTCCCCAGTCAGGGTACGGAACTGGCATCCAGAGGAAGGGACCTTGTTACTCATTTTCAGACGGAAGGAACCCCAGTGATGATAGGTAAGTGGCCACTGTGGTGGGTGTGAGCATAATAGAGGTAGCGCTGTTGTTACCTAACAAGAATCATTCGGAAGATGATCACTTGTATGAAATAACTTCTATGTTGCACATATTTTATAAAAAAAAAGCAATTTTCCCCACATTTATAATTAAAGGGGTTTGCTCATGTAAGTTCTCATATTTTAATCCCATATTGATTACTAAACAATATAGATCATTTTTGACCCCTTACTTTGCAATTTTACTAGTTTTAACTCCTATCAGTATAAAATTCCAGAGTGAGGACGGGGACTCTCTAAGCAGACACTTTATGGTTCCTCTGTGCTACGAGAGGCTTTGTGCTGACAATGTGCATAGATTGTCAGGTTACAGGGTTATCTACAATTATATTTAGCTTCTGAACATTGTACTAGTATCTGATACATAAAAAAATAGGTGAGACGGATCAGAGCCATGAGAGGGATATAATCTTTGCTGCCTCATTTAATCAATAAAACAGTGTCAGCACTGCTATGTCACCCCCTTTCCTGGGATCCAGAGTTTATCTTGTTTGTAGAACAGGTGTTTCTGTGTCCTCTCCACGCTACTGTTCTAACACAACTAAACCAGGAAGTGCTTGTGTCTGTAATGCTGTCTGCCTCCCTCCCCTCCCCAATGCAAGATAAGTTACAGGGAATTGCCCGAGAAGATTTACAGTCGGATCCGGGCACAACTAGTTTGATAACACCAGGGCTGATGGAGACAGGTTGGAATTATATCTGTGAAATGCTGTATTTTTGTTAATAACAGTGAATTGGAGAATGTGTTATTTTGTTATGAGTATCTATAAGAAACTTGTCTTTGTGTGAATATCCCTTTAATTACTCCTGAAATCTTGAAGTTTCTACCCTGGCCACTGAGCCTTTTTATAAGCTTTATAAAATATAATTCTTTATTTATGTAGTCTGAAAAATAATTAACAGAATGTCCATATTTTTAAAGGGAAACTGTCAGCAGAAATAAACTTCTGTGTATAATACATATTTCTTTGGCCTGGCGTGGTGTCATCATCCAGAAAATCAACTTTGAAGTTATTGTAAATTTGTTGTATGCGGTCAAGTAGGCGGAGACTTTAATACTGAAGTCAAGCGTGTGCTGTCTCAGAATTCCCCCTTAACTGTAAGTGATGGTCCCACACCCAGAGACATCCCTTACCAGATCTCCTGGCGCATGACATAAATCATGGGAGGAGGTGTTCAGAGGCAGGGAGAGCTTGACTTCACTGCTAAACTCCCCGCCTCCTTGACTTTATACAACCAATTTACATTTCACTTCAAAGTTGCTTTTGTGGATGATGGAACCATGCAGGGCCATGAAAGAAACCTGATCTGTAAGGTGTGAAGCTGCTAGATAACATACTGGTAGTAGTTCATTAGGCCACTTTCTGATGACAGGTTCCTTTTAATGTTCTGCATCCTCCTTTTTCCTGTTTTGATTTCTTTCTCCACCTGTGACTGTAGGGGGAGGTGTACTGGCACATACAATTCTTGGAGTAAATTGGAGTGAGACGACAGGAGAAATTAAATTCTTAATCTTAGATCCACATTACAAAGGAGCTGAAGATCTGCAAACCATTGTGGAAAAGGTATTACTACCAACATGTATGTGACCGTTGGAGATAACTTATATCATAACCATTTTCTTTTATTCTAACGTTTTATCATTCTACTAAAGCGTCTATGTCACAGTTTTATATGCATTTTACCATGAATGTGCAGAATGCTGCAGTTACTACGGCTTTAATGTTTATTCTGTTGTATTATGTGAAGAACCATAAGGTACAGTAACTAAACATCTTTTACTACCGTACTTTTGATGCAACGCCATTTGGATAGAATTTTGTTTTTTTGTTACAGAATGCAAATTACCATTAAATAAATCTCCACAAAAATGCAAATGAATGAGTTTACTTCTGTTTTTTTTTTCCATTAGCAGTTACATATTGTCATAATCATGTTACATAAGTCGTGTTACATAAGTCGTGTTACATAAGTCATGTTACATAAGTCATGTTACATAGTCATGTTGAAAAACTCTTCGGAAACTGCTACTCTTCAGAAAGAACTACGGTATACTAGAAACACACATCTGTAGTGCTCCTATGAATCTTGGACCATGCACCGGCTAGATTTCACAAAGATGGAACATAAAACATTGTGATATATGATGCAAGTGCCACACTATCATCATAATACCGTCGTGTCGGGTCTGCGAGGAGGAAGGAAGCCCTTGTATCATATATCACTTGGCACTGTACTTGGTCTGTGAAAACATATATCTCATTGTCTGTGAGTCACATGGCGATGTAATGTAGCCAATAGGCATAATTCACAGTTCAACTGAAAGACTGGTCATAAGTGAAAGATAATCTTTCATTTGATGTTGGGGGAACTGAACTGTTTTCAGCAGGCTGAGCTTCTTTTATATACTGTTTTAGATGCAGCCTCTGGAATGTTTTCAGGGAAGCAACCAATTAGGGTGATGGCACACGTGGCGTTTTGAACGCGTTTTTGGCCCGTTTTTAAGTCCGTCAATAAACGCATGCATTTTTGACCAGTTTGAATTAAGATAATTGGTCAAACCTGTCAAAAACGGGTGCGTTTTCAAAAAACAGATGCGTTTTTGACAGACTGCTTAAAAACTGACCAAAAATGCGTTCAAAAAGCCACGTGTGCCATCAACTTTCAACAGCCTGCATTTTCCCGGGTTTTTACATAAGATAAACACAAATTGAATATACAATTACTTAAATGAGATACATTACAGAGAGTAAATGCCCACTTTTACCACTATACAAGAGGATATCCAGAATTTACTTACGAAAACTGTGTTATATTTTGCAGAAAAGCTGGGTGGTGTCCTATGGTGTCCACTCCAACAGGATTACCAGGCAGAAAAAAAACTGTAAGGGCCCCAACCCATGGCAATTACCTTTGTAATAGAATCACAATAAGAAGGGGTACAATCTCATAGTGTAGTCTCTTCCTCCTGGCTTCTATGGTTCCTCTCTATGGTCTTATAAACAATAAAGTGTGAATAAGACCATAAAGGTGTTTTACCCGAATTAGTACACGATAACACATAATTAGTTAGTCCTGACTCTGGTTATTGCTGCCTTCCATTTCACTAATATGGAAGTGTCACAAATTGTTGAGCCAACCCTTGGTAACAATATTTATATCCAATCTCTAGATCTATTTTTTTTGATATTTGGATCTCTATCTCCTTCATTCACATAGACTGTGATTTGAAGACCGAGAGATCACCAGGGCTGTGCTGTGCAGTTTCCACACACTCCCATACTACTATAGGGGTATGGCACACTTTTGTGTTTTTTGAACGTGTTTAGGGCCTGTTTTTAAAAGCAGTCCGCAAAAAACGCATGCATTTGTTGACAAAGGTTCAATTAGATAATTTGGTCACAACCTGTCAAACGGATTGTTTTTAAAAAACCCACTGCGTGTTTTTTAACAACGGTCCAAAACCCACCGTGTGCCATCACCAACTAAATGGGTGTGGCAGAGCACTTTCTAGTCCTGCACACTCGCCTGAATTAGTTATTTTCCTCCTGGCTCTGTTACTCATAATTATGGGTTGGGGTCCCGCAGTCTTTGGCCTTGTGGATAGGAGATAATCAGACATGTGACAAGCCCTTCTTGGATGCACCAGAACATAATCAAATGCTGTGTGGCATCTATCCCATTAAGGAAAACAATTGGTCAACCTAAAAGATTATTATAACACGGCTTTCAAATTCCTGTCATGATGGTAACTCATTAACTGGGGAAAACACAATAAAGTATTCTGCTCTATTTCTTCTCTTCTGGCAAGGTATGTGATTAAGCAGACAGACAGAAGAGACGACAGAACAACAGAGACAACAGACAGAGAAAGAGACAACACACAACAGAGAGAGCAGACAGACAGTGAGAGAGAGCAAGATAAATGTATAAGAAGGATATAAACATATGTTATACCCTCGTCCGGAGCACACCTTAGCATTTGAACCCATTTTTGGGGCTTTGTCTAAGCAGTCTTTAAAAAACATACGTAAAAAAAAAAAAAGCCTGCATTTTTTTGAAAACACATACGTTTTTTGCTGTTTTTATCCAACTTATCTTAATTAAAACAGGTCGAAAACGCATGCTGTTTTTTAACGGAACTGCTTAAAAACACGCAAAACAGGTTCAACAAAACGCCACATTTGCTGCCGCAAACTGTATCCAGAAATTGTCTTTCCCAGTGCTTTTAGTGGGAGTATTTTAAAACAGAAACTCTTGTCAGCCCAAAAGGTTAAATTCTGAAACACCATCCTCCATTCCCTCCCCCCCGCAATAATTATTTTTTTTTTTTACTGTAGCGCAAATCTAACAATATAATTTCATACAGAAAACCAATGGCCAATCTGTCTATATACTGACCAAAGAGAGGACAAATGTTGACTACTATCTATAAAAGATGAATCCAGAGGGTAGAGCCTAATCACTAGGCACAGCTGAGAAGAGCCTTCGCGTCCACATGTACACCACCTTAAAGATACAATGCTTACGCCCTAGTGGTCACTGAGCAATCACTACAAATAGTAAGATTACATTATAAGCACGAGTCCATAAACGTCCAGGATCCTGGAAACATGTATTTCACAGAAAGGAGGAAGACAGAGATAAAGTGTTTGTGTCATTACATTGTACTGTATGGCCTCGCATATAGTCTTGAAAGCCTTCTGTTGTGGGAGCTGCAAGTACAGAGCGTATAATAAACTAAGTCAAGGTGGCTTGATGATGTTACCGATCTTACCACTAAGGTGGGGTCCTTACATTTCGCCAGCCCATCTTTGTCGTCCTGGTGCCCAGCCTGCTACTCCACCCAGCTGATGGGATGGGTAGGAGCCGTTACGGCCATCCATGGCGGACTCCTTTCTGCAGGTATACTGTGTGTGAGTATCGGCTCAGTACAGGAAGCACACTGTCTTCTCATAACTTGATGTTTGCTGACGTCTCCTGCCAGTATGTTTATGTGCTGAATCCTGACTAATGATCTTCTCAGCCTCACAGTAATAGGATCGATATACAACACAAAAGAGATCTTCCCATTACAGGCCGTGTTCATATAAACACTGCAGCAGCATCAAGTGTTGACAGATGCATATACATTAGTATAGGGCTGTGAGAGAACAGCCAACATGGCAAGGAGGGGCCAGAAATAGAAAAATCTTACATTGAAGGTGTATTATATATCCACATGTTTAGGGGTATAGTATTAATATGGAGTACGATTTTAGCCGCCCCCCCCAATACAGGAGGAAGGAGCTTCCTGATCCTTGTGTATGCATTTGGCAAAAAAGGACTGATAAGCACTGACCTTATTTAGGTTTTTATGTTTGTGTTTATTTGCTTTTAATCGGGATTTTTGTACTGATGTTACTTAAAAGGCTTATACAAGGACATTTTATTTTAAAAAAGCAACATGAACACCTTTATGCCCACATTGCAATTGTTTTTTTTTTCCCATTTTTAATTCCTCTCTTTACAAAAGTCAGAATTTTTTTATATTTCTGTGTAGCAGATCTAATGGGAGTGTTATCGTTTGTACTTTCCTGGTGCACCTTCTAATATTCCTACAATCAAATAGTGGGAAGCAGGAATAAGGCAATTGTGTAATTTTGTTTCAGGCTTGGGTTTTTATAATCTTTTATACCGTGCGATTCAATACCGCACCATGTTCACCATATCAGAATATTTTTTCATTTTGCAGTGACAACTTTCCTTGGGTTGAGCCCAGTGCCAGGGATCCTTCTTTAAGCGCAAAAGGTAGCGCTGGACTGTAATCAATGATTCAAGATGCTTTAGAAATGCTGTCCTCTGCACTGCGGTTGGTCCACGAAATCCGTTGGTGGCATAGTCCATTTTTGACTGTTTGAGCACATTGTGTGCCACCACCATTTTTCTATAATGGCCCCTTTCACTCTTCCCTTTTTCACGCCTGTTTTCTGCTTTACTTATGATGCCAGAACTTGCATTGCCACTCTGACCAATTGTAATCAATGGTTTTTTTTCAGCCCTGCTTTATTTTTCATGCATGCACACAGCCGCTCATGGAAAACGCATACATGTCTATGGAGATGCATCAAAAACGCTTGCACTCTGAGACACATGAAGGTCCAATGCAAGTGCAATGCGTTTTTCACTGATCAATTGCCATTGAAAAGATAGACCACAGCCTGAGTCTTTTTCACACGCGTTATCTGCATGTGAAAAACGCTGAAATGCATTGGAACGCAAAAAACGTGCCTGAAAACTGAGACACTGAACAAATCTGTAAACTGATTGAACTCATCTGATGACAAATTTGCTTTTTCACTGACCCAAACCCTGAATGCAACTCTGACGTGATCTGCAACGCAGTGTGAAAGGGGCCTACACTCTACATCATTGGCAAAAGTTTTGAGAATGACACAAATATTATATTTTCACATGATCTGTTTGCCCTCTGGTTTTTATGTGTGTTTGTCAGATGTTTTAATTACATACAAAATACAAGTGCAATCATATTATGAGTAACAAAAGCTTTTATTGACATTTGAATGAGTTAATGCAGAAGTCAATATTTGCAGTGTTGCCTCTCTTCTTCTTCAGGACCTCTGCAATTCTCCTCTGGCAGCTCTCAACACCTTCTGGACCAAATCCTGACTGATAGCCGTCCATTCTTGCACAATCAATGCTTGCATTTTGTCCCATTTTTTGGTTTTTGTTTGTCCTCCCGTCTTGATGAATGACCACAAGTTCTCAATGGATTAAGATCTGGGGAGTTTCCAGGCCATGACCCAAAATCTCTATGTTTTTCCCTGAGCCATTTAGTTATCACCTTTGCTTTATGGCACGCTGCTCCATCATGCTGGAAAGGCTTGTTGATCACCAAGCTGCTTCTTGGACTGTTGGGAGAATGCTCTTGGAGGACATTCTGTCCTGTCTTTCTTTATTCATGGATGTGTTTTTTTTAGGTAAGACTGTGAGAAGTAGATTCCCCTGGCTGGGAAGCCGCCCCACACATGAATGGCTGGCAGGTGCTTTACGTTGGCATGAGACAAGACTGGTGGTATCGCTCACCTTGTCTTCTCCCAACAAGCTGTTTTCCAGATGTTCCAGCTTGGAAGTTTAGTCAGAGAATGACTTCCGTCTACAAAACTTACCCCAGTCCTCAGCAGTCCACTCCCTGTACCTTTTGCAGAATATCAGTCTGTCCCTGATGTTATTTCTGGAGAGAAGTGGCTTCTTTTTGCGGCCCTCCCGTGACACCATGGCCTTGCCTCCAAGAGTATCTTCCGCGTCTCACAAGTGCGGGCAGATACACTCACCACCTGCGCTCTGTCCATTCCTCAGCACATCTGCTGCACAGCCCGATCCCAAAGCTGAAACACTTTTAATGGATGGTCCTGGGCGCTGGCGGTGGTCCCTGGAGCCTTTTTTGGAAACAATGGAACCTCTCCTCCTTGAATTCCTTGATGATGTGATAGAATTAGTGACTGAGGTGCAATCTTTCGAGCTGCGATACTCTTTCCCTGTTAGGTCCAGTTTTGTGCAGTGCAATGATGACTGCACGTGTTTTCTTTCAGATATACCATGGTTAACAGAAGTGAAACAATGATGCCAAGCACCAGCCTCCTTTTAAGTGTCCAGTGTGATTATTCTTACTTATCATGACATTGATCTCCAGCCCTGTCCTCCATCAACACCCACACCTGTGTTACTGGACAATCACACTGAAACGATGTTAGCTGCTTCTTTTAAGGCAGGCCCTGCAATGAAGTTGAAATGTGTTTAGGGGGAAAAATTTCATTTTCTAGGCAAATATTGACTTTGCAATTAATTGCTGTAAAGCTGATCACCCTTTCTAACATTCTGGAGTATATGCAATTGCCATTATAAACCTGATGCCGTAGACTTTGTAAAAATTAACATTTATATCATTCTCAAAACTTTTGGCCATGACTGTACCTATTGTATTACACCCTGTATTGGTGGCCCTCTCCCTATAGCTTAAGGTCCAGAGTCTTACATGTAGGCACATCATGAGTTAAATAACCTGTTCTTCAGGGATCATTTATGTACCTTATTATTCTACCCTTATGAAGGACAAGATAAAATATGGCATCAGGTTTTTTTTTTCGCATTCACAAAAAAATAGTACAGGTTGTCTAAAAAGAAAAATGCATCCCCAGCATAAACTGAGAATAAAAAGACTGCAGGGAGAACATCCATGTGCTGTCATTTATTTGTGGATCCACTGACTATGGAGTCTGTGGTTTCACAATCATGAAGTGAAATAATGCAGCCTATAAAAATCACAGATATTCGTACTGATGAAAATGCTCATCTGAATGAGCCCTAACCACAAAAATCTTTTATTTTGTTTATGTTTTTTTTTTTTTTCTTCTGCAGGCAATAATAAAGTAATAAAACAAACCTGACTTTTATTTTTAGAAAATCTTTTTGACATAGATGAAGCGCTTACAGCAGTGCACAGTCCGTATTAGAGGTACTCAAGTTTATATTGTCTCCATGTGCATTATTCATCAATTGTTTTAACTGTTCAACCTTAAAGGGGTTGGCCACTAATACAAAACTTTGCTTCGTGTACAGTAAAGCCATCGACAGTTTCCAACCCAAACTTTCTATGACTACACATGGATTATCGCGCAATATAAGCAAGCGGCCAAATTGCAGACATAAGCAAAAAGTTTCATGTCGTGATCTAAGATTTAACAATGTATTAAAGGGGTTGGGCCATTTCAGTAATAATTGATATTATTTGTGTAATCAAAGTAATTACATTTTTTCAATATACTTTATTATCAATTCCTCAGGGTTCTAGATCTCTGCTTGCTGTACTTCTATAGAAAATGTTTCTATTTACTTCCAGTGGATATTACCCTGTCCATGGTGTGTGATGGACATGCAGGTACAACTAGCCGTTATTATCACTGAAGTTAATAGGAGATTGTGGATAATACTGGCTCCTGCACCTCCATCACCCATATGGACAGATATACTACTGAAGTAAATAGAGAAGCTTTCTATAGAAGCATGCAACAGAGATTTTAGGAAACCTGATACAGAAATATATTGGAAAATTGTATAACTTTTCCTGACACAACACAATATCAATTATTTGCTGAAGTGGACAACCCCTTTAACTGTGTGAAGTAATAAATAACATAGCACAACTCACATGTAACCCCAATAACAAGCATTAGATATGATGAATGTAAACAAAAATACTGTCTGAAAGCCCTAAGTGCCATGATGATTTAGCACTGCATTCGCTGTAGGGAGCAGCAACATTTATCTGTCCTTCTTCTGCTCCATTTTTTATGGGAGAAACAGGGCTCTCACAGATCAGCACCTACCCAGTGATAAACTTAAAGGGTTGTCCACTTGCAGCACAATAATTGATATTGTTTGTGTAATGTAAAGTTTTTCCACTATTTGCCAATATACTTTCTATATATTCCTTACTTTCAATTCCTCGCGGTTTTCTTAGATCTCTGCTTGTTGTCTTGCTATAGAAGCTTCTATGTTTACTCATTGAATAGAAAATCTGTCCATGGTGATATGATGGACATGCAGGTGCATGAGCTGTGGGTATCACAGGAGTAATAGAGTTGTATGATACTAACGGTTCATACAACTTCACACCTCACAATCACCATGGACAGATTTCTATTCACATGAGTAAACAGCAAGCTGTCACCTAACATTTTTGGTGATAACTAAGGTTTTTTTTTATGTTACAGCAGGTCTTTTCAGAAATGAAAGATACTCTAAGTGAAAGTATTAAGAAAATGGATAGTACACACAGTACATCTCTGCCATTTTCAGATGACCAGTACAACCAAAAAGCAAGAATGTGGTAAGTTTTATGTTAAAACACACCGTGTTGATACTACAGGACCACGGGATGTATAAAGCAGAACACACCTTTATGGAGAAGTGCATTTTGAATACTACCATCTTCACTATTTAGGCCTGGCTCACACTGTGTTTTTGGGTTGGATTTTGAGGTGGTTTGCATGCATTTCCACTGTAAATCAGCCTTTTTACAATGAGGCTGTACCATGTGCCATCATCAGTGATCCACTCCACCTACACCATCATGTCTGTATGTAGATGCTGTAGGGGATTTTAACCCAAATAGGCAGAGCTAAAAACTGCACCATGCTGGTTTCTGTTCAAACAGGTACCGTATACTCGTGTATAAGCTGAGTTTTTCAGCCAAAAAATGTGCTGAAAATCCTCAACTCTCGGCTTATACACGAGTCCAATAGCAGCCCAGCACTTTAAAAAAAAAATTATCTTCTCAACCTCCGTGGCCCCGATGTCCGCGGCGGCTCCCCGATGTCCCGTTCGTCCTCTTCTGTCTTCTTCTTCCTCTCTCCTCTTCTGTCATATTTTTTCCCATTTTTTGGAGGTAAAATTAGGGGTCTCGGCTTATTACTCGGGTCGGCTTATACTCGAGTATATACGGTATTTAGGAAAGTTTCAGGAAAGTGGTCCTGGTGCAGGTATAGTAAAGAAATTTCTAATCAATGATTCATTTAAGCCCAGCAATAATTTTTTTGTGTTGGGGGGGGGGGGGGGGGGGTCCCTTACTGAACCGCCTAAACCCCCCCTTTTTTCCATAAAGCCTAATAAACCCCTCCCCTTGGTGGCCTCCATGTTAATAATCCCCTTTTAATTTAGCTGTTTCCTTATAATGCCCCCCTTTTTATATAGTAATTTACTTTTCTTTGTAGCCTCTTTCTTATAATGTGATCATTTCTGTAGCCCATTTTCTCAGTCCCCCTTCTTTTTAATTCCTACTTTTTGTGATCTTATTCTTATAATTGCCCCCTTTTCTGTAGCCCCCTTCTTATAATCCTTCTTTTCTGTAGTTTTTCCTCCTTCTATAACTCCCTTCTCTTCAACCCTTCCTTACAATTCCCCCCCTTGGTGTTTGTCCTTATAACCATGGGCTACCCAAAGGGGTTGTTAGAAGGAGGGGCTATAGAAAAGCGGGGAGATATAATGCTCTCATGTCTATAATCTTCTGATTTAAGTCCCCTTTCCCGCAGCCTGCTGTAAAAAAAATTATAACCATAATCTCACCTTTCCCACTTCCTTGAATCTGCAGGGACCGTAGACTCCTCCCACCGATTCGGTGGCAGTGTATGGGCTCTGCACCAAGTTATTTTGGGGTCGGCCCTGCACCAGTTGTTCCATTGAATGACAATTGGACCCCACTGCTATAAACCATTATGTGGAATACATACATGTGCTTGCATCCAACTATTAATAATATAAAATTGCACTCTTATTACAAGGGTCGTTTCTCTCATCTGCGTCAATTTACAGACAGATCGTTTATAACCATTTCCTAACACAGATCAGATAAGTGATTCAGAGAAAATTGACAAGAGATAATGTGATAACAACGCGATAATTCGACCAATAAGTCATCTGAGTTTCTCTATGATGCACATAAAAAAATATCGTAGTTCAGACGATGATTCTCCTCGTTCAAAAACCATCTTTGACTAAAAGATGATGATAACAACAACCCGAGAGCAGCAAAAACTCCTCTACCTATCATATATCTAACCAAAAGACTCCTTTGTTGCATTTGACATTCATGATTACCAGGTCTTTTCAATAGATCAAACGTTTGTCTCTTAGTGTGACTGATGGGAAACAGTCTGAACTGAGCATGAATCTGGACAGTTGAATTTCCCGATATTTCTCTTGGCGTCTAAGTGAGGGCAGCTTGGTAGATTCCAGTTACTAATGTCAGTCAGCTCATTGCCTATGATTCCATTTAACAAAGGACCTGCAATCTTTACATGAAAGCAGCGTCTTGCTTCACAAGAGAGGCCCGGGTCAGTGTAACTCGGTGGATAGGTCGTTTTCCATCCTACAGGAACACAAGTCACCTGAAACATGTTATCTCTAGTAACAGTTATCAGGAACCATACTGCAAGTGAAGAAAAAGGACTACATCTTCAGAAGCTGGCCCAGAGATATATCAGCGATCAAGGGTGATGCTATGTTTTTAGGATTCAAGAGTTAGAGAGTTACTTAACTGAATCAGATCAACCTTTACATGCAGAGAAAGGCTGAAGAGTAAGCTGCTGGTGTCCATTTGGCATTAAAACATCTACGTGTCCACAACAGTGCCTTAAGACGAAAATCTCTCCGCTCCGAGAACAAATCAGCCGTTAAAGTCAGAGAAAAACTTTCTTAAGTAAGCCTATCAAAGCAGAGCAGGACGGCGAAGACTCTATCCATGAGATATCAACCATCACAGACAATTGAAGAGCTTCTATAGAAGCACAGGAAGCACATTGCAAGACGAGAGAAAGCCGTTTTATTTCCCGTCGAGACTATTTTTCTTAAAAGTTGGCTTAACAGGCGAAAGAAGTGCTGACAACTGGCCTCTTCACACTGCCGAGAAGGAAAAACTTGTCAAATTGTTGGAATTCCAACCAAGAAATTGCTGTTCACAGCATGCCAAGAGAAGAAGAGCTACTATCCAGGTAAATGGAGGTGCTGGAAGAAACGCTGATCTAAGAAGGAAAATAAAGTCAAGAAATCCAGGAGGTAAAAGAATAAAAGTCTTTAAAAAAACTCCAAAGGTTTCCAATTGTCCTTCACCCAAACATGACAAAGGCTGCTTTGGAGAGTGACATATTAGGTTTTTTGGGTATTCTTTTCTGGTGTGATGTGTAGAGCACCGGGCCGTTACAATGTCAATAAATGTCCGCGCCCCACATGGGTTTCAGCAAACACTAAGGCATATTTATGAAGGGTCCGCAGATCGCACTTTTGTCGAATTTGGAAATTTTCAAGGATTGCGCCGCCGTGACAGGTCTTGAGAATGGAATTGGTTTGTGCACGCATCGGATTTTTGGCGTAAGCGACCGGCTTTCATGCAACAGAAATTGGGGGCAGGCCCATCGGACGATCCAACTGTTCCGGACTGAGCGCGGGATTTAACTTTCAAATTGTGTCGCATCTAATAAACTTACATACACCACGAAGAAGATAGTGACTTCATTGGACCTGAGCGGGGAAGCGACAGATGCAGGCAATCGGGCGCCGATCTTTGTGAATCGCGGCATTGTGCATTGTTGTCAGACAATGCACTTTGTGTGAATTCTGTAGGCCGTAAGTAAATGTGCCCCTAATTGACAAACTGAACCTTCCTCCTTTGTTTTCTGTTTACATGTAAGATTTGTTTGGTCGAAACAATTTTGTTTTAAAAGCATAATAACCGATTCACACGACGTGAATTGAGTTTAAAAAGGTATTTCAGTCCTGCAGGCAGCATGTTATAGAATGGAAGGAGCCGACAGGTGCTACACAGTGTCATGCTTTGCACGCAGCATGTAATAGAACAAAAGGCTGAGCAGATTGTTACATAGTGTCCCTTCTACAGGTGCCAGGTTATAGAGCAGGAAAAGTGCAGCAGATTGCACAAAGTGTATTACTAAGGGAGCATTTTATAATAACCAAAGGAGCGTGAGAAGTTTGTACATAGAGTCATATTTCCCCATAAATGTGTTATAGAGGAGGAGTACTGAGGAGATGTAGAAAGTGTCCTATCTGAAGGCAGAATTTGTTTAGAGCAGGAGGAGCTGAACCGATTCTACACGATTTCCCTATCTTCAGACAGTATGTTATAGATTGGAGAAACTGAGCAGATTAATGAATATAGTCCTATCTACAGGAAGGTGTTACAGAGCGATTACAATCTTGTCCTAACTGCAGGAAGCATGTTCTAGATTACTGTATACATTTACACAAAAAACTGGGAAAACCATTGACTTGAGTATAGCATAGGGTGGGAAATGCATTGGTCATAGCCTCCAGCCGTCCCCTTCCCCTCCCAGTATTAGCCCTGCCACCCCCTTCACCCCCTAGTATAAGGCAGGGCCATGCCCTCTAGTATATAGCTAGCCCAGTCCCCTTCTCCCCCAGTATCAGCATAGCCAGAGTCCCCCTGCTCTTGTATATAGCTAGCTAGTCCCCTTCCCTCAGTATATAGCTAGCCAGCGCATGCCCCCTAGTATAGCCAAGCCCATGCCTTCTAGTAATAGCTTCAGCAAGCCCATACCTCCCATATATATCTAGCCAGCCTATGCCCCCTAGTATATAGGCTGCCAGCCAATGCCCCTTAGTTTATAGTTTAGCCAAACCCTTGGCTCCTAGTATATAGCCTGCCAGCCAGTCGCCTTAATATATAGCCAGTCAGCTCATGCCCCCTAGTAATATAGCCAGCCAGCTCAAGCCCACCATTATATAGCCAGCCAGCCCCTGCCCCCCAGTATAAAGCCAGCCAGTCCATGCCCACTATATATAGCGAGCAGCCCATTCCCCCTAGTATATCCCAGCAGACCACTGCACCCTAGTATGTAGCCGGAAGACACTTCATCTTAGTATATAGCCATTCCATGCCCCAGTATAATCCAGCCCCAGCCCATGCCCACTACTACTATAGCCAGCCAATGCCCACTAGTATATAGCCTGCCAAGACCAAACCCCCAATGCCCACTAGTATATAGCCTGCCAGACCAAACCCCATATATACCCAGCAGCAGCCCCTGCCCTAAGTATATAGGCCAGCCATTGCCTCTTAGTATATCACAATGCAAGCCAAGGGCCCCCTAGTATATAGCAGCCAATCCCTTCCCCCCCTAGAATTAGCCTGCCAGCTAGTACTCCTTATATATAGCCAGCCTGCCCCCTAGTATAGCCACCCATTCCCACCAGTATATAGCCACCGCCCCTGCCCCCAAGCATATGCCTTTAGCCCTTGCCCAGTAGTATATAACCAGCATCCCATGCCCCCACTAGTATATAGCCAGAAGCCCATGGCCCCTAGTATATAGCCAGCCAGCCCATGCCCACTAGTATATAGCCAGCAGCCCATGCCCCACTAGTATATAGCCAGCAAACCCATGCCCACTAGTATATAGCCAGCAGCCCATAGCCCCTAGTATAAAGCCAGCACTCTTTGGGTCACCGTGCGCTGCTGCACAGAACTAGGACATCAGCCCTTGCCGGCGGCGCACACAGTATGCCGGCGCCCAACCAATCCGCTTTGAAGCAGCGGCTGACTTTATCATGCTGCGGCAGCGTGCATGGACCTGAAGACCCAGGGACCAGAAGCAAGAAGATGACCTGCGGATAGCGTCAGAAAGGTGAGTACAAGTTACATTTTTTTTATAGACTCAAGTATAAGCCAAGTTAGGTTTTTTCAGCGCATTTTGTGTGCTGAAAAACTTGCTTATACTCGTGTATATACAGTATGAGAAGTTGAGCGATTATACATAGTGTCCTATTTGTAGGCAGCATGTGTTCTATCTAAATACAGTAAAATAAAGAAATACAAATGTAAGAATCTATAAAGTTACCATTAGAAACAGCAGTAAACTTGTAAGAGCTTATATTTTTTTTATTTAGAAAAAATATAAACTGTACAGTTCATTATACTTACGATATTCTTCATGTATTCACATGCACATTAGCATTAAACAGAGCTACACTGGGATCAGCCATCAGTATGACTCAGATTTATTGTCTTGTAGTTTGTGGGGTTCACTGACCTGCCATGAAATAGACATAAATAAAATTATGAGTTAAATACTTTTAAAACCCATCATGATAAACCAAGGGGACTTACTTATAGACCCAGGCACCGTGATCTTCTTATATTTGTTATCCATGGCCTTCTTCATCCAAAATTAACGTATAAAATTATGCTAATGAGCATAACACCTCTGATTGGCATTCCCAGATGCCCCTTCCTTGCTTTAGCTTCACACGGCTGTTAAGTGTGCAGAAGCACTTCCCTCCTCCCACTGTGTGCTGAAACTTCTTTTTTGCAGCATGTGAGATTACATCTGGCAGAGGGGCGAGGGAGACAGTGTGGACAGTCTGTGAAGCTGCAGCACAGTGGACTCTTGTAATGTCCCCCCAGAGCCCTTCATTAGCATAATTTTAAAAGTTGAAGGAAGGGCCATGGATAACAATATAGAAGATAATCAGTCTGGATCTATGAGTAAGTGTCCCGGCTTTATAATTCTTTAATTTGATGCAGATTTCCTTTAAATTTATAAAAAATTCGAAGTTTGCCAAACTATAAAATGTCTAATTTTAGTGCCTGCAATATTATCTTCACTTTACAAAAAAAAAAAAAAGCATACTTACTTCTAAATCATAGGGCAGGTTTATCAGCTGTCTGAAAGTCAAAATATTCCTAGTTGCCCATACAACCAATCACAGCTTCCCCTTTAAAATTAATATTCATGAGCACTGATAAAATGAAAGCTGAGCTGTGATTTGGTTCCATGGCTCAACTAGGAATTTCAGACTTTCAGACAGCTGTGATAAATCTGCCTCATAGTATTAAATGAAATTATTAGATTCACACTTACTTAATTATGACATGTGATTCCCAATGCTCCTCATTGGAATGACTTGGGCCCTGCCGGGGCTGGAATTTTCTTCTCCTCCTCTGACAACACTTGCACTCTTTGAGATCGTTTTCCGTAAGAATCATTGGAGTTGAGATGGAATGGGCAATGGTACCAGCCTTCATCCCACCGGGCTGGTACAGAATAGCAAGAAATAATGTAATATTATTGACAATGAGATAAGAGTGGTGGTAACATGTTTTGTGTTTCCGGGCTACAGATACGGCACATAGATTAATCATAGCAATTACCTAAGGATATGTTCTGCGCCACCCATCACATTTCTGGCTCTGCATGCTATTCTGAGTTTCCTCCACACTTTCACATGTCCTTGGCTGTGGCGTTTAGTTAAATTTTCTTTCAGGGATGTAGTCATTATGTGCAGGTTTTTGGCTTTATTTGTCTCATATTCAGGTTCTTTTAAGGCAATCTGTCAGCGGTTTGACCATAGAAAGCTGAAGACTGGTGTAGGAATTGGCTCTGGAACTGTGTAATCATACCTTTGTGTATTTAGTTGGTGCACGCACTGTGAAAAATATAATCTCATATCCAGGATTGTAGCTGGATTCATAGCACTCTAGTACAACTGGTGTGGCGAATCTATCATGAATAATTGATATTGTAATAGGCTTCTGTTTGAATTGCTACAGCAGTACATTGAAGAGATATCACAAACAGGGCACCAGATGTCTTCAAATCCGACTATACGCTGGAGTTGATTCCTTTTTCACAGTCCTGCTGCTACTAACAACTAAAGCATGATTACTCAAATGTCTCAGCAGTGGCTAACAACAGCCGTACAAGCCTAGCGGTTCTATGGGCTCCTTGCTTGCACATGGGCCCGGGTAAGGGGAGGCATACCAAACTTTATTAGTGGCCGTTCCTCCCGGGCCCCGTCCTGCTGTGTGAACATAAAGCTGCCACCTGTGCGGAGTGGCGTAACACACCTAAGCGGTGCAACGGGGCCTGTGCTGTAACATGGGCCGTGAAGGACACAATAACCAAAATGTATTAGTTGCCGTTTCTCCCGGCCCCCGTCGCTGTGTTGAACATAGGCTGCACATCTACCCGTAGTGCTGTGCGGGCCCACACCTCTCGTACCCGCTCCCCAACTCATGACCCCCGCCTCCAGCCCACCGTACGTCCTCTTTCATCGCCCTCATCAGTGGCAAGCCCGGCACATCTTACCTCCCATGCGCCCACCGGCAACGTTTCCACACTTCCCCTCACCTCCGTTCCGACACCGTCCTCCTTCTGAACTGCACTTTCCTCCCACCTGCTGTCCCAACACGCTCCACTGCCGGCCGAAATTCATCCATGCGCCGCTGCACCATCTCCCTCTCCTCCCTTTCTCCAACGCCGGGCCTCTTGCACGTTCCCAAGCCGTCCAACCGGCCGACGCGTATTCCCCATCCCTACCGCCTGCTGATTTTGAGGCAAGACAACTCACTCAGGACTCATGTCAGTAATGTATCTGTAGTTTTATGTATAGATGTTGTATAGTGTGTGATTTGTGTATATGGTGTGTGTGTATATACGTGATTGTTTGTATATGGTGTTGGTGTGTATAATATGTGAGTGATGTGTGTGTGTGTATGGTATGTGTTTGTCGTGTGTTAGTTTGGTATTACTTTTCTCTGCTGTGTGTGTGTGGCTCTCTGTGTCTCGCGTGTAAGTGTCGTGTCGTTTGTCTCTTACTGTGTGTCTTCTTTGTGCTCTGGTGTTTGACATAAGTATATGCCCGGGTTGTAATATGGTACTTATATTGCCAGCAATGAATTCCCTCGTGTGTGTTATATAGTGTGTTTTATAATTCTGCATGTATGTGTATAAATAGGTGAGTGTACTATATATACCTAGATCAGCGTCAATACCATCCAGGCTCCCCAACCTCCATCATCCAGTGGACTCCCTATTACCTCAGGGTTGCCCCAGGGAAAAATCTATGGTATCACGCTCTCTCTCCTCCCATATTTCTTGCACACAACCACCTGCTGGAGACCTACAAGACTGTGGGACCCCCTGCCTCCGTCCCCTACCACAGCAACGCATGACCATAGTGAGCCCAAGCCGCTACCACCACGTCAGCCACTCCGGTATTCTTGAGCCCGGCTGTCATACAGCCCGGTGGGGAATTTTGCTAAAGACTTTTAAATTATGCCAAATGAGCCGAGGGCATCTGTTTGTACATATGTACCCTCTGTGCAGGCTTACTGGTCCCCTTCTCTCACTCTGGTTTAGAGTGGATTGACAAGCTCCCCCCTGTCTAAAACTCATAGAGCGATAACAGAAGACATATCAATAACCCCTGAATCCGTCTCTATCAACTGTCGTTTCTATGTATAACAGATTTACAAAGTTGCTAAAGGCATCCACTATGTGTCCTTGTCCCACATCACACTCTATACCTACCGACTTTCGCCGGTGAGCTCGCTTAAAAATGGCTCTTCACGTTACTTTTTTCTCTGTCTTTGTTTCTTCAGTGGAGGTAAAGGTTTGGTCAAGAGTGGTAAGGATTTATGGTCAAGTAGTCCTTCGGATAAGTGTTTACCTGACAGCAACCCCCTTTATTTTTTGATTGTGACTATCCATTTCTTTCCTATGAAGAAACATAAAATATGTAGTAAGTGGCAATGGCTATGAAGTTTTTGTTGATAAATCACAACAATTGCTGCCCATACTGTTATACTTTGCCTTTCAGGTAGCTAAAAGAGGATTGTTTCCTTTTCCCACCCATGGAAACATATCTGCATATTTCCAGAATCCCTTAGTGGAGCACAATGCTATAGTCAGAACTCTTAGAACTCTTTTTACGCTTTCTTCTAAAAAGATGAGACTATCCAGGACTGACTGTAGATGTCTTTAGACCTTTATCAGATCCTTATCTTTCAGCTGTCAGGGGAGGACAGGACAGAAAGCGATTTACAAAACTGATTAAATCTAGGAAGAAGACGGTGGAAAAAGAGGGCACAGGAACTATTTTTTTAAGTTAATAAAGTTTATTACAATCAGCTTTACTATCATCATCCTGCATTATTGAGTTTAAATTTGTGTTGAAATTGTTTAAATAACCTTCAGTTATCTCTCCAATAGAAGGATGTTGAGTTAAAAATGAAGGATCAGAACAATTTGGATTTCAATAAGAGTGCCAGGAAGGGCTTGTTTATTTCTCTGCAATGTATATAATCTGACCTTTCTTTTCTTTTAATGTAAAATATTGATATTAAAGGAAATCTACTCATTTGTTTTAAATGCAACATTACAAAGGAGCTGAAGATCTGCAAACCATTGTGGAAAAGGTATCATTGTATATACTAAACATTATGCAAACTATGTTTTTAGGAAATAGAGTCAGGAACTCCAACCTGATGTTGGCAATATTTATAGAGTAGCTGTCATTGAGCGTATCGGTGGAAAATGCCTCTGTGGAAAATGCCTCTATCTCCTATTCTGTCTTTATCCTGCCTGCTAACCTGCTCAGATCAGTCTTCAGTGAGGAGCATAAAACCTGCTACCCTGTTTCCCCGAAAATAAGACAGTGTCTTATATTAATTTTTGCTCCTTAAGAGGCACTAGGTCTTATTTTCAGGGGATGTCTTATTTTTCCATATACAAGAATTTACATTTATTGGTGAACAAAAAAAAAAAAAAACTTCTAAAACATCCTTATTACTCTCCAAACTCTGAACTATTGGAATTTTTGGCCCCAATCTCTCATGTTTAGCAATAGAACTTTCCTTAAATGATCACTTCATGTCCATGTAGCAGCTTGTAGCGTATTTGTCCTGCAACAGTCAGTGATTTTATTCTGTAATTCTTCCCGCATGTCACAACCTCTTGCAGCATCTAAAAAATCTACTAATACTAATGTATGACATGGGGGTCCGCTGCAATGGCGGCCGCTAGGTCTTATTTTCAGGGGAGGCCTTATATTTCTCAGATTGAACAAAATTGTACTAGGTCTTATTTTCGGGGGATGTCCTATTTTAGGGGAACCAGGGTAGTAGTTAGCTTAAAAACCGTTAGATATCTGCTCAATGTCTACTATTCTCTGATGCACTGTGTGTACAGGCGGTCCCCTACTTACAGACGACCCCTAGTTACAGACAGACCTCTCTGCCCACTGTGACCTCTGGTGAAGCTCTCTGAATGTTACTATAGTCCCAGACTGCAATGATCAGCTGTAAGGTGTCTGTAATGAAGCTTTTTTGATAACCTTTGGTCCCATTACAGCAAAACATTTTTAAATTACAATTGTCACTGGGGCAAAAAAAAATTTTGTCTGGAGCTACAATAATAAAATATACAGTTTCGACTTGCATACAAATTCAACTTAAGAACAAACCTATGGGCCCTATCTTGTACATAACCCGTGGACTGCCTGTATTTCATAATGGGCTCCTTTGCCTTTTTCCTCTATAAACATATTAAGTACTGTCTGCTTTCACCAATAACAGATCTGAGCATTGTTGTCAGCAGTTTAGCAGGCCGGATAGGGCTAATATGAGGGTATAGAATTGAGAGAATCTCCTTTGATAACGTATGTTTAATTTTTTTTTATATTAAGTTTATTACTTTTCATTTGTAAAACTTTTTTAAACAGCAATTTTGTAATGCCATGTTGCAGTATTATACTGTGATCTTCATGGTGTTGTGTAACCCTAACATTACCCCATCGATCCCTCCTTAAAAATTTTGAACAGTTTTTCTTGGAAAGCCATTGATCCTTAGTCACAAACATTATGGGGGAGATTTACCTTATATACTCGAGTATAA